>CP092869.1:82940296-83082340 GCA_030710605.1 Cordylochernes scorpioides | reverse complement strand
CAATACACTCATGGACAAAACTTAAGGAAGTTTTACCTATTAGCATGTATATCGGGATTCAGACAATAAACTCATGGAGAAAACTAAAGAAAGTTCTACCTTTTAGCATGTATATCGGGATTCAGACAATACACTCATGGACAAAACTTAAGAAAGTTTTACCTTTTAGCATGTATATCGGGATTCAGACAATACACTCATGGACAAAACTTAAGGAAGTTGTACCAATTATCATGTACATCAGGATTCAGACAATACACTCATGGACAAAACATAAGAAAGTTCTACCTTTCAGCATGTATATCGGGATTCAAACAATACACTCATGGACAAAACTTAAGGAAGTTGTACGAATTAGCATGTAAATCGGGATTCAGACAATACACTCATGGACAAAACTTAAGGAAGTTGTACCTATTAGCATGTATATCAGGATTCAGACAATACACTCATGGACAAAACATAAGAAAGTTCTACATTTTAGCATGTATATCGGGATTCAGACAATACACTCATGGACAAAACTTAAGGAAGTTGTACCTATTAGCATGTATATCGGGATTCAGACAATAAACTCATGGACAAAACTTAAGAAAGTTCTACCTTTCAGCATGCATATCGGGATTCAGACAATACACTCATTGAAAAAACTTAAGGAAGTTGTACCAATTAGCATGTATATCAGGATTCAGACAATACACTCATGGACAAAACATAAGAAAGTTCTACCTTTTGGCATGTTTATCGGGATTCAGACAATACACTCATGGACAAAACTTAAGGAAGTTGTGCCTATTAGCATGTATATCGGGATTCAGACAAAACACTCATGGACAAAACTTAAGGAAGTTGTACCTATTAGCATGTATATCGGGATTCAGACAATACACTCATGGACAAAACTTAAGGAAGTTGTGCCTATTAGCATGTATATCGGGATTCAGACAATACACTCGTGGACAAAACTTAAGGAAGTTGTACCTATTAGCATGTATATCGGGATTCAGACAATAAAATCATGGAGAAAACTTAAGAAAGTTCTACCTTTCAGCATGTATATCGGGATTCAGACAATACACTCATGGACAAAACTTAAGGAAGTTGTACCAATTAGCATGTACATCAGGATTCAGACAATACACTCATGGACAAAACATAAACATTTCAGCATGTATATCGGGATTCAGACAATACACTCATGGACAAAACTTAAGGAAGTTGTACGAATTGGCATGTATATCGGGATTCAGACAATACACTCATGGACAAAACTTAAGGAAGTTGTACCTTTTAGCATGTATATCAGGATTCAGACAATACACTCATGGACAAAACATAAGAAAGTTCTACCTTTTAGCATGTATATCGGGATTCAGACAATACACTCATGGACAAAACTTAAGGAAGTTGTACCTATTAGCATGTATATCGGGATTCAGACAATAAACTCATGGACAAAACTTAAGAAAGTTCTACCTTTCAGCATGCATATCGGGATTCAGACAATACACTCATGGACAAAACTTAAGGAAGTTGTACCAATTAGCATGTACATCTGGATTCAGACAATACACTCATGGACAAAACATAAGAAAGTTCTACCTTTTAGCATGTATATCGGGATTCAGACAATACACTCATGAACAAAATTTAAGGAAGTTGTACCAATTAGCATGTATATCAGGATTCAGACAATACACTCATGGACAAAACATAAGAAAGTTCTACCTTTTGGCATGTATATCGGGATTCAGACAATACACTCATGGACAAAACTTAAGGAAGTTGTGCCTATTAGCATGTATATCGGGATTCAGACAATACACTCATGGACAAAACTTAAGGAAGTTGTACCTATTAGCATGTATATCGGGATTCAGACAATAAAATCATGGAGAAAACTTAAGAAAGTTCTACCTTTCAGCATGTATATCGGGATTCAGACAATACACTCAAGGACAAAACTTATGGAAGTTGTACCTTTTAACATGTATATCGGGATTCAGACAATACACTCATGGACAAAACATAAGAAAGTTCTACCTTTTAGCATGTATATCGGGATTCAGACAATACACTCAAGGACAAAACTTAAGGAAGTAGTACCAATTATCATGTATATTAGGATTCAGACAATTCACTCATGGACAAAACTTAAGGAAGTTGTACCAATTAGCATGTATGTCAGGATTCAGACAATACACTTATGGACAAAACATAAGAAAGTTCTACCTTTCAGCATGTATATCGGGATTCAGACAATACACTCAAGGACAGAACTTATGGAAGTTGTACCTATTAGCATTGTATATCGGGATTCAGACAATACACTCATGGTTAAAACTTAAGAAAGTTCTACCTTTTAGCATGTATATCAGGATTCAGACAATACACTTATGGACAAAACATAAGAAAGTTCTACCTTTTAGCATGTATATCGGGAGTCAGACAATACACTCATGGACAAAACTTAAGGAAGTTGTACCTATTAGCATGTATATCAGGATTCAGACAATACACTCATGGACAAAACATAAGAAAGTTCTACCTTTTAGCATGTATATCGGGATTCAGACAATACACTCATGGACAAAATTTAAGGAAGTTGTACCAATTAGCATGTATATCAGGATTCAGACAATACACTCATGGACAAAACATAAGAAAGTTCTACCTTTTGGCATGTATATCGGGATTCAGACAATACACTCATGGACAAAACTTAAGGAAGTTTTACCTATTAGCATGTATATCGGGATTCAGACAATAAACTCATGGAGAAAACTAAAGAAAGTTCTACCTTTCAGCATGTATATCGGGATTCAGACAATACACTCATGGACAAAACTTAAGGAAGTTGTACCAATTAGCATGTACATCAGGATTCAGACAATACACTCATGGACAAAACATAAGAAAGTTCTACCTTTCAGCATGTATATCGGGATTCAGACAATACACTCATGGACAAAACTTAAGGAAGTTGTACGAATTAGCATGTAAATCGGGATTCAGACAAAACACTCATGGACAAAACTTAAGGAAGTTGTACCTATTAGCATGTATATCAGGATTCAGACAATACACTCATGGACAAAACATAAGAAAGTTCTACCTTTTAGCATGTATATCGGGATTCAGACAATACACTCATGGACAAAACTTAAGGAAGTTGTACCTATTAGCATGTATATCGGGATTCAGACAATAAACTCATGGACAAAACTTAAGAAAGTTCTACCTTTCAGCATGCATATCGGGATTCAGACAATACACTCATGGAAAAAACTTAAGGAAGTTGTACCAATTAGCATGTACATCTGGATTCAGACAATACACTCATGGACAAAACATAAGAAAGTTCTACCTTTTAGCATGTATATCGGGATTCAGACAATACACTCATGGACAAAATTTAAGGAAGTTGTACCTATTAGCATGTATATCAGGATTCAGACAATACACTCATGGACAAAACATAAGAAAGTTCTACCTTTTGGCATGTTTATCGGGATTCAGACAATACACTCATGGACAAAACTTAAGGAAGTTGTGCCTATTAGCATGTATATCGGGATTCAGACAAAACACTCATGGACAAAACTTAAGGAAGTTGTACCTATTAGCATGTATATCGGGATTCAGACAATAAACTAATGGAGAAAACTTAAGAAAGTTCTGCCTTTCAGCATGTATATCGGGATTCAGACAATATACTCATGGACAAAACTTAAGGAAGTTGTACCAATTAGCATGTACATCAGGATTCAGACAATACACTCATGGACAAAACATAAGAAAGTTCTACCTTTCAGCATGTATATCGGGATTCAGACAATACACTCATGGACAAAACTTAAGGAAGTTGTACCAATTAGCATGTACATCAGGATTCAGACAATACACTCATGGACAAAACATAAACATTTCAGCATGTATATCGGGATTCAGACAATACACTCATGGACAAAACTTAAGGAAGTTGTACGAATTGGCATGTATATCGGGATTCAGACAATACACTCATGGACAAAACTTAAGGAAGTTGTACCTATTAGCATGTATATCAGGATTCAGACAATACACTCATGGACAAAACATAAGAAAGTTCTACCTTTTAGCATGTATATCGGGATTCAGACAATACACTCATGGACAAAACTTAAGGAAGTTGTACCTATTAGCATGTATATCGGGATTCAGACAATAAACTCATGGACAAAACTTAAGAAAGTTCTACCTTTCAGCATGCATATCGGGATTCAGACAATACACTCATGGACAAAACTTAAGGAAGTTGTACCAATTAGCATGTACATCTGGATTCAGACAATACACTCATGGACAAAACATAAGAAAGTTCTACCTTTTAGCATGTATATCGGGATTCAGACAATACACTCATGAACAAAATTTAAGGAAGTTGTACCAATTAGCATGTATATCAGGATTCAGACAATACACTCATGGACAAAACATAAGAAAGTTCCACCTTTTGGCATGTATATCGGGATTCAGACAATACACTCATGGACAAAACATAAGAAAGTTCTACCTTTTAGCATGTATATCGGGATTCAGACAATACACTCATGGACAAAACATAAGAAATTTCTACCTTTTGGCATGTTTATCGGGATTCAGACAACACACTCATGGACAAAACTTAAGGAAGTTGTGCCTATTAGCATGTATATCGGGATTCAGACAAAACACTCATGGACAAAACTTAAGGAAGTTGTACCTATTAGCATGTATATCAGGATTCAGACAATACACTCATGGACAAAACATAAGAAAGTTCTACCTTTTAGCATGTATATCGGGATTCAGACAATACACTCATGGACAAAACTTAAGGAAGTTGTACCTATTAGCATGTATATCGGGATTCAGACAATAAACTCATGGACAAAACTTAAGAAAGTTCTACCTTTCAGCATGCATATCGGGATTCAGACAATACACTCATGGACAAAACTTAAGGAAGTTGTACCAATTAGCATGTACATCTGGATTCAGACAATACACTCATGGACAAAACATAAGAAAGTTCTACCTTTTAGCATGTATATCGGGATTCAGACAATACACTCATGAACAAAATTTAAGGAAGTTGTACCAATTAGCATGTATATCAGGATTCAGACAATACACTCATGGACAAAACATAAGAAAGTTCCACCTTTTGGCATGTATATCGGGATTCAGACAATACACTCATGGACAAAACTTAAGGAAGTTGTGCCTATTAGCATGTATATCGGGATTCAGACAATACACTCATGGACAAAACTTAAGGAAGTTGTACCTATTAGCATGTATATCGGGATTCAGACAATAAAATCATGGAGAAAACTTAAGAAAGTTCTACCTTTCAGCATGTATATCGGGATTCAGACAATACACTCAAGGACAAAACTTATGGAAGTTGTACCTTTTAACATGTATATCGGGATTCAGACAATACACTCATGGACAAAACATAAGAAAGTTCTACCTTTTAGCATGTATATCGGGATTCAGACAATACACTCAAGGACAAAACTTAAGGAAGTAGTACCAATTAGCATGTATATTAGGATTCAGACAATTCACTCATGGACAAAATTTAAGGAAGTTGTACCAATTAGCATGTATGTCAGGATTCAGACAATACACTCATGGACAAAACTTAAGGAAGTTGTACCTTTTAGCATGTATATCAGGATTCAGACAATACACTTATGGACAAAACATAAGAAAGTTCTACCTATTAGCATGTATATCGGGATTCAGACAATACACTCATGGTCAAAACATAAGAAAGTTCTACCTTTTAGCATGTATATCGGGAGTCAGACAATACACTCATGGACAAAACATAAGAAAGTTCTACCTTTTAGCATGTATATCAGGATTCAGACAATACACTCATGGGCAAAACTTAAGGAAGTTGTACCAATTAGCATGTATATCAGGATTCAGACAATACACTCATGGACAAAACATAAGAAAGTTCTACCTTTTGGCATGTATATCGGGATTCAGACAATACACTCATGGACAACACTTAAGGAAGTTGTGCCTATTAGCATGTATATCGGGATTCAGACAATTCACTCATGGACAAAACTTAAGGAAGTTGTACCTATTAGCATGTATATCGGGATTCAGACAATAAACTCATGGAGAAAACTTAAGAAAGTTCTACCTTTCAGCATGTATATCGGGATTCAGACAATACACTCATAGACAAAACTTAAGGAAGTTCTACCTTTTAGCATGTATATCGGGATTCAGACAATACACTCATGGACAAAACTTAAGAAAGTTTTACCTTTTAGCATGTATATCGGGATTCAGACAATACACTCATAGACAAAACTTAAGGAAGTTCTACCTTTTAGCATGTATATCGGGATTCAGACAATACACTCATGGACAAAACTTAAGGAAGTTCTACCTTTTAGCATGTATATCGGGATTCAGACAATACACTCATAGACAAAACTTAAGGAAGTTCTACCTTTTAGCATGTATATCAGGATTCAGACAATACACTCATGGACAAAACATAAGGAAGTAGTACCAATTAGCATGTATATCAGGATTCAGACAATACACTCATAGACAAAACTTAAGGAAGTTCAACCTTTTAGCATGTATATCGGGATTCAGACAATAACTCTTACTTTTATTATAAATACGAGATAACCAAGTGTGAACAAAATTGTTTCTGTCTCCAAAAAACATTCCACTTCCTTAAGTTTTGTCTATGAGTGTAGATTTATTTTTTAATAGCTGTTTGATTCATTTATGGTTGTCTCTTTTTTAATTTGTGAAGGATTCTATTTCGGCAAATGTGTGTTATGTGTGGATTATGATGCCTGTGTCACGAGTTAGTGCTTGACTACCAATTAAGTATTCCAAAAATTTATTGTAACTATTTTGATAGGAATCCTCATATAAGTTATGAGATTGAAATTCAATGTTAGAAAGTTCCTTCCATTGCCGTTAGCAACACATCGACTATAATTCTCTCTTAAAGTTTAAATAAGCAGATTAACAATGGAGTGCTACCGTGCGTCACGGTGGGTCAAATCTTACCAAATATTATTTTAATATTCTATGAAGTAGCTCTAAAAATTCAAACTATGAAAAAATATTTCAAGAATGATTTTGAATAAATATTTCCAATGTTACTTTGATTTATGTTTTTTAATAAAATAAAATATAGTTTATCTCATTTATTCCTGAAAGAAAAACCTGATGCCCGTTTTGTTTTGATCGATGCATTTTTACCGATATTATATATGATTACATATAATATTCATGAACATATATTTAAAATTGATGCAAGTTGAAAATTTCGTTAAATAAAAGTCACATCCAAGATACAAGCCTTGGTAGCATCTCAAAACAAACGCAATACCAATTGAGTTAGCTTCAGAACTTGATCCACTTTTGTTTATTCGGATTTTACTTAGGTGTTGCTCTACTTGTATTTTATGTTAAACAAACTTACTTCATTTGGGATTCACTATGCACATTATATAGATTTCACTTTGATGTTTCTTCCCAATATAAGTCCAATATGGCGAAAGAGTATGCAGATAAGTTGGACTGCTACTATGTCGCTGTGATATTTTATTCATATATAAAACGAAAGGATATAAAAACACTAATTTCCTTTTATACACAATACCAACCTATACTGCCCTTACTGCGATGAAAAAAATATATTGAGAGGTCTTGGCTCATCAGTGATGAACTCTCCCAGCGGTTTCGCCAATTTAATCCACCAGATCGCTTCTCAGAGCTCTAATACTGTATTGGACGATTCTGCTTATATACGCAGCACTGAAGGGTGGAATCTCAGAAATGGGTTTCAAGAAAACTATTGACATAAGCTTATAGTAAGAAGTTTGTATTGCGTATAAAATAACATTGTTTTTGTTTAACATGTTTTTAAATCCTTTCATTTTATATATCTAGATGGCGCGTTATTGCTTTGTGTTAATTTATGCCTTAACTGGCCTTGTCTTTATTAAGAAAAAGGCATCTCCTTATCGTACAACTGAAAGTTGCTAATGGCTTGCGCCATCTATCGGAATAAATATCAACTATTCTCGTTGATTTTTAATTATTCCAGAATTGGCCAAATACCCATTCTTGATTAATCAAGAAAAGCTAACCACGGACGCTTTTCGGGCTGTTGGCCCTCATCAGCGTGGTGCAAGCTGTACCTCAACGACAAAAAAAAAAAAAAATTGGTCATTAAGGCATCCTGAAAAATCATGAAACGGGTAGTTAAGGCCAGAATTGCGTGAGAACGCTACACAATGTGAAAAAAATAGTACAAATGTGATATTGTACTGGGATAAGGTGCATAAATTAAGAAAAAGGCATCTCCTTATCCAACAGCCCGAAACGCGTCCGTGGTTAGCTTTTCTTGATTAATCAAGAATGGGTATTTGGCCAATACTGGAATAATTAATAATCAACGAGAATAGTTGATATTTATTCCGATAGATGGCGCAAGCCATCAACAACTTTCAGTTGCACGATAAGGAGATGCCTTTTTCTTAATTTATGCACCTTATCCCAGTACAATATTACTCTTGTCTTTATTGTTTGCGGAAGAGCATTGCTCGATGCAAATATTTGAATGTAATTCTACTATCCTATAGGCTTATGTCCATAGTTTTCTTGAAAACCATTTCTGAGATTCCATCCTTCAGTGCTGCGTATATAAGCAGAATCATCCAATACAGTATTAGAGCTCTGAGAAGCGGTCTGGTGGATTAAATTGGCGAAACCGATGGGAGGGTTCACCACTGATGAGCCAAGCCCTCCCAATATATTATTTTAATCGCAGTAAGGACAGTAGAAGTTTGTATTATGTATAAAAGAAATATTCGTGCTTTTAAATCCTTTCATTTTATATGTATAGATGGCGCGTTATTGCTTTGTGTTAATATTTTATTTACACTGACGAGGGCCAAATAGATGCACATCAAGGCTATTATTAACATAGATAACTCTCGCTCGCTATCAAATATCGTTTTAAAACTATCCATTTTTATATTTTAAGGAAACGCGTTTTAAGTTTACAAAAAAATATTTTATGTTACATGGTTCAAAAGTTTACTATCGATTATTTTAGAGATTTTTATATTTATGCTATTTTCTAAATATCCCCCCCCCTTTCCTCCCACTATTAAACGCTCTAAAGGAGGATCTTTATTCATTGAATATATCTAGGACAGCAATTTTATTTAAAGAGACACGGGTCGCCTCTCCCTCCAAAATAGACGTCAAAACCTGACGCCATCTATTGACCGTCGCCGCAAACTAGCGGCCTCGGGTCGGTGACAAAGCCACAACACCAGCTTTGGCAAACTGAAAAGCGTCCACCTAGAGACCATGGTTTCGGCCTAATGGCCCTCGTCAGCCTAGGGCGGACTTTATTCCATGAGATCCACATGGGATCTAATGGAATCTTGACAATTTGCCAAAGAGGTGTTTAGCTGGCAAAGTGGCTGGGCCAAATCTATGGCTAAAATATAGATGGAAATTTTGCCGGGAGGATATTGATTTAAAGAGACAAAGGTCGCCTCTCCCGTCAAAATAGACGTCAAAACCTGTCACCGTTTTGGTAGAGAAGAAATCCTTGAATTGGGTGATCTACGATGGTGTTCTTTGTGAAACTATAATGTTCTGAATCAGAAAGGTTTGGACACATTTTGCTCGAGAGATCGACAGAATTTCCAACCTAGAATGGAGTAGTCATTTAGAATCTCTCAAGTTTCATAAATATATTTTACAATTAAGAAAAAGGCATCTCCTTATCGTGCAACTGAAAGTTGCTGATGGCTTGCCCCATTCAGCATCTTTCAGTTGCACGATAAGGAGATGCATTTTTCTTAATTTATGAACCTTATCCAAGTACAATGTCACATTTTTACTATTTTCACATATTTTATAATGTTTTAGTCAGCTTAGTTCTTCTTTTCAATCAGGAACATGTCACATCATACCCTTATCATACCTTCTAACATTCTTTGTACAATCTTTCTCGATTGGAAATAGAAAATCATTGGACCAGCCGTTCTATGAAAGTTGTTGTTCATATTGCCGGCTAACTCAGTATAGTAATTGATGAAGTCGCGCGGGAGGTACTAGTTTCATGTAGAAGTGGGTATTCGAAGATGGTGTTCTTTGTGAAACTACAATGTTCCGAATCAGGAAGGTTTGGACACATTTTTGTCGAGAGATCGACAGAATTTCCCATCTAGAATGGAGCATTCATTGAGAATCTCTTAAGTTTCATAAATATTTTTTACAATGTTTTAGTCAGCTTCGTTCTTCTTTTCAATCAGTTACACGTCACAATACACCTCAAATTTCCCTAATCATACCTTCTAACATTCTTTGTTCAATCTTTCTCGATTGGAAATATCAAATCATTGGACCGGTCGTTATATGAAAGCTGTTGTTCATATTGCCGGCTAACTCAGTAATTATAGTAATTGATGAAGTCGCGCGGGAGGTACCAGCTTTGTGTAGAACTATACAGGGTTGATGATGAAAAGGATTTCTAAAGAAACGCATTAGCAAGGACCAACTATAATATCTGAGATAGAAATCATTTCCTAATTCAATACACTTTGGTCATGAATAGAAGTAAGGTTTAATAGGAATAAATTGATTCTAACAAAAATTCTCTCTAAAATAAAGAGAAGCAAATTATTCAATCAAATACTACAGTTATTAATGATCTGTTACTTTACTCTGTTTTGATTCGAAGAACATTTTTATCATCATCTTGTAGAAAAAAATGTTTGTCATATTTATTTATGCTTATGAGGTGATACAGCAACGTCTTTACAATTAGAGAGGAGACAAAATGAATCAAATCTAGAAAAAAGAAGTGAGGACATCTCGGTCATTAAAGTCTGAGAGGCAAGGCCTTCAGCCAGTTCAGGGCTTCCGGGGTGACTGAGTGGAGATTGGAGATTCCTCCATTGAATTTGTACAGCGGACAGTCATCTAGTATAGTTTGTCATATAATGGGCACGTATGCAAGAATTGTAAAAAGAATAAAATAATTATAGTAGCATAAAAATGGTGTATCTTTCATTTATCTTTAAAGATATCTAAATATATATAAAGTGCAATTTCTTTTAAAATAACTTTCACTGTTAATATTCAACCTATAATAGAAATATATCAATTAATATACTTTATATAAATTTTACAACTGAATATTTGAAAAATAAATGAGTTACTAACATTTTACTTATGCTTTCGTTGAAATTAAGCAATTTAAATACACTCGTAGACAAACCTAAGGAAGTTGTACCTTTTAACATGTATATCTGGATTCAAACAATAACTCTGAGAGATATTACAGTAACTTTTATTGAAGACACGCGAGATAACCAACTGTGAACAAAATTGACTACCTCCTTCAAAAATAGACTACCTGTAACATCAAAGATATTCCACTTCCTTAAGTTTTGTCCATGAGTGTATATAAAAGTGTATAGGTATTTGGGGTAATCATAAGTTCTAAAACTGGTGTACTTCCTCAAGCAGACTCGTCTTTCTACAAGATGATCGATTCATAACTATAGCTATCAATTAGTGGTAAGATTTTGACTTAGTTTCCTTTCAATTACTCTACAAATGTATTAAAATGGTGTGAATCTGTATAAGACCGGTGGCCTTAATAAAGCTGTATGTGTATATATTAAAATGATGTTCTCTTGATTGGAGAAGATATTCGAATGGTTGCGAGCAAGAGTTCGAGGTAGGATGGAGTATCATGTTCTGAGGTAGAAGCTGATGTATCATTCTTTGCAGCCCCGGTGGACGGCCTAGATGAATGCTAAGAGTTCGACCAGAAAGTCTGTGCAATCTAGATTGAGTCGTAGGTGAACTGGAAACTGTTCTTGGAAGGGAAATAATAATATTTTCAATGTTATCTCCACACTTCGATCAATTTGTGAAAATTTATGGTCGTCTATGTGAAAAGTGGGTATGGCAACGTAGCAAGGCCCGTATTTATTTCACAATTCTATCCTTGATTTTGTTCACGAAGATATCAAGAAGAAGGTTACCAGTCAGGCATTTGGCTGATATGGTTGGAGTACATGGATGCTCTCTCAATATAGGATATGCAAATGCGTGATGGTGTTCTGTGGGGAAAAGTGATTCATCATGGTGAACCAAGTCTCTTTAGGAGAGAGAGGAATTCCGTCATCACATTTGAGAAGATTATGGCCACTTGAGGGTCTGCTTTGGCTGGCGATAAAACTACGAATGACACTTCACGCCTCGGTTGAAACCTCTTTATAGAAATTGAATTGAGAATGGCGTTTGGCTTTCCAGATACCTACCTTGATCCTGTTGTGATATGCTTGGTGTAGTCCATGGTGAAATTTTCTAATAGGACTTATAATCGTATTACTTCTACGGCGAAGGATAACTACTAACTATCTGAGCAGGCTCAACTCTGGCGTCAACTATGATTTTGATGGTCTAGAAGTGTTGGAACGTCTCCGCATGTAGAACTCAACAGTTTTCCTTCAGGATGGAAATAAGCAAGTGAACCAGCTTATAGATTTCTTCTTGTGTAGAAATATGAGGGCAGTGACTTTCTGGAGAGCTGAATAGAAGAAAGACATGCGTTTTTCTTGCGCTTGCATTAGGATCCTACTAAGGTAGCAATTGACTAGGTGGTGACCATGTCTGAAAATGTTGCCATATTGGGATATCGACGGCTAAGAAAACAGAGGTCATTGTAACGGTGAAATCTTCAAGACTTGATTCAGGAATCTCCAGCCTTGCACCAATACCTCAGGAAGTAGAATGGACATTGGCATTCATTCCAAGGCTCATAGGGCCTAATTCCTGTTGATGAAATCTTCTAGGAGAACGAATCTTACCAGACATATCTTTATATCGTATCTAAATTTAATTAGAATAGGTCAAATAACGTGAGAGTCTATGTAGAATGGGATCGAACTTTGGAAGTTATTGATTTTATTGGTTGTTACCGATCCTTTTTTCCCTCTATTTTACCATTATAGCAGTACTTTTAAAAATATATATTTACTTTTGAAGGTTATATTTATTAACAATATTGATATATAAGGCTTTTAAAATCGTATTATAGGTATCTGAGGCTCTCTCATTTCAATCTATGAACGCTTTATGCGCGCCATCTTCACATCACGATGGGATCTGTTGATTGATACCTCCCTTATTCTGTAATGGTGATTTTGAGCTCGGACTAAACCGATTTTAGGTTTAAATATTCTTTAAATATACCATCGCATATGCGACTATAATTCGATATTCTAGATAATTATAGATAATTAACTTCATTATATTAAGTCTCATAAGTTTCTTTGTTTCAGACGCTTTTTAAAGAGGCTCTTCCCCGCGAAAGAGAAATGGCAGCGGTAAGAGCAATTTTGCATATATCTTTGATTAATTCACCTTTAGAAAATGAACGCTGTTGGCACAATAAGAGAAAACTCTTTAATAATATAAAAATAGCTTTCTCATATATATATATAATTATTGCCTCTACACTTAAAATGGCGGAGATATTATAACCAGAAGGCAAAATGAAATATTTTCTTCCTACTTTTTGATAAATATAACTTTACAAAAAAAAATTGCCTTTTTAAAAATTTGTTCTATCTAAATTCACACACACTAACATATATCCACACTTTCATATCCACCTTGATATTTCTATAATTCGACAAATGTCATTCTATCTACAGTTCAATTGTTGCAGTTAAATTAGGGATAGAATCCCATTGACCTTGAAATTTTATGAATCGACGTTTTGAGGGACTAGTATCATCGTTTTCAAATAGATAGTTTAACACGATGTTGGTCTTTTGTCGATATATAGAGCTTATTAAATTTAAAAATTACAAACTTGCTACAATTCTTCTTCTTTCTTATCTCCACTCAATCATATTAAGGTATCAAGTTTGTAAAGCTTGAGAATTTTGATGGTGTCTGCCGGGGAAGAGTAGAGCTCATCAATGAATGAGTTTGACAACCATCATGATTGGGTGAAGTAGAATGCGTCTGCCTTTGTCATTAAGACTGGGAGCACTACTCAGTGGCAGGCCGACTTAGTTTGAAAAAAAAAAATGGCCGCCTCTGACATGAGGAACAGACGCCATGTGCAGCCGCTCCTAACATGGAGTACAAACGCTGCTCATCCTGTATCCCTGGATTAGGAGCCCTTACAGGGTACTATCAGCCGGGCCAGCTGAACCCAGGTTTTTTAGTGAGCTTGTCACTGCTCCCCCTCCTCCTTTTTCATCCGGGCTTGGGACCGGCAAAGGCGGAATTAACTTGCTACAATTAAATATTTAAAACTAATCACAAACAGTAATTTTAATGAGCGGGGAATAATATTGTTCTAATGAAATATTTTGTTTCAGGCTTGGCCGCCTATTCACCTGCTGCTTTAGACAGCAACCGTAAGTAGAATTTTTATAAGTAATATATAGGAAAGTCAAAATATATTGTTGCGTTGTTGGTAAACAAAGAATAACTTCTGTGGGCACAAGGGATCTTTAGGACTTTATTTAAGACTAATCAATAAAATAATCACAGAAGAATGCAAAAACAACAAAGAAAACAGCAGTTACAAGCTCACCAACTGCAGCACAGTGAAGGAAAGCAGGGGCAGAACAGAAGACAGAAGTTGGTAGAACCTTCTAGAATCTTCCAGGAAGTACACCGGCGTCGGCGGTAAGCAGCAATCCGACCTCTTTAGACAACATCGTTTGCTTGGAGTCTACCACGTAGCTTCGTTCTTCTACTTCTCGGCATAAGTTCCTCATCCATATATATCCCGGAGTAGATCTTTCCAGAATAGTCATGGTTGGTCAACCAATCAGAAAGCCGCCAGCGCTAAACCTTGCGCAATTGCTTTAGATTAGACAATCAGTGTTTCTCCGTTTTTTCTACATTTTTCTTGAATCTTCTGAAACATTCTATTCTGGACTGTGCTTTTTATTCTGCGTAACAATATTTTGAAACTATTTTGAAAAATCGAATATCTTGTTACGCTTTCATATATATATATATTGGAACTAGACGAGTGACCCAGACAACGTCCAGGGTTTACCCAAAGAACCTGTGAAGACACATTAAGAGTATAGATGGTGACTTAAATATTACAATGGTTATATTCTGATTTCTTAGAAGCAACATTTTAAGTAAGGTTAAATGAAAATACTTTCTAAGCAAAGTATATACATTCGGGCAGATATGACCACGGATAAATCCCGGGCATCCAGAGTAAATCTCCAAGTAAAATTCTCACAGAGAAGACATTCTGATTATAAGCAAAAAATCGATTAACAATTTTTAAATAGAAACACGAAATATTTATCATTAGAAATTAATAGAATTAAATAATTCAAACGCTCATGTTTTGAAAAACAAAGCAATTTGGTGATGATAAATAAAGTAAAATTAAAGAGCAAAAATCTACGATTGGGAAATTGAATAAATTAAAAATATAACTACTTATATTTGGAGAATAAAAATAACTGTGACACATGAAGCAAAAATAACGGAAATTTTGGTATATAGATCGCTATGTATAGTTCTGTATCTTTGAAAGATATTGCTTAAAACTTTACAACTGAAAACTCTGTTAGTGTTGATATTAAACAAAAGACATATCCTGACCGCTCTCATTAGCATTTTAGATGGTAGAGCGCCATCTAGTGAAATAAAAATCAACTAAACGTTGATTCAACTTGTTCAATGATATTTGGCTAACCCAATTTAAAGTAATTTATAATTCACTAGCCGAACGCTCGGGTTTTACCCGATTAAATGTTTTTATTCAAATACTATTCGTTACAATTATAAATTGCCGCCGTGGATGTCACTCTTGTGAAACGTCCCGCTCCAAACTTTGCATGTACATTAGGTCAGCTGATATTACCTCCCATCTTCACCGCTAGAGGCGCTGCTCGCGAACGAAAGGGCAAATTTGCAAATACCTCGACGAATATTCGGGATAGAGACCTGAAATTTTCACTATAAGTTTTTCCAGATTCTACTCTATATACTGTTAAAATTTCAGTCTGATTAGTTACATATTGAGAACGTGTATAGTCGACAAACATACAAACTTTTATATATATAGGGACAAAGTGTATTGATAGATTTCTTCCCATAAGTACCTCATATTCTTGCCTTATTGGTCTATGTGGGTGGTACATAATATGATATAAAATTTTATATGATAAAAGTCAAAACTAGACACCATTTATTGCTGGTGTTGTAGCTTTATCACCGACATGAGGCCGTTAGTTTGTGGCGATGCTCAATAAATGGCGGGTAGTTTTGACGTTTATCTTGATGGGAGAGGAGCCCTATACTTTGTTAGATCAATTTCATCCTGGTAGAATTTCCATCTATATTTTTGACATAGATTTGGCTCAACCACTTTGTCAGCTAAATACCTCTCCGGGAAATTGTTGTTGTTGTTGTCGTGTCCAATGAAGAGCCTTGGGAGATTGTGAATATTCAATAAAATCCCTTGTGAATCTCATGGAATAAAGTCCGCTCTGGACAGACGAGGGCCATTAACCCGAAACCATGGTCTCTAGGTAGACGGTCTCAGTTTGACAAAGCTGGTGTTGTGGCTATGTCATCGAACCGAGGCCGCTAGTTTGCTGCGACGCTCAATAAATCGTATAGTTTTATAGATCAATTTCCTCACGGAGGAATTTCCATCTATATTATATAATAGATAATCAAAGTGAGACGATTTGAGAGATGTAAAGCTGAACAAACGTGAAATGGATTGAAGGACAAACCTACAATCAGAAATTACGAAGGGAAGAACCTCATATGTGTGGAGAGAGAGAGATTTGAGATTTAAAAATATTTTATTGACATGATACACAAGCCAATGGTGGTATTATGAAATTATCATAAAAAGAGGGATATGTGAAAATATAAAATAAAAGAGTAAACTATATACAGTTATGTAAAGACCAGGAGACAACGACAGAGAGTCCTCCTCCAGACAGTAAGTCACGTTCTCCCCTCATCTCAAGGCTCAGAAAGAACCTGTGAATTGATGACTTGGCAGACACGAGGATGACTACCCTGCAGGTCGGGTGGTTGCTGTATGATGTTGAAGGCCACCCGTATGAGGGCAGAGAGAGAGAGAAGGGATCAACATGGTCGAGCTATATGAACGCTGCTCTGTAGAACCTTCCTGTAAAGGACACCTAATTGCAAAGCCAAGGTGTCATTTAGGGAGAGGTGTCCTCTTACCGGAGAGTTGCTGAATTGTAAAAATGGTAATTTTGCAAATGAAAATAGTCCTTTATAGAGAGGTGTCTGCTAGCGGAGTGTCCGCTAAAGGGAGGTTCTACTGTATATATATGTGGGATCGGTTCGAATTACCTTTTGAAGTTGGCTGAGTTGATTGTTTGTGGTGGGCGCAGTCGTTTGCTGAGTTGGTAAGGTATTCACAAGGGAAAATAACGAGGAAACACAGGATTTGGATTAAAAAAAAAGGCAAGCGATCCAGGGAGAAAGGGGTTGAAGCTATGGCTGAGTTGGCTATTGACTATGGCTGTTCACATTATTGTAGGATGGGACTTATCTGATTGGTTGAGGAGATGGGATTGGCTTCTAACTGGTTCCTTGGTCGATCCAGGTGCTAACTCGCGGCGGTTCAAGTCCCTACTGACTATACTTCGTTCCCGATTTAAGACAAAAGCTATTCCGGGCTCTCATTGGATGAATTTCCAGGGGTGCTCGATTCCCATTGGTTCCTAACTAATGTTCCTATGCTCTCATTGGGTCTCGGCTAATTCTTTGTTCTTAGCTTGTTCTGACATGATCCAGGAAATACTAGGTTCTTGAACCCAGTTTTATGAGTTCCTGGATAATAAAACCTGCTAATGATTGCTTCCTCTTTGATGGCCTTTCTCTCCCAGATTTCTTAAGCCTTGTCTTTATTAAAATCTCTTAAAACATACATTGCATACATATTGGGGCGGGTTTTCATCCAGTTAGGTACAAATTATGACATATATCTGGGTAGTATACTACCCAGTGAGAGTTAAACAACCTATCAATTTATTCTATCGTCACAACACACAGAATTCAATGTATAGTTGATAGTAAAAACCTTTCTCTCTGATGTCTGTACAAGTTCAATCAGGCTACAAGATTATTCCATTATCACACACCACAAACATGTTCCAACATGAGCCAATCCCTCCCAATATATTTTTTTCATCGCAGTAAGGGCAGTAGAAGTTTGTATTATGTATAAAAGAAACATTCGTGATTTTAAATCCTTCCATTTTATATGTTCCAACACATCCAGTTGATGTTCCAGGCGCTACGACGGGCCGGTGTACTGGGTCCCGGACAACCAGCCGATGCCGTCCTGGATGACCAGTTTCTCCCCCTACTACCTCATGCCGTAAGTCTTCTTGATGTCACTGTTTGGTTACATTTATAGAAAAACTATTTCAAATAACGTTGAAATCTCTAATTCCATCTTAAATTACATAAAAATGCAAAATTATTATAATTATTAGCGCTTATTATTTTCATATTTTTTCTAAAATAAATATTTATATACACACGGCTTTATTAAGACCACCGGTCTTATAATATTTCTACGGCTCAGTAGGCATCACGGTTTCACGTCATAGACAGGCGCAGTTCCATCTGGTATTGTAGAAGAATGACCGCAGTGAGCTTTGAAGAACAGCGTTCCTTGAAGGAAGAAGTAATATTCTAGTAATTAAGGTAAAGTAATTTTACAGTAATGATAAAGGTTGGTAAAATGGGACATGCAGATGAAGCAAAATCACACACAGATTTATTAAGACCACCGGTCTCATACAGAATTATCACAAGATGAAAGTAAGCATAGATGGAGCTCTTGTACTTTCAGGCAGTGCAGCACCCAACAACAGCCTCCAGGTCCGACGCATGTCCAATGCCCACACATTCTATCGTGCATACGTCAACTTTAGCGTATCACTGAACAGGCTAGTGTGGAATCAGCCGCGTTCTAGTCTTCGCTTTCTTCATCCAAATGGACCACAACATTCAGCGATTCTATTAATCTCCTACGAACGGTGACTGCGGCCTTGTCGAATTTATATAAACCAAAAAGAAGACCTTGATCAAACAAATATTTCTACAGTCTTCGCTTTCCTCATCCAAATGGACCACGACATTCAGCGATCCTATTAATCTCCTACGAACGGTGACTGCGGCCTTGTAGAATTTATATAAACCAAAAAGAAGACCTTGATCAAACAGAAATATTTCTTCAATTACTAAAAAGAAGAAGAACAATAATGGTGCTCATCAGTGGTGAATCTTCCTATTGGTTACGTCAATTGGTCCTTTCAAACTGTCACAGCTTATCGACTGTTTAACTTATAAAGTTAGCATTTTATTGTTTAATTATAAAATGGTGATTAAGTTAATTATTGAGATATACGTTTGCGGTTATATAGATTATAAAGAGAAGCGACTCTATGGGCATAATATTCTTGAACTCTAGAGGGCCATTAGCTCGAAACCATGTTCTCCAGTTGGACACTTTTCTCAGTTTGCCAAAGCTGGTGTTGTGGCTTTGTCACCGACCCGAGACCGCTAGTTTAGGCGACGGTCAATAGATGGCGTCAGGTTTTGACGCTTAATTTGACGGGAGAAGCGCCCTATGCTTTTTATATAATTATTTGAAAATAAAAAAGGAATATTCTGACCAGGAGCACGTGTGCTTTTCAGAAGGCAGAGCACCATCTGGTGGAACAGAAATCAACTAAACATTGATTTAGCCTGTTCCCTGATGTGGTTCTGGTCAGGATATGCCTTTTTTTTTATCTTTAATGACCTGACCTTTTTATTTTTTCTATTGTTTTTGATATATTATTTGTAACTATATTTAAATTATAGATATACAGGGTGTACCAGGTAAATTGGGACTAACTTTGACAGTCCATAAAACAAAAACTACTTGAGATTAAAAACTTGTTTTTTTTTTCATTACGTAGCCATATTCATGTAAAATGCAACAGTACATTTGTGCGCAGTGTAGTGATGAAGAGTAACCGAGAATTTGAAAATCGAGCTTCCATCATCGTTGCTCTGCGCGCCGGAAGGAGCCCCAAAGAGATAGTGGATTTTCTTAAGTTGCCCAAAACCACTATTTATCGTGTCAAGAAGCAGTTTGATGAGGCCGACAGTAACAAAGAGGGGATAGCTACAAGGAAAAAGCACTCGCGTCGATCGGACAGGGTAAGAGGCGAAGAATTTGTCAAAAATGTCAAGGAGAAGATTGATGGAAACCCTGGGAAGAGCATGAGGGCCATAGCAAAGGAAATGG
This sequence comes from Cordylochernes scorpioides, assembly GCA_030710605.1. Taxonomy (NCBI): domain Eukaryota; kingdom Metazoa; phylum Arthropoda; class Arachnida; order Pseudoscorpiones; family Chernetidae; genus Cordylochernes; species Cordylochernes scorpioides. The sequence goes on along the minus strand of CP092869.1, from coordinate 83,061,918 downwards.
ACGTTGGCTCTATGACAATTGTCAGAACTATCCATGAGGACCTTGGTCTCAAGTCTTATGCCCTTCGGAAAGGTCAGTTGCTGACTGAGAATATGAAGAATAACAGAAAAGGAAAGGCTGCTGCCCTCCTCAACAACCTGAAACACGCTAAGGTTCTTCTCTGACGAAAAGAACTTTGACGTGGACCAAAAGGTAAATCCCAGGAATGATCGCTGGATCTGTAAAGACCCCTCAGAGATACCTGTCGTGATGCACACGAAATTTCCTGCCTCCGTAATGGTCCTTGGCGTTATCAGCAGTGAAGGTGATGTCATGCCTCCCCATTTCTTTGAGAAGGGCCTTAGGATGAACGCTGACACCTACATCAATGTTCTGGAGACCGTTGTGAAGCCTTGGATGGACATGGTGGTCGCAGGAAGGAAGTATGTCTTCCAACAGGACTCAGCTCCAGCCCATAAGGCAAAAAAGACACAATCGTGGCTGACACTTAACGTCCCTAGTCACTGGGGTCCTGATATTTGGCCCCCTAATTCTCCAGATTGCAATCCCCTCGACTACTATGTATGGGGCGTTGTTGAGAGAGATGTCAACAAAGCTCCTCATACCACCATCCAGTCTGTCAAGAAAGCAGTTCACACGGTGATGACTCAAATGGACAAGGTCATCGTCGCCAAGGCCTGTGCTTCATTCCGCACTCGCCTCGAGGCTGTTGTAGCTAATAATGGAAACTACATTGAATAAATAAAAACTATATCCTTTTATCTACTACTGTGTCAAATTTCATTCGGATATTTTAATTTTTACTTGCAAAAAATTTCAGTTAAAATACCATTGTTGAAATTCCCAATTTACCTGGTACACCCTGTATATACTCTATAACAAAAAAATCGACGCACCAAGAAGCAGTTGTCCGATTTATATGAAAATACGTATACAAAGATGTTTCGACCAAACATGCAAATGTTTGAAATTTGGTGGCCGAATTATGCAAAGCAAGAGCTCCAGCGCATCTGAACTGCGCATCCAGCACGAGCATTCTAGACGCAATATTCGGCGTGGCACGAGCTGATTTTCAGAATTTCCATTTAATATTTTAGCAGTACGCCTATTTCTACTGTATCAATGCTTCGCCGAAAGATTCGTGCTTATTACGAACACATGTCAGAGTTTGAAACTGGTCGTGCCATTGGATTGAAAGAGGGTGGTTGGTCTAATCGACTAATCGCGCGACATCTGTGTCGAAGTGATGCGGCTATTAGGCGATATTGGCAAAAGTGGGTCAACAATGGAAGAATACAACGTCAGGACGGCAGCGGTCGACCAAGGGCAACAACAGAACGGGAGGACAGAGCAATTGTCAGAATGGCTGTCGCAGCACCGGAATCCACGTTATCTACCATCCAACGTGTGACCGGCACACAAGTGTCCAAAATGACCATCAACAGGCGACTGAAAGAGCGGAATAAAAGCGCTCGCCGACCGTTACGATGCCTACCCCTCACACCCGTGCACCGACAAGTCCGACTACAGTGGTGTCGGGAGCAATCAACTTGGAACTGCGCTGACTGGGGACGTATAGTCTTTAGTGACGAGTCCCGATTCTTACTGTGTCCTGACGACCGTCGCAAACGTGTCTGGAGACGTCCTGGGCAGCGTGTGGATCATGGCCTTACTGTCGAGCACCACACAGGTCCACAACAGGGCGTTATGGTCTGGGGTGCCATTTCATTTGATAGCAGGAGCCCATTGGTAGTCATTCCTGGCACCCTGACAGCACAACGGTACGTAGATGACATTCTACGGCCTGTTTTGTTGCCGTTCCTCTCACATCACCCCGGGCTTACTTTTCAACAAGATAATGCCCGGCCACACATGGCACGTGTTACTATGGATTGTCTTCAATCTTGCCGAACTCTTCCGTGGCCAGCAAGGTCGCCTGATCTCTCGCCCATAGAGCACATTTGGGACGTGATGGGAAGGCGATTGCAACCATCCCGGAATGTTGACTATTTAGCCCGATAGTTGGAGAAAATTTGGAAAGAAATCCCGCAGCACACCATCCGGAATCTTTATCAGTCCATGACACGCCGGGTGGCAGCCTGCATCCAGGCCAGTGGGGGTCCAACGACATATTGACATTCTCATTTTGTGACGATCAAACTCTGAAATGAAACAATAAATTGTTCTGAAATTTTAATCGTTTTTCCCCTATACATGCTCTTTACATACACCATTTTTTTGGTCCTAATCTGACAACTCCTTCTTGGTGCGTCGATTTTTTTTATACCGTGTATAATATGTTTTGTTACAGCTGCACTCATTGCAAGCGGCCATGCGGGGGATGGCACCAGAGGCACGTCAAGTAAGTAAACTGAATAAACTCACATGTGTCCCATCATTCTAACATTCACTGGTATGTGTTCTTACAGTCCTCTGGGTGCCAAGAGAGAGTAAGTTTCCATTTATTATAATGTCTACACAGCAATACTGACATACTAATGTTGTACAGGACCATGGCGGACGACGCGCCGCTCTCTCAAGAAGAAGAGGACGCCCAAGTAGAGTAAGTGGATTCCTTACTTTTCCCTGAACTGTAGAATCTCACAGGTTGCGTACAGGCTGGCGCTGATCCTCTCCGAGTTGCAGAAGCCCCCACCTGACAGTAGCGACGAGGAGGACGGGGCGGACTGAGTAAGTGACAATTTCATTACTTACAACCTTCCTACATTCATAGACAAAACTTAAGGAAGTTGTACCTTTTCGCATGTATATCGGGATTCAGATAATAACTCTGAAAGATATTACAGTGACCTTTATTGAAGACACACATATGCACACTCATGGACAAAACTTAAGGAACTTGTACCTGTTCGCATGTATATCGGGATTCAGACAATAACTCTGAAAGATATTGCAGTGACCTTTATTGAAGACACACATATGCACACTCATGGACAAAATTTAAGGAAGTTGTACCTTTTAGCATGTATATCGGGAAACAGACAATAACTCTGAAAGATATTACAGTGAGCTTTATTGAAGACACACATATACACACTCATGGACAAAACTTAAGGAAGTTGTACCTTTTAGCATGTATATCGGGATTCAGACAATAACTCTGAAAGATACACTCATAGACAAAGCTTAAGGAAGTTGTACCTTTTAGCATGTATATCGGGATTCAGACAATAACTCTGAAAGATATTACAGTGACCTTTATTGAAGACACACATATATACACACATGGACAAAACTTAAGGAAGTTGTACGTGTTCGCATGTATATCGGGATTCAGACAATAACTCTGAAAGATATTACAGTGACCTTTATTGAAGACACACATATACACACACATGGACAAAACTTAAGGAAGTTGTACGTGTTCGCATGTATATCGGGATTCAGACAATAACTATGAAAGATATTACAGTTACCTTTATTGAAGACACACATATACACACTCATGGACAAAACTTAAGGAAGTTGTACCTTTTAGCATGTATATCGGAATCCAGGCAATAACTCTGAAAGACATTACAGTTACCTTTATTGAAGACACACGAGAAAACCAAGTGTAAACAAAATTGCCTCTGTCTTCTTCTTCTTAAAAAAAAAAATAGACGACCAGACATCAAGCTTAAACACCTGTTGGGTAAATTCGACCAATTTCATAAACTCTCTCATTGGATGTTATTAAATTGAAGCCGTCCCTGTACTAATATTACCATAGCCAGAAACCATGGTACACAGGTTGACTTTTTGTCTGAATTTTCTTAAAATGGTGTTCTGATGCACGATTAAAGGAAAAGGTGCCTATATTGGTACATGAATATCATTCTCCCCCAACTTTATGTTATAAACAATAATGTTAACACACACTATGCAAATATGTAAACTATGTAAATATGTTTACAGACGCTGACCATCCAGCCGCCCATCAGCACCAACACCAGCTGATGGCAGTCCCCACAACAGCAAACCATCACCCCGGCTGTTGATGCCCCAAAGATCCTGGCCAAACCAGGTAACTATTTTATTCTCAAATTTCTGAGAAAAAATGTTTATCAAAATACACAAAGAATATATTATCATGTAACAAAAGTAATGCTTTGTTTTCATATATTTAACAAATGCGGTTTAATGCATTTATCAAAAGAGAATTGTGATTTTTAAAATGAATTTAAATGTATTATATCTTAAAATGTAGGCCTTTAGTCTGATTCATTGTCCTTCTCAGTAGTAATTTAGTAGTATAATATATACGTGACCAATTGAAACAAATATTCATAGATTCTTCAATATCAGTAAGTTATTTAGCTCTTTCTGTGCATTTTAAAAAATGGGTAGAAAATATTTAAATATTTAGTAGAGAATTTGTCTTCTAGTAATTTGTCAGATCAAACTATATTACCATATTTAAAGGAATGGTATTTGAAGAATACACTTTATATTTTGTGGTTGAACATAAAATTAAATTAACAATAAACTATTTATGAGGAACATATAAAACTTTTAAACTTAATTCAGGTTTTATTTTCCTGAGAGAACTATAACTAACAAACATTGTATGTGTTTCAGCTCGTCGAAGCATCAGCCAGAAGGCACCATTTTGTATATAGTTTTATTTATCAAGATTGGCGAAGACAAATCAAAATTCTTTATTTTTTATCTTTTTATTTACTTATTTATTCATTTATATATATCATTTTTATCATTTTTGACCTCTGCGTGCTCACGTCTACGCCAGTTAGCTGGGCTACAGGGGGAAGTGTAGGTTCAGTGAACCTACTAGGGTTGGAATAACCCTTTGAACTGTCAACGCTTGTGTGGCGATATGGTGTCGAAGCAATGGCACTGTCAGTATCCTCAGCTCAGCATAGCTCAGAGGAAAGCTCGTTCACACTGGAAGGAAGAAGTCGCATGCCCAGCCTTGGATAGAAGTGGTCTGGGGAATGCCATATGTCCGCTTTCAGCATTGGAACCTGTCGTGAAATGTGAAGCGATGGCTGGACGCTTCTTGGTCTCCATCATCAACAACTGCTACGGCGTATCAAATCCAGTCAACTTGGGACTTCTGGACATCTGTAACCTACAGAACCTACCTGACTTCGAGGCATCTTTAGACAGGAGAAGTGTTGGAAGCGATAGCTGGTATCTACTGAAGACATATGGCCACCTGTACTTACAGAACGCAAGCTGAATTCGAGCCATTTCTTCAAGGGAGAGATATTACGGAAGACATACACTCAGTTATGGATGGAAGTGACATGGGACACGATCTGGTCTCTCTCACCAATGGTTGCCGTCAATAAATGTAAGTAATTCCTATTCTTTGTCTTTCAGAAGGTTTCAGAGATGTGTTGCAGCGTTTTCTGGACGCTTCTTGGACGACATCATCAACAACTGCTACGACGCATCAAACTCAGTCAACTTGGGACTTATGGGCATCTGTAACCTACAGAACCTACCTGACTTCAAGCCATCTCCAGACGGTAGATGCTGTATTAGAAGCGAAGGCTGGCATCAGAGCTAATCTACTGAGAAACCTATGGGCACCTGCCACTTACAGAATGCAAGCTGACTTCGAGCCATCTCTATACGGGAGAGGAATTACGGAAGACGTATACTCAGTTCTGGATGGAAGCGACATGGGACACGATCTGGTCGCTGTCACCAATGGTGCTGTCAAGAAATGTAAGTAACTCATATTCTTTGTCTTTCAGAAGGTGTCAGAGATGTGTTGCAGGCGTTTTATGGACGCTTCTTGGTTGACATCAACCACTGCTACAGCGCATCAGAGCCGGTCTACTGGGGCCATTTTGACACCTGTCACCAACAGAACTTAGGCTTATTTAGAGCCATCTCCAGGCGGAAAATGTCGAGTTGGAAGCAATGGCTGGACGCTATCTGGATTCCGTCATCTACAAATGCTCCGGATTCAGAACCGATCTACTGTAGACATTACAGAACGCAATCTGACGCTGAGCCATTACCAGATTATATATTTATACCAATGGTGTCTATGTACCTTTGAATATCCAGCATTGATGCCATAACTATCTCCAGAGATCAAAGAGAATGTCAACGCCATCTATGCAGGAAGGTTAGTATCTACAGCACTCTATCAAAATCTATACTCTTCTTTCTTTTTCTATCTTCAATAATATAGAAGTAAAATATCTGTGAATCATGCTTTGTTAAAAAACTAACATTTAAACATTTATATTTAAACATTCCAAACGAATTCGAAATGAATTCTTGGCTAAGAGTAAAAGAGACCATTTGGCGGTGGCTATCTCCAATAGCTCTATCATAGGACAGAGTAGACATCTATTGTATTCTCAGATGAAAGTCTTTCTATCTTGATGCCAGTGGTGCCCGTATGTTGGTTAGATGTAGGTATGATGTAGGTAGTCCCCTCTCAGACCCAAGCTGTCCGCGATGTATTCACACTAAACCTATTTCAAGTACTATGGTCTGGGCAAGCGATTTCCTATGGAAACTATCGTCTAAGGGCGGACTAAGTAAGTGACACTTTCACTAGGAACGATCACTCTAAAATTATTGAAAATGTCATTTCCTGATCCTTAAAATGAGAATTTTATAGATGACAGTGCGTCATCTTTAGGAATATCAAAACAACAGATTTTATTAAGGACACTTGTCCCATACAGGATTCTTCCAGAGATGAGTAAACGGAAGTAAACATAACTGTTATGTTTTTTTTAAACTCTTTTTTTCTATCTAATATTCAATAATCTTAGGTAGTGTAGTTTCTATTAAAAGAGATTGTATGTTACTGAAAAGTTATATATTAGCATAATATTTTATTATTACACAGAATTATCATAAGAACTAAAAACATGAATATCTCACGCTATATATTGATTACATCACACAACAACAACCAAGTCCTTGGTCAAAACCATATAAACATATTATACACTGCGTGACATTGAAAATGGAACACCAAGAAATAGTGGCCAGAAAATTATGCAAATTTCAGGGTAGACGCGCCTAACCGAGTTATGCAAATGATGTAAAATGCGCAGCTCTCGTGCGCACATGGAGTAAGATATAAGGGAAGGAACTTGCAGAAAGGACAGTATTCGTGTCGTTATTTCTTCAAGGAAAATCATTGTAGAAATTTTGTTCTTGTGTCAAAAGACACGTGTAATAACAGAGAATGCCAGGTCATCGTAAACGGAGGCAGTTCAAGCAGACAGACGCTTTTACGAGGGGCATGGTGATCGGACTGAAAAGGGCAGGTTGGTCCATACGTCAAATCGCAGCTGATACACACCTTGGTGCGTCCACGGTGCACCGACTGTGGAGAAGATGGTTGGAACAAGGAAATGTGGCAATTTATAGGAATGTCGGTGCTACCAGAGTGACGTCAGCACGTGTGGATCGGCGTATCCTTCGACAAGCAGTGGCGGCCCCACAAGCCACTTGTACCGCCATCCTGCAACATGTGCGAGACACCCTAGATCATTCCATCTCGACCAGAACCATTTCCCGTCGATTGGTTGCTAATGACTTGCACTCATGCCGTCCGCTAAGAAGACTGCCATTGACCCCACCGAATAGGCGCCAACGTTTGGAATGGTGCCGGGCTAGATCGACGTGGATGACGGAATGGCACAGGGTCGTGTTCTCAGATGAGTCGCGTTTCTGCTTGTCCAGTGATAGTCGCCGTGTACGCGTGTGGCGTCGACGTGGAGAAAGGTCCAATCCGGCAGCAATTGTGGAACGCCCCACCGTGCGACAACGTGGAATCATGGTTTGGGGCGCAATCGCGTATGATTCCAGGTCACCTTTACTTCGTATTCAGGGCACTATGACGGCCCAACGATACGTTGATGATGTGCTGCGACCGGTGACACTCCCCTACCTTCAGGGGGTACCCAATGCCCTTTATCAGCAGGATAACGCCCGACCGCACACTGCTCGCATTAGCCAACAAGCTCTGCAAGATGTACAGATATTTCCCTGGCCACCGTACTCTCCAGATCTCTCGCCAATCGAGCACGTCTGGGACATCATTGGACGCCGTTTGTATGCCTTGCCACAGCCGCGTTCAGAAGACGAACTGTGGCAAATGGTTGAGAGGGAATGGAGAGCCATCCCTCAGGACGCCATCCGTACTCTGATTGACTCTCTACCTAGACGTGTTGCTGCGTGCATAGCCGTCCGCGGTGGTCCTACTTGCTACTAAGCCGACGCCGTTCTCGCTCTGTATTATGACTATCATTTTGAAATAAAGATCACTTATTGTTCGTCCCTGTCTCTCTCTTTCTGCCGAGTTTCATCACTTTCTGGCCACTATTTCTTGGTGTTCCATTTTCAATGTCACGCAGTGTATATTACAATAACAGTTATCTACAAAAAGTGGAGATTAAGATCGACTTTTCTTCAATTTAGATTCATCATCTGTGCTGTGCCTTTTGTCTTTGCTGTTTTCTAGAATTTGTGAAAAGCTAATGTATTGGGGTTTGATTTTTACTACTTTTGCCATTAGAACAAATGCCTAATTGTCTTCATAACCAATCTTTTAACGGGGAATTTATCTCTCCTCCTCCAGTGCCGAACAATAACACTTTCAGTGTATAAAGTCATGGCTAAATTCGCTATTGCACTGAGTGCACTTCAAGTTCTTAGATTTCAACAATAAAACATGATTATGTTTAATAGTTAAGCAATATTCTCGCTTGGTTATTTATACGAATAAATATCGACTAAACGTTGATTATTTTCCCCTTAAATTTATCAAAATTCTCTTTCTTGATTCACCAATGTTAAATGACTGACTTTCTTCCGCTCTAGATTTCACCTCTTTCGTACATCCTATGTTTGTGAATGTAAGATTATCTTTGAATCTCGTGAATAATTATGAAACAGGGAATTTACTGAAAGCTTAAAAGGCTCAACTAAAAGAATTAGAAGGAATTATTCTTTCTTTTAGGAAAAATATAATATTTTTCTTCTCTTGTCTCAGGTCTGAACTTCAAGTCTAGACTAGATCCTGACGGCCAGGCCTCTTTATCACCTCGATGACCACAGCTGGGTCGGTGTAGATGTCTGTTCGGCAATGTCCAATGTGATGTGTTCTGGGCTTGCTGGAGAATCCTGACATTTGGTGAAATTCGGAAAGGTTTTGGATCCACTTGTGAAAAATCATTGGACGTAGATGGCCTGTTCTAAGACGGAAATATTAAAATAATATCCACAAATGATGATTTTTTTTTATTCCACACAGCTTTGTAAATGGAAAATAAATTCAAAATACCTCGCTTCTCTTTTGATTTAAAGAAATATTTTAGAAGAGCGATTAAAGCATTTGTGTGTGTGTGTGTGTGTGTGTGACAATTGACAATTGAAAATTATTTATTGTCTTCTAGACAATGTTACATCTCAGAGAGAAGAGAGGGGTATATACATTAGGTTAGCGCTTGCCGCGGTGACGTCTAGTCTTGGGAGCCAAGGCCCTCCTGAGCTCGGACAACCCGCTGAGGATCCTGGGATGGGAATCCCGAGCGCGCTCGATGGCCGCCTCGAAAAAGACAGCGTAGTTTTTCTTCAAAATAGGCGAGAGTCTCGCAAGGAAAGGCGCCCTAGAATGGGGATGTAGGATGGCATCAATGGCGTCGGTCCAGGAGGTTTCATCATCGACCAAGGGTCCAGGGTCGATATTGGAAATGATGATCTCTCCTAAAATTCCATCGATGCAATCACCCAGGTTCGGCGGCAGGTCTTCCTCCATCGGGGTAGGTGGTGGGGACGGAGGTGTCATAGCCGGTGTCGGATCCTCTTTGTGGGGAGCAGATGGTGTCGGCCCAGCAGGCTGAGGCGCAGGCAGTGGGGGTGTTGAAACTGCGGCTGGTGAGGGAGCAGAGGGCTCCTCAGTGGTGGTCATGTCGACATCCGGTGTGTGGGTCGCAGGTCCGAGGGTCCCCTGTGCAGGCAGAGGGCCACACGGGGCAATGAAGTCCGGCCGGGCGAGAGGCGTCGGCTCAGTTGCTGCCGAGCGAGGGCCCGCGGGATCTACAGGTGCAGGGGCCACTGATGGATGAACAGGGGCCGCCACCGGCACAGATGAGGCCGGAGGCGCTGGTGTAGACGGCCGGGGCGCCGTAGATGGTGGGGACGCAACTCGGGCATCTGGTTGAGCGCCGGAAAGCCTGACAGCTGGGCTGGTAGGCGCCGGCGGGGTTGGCGCGGCCGGAGACGTTCCAGGCAGCCCAGGTGCGGTCGATGGTGGAAGGCCGGTGGAAGGGGGCGGTGAGGCCCGTCTGGCGGTAGTAGGACGCCCATGGAGTTGGGGGCAGTTTGCTCTTCGGTGACCTTGACCACGGCATTTCGAGCATTTGACTCAGTGGGTCAGGAAAGCTGGCCATGGCTCGCCCTTGATCCTCAGTTCGAATCGAGAGGGGAGCATTTCGACGGTTATGCCGTCATGGAGGAGTATAAAGGCCTCCCGGCGGCCGTCGGTGAAATTAAACTCTCCAACCCTAAGCTGTTTGGGGGCGATGGAGGTTATTCGGCCGTATCTGGAGAGAGCATCCATGACGGCGGCGTCTCCCACAAAGAAGGGGAGGTTCCCAATCGTAACTCTGATTGAAGTTCTCCTGAAGGGGAAGGTCTTGAGAAGGGTTCCCTCGATCTCGAGGCCCTCTCGAACTAGGCGCTCCGCCAGGGATCTGTTGGCGAGTCCGACCAAGTATTGCCCGTTCACCTTAGTGAACTGGACAATGTTTCCTGTGCTTCCGACCACCTTTTCCAAAGCCTTCATGTACTGGTAGGTCTGGTATTCCGGACAGAACTCGAGGAAACAGCACTGCTCCTCGGTGCAGGACGCCTGGCGAGCCCTGGCCTCCATGACGTGTGCCCTCGTGGTCCTGATTTCCTGGACCTGGGGCATCAGTCCCGTCGACGGTCGCTGTCGGCGAGAAGTGCCAGCGCTGTTAGACTGCGCGGCCATGGCAGGCAGATCCGGCGAGCCGCGGCGCCTCTTCCTGCCTTTTACGACTGTGAAGCTGTCATCCTCCTCAGAATTCACATTCTCGGCATAGTCTGCCCAGTTTCTTTGGGCATCGGCACCGCGGTTGGAAGAAGAAGGGAGAGCCGCCAAGTTGAACGGCGCGGCCGAATTTACATTTCTTCCGCCGGCGGGAGAATTTGCATAAGTTTCAATTCTCTCACTAGTATTCGAGATATTTCTCTGCGAATTGAAAATTGCAGATTTCTCTGCACAGGGCTGTGCTACGTTGCTGTGCCTTTCAGGCATTTGATCAGCTTTGAATGGGCTTTCAGCCCGTGCTAAATTCGGCGTACTGCCGGTAGCCATACACCCGCCAGGGTGGGAAAAAGGCGGAGCTCGACAAATGCGTGCCGCACGGCCGAGTGTGTGGAATGATTTGTTTGACAACTTTCACATCAATGACAAACAAAAATTGTGTGTGTTCTAGCTCAATGAGCACGGGCCACAAGGCTATTTTTGTAAATAGTTTTTAAAAATTCTTTTTATCAAGATTGGCAAAGCAAGTCAAAATTATTCTTTTATTATATTTTCATATTTTTATTATATATATATTTCTTATAAATGACTGCGGCGTATAATTATAAAGCTATACAACCAGTTTAACCGCATAAGTTTCTTTTATTTATAAAAATCATTTTTAATTTCAAAGAGAAATAATTTAATATTTCAAACTTTTGGATGACGTATGAAAAGGTTGAATATATGAAGAGTGATGGTCTATATATGAATGGATGACGTATGGAGGGTGAAAAATATGAAGAGTAATGGCGAACGGAAAAATAAAAGTGTCCAGGAGCGAGAATCGAACCCACAACCTTCTGCTTCTGCTATATATATATATATATATTTATTCATTTTTGACCTCTGCACGTCCACGCAAGACTGGACTACAGGGGGAACTGTATGTTTACTGAACCTACTAGGGTTGGAACAACCCTTTGAACTGTGAACACTGGTGTGGCGATGTGGTGTCGAGACAATGGCACTGTCAGTGGGCAGTTTTTGCCGTTAGGTTCCACTGTAGAGAAGCAAGGGTTAGAGAGCCCTTCCCAGGGGATCGGGAAAGAGTTGTCCCACCCCTCTTCCGCAGCCCAATATAGCTTTGAGGGAAGCTCTGTCTTACTAAAAGAATCAAGACGTCTACCCATACTTTGATGGAAGTGACATGGGACACGATCTGGCCGCTGTCACCATTGATTGCTGTCGGGAAATGTAAGTAACTCTTATTATCTGTCTGTCAGGGACTTACAGTGATGTGTGTAGTGATGGCTGGACGCTCCTTGATCTCCGTCTTCGACAGCTACAGCTTCAGAGCTACTGAGGACATGCGGCCATCTGTCACATCGTAAACTGATGTTGAGGCATTTCCAGTCTGGAGATGATGTGCTGGGAGCAAGAGCTGGATGTGCCTCTTGAATTCCATTATCAACAACTACAGCGCATCAGAGCTGTCGGTATAATGGTGACATACGGCAATCTGTCACCTATACAACGCCAGCTGATGTTGACCTATCCCCAGACTGGTGGTCTTGTGTCGGAAGCAATGGCTGAACGCTTCCCGAATCCATCGACAACAGCTACGGCTTTAGAGCCGGTCTATTGATGACATACAGCCATCTGTCATCTAAAGAACTTCAGCTGATGTTGACCTATCCCCAGACTGGTGGTCTTGTATTGGAAGCAATGGCTGAACACTTCCTGAATTCCATCAACAACTACGGCTTCAGAGCCGATCTACTGGTGATATACGACCATCTGTCACCTACAGAACATCAGCTGACGTGGAGCCATGCCCAGACTGGTGGTCTTGTGTCGGTAGCAATGGCTGAACGCTTCCTGAATTCCATCAACAACAACGGCTTCAGAGCCAATCTACTGGTGATATAGGCCATCAGTCACATATAGAACATCAGCTGACGTGGAGCCATCCCCAGACTGGTGGTCTTGTGTTGGTAGCAATGGCTATATACATTGTTTTTCATGCATAGAACACAGTGAAGAAGTAGATTATTGAGTGAATGGTTGCATCTTGTGAAGAATAAAATATTTCCACACAGTTTAGTTACTTTGTTAGGTCTTTTTTTATCCTGGCGAGAAAACTATATACATAAAATGATGCCAGTTTCAATATCATCAGAGATGTAGTAGGCTTAGTGACAAATCTAAAAGTAATATAAAAAGTTGTGTAACAGTCTCAGTATTCATTTGAAGCACAAAAGATAAAAATTGAGGAGTCTGATGGATAGAAAATTAAGAAGACTAACAAAAATGAATGAAAGGTTTCAGACAACAAGAATTTTTAATAATATGAATAATAAGATACCTTAGGGATCCAAAATAAGAAAGGCAATTTGCAAATAGATGGATAGAAAAATCAATCAAATTTTAAAGGTATAGTAGGTATTTTAAAGTTATATAGAAGAGGAGGAGTGAGGGATGCACAAAATGAGACAATTAGAATTCTGTCTGAGCCTATATATACATAACACTAATTGACCAATTAAGTATGGCTTTCTAGTCTTAAATTATTATTCTCTTATCTGATAAAGAAAGGTTTATACTGAATATAAAATAAGATTGTAAATTATTAATGAAAGATACAGAAATAATTCAAGAAGACAATGATAAGATTTCTAAAGAAAAAGAGAAGATTGAAAAGGATTCAAAAGTTGTCAAAGGTGAAGAAGAAAAAGCAATGAAGAACAGTTATCCAGAAAGATTACCTTTCAGAAGACATATCAGAAGTTGAAGATGATTTCGAAGACAAACTGAATACCTACAAGGAGCCTTAGTTTCTGGATGAAATCCTAGAGAGAACACTGGCAGTTTAAATGGATTCAAACACAAACTTCTTGGATTTGAATAAATATGAATCTACATCATAAAAAGAAGTTCAAGAAAAGCCAGCAATTCCCAATCCTTTGAACCATTTTTATCTAAAAACAAGATTAAATTAGATACGGCTCACATTTTGTTGCCTATTTTATTTGTGTCTAGTCTTTTATTCTCAAATTATTAATATTAAAATAGAATATTTTGTAAAAGTTTCTATACACTCATGGATAAAACTTAAGGAAGGTGTACCTTTTAGCATGTATATTGGTATTCAGACCATAACTCTGAAAGATATTTGATACAGTTACTTTTATTAAAGACACACCAGATAATCAAGTGTGAACAAAATTTACTCTGTCTCCTTAAAAAAAATAGACAACTGCCAATATAAAAGACTTTTCACTTCCCTAAGTTTTGTCCATGAGTGTATATATTAAACATTTTGGGAGTAGATGCTTAATAAACATCAGTGACAGTAAAGACATGCAAATTACCTTCACCCTAGAAAGTTCCACTATTCTATATACAGTTACGAGCGTCATTCTTCATCAGTCATCTCTGTCACCGTTTGCTTTTTTTTTGGAATGGCGCCCTCCTATTGGTCGGCTACGATCACGCCACCTTTGCCCCCCCCCCCCACTCGCTTTTTCGTTTTTGTAACCATTGTGTTGGAGCGGGTTGCTCCTTAAATAAATGCATATATTAGTTAATAACCAAATGGAATCCTCTCTTTCTTTTTCCCAGTAAGAGATGCCTACGGAAGCCAACAGTACATAGACAGATAAAGCACATAGGCTATTGTTATTAACTAACATATGCATTTATATAAGGCGCCAATTTATAATTGTAACAAATAGTATTTGAATCAAAACATTCAATCGGGTAAAACACGGGCGTTGCCCGGGTCATTCGGCTAGTATATATATATTTTTTGCTTATCCCTAGTACACTTGGTACAGGCCATGAAAATCATGGTGAATAGAAGTAAGCGACTGCTTTTTACTGTAAGTACACCACATGTTTACACATGTGAAAGCAGTTCGACTTTGCACTTACAAATGTGCCAGAGCCCCGTTTGGTTACTTGCACTCGCTGGTGGGGTAGTTCCTCTATATAAATACAAGAGACCAATACAATAATAGAACGTCTGGTAAGTTAAACTGGTTAAACTCTGAGGGTTACCACAGATATACATTCATGGACCAAACTTAAGTGGAAAGTCTTTGATGTCACCAATCATCTACATTTTTTTAAGGAGACAGAGGCAATTTTGTTCACACTTGTTTATCAGGTGTGTTTTCAATAAAGGTCACTGTAATTATCTTTCAGAGTTATTGTCTGAATCTCGATATACATGCTAAAAGGTACAATTTCCTTTTGTTCATGGGTATAAGTCCAAATAATGTGCCTTATTATTTCTAAAAAACTTCCAACCAAGAAAATCATTTAGAAAATGAAAATAATCATGTTGTTGTTGTTTCTTATCCTCTTGTGTAAAGATTACACAAATTCCATGTGTTCTTGCTCCTTGAGCTATTTTATGATAAGTAGCGGCCTCGCCCAAAGGTCCTGTTTAGTGTATCTAATATAAGTCAAAATGTGTTCTGGAGTTGCTTTCAAAAATCCTGAGTTCAACTGACTCGGTTGATAGACCTCAGCAAGGATCCCTCTCCAGGCATATGGAGGAGCTGCGTTTGTACTCATGTTAGAGTCGGCAGCAAAGGCTTCCATGTTAGGAATCGTCTCAAATTACAAGCAAAGTCAGACTTTCACCAAAGTATGCTTGGATCATGGTACCATGATCAAAGAAAGCTGCACCCATTCCATGAAAAATAATCATAGATATCATTGAAACATAACAAAAGATGTGTCCAATATATGTATAAGGAGCAGCCAGTTATAGCAACAAAATAGGAAACATTTATTTACAGTCAGGTAGACGGTACTTCCTGACAAGTCCATCCCTGCAGGCAGTGTACCAGTGGGACTTGTCTGTAGCAATACTGTACACGGGGTCACAGTCTGGACCGGAGAGTTGGAGGGTGGCTCCTTTACCTGGGGTGTACAGTCCCACGGATCCATCCTCTGGAACACATAGTATTGTTCTTCTTTCTTATCTCCACTCAATCATATTAGGGTATCAAGTTGTGAACCTTGATGGTGTCTGTTTGACAATCATCATAACTGGGTGATGCCTTTATCATTAAGACTGGGAGTACTACTCAGTGGCAGGCCGACTTAGCTCCAAAAGAAATGGCCGCCTCTGACATGAGGAATAGATGCCAAGTGCAGCCGCTCCTAACATGGAGTACAAACGCTGCTCATCCTGTATCCCTGGATTAGGAGCCCTTACAGGGTACTATCAGCCGGGCCAGCTGAGCCCAGATTTATTAGTGAGCTTGTTTAGGCTCCCCCTCCTCCTTTTTCATCCGGGCTTGGGACTGGCAAAGGCGGAGTTACATAGTGTTGTTGTTTCCCCTTCTGATTACACCATGTAACATCACCCTAGTAACTTCAACTTATAGAAGAGACTCATCAACATTTTCCAAGACAAAAGAGTACCATCGGAGTACCTCCGCACCATCAAAACCCAATGCAGAAATGGAAATCTAATGCTGCACATGACTGGTACAGAGAAGGAGGGACAAGAACTTAAGTCTGACAGTGACTTTCCAGAATGGTTGCAAGGTTTTCCCACTATGTACTAAGTGTCAACCTGCAACCCCAAACACATTATTGACTGTATTGACTACATCCATTGATGAGCTCTACTCATCCCTAACAGACACCATCAAGAGTCTCAAGCTTTACAAGCTTGACACCCTAATTTGATTGAGTGGAGATAAGAAAGAAGAAGAACCTTTTCTAAAAAAAAAGTTCTTTATCCTGATACAGTAGAACCTCCATGAGAGGACACTCACACTATAGGACACTTCTCTATAAACGATACAGAGAAGATTAGCATGGCCCCTGCGCAAGGATGACACGCAAAATCGTGAAGCGTTCTACTTCTCTATAAAGAACAGTTTTCATTTTGAAAAATTACTGTTTTTACTATTTAGCAACTCTCTGAGTAAGAGGACACCATTCTCTAAAGGACACTTTGACTCTGCAATTAAGAGTCCTTTACAGGAAGGTTCTACTGTATTTCAATTTTTGTACTTTGTTCAATCTTTTCACTTTTTTGTACCTCAAGTGATGCCTGAAAGCTTCAAATTACTTAATAAAATGAAAAGAAACTCAACTCCAGGAACCTTTTGTATTATTTTAATTTATATCCAGGAGATTCAAATCAAATATACAGAAAAAAGTGCTCAATGTAGAATTTTATCCCAGGTACATGGTTGTAGAAAATCAACGGCGTGTAGAATTGCAAAAACATCATAAGACGCAGCAACTCTTTTTTTATTTACTTGATTAAAGAAAGCTTTCAGGCAAGCCCTTCTTCAGATATCTAAAACATTTTAGTGAGCTGAAGAAGGGTTTCCCCGAAAGCTTCCTTTGTTGTTGTTGTTGTTGTGTCCAATGAAGAGCCTCAGATGTCTCCATACATCTCTAACACAGCATTTATTGGAAAATGGGTGCCATTACCATGTCAGTCACCTTGGAAATCGAACTTTAATCAAGAAAATAAAAGAGTTTGCGGCATCTTATGATTTTTTGTAATTTGTTGAAATCTGCAATCCTGTAACAGTGTGTAGAATTTTTTTTTTTTTTAATACAGGCCATGATAATCATGGTGGGTAGAAGTTGGCAACTGCTTTTACTGTAAGTGCACCACATGTCTTTACATGTGAAAATCAGTTCAACTTTTGCACTTAAAAATTTTCCAGAGCCCCACTTTGTTACTTGCACTCGCTGGTGGGGTTGAACTTTTGCAAGAATAGGGGGCCATTGGCGCATATTATTGCGTGTAGAAAACTCCCACCAATCCAGGCCTGTGTTTACAGAGAAGGTGAGAAGGATCAAACTTACGCCTTGAAACCATCACATTATTTGAGCCTTGCATGTGCAGGGAGAGCACGCTGGAAGTGGAGTCTTGCCACACTGCAGTGGGAGAGCTGTTTACACAAACAAACATTGGGGTCAACTTAGGAATTGACAATAGGTTTTTTTATATAGAGTACCACCAACCCTCAGTATATTCGCAAAAAAAAAAAAAAAAAGTATTTTAGAAAGAGTTCTGCACCTTGCAAGGGATTCTACTTTGTGTCAGGAATATAGTTGCTTCCTGATCTTGTTTATTTACAAACTAGGTTTGAAAGTATAAAATAAGGTATATCCACTTCATGTGTCACCAGGAGAAGACCTGAAGAAGAATTATAATGATGGACTGGATGGAAGAAATAAAGAGAAAACTTCAAGATAGAGCAATGTGGCACCACTAGATAAAAGGACCTGGAGATGAGATGAGAAACTGAAGAAGAAGAATTGGACTGACGGACTGGATGGAAAGGAAGGACTATACAAGAAAATAAAGAAAAAAAACCTTAATATAGAGCAGTATGGCACTACTTGGTACAAGAAGGACCTGCTGAAGAGCGTAGAAACTGAAGAAGAAGAATTGGACTGATAGACTGGATGGAAAGGAAAAAATATGAAGAAACATAAATAGAAAACCTCAAGATAGAGTAGTGTAGTGCCACTAGATACAAGAAGGACCTGCAAAAGAGCTGATAAACTGAAGAAGAATTGGACTAACGGACTGGATGGAAAGGAAGAAATATGAAGAAACATAAATAGAAAACCTCAAGATAGAGTAGTGTAGTGCCACTAGATACAAGAAGGACCTGCAGAAGAGCTGATAAACTGAAGAAGAATTGGACTAACGGACTGGATGGAAAGGAAGAAATAAAGATAAAACCTCAAGATAGAGCAATATAGTGACACTAGATACAAAAAGGACCTGGAGAAGAGCAGAGAAACTGAAGAAAAAGAATTGGATTGACGGACCGGATGGAAAGGAAGAACTATACAAGAAAATAAAGAGAAAAAACCTTAACATAGAGCAGTATGGCACTACTTGATACAAGAAGGACCTACTGAAGAGCGGAGAAACTGAAGAAGAAGAATTGGACTGATAGACTGGATGGAAAGGAAGAAATATGAAGAAACATAAATAGAAAACCTCAAGATAGAGTAGTGTAGTGCCACTAGATACAAGAAGGACCGGCAGAAGAGCTGATAAACTGAAGAAGAATTGGACTAACGGACTGGATGGAAAGGAAGAAATATGAGGAAATAAAGATAAAACCTCAAGATAGAGCAATATGGTGACACTAGATACAAAAAGGACCCGGAGAAGAGCAGAGAAACTGAAGAAAAAGAATTGAACTGATGGACTGGATGGAAAGGAAGAACTATACAAGAAAATAAAGAGAAAAAACCTTAACATAGAGTAGTATGGCACTACTTGGTACAAGAAGAACCTGGAGGAAACATCAGGCTTCCAGATAAAATTTCTTTTAAAACATTTTAATTCACAAATATCTCACTTTCAGGGCACAAATGCCTTTCTACACAAGACAACACACTTCAATAAATCACCAATAGGACAAGAATTAAAATATATTCAAATACAAAGGTTAATTATAAAGTTATTAGCATTTAAACTCACCCTCTGTATTTTATTTAAACCCTTGTCCCTATTGGTTTGCTTATCCCTAGTATACGTGGTACAGGCCATGATAATCATGGTGGGTAGAAGTTGGCAAATCCTTTTACTGTAAGTTCATCACATGTCTACACATGTGAAAAGCAGTTCGACTTTGCACTTACAAATGTGCCAGAGCCCTGTTTGGTTACTTGCACTCGCTGGTGGGGTTGGAAAAGAATTGGAAAGAATCGGGGGCCATTGGAGCATTTTTTTTAAATCAGAAAAAAGTGTCCAATGCGGAAATTGAACCCAGGTCATAGCGATTGAAAACCAAAGGTTTAGACCATCCTTCCACCGACCCCCTGTGCTATTGGTGATTTATTTTAATGTAACCAAAAGCTAGAGATTTGTGAATTAAGTTGTTTTAAAAGAAACTTATCCCCAGAATCCTAATGTCATCTTAATATTGATACAAAGGAAGCTATAGCCGCCAGGTTGCTGCTATAACTGTGAGGTTGAGGAGCTTACTTCAAGTTCCTGATGTCAAACTGCCAGATGGAGCCGTCCTGGAGCCCACACAAGAACTGGACTGGGTCCTCCATGAAGGCACAACAGTTAACTGGGGTCTTCAACTCCAACCCAAACACCTGCAACAACACATGGAATTTATATTATGATGCACTAGCGCGCCATCTGTTATGAAAATTCGAAACTAATTTAAACACCTAAGATTCTTTTTGAATTAATTTTTCCATTGAAGTAAGGGCAGTAGAAATTGTTTAATTTTAAAAAGAATCTTACACGTCTGAAATAGCTTTGATTTTTCACACAGAATTTATAGTAAACACCTTTTAAATAAATAACAAATGAATACATTAAGACGCGAATGTTTCTTTTTACAAATAAATCAAACTTCTACTGTCCTTACTGCGATGAAAAAAACTATTGGGAGGGCTTGGCTCATCAGTGGTGAGCTCCAGTATTAGAGCTCCAAAGAAGCGGTCTGGTAGATTAAATTGGCGAAACCACTGGGAGGGTTCACCAATGATGAGCCAAGCCCAATATTTTTTTCATCGCAGTAAGGACAGTAGAAGTTTGATTTATTTGTGAAAAGAAACATTCGCCTCTTAATGTTTTAATTTGTTATATATAGATGGTGCGTTATTGCTCTGTATTACTTTTAAATAAGACCAAATAAATTAATAGTATGTGATGTTTCGGTAACAGAGTTTTTACCATCATTAGATTTCCAATGATGACCTGTTACCGAAACGTCACACACTATTAATATATTTGGATTTAGTATTATTACCTTGTGTTTATAATCTATAATCCAAATTGTGCCTTATCAGTAAAACCAAACTCCACCTTTGCGGGTCCCAAGCTCAGATGAAAAAGGAGGAGAGGGAGCAGTAACAAGCTCGCTAAAAAACCTGGACTCAGCTGGCCTGGCTGATAGTACCCTGTAAGGGATCCTAATTCAGGGATACAGGATGAGCAGCATTTGTACTCCATGTTAGGAGCGGCTGCACATGGCGTCTGTTTCTCATGTCAGAGGCGGCCATTTTTTTGGACCTAAGTCGGCCTGTCACTGAGTAGTGCTCCCAGTCTTAATGACAAAGGCAGACACATTCTACTTCACCCAGTCATGATAGTTGTCAAGTCTCAAGCTTGATACCCTAATATGATTGAGTGGAGATAAGAAAGAAGAAGTAAAATCTTGACAACTCTTGTTGTTATTGTTGCTAGTGTCCATTAAGTTGAGTTCAACTCTTTTGATGGTCAATACAAGCCCATCTACCCATTCACACAAATGGTGATTTTTTTTTATGGAAACTAATTCAGTTTTAGGCAGAGGGTAACAAATTGAAAAATTCATATATTCAGAACTAATGGCTGCAAATAAAAAGGTTGTTCTCTTTTGTAAAGTTAGACAAAGTAATGGAACTTACTTTACATTGGCTCTGAAGTCCGTAACCCAGGACTTGTCCCTTTTCTGAACCCAGGAGCAAGAGTTTGCCTTCTGTCTTCACCTCTCTCTCATCTGAAAACAAACACCAATTTTTTTTTTTTCCTAGTACATGTGGTACAGGCCATGATAATCATGGTGTAAGTACAAATGTGCCAGAGCCCTGTTTGGTTACTTTCACTCGCTGGTGGGGTTGGACTTTTGCAAGAATCAGGGACCATTGGAGCATTTTTTTTTTTTTTTTGTCAGAAAAAAGTGTCCAATGCAGGAATCGAACCCGGGTCATAGCGGTCTAAAACCCACAGTTTAGACCATTCTTCCACCGACCCTCCGACCCGATCAGTCTAAATACAATCTGTAATCCTAAGTATAGGCTATATATTCTATAAATAATTGGAAAAGTTACAATATACAGTTATATCATGATGCATTCTTTTTCTAAAATACTGTTCTTGTTGAGCTTTTTTTTAAATCTTAATATATTGAGGGTGTCTTTGCATTTTTACTCTTTGCCTATTTGTTCTTTGTTGTGTGTAGCACAAATTTGCATAGTTTTAATTTAACCTATTTGTGCTATAAATAGGAGGTATGGATTAAGTTGAGCAGTCCAGTCCAGAGTTAGGAGTCCAGTAATCTTGTTACTTTAGATGTCTACTGTAGTTTTGGCTTGGCAATAAATAATATTTGTTCAAGTATCATGGAATTGTTGCGTGGCCCAACACGACACAACATAGGGTGTACTCTCCATATTAAAAATTCTAATGTCCCTTTATAACAAACATGAACTAATCCTCATTTATATATTATAAACAGTGAACTAAGGCTATAACAAACCATGGCTATAGTGAACTACAGGTTCAGTCCCATTGGGGTTTACTATAGAGGGGTTTTGCTGTATCAATCAGTACTGCAATAAGTTTCTTTACCCCCATCCATAAGTGAGACCACAGGAACTACCAAAATATTCAGTTACGATATAGTAGAACCTCCCTGTAAAGGACAACACCTAATTGCAGAGCCAAAGTGTCCTTTAGGGAGAGGTGTCCTCTTACTGGAGAATTGCTAAATTGTAAAAATGGTAATTTTGCAAATGAAAACTATCCTTTGTAGAGAGGTGTCCTCTCATGGAGGTTTTACTGTATATATAAATTTATATTTTATTAAATACCCTGCCTGGTGATATATATCTGGCTATTACACAACATTTGAAACCCACAAGACAATCCCATGGAAGTGAAGACCATTCTTATATGTAAAAAAAATCTGTGATTAGAATGAGGCTGAAAGTGACTGAAGAGTCCTCTGAGATTACCCATATCCAATGTTAAATTCCCTGTTCAGTAAAACTTGGTATTAACTCTTCATCCAATCTGGTAGGTAAGGACACCATCAGAGTTCACAAAGGTCCAACTTACTGGACTGGTGCAGGGGCTCCCCCAGGTTGTGGTACCCTGGGAGGAGATGGGCCAGGGCACAGCAGGTGAGAGGGTCCTCGTATGTGGCTGTCATAGTGGACAGGCAAGCTGCCTTCCCACAGTCCCACAGCTTGGCTGTGCCATCTTTGCTGATGGAGACCACGTTGCGGCCTCGTTCCACGATGGCAGTGTCCACCACAGCTGTCACACAGTCATTTATTGCACTAGTTGTATTTAAACATTTTACTTTATAGCATTGAACTGGCTCCCTGCCAACAGATCGGTCACAGTACAATGGCTTCCAGATCATGTTGGAATTCCTGGAAATGAACTGGCAGACTCTGGCAAAATATGGAGCTCTAGACCACCCTGAGGCTAGAAAATCGACCACCCATCTAGACAAAAGAGACCCAAGGCCCAATGCCAGCAATAATAGGTTGCACATGACTAGTACAGAGCATGAGAGATAAACACCAATTCTGTCCTCCCAAGGGAACACCATTCCTTGATTTCCAGACTTAAATCTATAGACAATGACTTTCCATAATGGTTACAAGGTTTTCCCCGCTATGTACTAAGTGTCAACCTGCAACCTCAAACCACATTGACTTTATTGGCTCATTCATTGATGAACTCTACTCATCCCCAGCAGACACCATCAAAAATTTCAATTTTTTGCTCTACAGGCTTGATACTCTAATATGATTAAGTGGAGATAAGAAAAAGAAGAAGCATTTACTTAATAATTTTGCAACATACACTTCACAAGGGCAACAGCTAAAAAATAAATCGAATAAAACACAATCTTCCAATCTACCCAGTTAGGAAAAGGAAGAGAAATCCCCAGTTCAACAGGAGGAGGACAGGTATTAATGCATGATACAATGAGCAGACCTTAAGTCTGGTCATCTACGGACAATGACTTTCCAGAATGGTTGCAAGGTTTTCCCACTATGTACTAAGTGCAATTCTCAACCTGCAACCCCAAAACACATTATTGACTGTATTGGCTCATCCATTGATGAGCTCTACTCATCCCCAGCAGACACCATCAAGCTCTACAGGCTTGATACCCTGATATGATTGAGTAGAGATAAGAAAAATAAGATGCATTTACTTTATAATTTGCTACATACATTTCACAAGGGCAACAGCTAAAAAAATAAACCGAATAAAACACAATGTTCCAATCTACCCAGTTGGGAAATGGAAGAGAAATCCCAAGTCTAACAGGAGAAGGACAGGTGTTAATGCATCATACAATGAGCAGAATCTTTGTAAACAGGACCTTTGGGAGAGGCCACTGCTTATCATAAAACAGCTCGAGGAGAATGAACTCATGGAATTGGTGTAATCTTTACACAAGGGGATAAGAAACAACAACAGAAGCATTGTTCCAAGAGAAGTAACCAACCTGCCTTGTGTCCAACAAGGGTGACTGGACACTGGCCAGTCTCAGCTGACCAGATCCTCAGTTGCATATCAGCTCCCCCGGACAACACAACCAGCCCGGAGGGGAAGAAGCGGCAGGTGTACACATCCCAGATGTGGCCGTGCAGTTCTCTCTGTGGACATACCAAACCTGAGGTTCTCATACTACTTTTTTCACTTTGTACATACACTCATGGACAAAATTTAAGGAAGTGGAAAGTCTTTGAATTGTTATTAGATGGCGCTCTGCAACATAAAATGTTCATGTGAGAGATCAGGATATTCCTTTTTTGATATTTAATATCAACACCTGACCTTTTTGTATTTTAAATTATTTTTTTTGACATGAAGAGAGTCATAAAGATAGAGGCTGCCTGGCCGGCATTCATATTTATATGAAAAATAGACACTTCGGCCAGTTGGAGTTCTTTATTTTCTCAACGTTTCGACAAAAATCTTTTGTCTTCGTCTGGAGAAGTAAATAAAAATAAAGCATTTGGCAAGGCGCTAAAATTTTTCTTTTTAAGAGAGTATTTACACAAACTTGGCCTTTAATACACATTTCTTGCTTTCTCAGGAAGTCTCTAGGACCAAAATTTTTGGTCGTTGAAGTAGAGCCAACACCATGCTGATGAGAGCCAACAGCCCAAAACGCGTACAGGGTTGATTTTCATTGATTTATCAACAAAATGAGTCGGTGGAAGGCTGGTTAAACCGTTTGGTTTTCGACCACTACGACCCGGGTTCGATTCCCGCATTGGACACTTTTTCCTGTTTAAAAAAAAAAAAAAAAAAAATGCTCCAATGGCCCCCGATTCTTGCAAAAGTCCAACTCCACCAGCGAGTGCAAGTAACCAAACGGGGCTCTGGCACATTTGTAAGTGCAAAGTCGAACTGCTTTTCACATGTGTAGACATGTGGTGCGCTTACAGTAAAAATCAGTCGCTAACTACCCACCATGATTATCATGGCCTGTACCACGTGTACTAGAGATAAGCAAAAAAACAAAAACAAACTGGGTTGTCCAAATATCATGTAACAAGTTAAATCAACGTTTAGTTAGTTTTTGTTCTACTAGATGTCGCTCTCTCATCTAAAATTCTCCTGTGAGCAGTCAGGATATGTCTTTTTTTGTTTTAAATATCAACAACTGACCTTTTATAAATTTTAAAATTATTTTTTTGCATAGTTATACATTCTGAAAATAGAACAATTCCTATTTAAATCATTAGATAAAAAAAAAGGCATATATTTGATTGAATAAAAGATTTATTTTCCAATATTCCGGTTGGCTGAACGCCAACCTTTATTAAGACATTACATTTTTTTTGTAATTTGACAAAAAACATTTTATGTAATGCCTTAAATAAAGGTTGGCATTCAGCCAACCGAAATATTAGCAAATAAATCTTTTATTCAATCAAATATATGCCTTTTTTTTTACTTATACTTTTAGTTTAGTTGGAAAATATTGGAAAATAGTTTTATTATCTAATAGTTATACATTTGTATCCATTTTCGAGCTCAGTAATAAATCTGACTCCGGAATAAAGCCTACATACAGGTAGTCAGGGTCTGATAGACTCCTAAGCAGAAAAGGTTAATCAGAATTGTTAGGTTTATATTATCCACATTCAAAATCTTCAGAAAAAGCCATCAAAACCCAATGCCTGCAGGAATGGAAATCTGATGCTGCACATGACTGGTACAGAGCAGGAGGGACAAGCACTGGTTCTGTCCTCCCAAGAGAACAACAGTCTTTGATTTCCAGACTTAAGTCTGGTCATCTATGTACAATGACTTTCCAGAATGGTTGCAGGGTTTTCCCACTATGTACTAAGTGCAATTCTTAACCTGCAACCCCAAGACATATTATGGACTGTATTGACTCATCCATTGATGAGCTCTACTCTTCCCCGGCAAACACCATCAAAAATCTCAAGCTTTACAAGCTTGATACCTTAGTGTGATTGAGTGAAGATAAGAAAGAAGAGAAAAAGCCAATCCATTTGAATTCTTTTAAATTATTGATAGAGAGAGAAAGAGAGACAAAATTTGTATTTATTGAGGCAGCCAATGAATGTCGGTTTTTAGAGATGTTAGAATGGAATTAGAGTTTTCCAGAAAGAGCTTCTCTTTGGTGCTAAGTGTTGTTGGCTTGGTCTATAGCGCAGGTTGAGGAGAAAGCACTTTGGCCTTTGGCAGGGGAAGTGCATGACATTCCGGCACAAGTTCCCTGAATCACCCAATCCGGCGGTTGTGGTTCAACAACATAGAAGTTCTTTGGATGCAGCAGGGTCTGTACCTTGGATAGATTGGATGTATTGAGGTTCTTGACAAATCTGGCTTGTGGAGCTTGGATGTAGGTCTGGGAGGAAAATTTCTGGTCATCTTCCAGGACATCTGGGGCATGAGCTGCAAGGACCTGTTCTGCTGATTTGTCCCCCATGAAGATATCCTCTGGAAGAGATGCCCAAGGAAAAGCTTGTTTAGTGGAACTGCAGGTTGAGGGAGGCTGGTGAGCTCTGGCTTTCATCTGGGCTGTGAAAGTCTGTTCAGGTAGATTGAAGGAACAAGATGGAAGGTTTGTATGATTGCAGGTAGAATGGTGGGGAGGCGATACACTAATTTGATCTTTTTTCCCTGAGCAACATCTTCTACCATTATCCCTATCAGCTCTAGTATTCCTTTCAATGGGCATCCTATCAATATATGCCCTTGGTTTGGAAGATAATTGAAGAGGAATTCTCCTAGGGTTAGGGGAACTCTCCAAACACGAGGGGCATGATGGAATTCTTTGGCGGGCAGGAGTTTCATTAAAGAAACAAGATTCTCCCACAAAAGATCGTTCTTTCTTTGATCTTGTTGGTTTATCTTTGGGGAAGTGGTGTTTATGGCACTTGTTGAGGATAGGGTATTCTGGGAATGGCTGATGCATCTGTCTATCTTGTGGTAAAGTTTGCAACATGGGGTTAACTCCGGTATAGAGACCCAGTATAGCATCCTGATCAGAGTAAGATTGATTCAGCATTACGCTGTCTTGTCTCAGGAGTGGATTTCTTTGGGAAACATATTTTGGTCTGTTATTTTGGACATCATGCCTACGACAGCTTCTATCCTCAAAAATAGGAGGTTTATGGAAATCCACGGTGTCCTGTTCATAGAAAGGAAGGTTATCGAATTCTGCGATGTCCGCAGAAAAAATTTCCATTGGATTTCTGCCTTGGAACCCTTGCCTGGGGAAAGGAACATCTCTCATCATTTTCCTTCGATTATCTTGGTTAGCTGCCATTAAATTTGCATTTCTCTGAAGTGCAAGCTTGTGTTCGTTGATGAAGCTAGATTTGAAAGGCACAAATTCTCCTTTTGGAAATCTCGTCTCAGTTTCTCTTGGGGCAGGGTGGGATATACTGGTAGAAGGACCTCCTCCTCTTCTGACTTGTTGGTTTGGCATGGGGAGATACTGCACTGTTCTCTGCTGCTGTCTTGTTTGGTTTTCTGGTAACAAAAATCCCTGGGAGGATAGTTTACTTTCTCTCCTTGCTGCCAACTTGGCCTCTCGAAGGGGACAGTGTGTCTGACCTCCGCTGTCGAAGCAAGTAGGACAAGTTGATGTTCTTCCTTGACCATCATTGTGGAATGTTCGGTGTGGTTTTCCTGAATCATCAGGTTTGTTGGAGGGTGGCTTTAAGACGTAGGGTGGATAATTGAAGGTATTTATGGAGCAGCCGGAGCGATTGGCAGGAGTCGTCACTGACCTTAGACGCTCCATGTTGGACCCCTGGGGTTGGAAAGCCTGGCATGTTGAGCAACAGGTGCTCTTTGTCCCTCCAATAGGGTTCATCTCAACACACCCATGGCTCCAAAAATTTCATCTACTTTACGTAGTTTTTATTATTTTGAAAAAAATTATATAAGCTTTAAAAAAATTGGTAGAAAAAAAAATTCCACAATTAGTACCATTATTGAAGACCTAGGCCAAAACCCCCATCTATGAATGTGGGAGATGCAAGTTATAAAGGTTCTAACCATATAAAGAGCTCCAAAAAATGATGCTATACAGAAGTGTAATGCTAATACCAAGATAAGCAGAGATTCTTCAAAACTCAGACTCTTGAATAATCATCTTAATTTCAAACCTAGAATAGAACTTTTGGGTAATCATGATCAATTGCATTTTGGGTTTTGGAAATTAAAGGAAAAAAAAAGGATGAAAGGCTAATGCTTTACTTTTATTTAAAAGGAATTATAGAAGCTTTTGGGCAAGACATTGATCAGCTTTAAGTAGATAGTAAAAGAAAAATGAATTGTAAAACTTGTTCTGTTATCCACATGCACCATTCTCTTCATGCAAATTCACCCAATCAGAATATGTATTTATTAAATGTCTTGCTACCTACACCAAGCTGATGAAGGTCTAGTGTCTGAAAGCTTCTATAATTCATTTTTTAATTAAAAGTCCATATGTTACCTTTTAGCCAATTTTTTTGTGACATTTGAGTGCATTTCTGTGCATAGTGCTTTTTTATGTTTTAATTCCTTTGAGCAACCTGCCATCTTATCAATCCTGGATCCTAAGAATATGAAGTTAGAAACTATACCAATCTTGATGAATTTCTTTGCTATTTATCATATATTTTCTTATTATTTATATGCAAATACAATAGAACCTTCATGAGAAGACACTCGCGTTAGAGGACACCTCACATTTTAATTTTCAAAATAACCATTTTTACTATTTAGCAACTCTCCATTAAGAGGACATCTCTCCCTAAAAGACACTTTGGCTTTGTAACTAGATGTTATTCTTTAACTTCACCTTTGCCAGTCCCAAGCCTGGATGAAAAAGGAGGAGGGGGAGCAGTAACAAGCTCGCTAAAAAAACCTGGGTTCAGCTGGCCCGGCTGATAGTACCCTGTAAGGGCTCCCAATCCAGGGATACAGGATGAGCAGTGTTTGTACTCCATGTTAGGAGCAGGTGCACATGGCGTCTGTTCCTCATGTCAGAGTAGTGAGTGCCACTGAGTAGTGCTCCAGTCTTAATGATAAAGGCAGACACATTCTACTTCACCCAGTCATGGTGGTTGTCAACTAAGTGCAATACTCAACCTGCAACTCCAAAACACATCATTGACTGTATTGACACATCCATTGATGAGCTCTACTCATCCCCAACAGACACCATCATCAAGTTCTACAAGCTTGATACCCTAATATGATTGAGTGGAGATAAGAAAGAAGATGTTATCTTTTACAGGGAGGTTCTACTGTATAGTTGAAAACTAAATATTGAGAGAATTATTAGAGGAAAGTTATAATTTATGGGAAAACACAGAGCACCATAATCACTCACCCTGACATTCCCAGTGGGGGTCTCCCAGATAGACAGGGAGGTGGAGTTGGCAGAGGTAGACACCCCAAGTCCACCCTCTGTCACATCCAAGCTGACCACCTGGACAGACATACCAGAGAGAATTAGTGTTGGATCGTTTTTGAAGACAACTCTCAGATTTATAAAATTAAAACTTTAAACATTTTGAGATATAAAGAGAGAAACAAGTTAATTACCTCGTATTTAAGGCAACAATCATCTAATTTACATACATCGTTCTAACCAGATTCAACTTGTGCAAAACAGGCGACAATGCAAAAAAAAAAAAAAAAATTAATAATAGAGGGTAATCAAATAAAGTAAAGCACGAAGATTTCTATAAGAAAAAATGTAAATATGCTAAAATATTGCTTACCATAATATAAATAGGCTTGTATCTCTTTGAATCTCTTAGCTTTTTTGCCAGTAGAAGGGCGTGTGGCCCGAAAGCTCACTCGCGTTTATTAAAAAAGAAACTCATCTTCCTTCGTGCTTTACTTTATTTGATTATCTAAACAGGAAGAGTTCTATCGCTTAATAGAGGGTAAGTTCCTATTTTTTTACAAGCTTTCACACTCATAGAATATTCAACTTCTTGCTTCAATTAGATATAACCTGGATTCCATCAACTACCGGGGCTGTCCAGCAATCTAATACTGTAATTCAATAAACCATTGTATCAATATTGAGTAAAAATATCAGGCTTCCAGGAAAAAGTATCTTTTCAAAAAGCTTTTTATTCTATAGCTTTTGGGCACGAACGCCTTTCTACAAGAGAAAATCTTTTGTCTTCGTCAGGAGAAATAAATAAAGCATTTGGCAAAGTATTAAAAATTGTTCAAAAATAAAACTTTAACTGGCCGAAGTGTCTATTTTTTTAAAAGAAATATGAATGCCGGCCAGGCAGCTTCTATCCTTACCATATATATATCTGTAAATCTCCCTATTTTGCACAATGTTCATAATACCTATTTACATTATTATATGTAAAAGTGTAATAAGGTAAAATAAATTATATTTTGATCCAATATATGCCTTTTTAATTAAACATTATTATATGTTGCATATCTAGCTCTGTATTTATTCCTACCATACAAAAATAAGCACACAGGAGTATATGAATTATCAGGGGGTTCGGTGGAAGGAGGGTCTAAACCGTTGGATTACGACCGCTATGACCCGGGTTCGATTCCCGCATTGGGCACTTTTTCTGATAAAAAAAAAAAGCTCGAATGGCCCCCGATTCTTGCAAAAGTCCAACCCCCACCAGCGAGTGCAAGTAACCAAACGGGGCTCTGGCACTTTTGTAAGTGCAAAGTCGAACTGCTTTTCACATGTGTAGACATGTGGTGCACTTACAGTAAAAGCAGTCGCCTTCTACCCACCATGATTATCATGGTCTGTACCACGTGTACTAGGGATAAGCAAAAAAAAAAAAGAATTATCAAGATAGGAAAGGATTCTCTGTATGGGATCAAAGAAAGGGCCAGGAAAGGTTGACTCACGGCTTTACTGTGGATCTGATGGAATTCTGAAGTGGGCGGGATGAAGAGACACTTGGCATTGGGAGAATGTAGGGTCAGGTTAGCCTGGAACAGACAATACATACAGGTTGGTTGGTGAGGTACTTCAATTCATATGCACAGTAGAATCTTAATGAGAGGACACCTTTTTACAAAGGAAAATTTTCATGGCAAAAATGCCAATTTTCGCTAATTAACAATTCTCCAATATGAGGTCACCTCTCTCTATAAAGGATAGTTTTCAAGGCCAAAATTACCATTTTTACTATTTAAAAACTTTCCAGTAAAAGGAGATTTCTCCCTAAAAGATACTTTTGTTCTGAAGCTAGGTGTTGTTCTTTACAGAGAGTTTGTTCTACTGTGCCTTAATAATAATTCACATTAGCTGAGCTAAAGAAAGGAGAGACCAAGATGAGTGTTTACTCTGGCACCAAGGAGGGCTGTACTTTGATGGGTTCTCCCAGGCTGATGTTAGAAGAAAGAACAGAGCTAAAGAAAGGAGATATCAAGGATGGGTGTTTACTCTGGTACCAAGGAGGGCTGTGCTTCAGCTTTGATGGGTTCTCCCAGGCTGATGTTAGAGGAAAGAACAGAGCTAAAGAAAAGAGAGACCAAGGATGGGTGTTTACTCTGGTAACAAGGAGGGCTGTACTTTGATGGGTTCTCCCAGGCTGATGTTAGAAGAAAGAACAGAGCTAAAGAAAGGAGATATCAAGGATGGGTGTTTACTCTGGTACCAAGGAGGGCTGTGCTTCAGCTTTGATGGGTTCTCCCAGGCTGATGTTAGAAGAAAGAACAGAGCTAAAGAAAGGAGATATCAAGGATGGGTGTTTACTCTGGTACCAAGGAGGGCTGTGCTTCAGCTTTGATGGGTTCTCCCAGGCTGATGTTAGAGGAAAGAACAGAGCTAAAGAAAGGAGAGACCAAGGATGGGTGTTTACTCTGGTACCAAGGAGGGCTGTGCTTCAGCAGTGAAGGGTTCTCCCAGGCTGATGTTAGAAGAAAGAACAGAGCTAAAGAAAGGAGATATCAAGGATGGGTGTTTACTCTGGTACCAAGGAGGGCTGTGCTTCAGCTTTGATGGGTTCTCCCAGGCTGATGTTAGAAGAAAGAACAGAGCTAAAGAAAGGAGATATCAAGGATGGGTGTTTACTCTGGTACCAAGGAGGGCTGTGCTTCAGCTTTGATGGGTTCTCCCAGGCTGATGTTAGAGGAAAGAACAGAGCTAAAGAAAGGAGAGACCAAGGATGGGTGTTTACTCTGGTACCAAGGAGGGCTGTGCTTCAGCAGTGAAGGGTTCCGAGGCTGACAACTTCCAGGGCCCTGGGTCAGGGGACACAGTCAAGGCACCATCCTGACTGGGGGATCCTGCAGCACATCCAAACAGCAAGGAATAAGACACAACCAATTAAAAACTATATTTGGTTTATAAATATCTGATAACCTTTGGAACCAAATAAGGTGATTTTATTTGTATGGAAGATCTCAGGACATAAGAGAATTACTTTTAGAATACTTGTTTAAAAGCTGTGACTATTTTAGTAAACAATGACCTTGGAATTGGCCTTTTTAGTAAAGTTTATTTTGTATACCATAAAAAAAAAAGGCTAAAATTCTGTCACTTTATAATAGCAAATGAAAAATATGGAATGTATATTTTGTTCCACTAGATGGTGCTCTGCCATCTAAAATGATCATGATAGTGGTCAAGATATGGCTCTTTGTTTTTAATATCAACATCTGAACTTTTTATTTTTTTCACATGATCAGCGTATTTATGCGGACTTGCCCAGGTCATTCGGCTAGAATATACAGTAAAACCCCGCTAATACGAACCCTGGATATAACGAACCTTCCCTTATAACGGACCCACGGCGAATCCCAATTCCATTCCGTTGAAAATACCATCGTTATAACGAACTTGGCGATTTTTAAAATAACAAACTACCCCATTATAAACGAACCTATTTTCGGTCCCAAAATGATAAAATCTATTAAAAATACTATGCTTATAACGAACTTAAAATTGTGATTTAAAAAAATTTCAAAACAACAAAATTTTGAGCATGTTTCAGCTCACGGATCGAGATTTCAAAACAAAAAATTAGCGGCATTGTTTGTTTTCATTTCCATTCTATTTTTGCTGTATGTTTTGTAAATTTTTACACATTATACTTTTATTTAATAGAATATCCTTGCATTCGACAATTTTGAAATAGAATAATAATACAAATGGCTTCCAAAATAAAGAAAAGAAACAAAGAATGGCATTCTAAAAAAAACAGTGGCAGCATGCCCTTTTAGAAGCGTTCTATATCAATTTTACCTAGGCTAAAAAAATAATTCCAAATAATTTTAAAGCCAGAAATGGTTTGAATAGCAGGTTAAAAACAAAATTTAATATACACTTCAGAAGAATATGTAGAAACTGGAATTGGAAGAAGAAGAAAAAAAAAACAAAACAGTTCCCCGTGTCTCATGAGCCACAAACAAATGGACTTATAAATTCTCAAAAACTACCACTACAGTTCTATTTTTAGAATGGAATTCTTGTTAGGTATATGACTCATTCAGGGTTCGCGTATATTCCCCCTGGCCGGCCGTTTTACCATTGATTTTGTGTTTGCAAATTGGCGTTTTTTATTCGCCATTTTACCGCATTCTATCGTATCAACATGTTTCGCGTCCGATTTTTCTGAATTGGATACTTTTGAATCATTTTCAATTGATTCAGAATACACAGAGCTTTATTCCTTTGATAGAAATAACCATATTTTAAGACAATTCTGATTTTCAAATTTCACTTTCAAACAACAAGGTATTAGAGGCATTTTTTCAAATAAATTTTTTATTATTTTATATATTATATATTTTATATATTATATTATTTGAGAAAGATGTTCTAAAATACTCTTATACCTTTTAAATATATAATTAATAATGTTTTGCCTAGGGGATTGGGCTAAATTTTAAATAATACAGAGGTTTATATATAAACATGTATACTAATGATAAGAAGAACCTATTAACAAATGACTTCTTTTGATATTTAGCATTACTGTAAAGAAATAGGTCAATTTAGGGAATTAAAACAAAGGACCATTATTGAGTGTTGCCTTTTCATGTTTGTATGGCTGTTTTTTAATTATACAGTCTAAAAATTTAGAAAAGTGAAAAAAAATGGCCAAACTGTGGCTATAGTGACTGTGGCTATAGTGAACCAAAAGCTCTGTCCCATTGGGGTTCACTATAGAGGGGTTTTACTGTATATAAAAATAGAGAAACCAACATACATGGATTAAGTAGAGAAATTGAATGAAAACAAGAATAAGTTCTAAGGGTATCACTATATAATATATGGCTTCACGGACATCTGTGTATATGGAATGTCTGCAAGATTTTGAGAAATGCCATTTAATCCCAATCTGAATGAATGTAAAACCCCTCTTTGTACCTCCCAGTGTTGGGTACAATTCCGATAGAGGACAGGCAACATCCTAATTGGATGGCTAACAACACAAAAGGAGACAGCATGAAATCCAGGATAAGCTTTCGACATTATTCTTGTGATGAAGAAGGGACTCTTATGTCTTTGAGGGAGGTGAAACAGGCCTAAAAGGCAGAAGATCCAAATTTATTTGATCGACAAGCATAGACGGAAGAAGGTACTGGCAAACAACTTCTATATTTCTAATATAGTTTGAGAAGGAAATGTTGAAATATTGAAAAGATATATTTTAACGATCATTTTTATATTACCTTGATCATTTTTATTGTTATTCAAAGATAACAAAAATAATCATTTTTGAAGAATTTATCTCCCAAGAAGAAATCATGAAATTAACATTGAATAATTGTTGGTTGAATCAATCTTTTCTTTTTTTTTTTTTTTTTTAATCAAAGATATATTATGAAAATTATAATAATTATTTTGTGTTGGTTCATCTCAAAAATAAAAACGATTTAAAAAAAACTTCTATATTAAGCATAACTAAGAAAATTAAATGAACAAATGGAAGAATATGTGTCCATATAGTTACCAAGTCAAACTTGACTTAATGTCCACTAACAACAAAGTTGTTTAGACATCAGGATATGTACAACTCCACCTTTACCGGTCCCAAGCCCAGATGAAAAAGGAGGAGGAGGAGCAGTAACAAGCTCGCTAAAACACCTGGGCTCAGCTGGCCTGGCTGATAGTACCCTGTAAGGGCTTCAGATCCAGGGACACAGGATGAGCAGCGTTTGTACTCCATTTTAAGAGCAGCTGCACATGGCATCTGTTCCTCATGTTAGAGGCGGCCATTTATTTTAGAGCTAAGTCAGCCTGCCACTGAGTAGTGCTCCCAGTCTTAATGACAAAGGCAGACACATTCTACTTCACCCAATCAGATGGTTGTCAACAGACACCATCAACAAGCTTTACAAGCTTGACATCTTAATATGATTGAGTGGAGATAGGAAAGAAGAAGAAGAAAGATATCTGAGGATCATCTGGAGGTTGATCAAACTTGAGGGATCCATATAGAAGGGCAAGTAGGGGAGATTGGACAGAGGAATGGGATTGGTTGGATAAAACTAATAGAATGCTCTCTATAATTAGAAGATACAAGGAGATAAAAGAGAATTGACATAGAAGAAGGTGAAATGGTGTTTCATGATAGTCAATCTCTGTATGGGAGATGGTAGTTGATGATGTACTTTAAAATTATATACTTTAAAAATGCTCCAATGGCCCCCGATTCTTGCAAAAGTCCAACCCCACCAGCGAGTGCAAGTAACCAAATGGGGATCTGGCACATTGGTAAGTACAAAGTGGAACTGCTTTTCACATGTGTAGACATGTGGTGCACCTACAGTAAAAGAAGTCGCTACATCTACCCACCATGATTATCATGGCCTGTACCATGTGTACTAGGGATAAGCAAAAAAAAAAAAAGATCTCAATCTAGTAAAGTGAGGAAATGTAGTAAGGTACGACTGTAGTAGAATTAACTTTATCTCACATTTATAATTTAAAAAAAGGCGTGTTTTAAACTTATAATTCCTTATTGATATGTGAGGAGTACCAGGTGTGGGTAGTGTGACTTACCAGGAACTTTGCAGGAAACCCAAACTTTGCCACTTGGTTGCCTACAACACACACAGAATGGTCAAAACAGAACTTTTACCATTCCATCGAAGGTGATCAATCTTTTAGAAGATCTAAGGCCCACAAGAGTTTAGTGAGTCTTCAAATTGCGAATAAAAAGACTGGAAAACTTAACACCCTTTCTTATTTTAGTTAAACCAAAATGACAATAAAAGCAACAAAGTAAATTAAATAATAAGGCACAATTTGGATTATAGATAATAAACACAAGGTAATAAGACCCAATCCAAATAAATAAATAGTACAGTCGAACTTGGATAATTCGAACCCCAAGGGACCGTAAAAAAATTCGAATTATCCAAAAATTCGAATTAAAGATGTTTTGAATAAAGGCTTAAGGCTTCTAGGGACCAAGAAAATATTCGAATTAAAGAGGTTTTCGAATTAAAGAAGTTCGAATTATCCAAGTTCTACTGTATATGATGTTTCTGTAACAATGTTGTTACCGCACCATTACAACATCGCTCACTAAAAAACCTGGGCTCAGCTGGCCCGGCTGATAGTACCCTGTAAGGGCACCTAATCCATGGATACAGGATGAGCAGCCTTTGTACTCCATGTTAGGAGCGGCTGCACATGGCGTCTGTTACTCATGTCAGAGGCGGCCATTTTCTTTTGGAGTTAAGTCGGCCTGCTACTGAGTAGTGCTCCCCGTCTTAATGACAAGACACATTCTACTTCACCCAGTCATGATGGTTGTCAAATCTCCCCACTATGCTGCATTGACCATTGCACAGATCTCAAGCTCTACAGGCTTGATACCCTAATATGATTGAGTGGAGATAAGAAAGAATAAAATATGTTAAAATAAGAAACAGACGCATTCTACTTTACCCAGTCATGATGGTTGTCAAGGGGGTCGGTGGAAATCTGGTCTAAACCATTGGTTTTTGACCGCTATGCCCCAGGTTCGATTCCTACATTGGGCACTTTTTTTTTATTTAAAAAATAAAAATGCTCCAATGGCCCCTGATTCTTGCGAAAGTCCAACCCCACCAGCAAGTGCAAGTAGCCAAACAGGGCTCTGGCACATTTATAAGTGCAAAATCAAACTACTTTTCACATTTGTAGACATGTTGTGCACTTACAGTAAAAGCAGTCGCCTTCCACAATGATTATCATGGTCTGTATCACGTGTACTAGGGATAAGCAACAAAACAAAAAAATGCTGGTTTTCACCCACAGAACTATTATCTACAGGATAGAACAAGGCTGTTCTATGTTAATCCAACATCCATCTAAATCTTATGGCAAATAAAACCTTCAAGGTTCTTTGATTGTTTACCACATGTATGCCAATTAGAAACATGAGTTTTAATGTGTGTGTCTGTGGGGAATGAAATTTGGGGGTTGAAGGCTGTTTAATATGTCAATTAATAATGGCTTATTATCTTTTGGGAAGATTAAAACTAAATAAAAATTCGTGTCTGTTAAATATAGCCAGATTTTATTTTGCTTGAATGTAAAAAGTAACAAGACCAATACAAATTATTAAAATGTTGTTACCCATTTCAATAATTTGCATTTGGTCTTGTTATCTTTTGTTTCCAATTTATAATCCGAATTGTATCTTATCACATTTGTTTGAATCTAATATATAAATATTTTATAGTATTTTTAATAATATTTTGCAAAAGGTTCTTGTGAAATTAGCCTTGTCTTTATTGTTTAATAACTCGGCTTTTAAAATAAAAGTTCAAATGCAGCGGGCGCTCGTCGACTAGCTAGGTCTGAATGTTAATTGTAAATCATCGATTGCCTTTAGATCACTTACCTTAATACCTTATTCCAATCACATTGAATGGATAAAATTGGCCAAATGGTTGGCGCCGAGTTCATAGTTTCGAGTTAATTTTATACACAAATAAACACGAAAGTTGTTGAGTCACATTCAAAAGAATAACAGAGTAGCTTAATCGTATAAAATTGTGAGATTCAGGAAACCGAAACGATAATTTAAAAAAATTCTAAAATAATGTATTATATAGAATCAATAAATAGTATATTTAATGTATTTTTATATTATATGTTCTAATAAATCAAGTTGGTTTTTTTTTAAGGAGAATTTTTGAATCTTGTAGAAATATATTCTTTCAAGTATTCGGTTACATCGAATGTTTATATTTTCAGCGCTAAATATAAGATGGTTTTACAATAGACATCTCTCTCTATTTTCTATATTTATTTATTCGTATTTTTTCAATTATAGTAAATAAATTATGTATATTTTTAATTTTTCGTAGTCCTATCCTTATATTTTGCTTTCAAATTTTAGTAAGTCTTACAATAAAGCTATTACCGTATATGTTGCAACAGCTAAATGTCTTTAAAATGTTCTTTTCTCTAGCCTATCTTCAGAAACAAATTAGCAAATCAAAACTTTCTATTAATTTTTAAAACACATTTAACCCGATATAGTTAGATTTTCAAGTAATTTCAAGTAAAAAAATGTATTAAAATGTTGATATGAAAGTTATTTGAAACTTTGTCAGAGGGAAACATTTGTCAATTAGTATGACTTCACTGCAGTCGAATTTCTAAAATTCTGTAAAGGATGGTAAACCAAAAGAAAGAACATCTGTGCATCTGAATGTTGCTGATGATTGAAAGCCATCAGATTAAATATCAACTGAAAATTGATTTTATTTCCAGAATTTTACCAATAGGCTTTAATGAATTAACAAGAAAAACCTATGTTCACTTTGTAAGCACGATACACATTTCTGTGGATCATTAAAACACTACAGTCTCAAGCTCTACAAGCATGATACCCTAATATGATTGAGTGGAGATAAAAAAGAAGAAGAAGATTAAAATACATTGATGAATATATTATTTTATGCTGAGCCTACTTGCAGTAAACAAAAACATTCATTTTTAAAACAACGTAACCTATCATAAGACACAATTTGGATTATAGATTATAAACACAAGGTAAAAAGCTAAATCCAAATGAATAAATAGTGTGTGACGTTTCAGTAAGAGCGTTGTTACCATCTTCAGACAAGAGTATTGAATGATAATATGACCAAATCCAAATAAATAATTAGTGTGTGACGTTTTGGTAACAGCGTTTTTACGAATGATTTCATTCAATACTTTTGTCTGAAGATGTAACAAGCTGGTACGGATACGTCACACACTATTTATTTATTTGGATTTGTGTTGAGAATAAGTTATGATCTGACAACCCGGCGGATTCATCGGGAAGGTGATCATCAAATTATTACTGTTTTGTTTACCTTAGGCTGGCGAAAGTTCCGCCATAGCTGTGATTGGTATAAGTTTAATAATTTCCTTGTAAATAGTAAATAAATAAAACTAAGATATAAATCCTTAAGGTAAGAGTATCTTCTTATTTATAACAAGGCATAACATCATACAGTATTTGGTCTTATTACCTTGTGAACGTAACCTATCCTAATTTAACCTATCTGAACATAACCTAACCTTGCATATTAATACACACAGTTACATGTTGCCAACAGTGGTCCACACCAATCAGCATTTCTCCCAGCTTACATCATGTTTATAACGGCTACAACCAGAAATGTTAGCTTTCTTGGTTAGGTACAATTTGAATTATAGATTAAAAATAAAAGGCCTTCTTCTTTCCTATCTCAGAAAACCTTGCAACCATTCTGGAAGTCATTGTCCTTAGATGACCAGACTTAAAGTCACGGGACACCTAATTACAGAGCCAAAGTGTCTTTTAGGGAGAGGTGTCCTCTTACCAGAGAGTTGCTAAATAGTAAAAATGGTAATTTTTTAAATGAAAACTGTCTTTTAAAGAGAGGTGTCCTCTAGCGTGAGTGTCCTCTCATGGAGCTTCTTTAACGCCAAATCTAAATAAATAAATAGTGTTAAATTTATAAATTCAATTGCCATCTATCAATAAAATTTGTAACAATTAAATATATGATGCTACAATTCATTGCAGTAAGGTCTGTAGAGATAATATTTGATATAATTATTGAAAATAAACACATTGACAGTTAATAAGGCACAATTTGGATTATAGATTATAAACACAAGGTAATAAGACCAAATCCAAATAAAAAAATAGTGTGTGACGTTTCGGTAACAGCATTGTTACCGAAACGTCACACACTATTTTTTTATTTGGATTTGGTCTTATTACCTTGTGTTTACATTGACAGTTAATTTAATTGTTACAAATTTTAAATAAATAGTGTGCACGTTTTGTTAACAAGGTTGTTCCCATTATCAGACAAAATTATTGAAAATGATGGGGATTGGATTAGGAGTCCTTACAGGGTACTATCAGCCGGGCCAGCTGAGCCCAGGTTTTTTAGTGAGCTTGTTACTGCTCCCCCTCCTCCTTTTTCATCTGGGCTTGGGACCAACAAAGGCAGAGTTTTTTTTAAATAAACAGTAGAAATTGTTTATTTTAAAAAGAATCCTACGTGTCTATAATAGTTTTGAATTTTGATAACAGATGGCATGCTAATGCATCATAATACCTTTTTTTTTATTTATTTGTATTTGGTCTTATAACCTTGTGTTAGTCTTTCATGTAAATTCAAAGAAAGAGGGAAGTTCCAACGGAAGTTTGTCCAGCCAATGAAGGATGACCAAGCTCACAGGGAGGTGGAGATACCAGAAACGGAGCCAGCCCTGGAAACACCCACAGGCAAACATGGAGTTGCCGCCCCCAGAAGATCCTCCTGAAGAAGGTAAAGACACAAATATAATTTAAAATACCCATCTATTGATCGCTCAATTTTGTAATTGTTTTATACCTTTTTGTGTCTAGACAATTAGATAGTTAAAATAATTTTATTGACATCTTGTCAATACATGCAAAAGTGCACAGTCTGCACTATTTCAAAAAGATGATTATGTATATATTGTGTTTTTAGATAGATATTGTAATGGGTATTGGCCAAGAAAAGAAAATAGTTACAAACCCCCGATAAGGGGAGTATAGCTACAAGAAAATAAGACCTAATCCAATTAAATTAATAGTGTAGACACAAGGTAATAAGACCAAATCCAAATAAATAAATAGTGTGTTACGTTTCAGTAACAACGCTGTTACCAAAACATCACACACTATTTATTTATTTGGATTTGGTCTTTTCCCTTGTGTTTATAATCTATAATTCAAATTGTGCCTTATTATAATAGTGTAGACGTTTCGGTAACAGGGTTGTTACCATCATCAGATAAAAGAACCCCCGTTAACAGGTGTCGCAGTTCAAGAATTTAGCTGATTCCCTTGGGTTGAACGAAGCATGGCGTGAGTAACGCCATGCCTACGTTTAAGTAAATTGTTGTTTTGAAAATTAGGAAGTGGTATATATACAGAATTTATAATACAATATGATGCGGCTATGATTATAGAAAACGTTTAACAAGTTTTACCGCAAATGTTTCTTTTTACAGAACGAAAAATCATAATTTTCATTATTTAAGAAGAAATAACGACTATTCCTATCCTCTGGGATGAAGTATGAAAGGATAAATTGTGAAGAGTAATGATAAATGGAAAAATAAAAGTCTGCAGGGATGGGAATCTCAATATAGATGGTGGAGTTTTGCATCTTCTTCTTTCATATCTCCACTCAATCATATTAGGGTATCAAGCCTGTAGAGATTTTTGATGGTGTCTGCTAGGGATGAGTAGAGCTAATCAAAGAAGATTTGACATCGTAAAGATTGGGTGAAGTAGAATGCTTTTGTCATTAAGACTGGGAGCACTAGTCAGTGGCAGGCCGACTTAGCTCCAATATGAAATGGTCATTTCTGATATGAGGAACAGATGCCATGTTCAGCCGCTCCTAACATAGAGTACAGACTCTGCTCATCCTGTATCTCAGGATTAGGAACCCTTACAGCGTTCTATCAGCCAGGCCTGCTGAGCCCAGGTTTTTTTATCGAGCTTGTTACTGTTCTTCCTCTTTCTTTTTCATCTAGACTTGGGACCAGCAAAGGTAGATTTGGTCAGGTTGTTACCTTGTTGAACCTCGTTGTTGCAGCATGTTGAGAAGTGGCTGTTGCAGAATGTAGCAGCCAGGTCAAACTGACAGACTGGGGGCTGCCCCCCGAGGTGGTGGAGGGCTACAGGGCCAAGGGGCTGGTCACCATGTTCCCCTGGCAGGCAGAATGTCTCCTGCAGGGCCGGGCATTGGCTGGGGGCAACCTGGTGTACTCAGCCCCCACCTCCGCAGGGAAGACCCTGGTAGCAGAGATCCTGGTGCTGAAGTGTGTCCTGGAGAGACCCGGCAAGAAGGCTCTCTTCATCCTGCCCTTTGTCTCCCTGGCCCGGGAGAAGATGCTCCATTTCCAGGTACCTCAGCTATGTTTTTTTTTTCTCTATTGAAACAAGAAAATAAGACCTAATCCAAATAATTTAATAGTGTGTGATGGTTTGGTAACAGCAGTACCGAATGATAAGGCACAATTTGGATTATAGATTATAAACATAAGGTAATAAGACCAAATGAATAAATAATGTGTGATGTTTCGGTAACAGTGTTGTTACCATC
The DNA here is from genome assembly GCA_030710605.1 of Cordylochernes scorpioides. Classification (NCBI taxonomy): domain Eukaryota; kingdom Metazoa; phylum Arthropoda; class Arachnida; order Pseudoscorpiones; family Chernetidae; genus Cordylochernes; species Cordylochernes scorpioides. The sequence continues at coordinate 83,019,070 of CP092869.1, read as the reverse complement.
TTCAGACAAAAGTACTGAATGAGTACTGAATGGTAAAATTTCTCATTCAGTACTTTTGTCTGAAGATGGTAATAACACTGTTACCGAAACGTCACACATTATTTATGTATTTGGATTTGGTCTTATTACCTTGAGCAGTACCGAATGTTGTTACCGAAACATCACACACTTTTAAATTATTTGGAATAGTTCTTATTTTCTTGTATCTATAATCCAAATTGTGCTTTATCATTTCTCTATAGAAGTAGCTTCTTGTTACATTCTTGCACAAGTCTAATCAGGGCTGCCATGAAGATGGGATGGTTACCCCTATGAGATGAGGTGCTTGCAAGAAAGCCACTTTTTGAGTTTAATTTAGGAACACAAGGTAATAAGATCCAAATAAATAGTATTGTGACGTTTTGGTAACAGTGTGTTGTTACCATCATCAGGCAAAAGTACTGAAATCATGATGATGGTAACAATGCTGTTACTGAAACGTCGCACACTATTTATTTATTTGGATTTGGTCTATTTTTACCTTGTGTTTCCAATCTATAACCCAAATTGTGCCTTATCATGAGTTTAATTTCAAAATGCGTGTTTAAATTACTTATTTAAAAATGGTATAACTTCTATAATTCAAACCACCCCCAAGGAAGCAGAATTTTCGGTTGAATTAAAGTCACCGTAAATGTTTAAGCGATTAGCCTATTGTATCTTCAATGCCGTTGAAATAATAATAGAATAGAAACATTAGGAAAGGTTTGTGTTACAGAACGGTACCAAATCATCAAAGTGACGGCAAAATAATAAGTTAAAACTCCAAAGTAATGAGACCAAATCTAATAAAGTGTCTGATAATGGTAACAATGCTGTTAATGATAAGGCACAATTTAGATTATAGATTATACAGTTACGAGCGTCATGCGTGCGTTCTTCATCTCTGTCACCGTTTGCTTTTTTTTTGGAATGGCGCTCTCCTATTGGTCCGCTACGATGGCACCGCCACTGCGCGAGACACTTTGTTTTTGACTTTGCCCCCCCCCCCCCCCCCTCCCCCCCCCACTCGCTTTTGGTTTTTGTAACTATTGTATTGGAGCGGGTCGCTCCTTAAATAAATGCATATATTAGTTAATAACTAAATGGAATCCTCTCTTTTTTTTTTCCCAGTAAGAGACGCCTACGGAAGCCAACAGTACATAGACAGATAAAGCACATAGGCTATAGTTATTAACTAACATATGCATTTATTTAAGGCGCCAATTTATAATTGTAACAAATAGTATTTGAATCAAAACATTCAATTGGGTAAAACACGGGCGTTGCCCGGGTCATTCGGCTAGTAGATTATAAATACAAGATAATAAGACCAAATTTATTTATTTTAGAATTGGTTTTATTACCTTGTGTTTAATGCTGTTACAGAAACGTCACTCTCACTATTTATTTATTTATTTAATTTGGTCTTATTAACACAAGGTAATAAGACCAAATATAAATAAATAAATAGTGTTTGACGTTTCTGTAACAGCGTTGTTACCATCTTCAAACAAAAGTACTGAATGAAGATGGTAACAACGCTGTTACCGAAACGTCGCACACTATTTAGATTTGGTCTTATTATACTCTTATGTTTGTAATATATAATCCATAAACTATATCTTATCAAGTTAAAACTCCCTGTTATATTGGGTTCAATCTTGAATCGATAATATTCTTTAAATTTAAAATAATATATCAAGTTTCTAGAGATGAGTTTCAAAAGTCCAACCCCACCAGCGAGTGCAAGTAACCAAACAGGGCTCTGGCACATTTGTAAGTGCAAAGTCAAACTGCTTTTCACATGTGTAGACATGTGGTGCACTTACAGTAAAAGCAGTCGCTAACTACCCACCATGATTACCATGGCCTGTACCATGTGTACTAGGGATAAGCAAAAAAAAAAAAAGAGATGAGTTTCTTTTCATTTTTATTAAATGTAATCTCAAGCTTTCAGGAATCTCTGCCCTTATATAGGAGTACATAAAAACAAATAATAATAAACATCGTTAGTAATTTTATAATATTCTTTGCAATAAAGGGAAGTCAAAGGTTAGACATAGGGGTGGGGGAAGAAGAGGAAACATGGCAGGATTGGGTTGAGATTACTTCTATAAATCTCTCCCTGGATGCATACATTCCTTGAGACAATCCCGAGTCCAACCTCACCAGTGAGTGCAAGTAACCAAACGGCACTCTTTTGCATATTTGTAAGTGTCAGAGTCAAGCTGTTTTCTAAATGTGTACACTTGCTGATGCAACATCGAGAGCAAAAATGTCATAGCTTATTTTCCATCAAAATTATCATGATCTGTACCATATTACCATGTTTGTTTATTCTTGGGAGAGATTAAGTAAAATAAGGATTTGTTAAATTTTGGCCACTCTATTTTTAAATGTCCACCACTATTGAGCCAAGCTTTGCCAAATCATCTTCATTCTACTATTGGTAGAGATGTGTCCTTTATTTAAAAAAAAAAAAAAAGGAAGAAATGAATATTACCATCCTCAACATTGAATATGCAATGTATTATGTTCATTATTCCTAACCAAACTTGATGCTCGAGGTACCCTAATATAAAGGATTATATATACAGTAGAACCTTCATGAGGGACACCTCTCTATAAAGAACAGTTTTCATTTGCAAAATTACCATTTTTACAATTTAGTAACTCTCCAGTAAGAGGACACCGCTCCCTAAAGGATACTTTGTCTCTGCAATTGGGTATTGTCCTTTACAGGGAGGTTCTACTGTATATATTATTATACTGTATGTTTATTTTACTAGGAGGAGATTAATCTGAAAAATATAATGGTCGAAGTTCCTGTTAAAATATATATATATATAATATAGATGGCACTTAGCTTTAGTGTCTATTTGACGGGATAGGCAACCTTTATTTATATATATAACTACTGTACTCAGCAGTCTATCTGAGGAAAGTAAAGTACCAACGTGTGGTACTATACAACCCCATTAGTCAAAGCCCTACCATCATCTTCTTTCTTATCTCCATTTGATCATATAAGAGTATCAAGCTTGTATAGCTTAAGACTTGACAACCATCATGACTGGCTGAAGTAGAATGTGCCTGCCTTTGTCATTAAGACTGGGAGCACTACTCACTGGCAGGCCGACTTAGCTCCAAAAGAATTGTCCACCTCTGACATGAGGAACAGACGCCATGTGCAGCCTTTCCTAACATGAAGTACAAACCCTGCTCATCCTGTATCCCTGGATTAGGAGTCCTTACAGGGTACTATCAGTTGGGCCAGCTGAGCCCAGGTTTTTTAGTGAGCTTGTTAGTACTCCCCCTCTTACTTTTTCATTTGGACTTTGGACCATCAAAGGTGGAGTTAAGTCTTACCATGGTTTGCAGCATAAAATGCTCCAATGGCCCCCGATGGGCTCTGGCACATTTGTAAATGCAAAAGTCGAACTGCTATTCACATGTGTAGACATGTGGTGCACTTACAGTAAAAGCAGTCTCCAACTTCTACCCACCATGATTATAATGGATTGTACCACGTATACTAGGGATAAGCAAATAAAAAAATGAAATGGCCTTCTCTGACATAAGGAACAGACACCATGTGCAGCTGCTACTAACATGGAGTACAGACTCATCCTGTATCCCTGGATCAGGAGCCCTTACAGGGTACTATCAGCCAGGCAAGCTGAGCCCAGTTTGTTTAGAAAGCTTGTTACTGCTCCCCTCCTCCTCTTTCATCCAGACTTGGGACCATCAAAGGTGGAGTTAAGCCTTACCATGGTGTACAGGGGATGTTCGGGGACAGCGGGGTGAGAGTGGACGGCTACATGGGGAGCCACCACCCCCCTGGAGGTCTGGCAGCCCTGGACATCGCGGTGTGCACCATCGAGAAAGCCAATGGCCTGGTGAACCACATGTTGGAAGACTCAGGGAACCTAGAGGACCTCGGTGAGTGTTTCTACTTAGTTGGTTTTTTTTAATGGAAACCTTTTGTTGATGTTTATACCACTAGATTGCAATGGCCATCTTTTAATTACAAGGTAATACAACCAAATTAATCAATAGTGTTTTGAAAATAGAGCAATCCATATTTATCAATATCAGCACACACAAAGCCTTTATTAAGACATTAGTCTTATACAGATTCTCCGTACAAGGTGCAATATCAGGAAAAGAGCAGCACAGGAAACCAGTAGTTCCGCAACTATATACAATTATTAGAAATAAGGAAAAGTAAGATTTAATATGAAAGGTCGACCCCTCGGTCAACCTTGTACGGAGAATCTGTATAAGACTAATGTCTTAATAAAGGCTTTGTGTGTGTGTGTGTGTGTGTGTGTGTGTGTGTGTGTGTGTGCAATCCATATTTAAATCATTAGATAATAAAAAGGCATATATTGGATTTTAAAAATATTTTTTTTAAATCCAATATATGCCCTTTTTATTATCTAATTAATAGTGTGTGACGTTTTGATAACAGCATTGTTACCGTTGTCAGACAAAAGACTAAATGACGGTAACAACGCTATTTCCGAATTGTCACATCATTTATTTGGATTTGGTCTTATTACCTTGTAGTTCTAATCTATAATCCAAATAGTGCCTTATCTTTTAATGTTTAGTTGGCCTGAGATGGGAAGTGTATTTGCTTTCATTACACCATCTCATCTTTTCTTTCCTGTCTTCATTAGGTTTAAGAACATTGAGATTCAACTTTAAAATCCATCATCTATATGAGGTATGCTTGTTTATCACATTTATAAATACAGTTAAACCTGTCTATAGCGCCCACTCTTGGGACTCACCAAAATAGGGTGCTATAGACAGGTCACTTTTAATGTAAATCGCATCGTACTATGTATTTAAAATCAGGCTCTATAGAGAGGGAGGCTCTATTTAGAAGGGGCACTATAGACAGGTTTAACTGTATATATATTTTTAAATAAGATTGTTGGTTAGAAGTGTTTATGTTGGAGATGTTGCCAGTAGGAGGGTATTCCTGAATAAACATATTTCCCATTTAGTGGTATAAAATATTGATTTTTTACAGCCATGACCCAGGATTGAAACTGCATTGGGCACTTATTATTATTTTTTAATTGTTGTGTGCTTCAATGGCTTCTAATTCTTGTTAAAAGTCCAACCCCACCAGTGAGTGCAAGTAACTAAACATGGCTCTCTGGTACATTTGTAAGTGCAAAAGTTGAACTGTTGTTGTTGTCATTCTTTCTTATCCCCTTGTGCACAGATTACACAAATTCCATAGTTGAGATGTGCAGATATGTGGTGTACTAGCAGTAAAAAGGGAGCCAAACAGGACTTTGACACATTTGTAAGTGCAAAAGTCGAACTGCTTTTCACATGTGTAGACATGTGGTGCACTTACAGTAAAAGCAGTTGCCTACTTCTACCCACCATGATTATCATGGCATGTACCTGGTGTTTTTTTTTTTTTGCTTAGCCCTAAAACACGTGGTACAGGCCATGATAATCATGGTGGGTAGTCAGCGACTGCTTTTACTGTAAGTGCACCACAGGTCTACACATGTGAAAAGCAGGGATAAACAAAATATAAAAACTAGCAGTAAAAGCAGTTGCAAACTACCATAATGATCATATCTATGTGTTCCATGTGTACTTGGGCCATGTCCCACCACCCCTGTCACCAACCACCATGTCGCTCACCAGTTGTGGTGGTCTCCCAGGAATCCTGGTGGTGGATGAACTTCATCTTGTAGGGGACTCCCACCGCGGCTACTTGCTGGAACTGCTGCTCACCAAGGTGCTCTTTGCTAACCTCCAAAGGTAATCAACCTCCCATTGGTATTCCCAGACCTATGTCAGCCAGGGACAAATGAATACATTTTTAAAACCCAGAGATACTATCGTATAGGTGAGGAGTCTGCAAACTTTAGAGTCAGAAGAGTCAAAAATTACAATTCACAAAATTTCCAAGTTTTTAAAGAGCCACAACATTTTTTTCCTACCAACAATAAATAGTACTCATATAAATAATATTTGTGTATGGAATTACAACTATATAAACTATAGTAGAAAAATGATAAATCACAATTTGGATTATAGATTATAATAAAAGAAAATAAGACCTAATCCAAATAATTTATTAGTGTGTGACGTTTTGGCAACAACATTGTCACCATCATCAGACAAAAGAATCTTTTTGTCCACCATTCTTTTGTCTGATGATGGTGACAATGTTGTTGCCGAAACGTCACACACTAATAAATTATTTGGATTAGGTCTTATTTTCTTTTATTATAGCAGAAAAAATTATTGCTTTCAACCTTCATGACCTGGTGTAATCTTAGCTATGGGATAATAATAAAAATAAAAAACTATATAAAGAGCTGCAGCTTCACATACACAGAGCTGCATGTGGCTTGCGAGCCGCAAGTTGCCGACCCTTGGTATAGATTATATAATTGTGCCTGGAGCAAAAATTAAAAAGAAACTTATATATCATGTGGCAAAAGGTTTCTTTTATTAAGATCTAAGCTTGAGCATCCAAGCCACAGTTCCTCATCCTCTTGTACATTACCTAAGGTAATTTTTAAGAGCATTTGTTGGTTGGAAGTTTGATTAGAAAAAGATATGGGGCTATACATCGATCAATTTTTTATTTAGTTCCTGATGTTTTAGTGACTCACTCTTCTCAGGGGAATAATTATTTTTGAATCCTAAACATACCTTATATACTCCAACTTCTTTAATTCAACACTCCATGTGATCAGAATTTTTGGGTTGAAAAAAAGTCTTGTCTTGAATTATATTTGGTTGAATCAGAGTATACACTCGCAGACAAAACTTGAGGAAGTTGTACCTATTAACATGCATATCGTGAATCAGACAATAACTCTGAAAGATATTTGATACACACTGACCTTTCATACACACTGACACATAAGTTAACCAAGTATGAACAAAATTGCCTCTGTCTTCTTCAATAAAAAAATAGATGACCGGTGACACCAAAGATTTTCCACTTCCTTAAGTTTTGTCCATGAGTCCATTAAGGGCACTGTGGCTACTGTGTGTACAGGAGTGAGGAGGAGCGGACCCAGATTGTAGGGATGAGTGCCACCTTACCCAACCTAACCACCCTGGCAGGCTGGCTGCGAGCAGACCTCTACACCACAGACTTCAGGCCAGTGCCGCTACGGGAGCTGGTGAAGGTGGGGCCGGAGCTGTTGGAGGGGGGCCAGTTACTGCGGAGGCTGGACCACTGCCCCCTCCAGTTCCCTGCAGACCCGGACCACACCATTCAGCTGGCCCTGGAGCCCCTGCTAGCCGGGGGCCATGGAGTCCTGGTGTTCTGCCCCACCAAGAACTGGTGCGAGCAACTGGCACAGAACCTGGCTCGGGAGATCTACCGCTTGGGCTCTCTTTCTGGTAAACTTCCACCTACTTCCAGCTACTTTGGTGTGTCTGAAGAATAGATAAGGCACAATTTGGATTATAGATCAGAACTACAAAGTAATAAGACTAAATCTAAATACATAAATGGTCTGTGACGTTGCGGTAACAGTGCTGTTACCATCATCAGACAAAAGTACTGGATGAGAAAAAAAATATCTCAGCATGTTCTTAATACAGTAAAACCTCCATGTAAAGAACACCTAATTGCAGAGCCAAGGTGTCCTTTAGGGAGAGGTGTCTTCTTACCAGAGAGTTCCTAAATAGTAAAAATGGTAATTTTGCAAATGAAAGTTGTCCTTTGCAGAGAGGTGTCCTCTAGCGTGAGTGTCCTCTCATGGATGGAAGTTCTACTGTACTGGTTAACAGCAACTATTTAAGAATATGTAGTGATATTTTTTATCATTCAGTAAATAGTGTGACGTTTCGGTAACAATATTGTTACTATTATCAGAAAACTTTTTAATAAAAATGATAACTACATTGTTACAGAAAAAGAGCATACTATTTATTTATTTGGATTTGGTGTTATTACACTGTGTTTCTGAATTAAATTAATGAAAATAGCTATAGCTTGTAGAGAGAGATATATTGGTAAGCCACTGAAATGGGTAAATTCATTAACAATTAAATGTATTAAGAAAAAGGCATCAGTAATTATCAGGAGATACCTTTTTCTTAATTTACCCACCTGATCCCAGTACAATTTCAATTTTTTTTTCTATTTTTTACACAATTATAAATGTATGTTTTTATACATATATATATAATTGATTATTAAGAAAAAGGCATCTCCTTATCGTGCAATTGAAAGTTGCTGATGGCTTGCGCCATCTATCGGAATAAATATCAACTATTCTGATTGATTTTTAATTATTCCAGAATTGGCCAAATACCCATTCTTGATTAATTAAATAAAGCTAACCACAGACGCGTTTCCCCTTATCCTTAAGGAGACCTTATCATTAAAAAACATTAAAGGACCTTATCCCAGTACAATATCACATTTGTACTATTTTTTCATAATTGATTATGTGTATATACATTTTCATATTGAAGATATGTTTTTTTTTTTTGCTTATCCCTAGTACACGTGGTACAGGCCATGATAATCATGGTGGGTAGAAGTAGGCGACTGCTTTTACTGTAAGCACACCACATGTCTACACATGTGAAAAACAGCTCGACTTTGCACTTACAAATATGCAAGAATCGGGGGGCCATTGGAGCATTTTTTTTTTAACAGAAAAAAGTGTCCAATGCGGGAATTGAACCTAGGTCGTAGTGGTCGAAAACCAAACGGTTTAACCAGCCTTCTACCGACCTCCCTTGAAGATATGTGATTAGGCACAATTTCAGTATGATTGGACATCAAGAATTGTGTGGAAAAAAAAAACAAGATTTAATTCGTATGGACAGAGTGAGTTGATTAAGAGCATGTAGAAATTTTCTAGAAACCCCACAATAGAGTAGCTCCACTTCCATCCAATCACGTATGTCCAGCTAACAGCACCAGCAGCGAACTCACCGCTGGCCGGAGATTACGGGAAGTCCTGAACTCAGATCGGCTAGCAGAGATCCTGGAGCTCCTTCGCAAGACCCCCGCCGGACTGGATGAGATTTTAGTCAGGACTGTGGCTTTTGGGGTGGCCTTCCATCATGCTGGTGTGTACTTGTTTACTTTTGTTAATTCTTTTCAATATACACTCAGAGACAGAACTTAAGGAGGTGAAAGGTCTTTTATATCACCAATCATTATTTTTAAAGGAGAAAGAAGCAATTTTGGTCACACATGGTTATCTTGTGTGTCTTCAATAAAGAGCAGTGTAATGTCTTTCAGTGTTCTCTCTCCACAACTCTCCCTATGTACCTAGATTCTCCCCACAACTCCCCCTATGTACCTAGATTCTCTCCACAACTCCCCCTATGTACCTAGATTCTCCCTACAACTCTCCCTATGCACCTAGATTCTCCCTACAACTCCCCCTATGTACCTAGACTCTCCCCACAACTCCCCCTATGTACCTAGATTCTCCCCACAACTCCCCCTATGTACCTAGACTCTCCCCACAACTCCCCCTATGTACCTAGATTCTCTCCACAACTCCCCCTATGTACCTAGATTCTCCCTACAACTCTCCCTATGCACCTAGATTCTCCCTACAACTCCCCCTATGTACCTAGACTCTCCCCACAACTCCCCCTATGTACCTAGATTCTCCCTACAACTCCCCCTATGTACCTAGACTCTCCCCACAACTCCCCCTATGTACCTAGATTCTCTCCACAACTCCCCCTATGCACCTAGATTCTCCCTACAACTCCCCCTATGTACCTAGACTCTCCCCACAACTCCCCCTATGTACCTAGATTCTCTCCACAACTCCCCCTATGTACCTAGATTCTCCCTACAACTCTCCCTATGTACCTAGATTCTCCCTACAACTCTCCCTATGCACCTAGATTCTCCCTACAACTCCCCCTATGTACCTAGACTCTCCCCACAACTCCCCCTATGTACCTAGATTCTCCCCACAACTCCCCCTATGTACCTAGACTCTCCCCACAACTCCCCCTATGTACCTAGATTCTCTCCACAACTCCCCCTATGTACCTAGATTCTCCCTACAACTCTCCCTATGCACCTAGATTCTCCCTACAACTCCCCCTATGTACCTAGACTCTCCCCACAACTCCCCCTATGTACCTAGACTCTCCCCACAACTCCCCCTATGTACCTAGATTCTCTCCACAACTCCCCCTATGTACCTAGATTCTCCCTACAACTCTCCCTATGCACCTAGATTCTCCCTACAACTCCCCCTATGTACCTAGACTCTCCCCACAACTCCCCCTATGTACCTAGATTCTCCCCACAACTCCCCCTATGTACCTAGACTCTCCCCACAACTCCCCCTATGTACCTAGATTCTCTCCACAACTCCCCCTATGTACCTAGATTCTCCCTACAACTCTCCCTATGCACCTAGATTCTCCCTACAACTCCCCCTATGTACCTAGACTCTCCCCACAACTCCCCCTATGTACCTAGACTCTCCCCACAACTCCCCCTATGTACCTAGATTCTCTCCACAACTCCCCCTATGTACCTAGATTCTCCCTACAACTCTCCCTATGCACCTAGATTCTCCCTACAACTCCCCCTATGTACCTAGACTCTCCCCACAACTCCCCCTATGTACCTAGACTCTCCCCACAACTCCCCCTATGTACCTAGATTCTCTCCACAACTCCCCCTATGCACCTAGATTCTCCCTACAACTCCCCCTATGTACCTAGACTCTCCCCACAACTCCCCCTATGTACCTACACTCTCCCCACAACTCCCCCTATGTACCTAGACTCCCCCTATCTACCTACACTCTCCCCACAACTCTCCCTATATACCTAGATTCTCCCCACAACTCCCCCTATGTACTTAGACTCCCCCTATCTACCTACACTCTCCCCACAACTCTCCCTATATACCTAGATTCTCCCCACAACTCTCCCTATATACCTAGATTCTCCCCACAACTCCCCCTATGTACCTAGACTCCCCCTATCTACCTACACTCTCCCCACAACTCTCCCTATATACCTAGATTCTCCCCACAACTCTCCCTATATACCTAGATTCTCCCCACAACTCCCCCTATGTACCTAGACTCTCCCCACAACTCCCCCTATGTACCTACCAGGACTGACCATGGAGGAGAGAGATGTGCTGGAAGCCGGATTCAGAGCCGGACACCTCAAGCTCCTGGTGGCCACCTCCACCCTCTCCAGCGGAGTGAACCTCCCAGCTCGCCGGGTGCTCATCCGCAGCCCTCACTTCCGGGGAAACAGCCTGGACCCACTGGCCTACCGCCAGATGGCTGGGAGAGCTGGGAGAAAAGGGGCCGACACTCAAGGTAAGTTTGTTTTCCCTTTGATCAGGACTTCATGCATGTTCTTTGTACAGTAGAATCTCTCTGTAAAGGACAACACCTAACTGCAGAGCCAAAGTATCCTTTAGAGAGAGGTGTCCTCTTACTGGAAAGTTGCTAAATAGTAAAAATGGTAATTTTGCAAATAAAAACTTTCCTTTGTAGAGAGGTGTCCGCTAGCGGGGTGTCTAACTAAAGGGAGATTCTACTGTAATGAAAATATTTACTGGCCGCGAAGTCTATTTTAATTCTAAATTATTTTTTTTCCTTTTGGTCAGGACTTCTCAGTGTTTATTAGTTTTGAACCATCTATTTAACAGCAATTGATTCAAATCTCCTGGACATTAATTAAATAATTAAAAAGGTTTCTGGAGATGTGAGTTTCTTCTCTTCTTCTTTCTTATCTCCACTCATTCATATCATATAACAACCATCATGACTGGGTGAAGTAAATTGCGTCTGCCTTTGTCATTAAGACTGGGAGTACTACTCAGTGGCAGGCAGACTTAGCTCCAAAAGAAATAGCCGCCTCTGACATGAGGAACAGATGCCATTTGCAGCCGCTCCTAACAAGGAGTACAAACGCTGCTTATCCTGTATCCCAGGATTAGGAGCCCTTACAAGGTACTATCAGCCAGGCCAGCTGAGCCCAGGTTTTTTAGCAAGCTTGTTACTGCTCCCCCTCCTCCTTTTTCATCCGGGCTTGGGACCAGCAAAGGTGGAGTTTGAGTTTCTCATTATTTTATCAAAGCAGTCTCAAGCACCCCTGCTCTTCAACAGGAGAACATATATAAAATGAATAAAACACTGCCTGATGCCAAAAAGGGCAGAAATGCTCTAAAGCTTGAGACTGTATTGATCAAATAATAATAAACTCATCTCCAGAAACCTTTTTAAAATACAGGTAAACCTGTCTATAGCGCCCCCTCTAAATAGCGCCTCCCTCACTATAGCGCCCGTTTTTAAATACCTAGTACGATGCGATTTACATTAAAAGTGACCTGTCTATAGCGCCCCCTCTAAATAGCGCCTTCCTCTCTATAGCACCTGTTTTTTAAATACGTAGTACGATGCGATTTACATTAAAAGTGACCTGTCTATAGTGCCCCCTCTTAGTAGCGCCTCCCTCTCTATAGCGCCCGATTTTAAATACGTAGTACGATGCGATTTACATTAAAAGTGACCTGTCTATAGCACCCCCTCTCTATAGCACTCTATTTTGGTGAGTCCCAAGAGGGGGCACTATAGACAGGTTTAACTGTATTTAATTAACCATCTATTTAAACCAAGTTCCTGGAGAATACAGTTTGAACTAGCATGCATGAATGTTAAGGTAAAATTTAGATTATAGATTAGAAACACCTAAGATAACAACACTAAATCCAAATTAATGAATTTTTTGTGATGTTTCTATAACGGCTTGTTACCAAAAATAAAAAAAATTTCTTGATTACCTTATGTTTCCATCATGCATAGAAATACCAAGAATTTTCAACTAAGGATCAATCAGTTCAAAAATTATAATTTCTTTGTATCATCACAAGGTAATAAGACCAAATCCACATAAATAAATAGTGTGTGATGTTTCGGTAACAACTCTGTTACCAGATTTAGAACAGGCCATCTCAAGCCATTGAAGATAAAAAATAATAACAAAATCTACCCCACTTGCCCAAAATGTAGCTTGGCACCTGCAGCTCCAGAACACATTTTGGCTTGCATTAGATGCACTAAACAGGACCTTTGGGAGAGGCCGCTGCTCATCATAAAACAGCTTGAGGAGCATGAACTCATGGAATTCGTGTAATCTTTACACAAGGGGATAAGAAACAACAACAACTCTGTTACCAAAATGCTACACACTATTTATTTATTTAGATTTGGTCTTATTACCTTATGTTTATAATCTATAATCCAAATTGTACCTTATCACTCTTCTTTGTATCATATGATCATTTGGAATTTTTTTTTTCAAATCATCAAGAGATAACTTTCTTGTATATCTCTTTGATATCTCTTCTCAAGCTTTCAGGCCTTTCATGTTTCTCTCTCTTTAACAGGGCTTTAGGATAAAATATTTGGAGATAAGAAAGATAAGAAGAGGATAAAAGATTCTACTCTACAGACAAACCTGTTTTGGGGAGAATTTCCCTTTGATTCCAAACAAAAAAAGCCCTGTGGTAAGATATCCTGAATAAATTTGGTTACTATAAACCTAAAACTATTCTACAAGAAAATAAGACCTAATCCAGATAAATTAATAGTGTGTGAAATTCTGCCTTTGCCGGTCCCAAGCCCGGATGAAAAAGGAGGAGGGGGAGCAGTAACAAGCTCACTGAAAAACCTGGGCTCAGCTGGCCCAGCTGATAGTACCCTGTAAGGGCTCCTAATCCAAGGATACAGGATGAGCAGCGTTTGTACTCCATGTTAGGAGCCGCTGCACATGGCGTCTGTTCCATATGTCAGAGGCGGCCATTTCTTCTGGAGCTAAGTTGGCCTGCCACAGAGTAGTGCTCCCAGTCTTAATGACAAAGGCAGACACATTCTACTTCACCCAGTCATGATCTCAAACTTTACAAGCTTGATACCTTAATATGATTGAGTGGAGATAAGAAAGACGAAGAATAGTGTGTGACGTTTCGGTAACAGCATTGTTATCATCATCAGACAAAAGAACCATGATAAACATCATCATGTTACCATCATCAATCTATTCTTTTGTCTGATGATGGTAACAAGGCTGTTACCGAAATGTCACACACTATTTATTTGGATTAGGTCTTATTTTTCTTGTAGCTATAATTTATAATCCAAATTGTACTTTATCACCTAAAACTATTCTTTTTATATAAAAATTCAATGATGTTTATAATATAGGTAATTTAATTCTTTTAGAGGCTTGAAAAATTTAGATAGGATGATTCTCAACCTGTAATCCCAAAACACATTATTGACTGTATAGACTCATCCATTGATGAGCTCTACTCTTCATCGGCAGACACCATCAAAAGTCTCAAGCTTTACAAGCTTGATACCGTAATATGAATGAGTGGAGATAAGAAAGAAGAAGAAGATAGAAACGCATTAGGTCAGATGGCCCAAGAAAATAAAATACTAAAATGATGGTAAAACATCGGTTCCCATTAAAAATCCACTTCAATGACAGGTGAACTTCCAGAAAAAATGACTTCTCTGAAAGGTTTCACTGTATCTCAAATTAGTGGATGAGTAGAGCAAATACTCTCCATTTCTGAAGATAAGTTCAGATTATAGATTAGAAAGAAAAGGTATCAAGACAACAAACCCAAATAAGTATAATATGGCTAATACTTTGGTAATATCAAAGCACTGTATCCAAAAAATCACTCATAAGTTTATTTGTTTGGATGTGGTCTTGTTACCTTTTGTGTTCCTCATTTCTAACTTAGTTGAAGCAATTGTTAAAGCTGTGAAACAAGCAGAATAACTCTGACGAATAAGCAGTCACAGACTAACAGTAGGATTGTTAGAAAGAGAAGAAAGACCTCTTTTAAACTCTTGAGTTAAACTGAGTCAGTTGATAGACCTCAGCAAGGGTTCCTCTCCAGAGATATGGAGGAGCTGTGTCTGTGTTCATGTTAGAGTCGGCATCAAAGGCTTCCATGTTTGGAACAGCCTTAAATTACAGGCAAAGTCAGATGATAAGGCACAATTTGGATTATAGATTATAAACACCAGGTAATAAGACCAAATCCAAATAAATAAATAGTGTGTGATGTTTCGGTAACAGCATTGTTACCATCTTCATAAAAAAGTACTGAATGCATACATTCAGTATGCGGTAACGCTGTTACCGAAACGTCACACACTATTTATTTATTTGGATTTGGTCTTATTACTTTGTGTTTAGGCAAAGTCAGACTTTTACCAAAGTGTGCTTGGATCATGGTGCCATGATCCAAGAAAGCTGCGCCCCTACACCCCAGCTCGAGAAGCATGAACTCATGGAATTTGTGTAATCTTCATACAAGGGGATAAGATTGTGTGTGGATGTCAACCAGATGGTTGTGTTGCAGGGGAGAGCATACTGCTATGTAAGGAGAACGAGAAGGCAGCTGCGGAAGCCCTGATTGGAGCAGAGATGCAGCCAGTCCAATCCTGCCTGCTCCAGACCAATGGGGATCTCTCCTCCAGCTTGAAGAGAGCCATTCTGGAGGTGGGAATCCCTCCTTTGTTATTATTGTTATTATCCCTAGTACACGTTGTACAGGCCATGATAATCATGGTGGGTAGTTAGCCACTGCTTTTACTGTAAGTGCACCACATTTATACACATGTGAAAAGCATATCGACTTTGCACTTACAAATGTGCCAGAGCCACGTTTGGTTACTTGCACTCGCTGGTGGGGTTGGACTTTTGCAAGAATCGGGGGCTATTGGAGCATTTTTTTAATTAGAAAAAAAGTGCCCAATGCAGAATTTGATCCTGGGTCATAGCGGTCAAAAACCAATGGTTTAGACCACCCTTCCATCGACCTCCTTTCTTGTTGTTAATGTCCATCAAGTTTGACTTATGGTGAACATATAGTGACAAATATTCTTCATTTTTGATCTGTTAGTGACCATTACTCCCAGCTTATCTAGTGACCTTCCAATAGCTTTCTTGATTCCTTCTAACCAGCTCATTGCAGGTCTTCCTTCAATTTTTCCTAACATCAAATTTACTATACAATATGCCAATTTTATTGCAATACCTAAAAAAAAAACGCATACAATATAAATGTTTAAATATAAATATCTATATAAATTTAAAAATAGGGGCTTATTTTGGATTTTAATAAGAATTTTTTTTTTTATTAATCCAATATTTCGATGAACCAATCGTCCATCTTTTATGAGGTTTTTTGTTATGAAGCACACAGCAGGTCGCATGCTTTAAGTGAACCACAGACGTCTTAAAACCTCATAAAAGATGGCCGATTGGTCCATCGAAATATTGGACTTATAAAAAATCTTATTAAATCCAAAATAAGCCTTATTTTTTAAATATATATATATTATGGATTGCTCTATATTCAGTATATATAAATGTATTCTCCAATTTGGATCAAAGATGAAAGTATATAATGGTTAAAGAAGTCCACCTGAGAGGTAAAGTTTGTGGGCAGGTTGTGGCCAGTGGTGTAGCCAAGCAGCCCCAGGATGTCCGACAGTACATGTCCTGCACCCTACTGGCCTGCGCAGTCTCCGCGGAGCAGGATGAAGTGACGGCTGCTGTGGACGGTTGCATCGGCTTCCTACAGGAACAAGAACTGATCACCATCACTGGGGAAGACTTCCACCCTACCAAGCTGGGTTTGGCCGTACTGGCTTCATCCCTCTCCCCAGACGAGGGCCTGCGGGTGTTCACCGAGCTCCAGAAAGCCAGGCAGTGCTTCGTACTGGACTCTGACCTCCATCTCATCTACCAGGTTTGTTGGCCTGCTGACAGCAGCTTTGTTATGTTGAAAGTACAATTTGTATTTTAGCTACAAGGCAGAGAGCTGACTGCTAGAGGCAACGTCCCCAGGTGGCGGATAGGGGAACGATCTTCAGATATGAAGGCCAGCTGCAAAACAAGCAGAATAACTCTGACGAATAAGCAGTCGCGGACCAACAGCAGCATTGTTAGAAAGAGGATAAATACCTTTTTAAAAATCCTGAGTTCTACTGACCAGGTTGATAGACCTCAGCAAGGGTTCCTCTCCAGTGATACGGAGAAGCTGTGTCTGTACTCATGTAAGAATCGGCAGTAAAGGCTTCCATGTTAGGAATGATCTCAAATCACAGGTAAAGTCAGACTTTCACCAAAGTGTGCCTGGATCATGGTGCCATGATCAACGAAAGCTGAACCCCTACACCCCATTCCATGTCAGCTCAAGGAGCATGAACTTATGGAATTTGTGTAATCTTTACACAAAGGAATAGGAAGCAACAAAAACAACAAGAAAATAGGACCTATTACAAATAAATTAATAGTGTGTGACGTTTCGGTAACAGTGTTCGAAAGAATAAATGACTACTTTTATTCTGACTTCATTTATTCTTTTTTCTGATGATGGCAACAACTCTATTACCGAAATGTCACACGCTATTAATTTATTTGGATTAGGTCTTATTTTCTTGTAGCAGCTTTGTTAGAAAGACCTCTTTAAATATCCTTCTCTTCTTCTTTCTTATCTCAACCATCATGACCGGGTGAACCCCAAACTGATGGCAAAGCACCATGTACAGGAGAACCTCTCTTTAAAGAAAGAGCACCAGCTACCTGGATTACCTTTTTATTAAGGCTGGTTAAACCGTTTGGTTTACGACCACTACGACCCGGGTTCGATCCCCGCATTGGACACTTTTTTCTGTTTAAAAAGAAAAAAAAATGCTCCAATGGCCCCCCGACTCTTGCAAAAGTCCAACCCCACCACCGAGTGCAAGTAACCAAACGGGGCTCTGGCACATTTGTAAGTGCAAACTCGAACTGCTTTCACATGTGTAGACATGTGGTGCGCTTACAGTAAAAAGCAGTCGCTAACTACCCACCATGATTATCATGGCCTGTACCACGTGTACTAGGGATAAGCAAAAAAAAAAAAAAAACCTTTTTATTATTATTATCCCTAGTACACATGGTAACCGGCCATGTTAATAATGGTGGGTAGAAGTTGGCAACTGCTTTTACTATAAGTGCACCACCTGTCTACACATGTGAAAAGCATTAATACAGCAAAATTTGGATAATAGACTATAGCCACAAGAAAATAAGACCTAATCCAAATAAATTAATAGTGTGTGAGGTTTATCATTTATTCTTTTGTTTGATGATGGTAACAATGCTGTTACTGAAATTTCACACACCATTAATTTATTTGGATTGGGTCTTATTTTCTTGTGGTTATGTGAAAAGCAGTTTGATTTTTGCATTTAAAAATGTGCCCGAGCACCGTTTGGTTATTTGCACTTGTTGGTGGGGTTGAACAGTAGCTGTTTCTTGTAGGTCTGAGCTTGTGTTGCCCCTGTACAAAGTTCACAATGGTGTTGCAGGTCACCCCTCCCTATATCAGTGATATGCTGGAACAGATTGACTGGCTTCACTACATGAACTTGTGGGAGAAACTGCCTGCGGGGCAGCGGAGGGTTGGGGAGTTGGTGGGGGTGGAGGAACGCTTCCTGGCGCGTTGCGTGCGCGGCCAGAATCCAACAGGACCCAGGCAGAAACGGCTCCTGGGCATCCACCGCAGGTTCTTCGCAGCCCTGGCCTTGGCTGATCTTGTCTCAGAGGTTCCCCTCCATGAAGTAGCTTCCAAGTTCTCCTGTGGCCGCGGACTGCTCCAATCTCTTCAGCAGAGTGCTGCCACCTTCGCAGGTCTGAACCATCACTGTGGTATTGTACACAATATGGATAATACAAACATGACAAGGCACAATTTGGATTATAGATTATTAACACAAGGTAATAAGACCAAATCCAAATAAATAAATAGTGTGTGACCTTTCGGTAACAATGCTGTTACCATCATCAGAGATTCAGTACAATGGATAATACAAACAATATATTAGGCATTAATGTCTCTTTTAAACATAAAACAAACTTCTTCTACTGACCTTACTGTGATGAATAAATATGGGGAGAGCTTGGCTCATCAGTGGTGGACCCTCCCAGCAAACTATGGATATAAGCTTTTTATGACAGTAGAATTACATAACAATATACAAAAGCTTAAGTCCATAGTTTGCTTGAATACCATTGCTGAGATGCCATCCTTCAGCGTTTTTTTTTTTTTGTTTATCCCTAGTACACATGTTACAAGTCCAACCCCACCAGCAAGTGCAAGTAACCAAATGGGGCTCTGGCACATTTGTAAGTGCAAAGTCGAACTGATTTTCACATGTGTAGACATGTGGTGTGCTTACAATAAAAAGCAGTCGCTAACTACCCACCATGATTATCATGGCCTGTACCACGTGTACTAGGGATAAACAAAAAAACACATGTTACAGGCCATGATAATCATGGTGGATAGAAGTAGGCTACTTCTTTTACTGTAAGTGCACCACATATCAACACATGTGAAAAAAAGACTAATGTGGGATTCGATCCCAGGTTGTGTTAGTCAAAAATCGACAGTTCATACCACTTCGCCACCAACCAACTCCAAATAAGCTAATCGTCCAATATAGTATTAGAGCTCTAAGAAGTGGTCTGGTGGATTAAATTAGCGAAACCGCTGGGAGGGTTCACCACTGATGAGCTAAGCCCTCTCAATATATTTTCATCGCAGTAAGAATAGTAGAAGTTTGTTTAGTGTGTAAATTTCGTGCTTTAATGCTTTCATTTTCTAAATATAGAAGGCACTTTATTGCGCAATATAACAATAAAGATAATATACAGTTAAACCTGTCTATAGCGCCCCCTCTTGGGACTCACTAAAATAGGGTGCAATAGAGAGGGGGTGCTATAGATAGGTCACTTTTAATGTAAATCGCATCGTACTATGTATTTAAAATCGGGCCGCTATAGAGAGGGAGGTGCTATTTAGAGGGGACGCTATAGACAGGTTTAACTGTCATGTAATAGGAAAAAGAAATCAGTGGTGTCTTCTTCTTCTTTCTTATCTCCACTCAATCATATTAGGATATCAAGTTGTGACCCTTGATGGTGTCTGTTTGACAATCATCATGACTGGGTGAAGTAGAATGCATCTGCCTTTGTCTTCAAGACTGGGAGCACTACTCAGTGGCAGGCCAACTTAGCTCCAAAAGAAATGGCTGCCTCTGACATGAGGAACAGACGCCATGTGCAGCCTCTCCTAACATGGAGTACAAACGCTGCTCATCCTGTATCCCTTACAGGGTACTATCAGCCGGGCCAGCTGAGCCCAGGTTTTTTAGTGAGCTTGTTACTGCTCCCCCTCCTCCTTTTTCATCAGGGCTTGGGACCGGCAAAGGCGGAGTTAATCAGTGGTGTAAATATTTGAAATAAAAATTTACAAAAGCAATATTCACAGCAAATACTGATGAGCTTGAGTTCAGACGCATGTAATATGTGTATGACATTTCAGTAAAAGCGTTGTTACCGAAACATCACACATTATTTATTTATTTGGATTTGGTCTTATTACCTTGGGTTCTACTGTATTAAATAAATAAAGATACATCCAGGGATAAGTTTCTTTAAATGTTTTTGCAATTTGAACTTAAGTTTTCAGGCCTAATAACCCTTTGATGGAAGTAACCTATTAACTAATTAAATGCTGACACATGTAGGATATATACATTCACGGACATGTGCTGCACTTACAGTAAAAGCAGTCACCTACTTCTACCCACCATGATTATCATGGCCTGTACCACATTTACTAGGGATAAGCAAAAAAATAAAAAATACATTCACAGACAAAACTCAAGGAAGTGGAAAGTCTGGTTGCTGGTTGTCTATTTTTTTTTTTAAGGAGACAAAGGCATTTTTATCACATGCTAAAAGTTACAAATGAGAATTTGAAGTTAGTTATTGCAAAATTTTAAAGAAAATTCAGTGGGAGTCAGTCAGATCCCCTTAGACCAGCAGTCAGCAACCTGCGGCTCTTTGGATGTTAAACTGCGTGTAGTATTTATTGTAGGCAAGAAAAAAATTTGTGACTTTAAAAACTATGAAATTTTGTAAATTGCAATTTTTGACTCAAAAGGTTTCTGACCCCTGCCCCTAGACTATACTTAATGAGCTTCTATTGTGTTGTTGTTGTTGTTTCTTATCCCCCTTGTGTAAAGATTACACAAATTCCATGAGTTCATGCTCCTCGAGCGCATCTATTGTATTTTGTTCTACCACAGGACCTTCCTACGATGTCCCAGCTAACTAATGAAGTGGGTGCACACAGGAATGGTGACTGTGTTCTGTAACCGGCTGGGATGGACCAACCTGGAGGTACTGCTCTCAGACTTCCAGTCCCGCCTCCACCATGGAGCGGCCACAGAGTTGTGTAGTTTGCTCCGCCTCCCCTCTCTGACAGCTCGGCTGGCCCGCCTCTTCCACTCTGCCGGCCTCACTAGCCCCTCCCACCTGGCCTCCGCTGACCCCGCCTCCTTGGCTCGCATCCTTCGTAACTCCTCCCCCTTTCACAGGTACATAGCTTATCAACAATTGGAAATATACCTTTACAAAGTTAGAATCTTCTTCTATTACAATCTTATTATAGAGCACCTAAAAACATGGCTATACAGTCTCTCCTGGTGTGGCTCTCTCATAGTGATCCTGTCTGGATTGAAAGACTTATCATGACTTGGCCTGACCCAACAGAGTCTCTAATAAGAACCCAACTCCAAAAGTCACTGAATTTAGCCCTGTTTTCAAACAATCTTTCATGAAAGACTCTACTGTAGTACCGCAGTGCAAGGGGATTGCCTCTAGCTATAGTGTCAATGTGGTCTGCAGTGACAAGCAAGCTGATGGGGAGACGTCCTTCCAAGCCCGGCAGAAGAGAGAATCCAGAAAGCTCTTCCTGACAGGCAGCAGCAGGGCCATGACTGAAACAGAAGTCTCGGAGATCTTGGTGAAGGAAGCTCAGGATTTCATCCAGAAAGAACTCGGCGTTAGAATTCAGGATTGGAAACAGAAGCCTCAACAAATAACTGCCCCAACCAACCCACTGCATGTAGAGACCAACAAACAATCAGATCAAGCTAGCGGCCCATCTATTTTGGAACAGCACAACCCTGAGCCAGACATCCCATGTACAGAACAGCCTAGCAGTCCATCACTGTTGGAACAGAACAACCCTCAGCAAAGTCCAAACATCCCATGTACAGAACTGTCTAGCAGCCCATTCCTGTTGGAACAGCACAACCCTCAGCAAAGTCTAAATATCCCATCTACAGAGCTTTCTAGCAGCCCATTCCTGTTGGAACAGCACAACCCTCAGTCAGACATTTCATGTACAGAACTGTCTAGCAGCCCATCCCTCTTGGAACAGAACAACTATCAGCCAATTCCAGTCACAGAACAACAGGGTGGAAATTTTCAACCAAACCCAGATAATCCCCTTGGTGAAGAGACAAACAATATGCAAGTAAAGTCAAACAATCCCTATGTAAAACAGGCTAGCAAAGAGCCTGAGATTCCTAATGATCTTCAAACTGAGCAGTTGCCCAATCTAGATTCACAAAGCTCAAATTCCACATCAGCCAATAAGGATGATGTGGTTGTTATTGATATCCCTTTGAATGATCCAGTGAACCCAAAATCTGTAACTCCCAGCACAGAAACAGCCACAGATATACCGTCAAGCGCAGCTACTGCATCCCTACCATCATCTTTGAATGAAACCCCAACTCACTCTCAGGCTTCAGAAAGCCCCAACGCTATATCTTCTCCCGACCCAGTTCTTGAACTTAATAACCAGTCTCAACTTTTTACCCGGGAATCTCCAAGAATGAATCCCTCCCAGCTCTTCACCAGTCTCACTGCATCCCAGCTCAAAGAAGAATTCCTAGCCCAATCACAATCCCCTACTCAAATAGCAAAACTTTCTTCGTCCAAGGTGAATTTTGATGAGACCCTTGTCCTGGACTCTCAAACAGATCACCTGCTGACAAATGGCAATATCAGCAAATGCGTACAAGTCAGCGAATCTTTGCATGTTAAATCCCACAGCGAATCTTTACTTCTTTGCGACAGCTTCATTCTTCCGACTCAAGAGTTTGAACGCATGATCCAACCACAAGACAAGGGGGATTGTGAAGTTGATCAGAACCTTGAGGCTGAGCCTGATGCACCAGCTGAGACAGATGCCGGTATAAACACAGAAAGAGTGGCTGTTGTAGGAAGCGAGGACATTTTTGAATCCTTCACCAATGGTCAAGCATCCAGGTCAACATCTCCCTTAAACCTGGTGCTGTCCGAGCTATCCGAAGATGAACAACCGGAGAATACCAATAATTTATCTCTGTCGTCAGTCTCATCTTTCAAGCCCTTCTATCCAGTGGGGGGAGAAGGGGCTTCCCTCAAGTTTTCCACCCCAAAGAGGACCACCCAGGATATAAATCCCACGCCAAGGAAGAGGCCCAGATTGGAAGAAGAACTGTCACCATTTAGCGAATGTATCTCCCCCACACCTCCCAGAAGCTCAAGACACACCCAGGGGAAACTCTTCACAGCAGACTCCTGTCTCTTTTCTTCTTCCTCCTCTTCTTCTTCTGGCGATGAAGCTGAGATTCCTCCTCCAGCATCCTCAGGCCTCACCATCCGGGATGTCTGCTCCCATCCCAAGACTTTCAAGAAATTTGTGAAGGAATGGAAGAGTCAGAAGCTGTTTTCCCTGGCTGTGGCTCGCTCCTCACTACCTCAGGATGAGGGACAAGGGATTGGTGGCAAGTTCAAACCGGGTAAGTTGACTCCTTCCTTTTTTTAAACATCTTTAAAACTGAGCTGAACCCACACCCAACAACATAGATTTTTATATTAGAACAATTGTCTGTAAACCTAAACTGCAGTTCAGTTCTCTATGATCAGCCAGACTCTCCCAATATATGTTGGTGACCATAATAAGGTGAACAAACACACAAAATACAGATTTTTTTTTTTTTAATAAATACTTTATTAAAATTATTAAAATGTTGGTATAACAAATTACTTATTCTTTGATATGTTCTTAATCAATTGATATAACCTTATGATTAAATAAAAATTTGAAATATTTTATTTATTTTAAATACAGTAGAACCTCCATGTAAATGACACTTAATCGCAGAACCAAAGTTTCCTTTAGGGAGTACTGTCCTCTTACCAGAGAGTTGCTAAATAGTAAAAATGGTAATTTGGCAAATGAAAACAGAGAGGTGTCCTCTAGCGCAAGTGTCCTTTCATGGAAGTATATACGTCAAAATGAGGCATCCTATTTCCAAGAAATTGGGGTCATTAGGAAGTTTGGTCAACTCTAGCAGCTATACATCTCATGTGTAGACATGTGGTGCTTTTACAGTAAAAGCAGTCGCCTACTTCTACCCACCATGATTATCATGGCCTGTACCACATGTGTTAGGGATAAGAAAAAAAAATACATCTCTTAGCATCCATATTAGTTAACAGTTATATTCTGAATTAATCCCACATTCCTCCAATAGAGAAAATATTAGTTCAAAGAGAGTTCTGGATAAAAGTGAAAAGTGTCAATGCATTTCCCTAAAGCAATCCCGGGTATGTTCCATTGGATTCAGATCTGATTGGCTAATCTATTTATTTATAGGAAATCCTTCACTATGGACAAGTATAATCTTGCATAACAATGAACTAAGCTCTAAAGGCTTCCTGAAATATCTTGTGGCTTAGGAATCTTGTTCCTGTATTGTTTAGCAGCCCTTGTGCCTCCCCCAAACACATTTAGATATGTGTACTCCTGTTTGAAATGAAGCCATCCCAGACCATGATATTCTCTACCCCAAAACAGACTTCTTTCCCCATTTTATTGGGTTGGAAGTGGGCATCTCAAGTTCTCACCAGATAAAGACTTGTCAAGAATCAGTGTATAGACTGAATATTGTCTCATCACTGAAGAGAACATGGGCCCACTGTCCACGACTGATGTTTGGGACACCAATGAAGTGAGAGGGATACACAGACAAAAGCCAAACTGTATACCATGGTTTCTGGCTATAGGACCCATTCTTTTATCAACACTCATTCTGTACAAGGATGATAAACAAATTACATTGTTTTTTATGCATTTTTAAAATGAGTGCCCATTTGTTACATTATAGTGTTTTGAGAATTCGAAACTATTATAGACGCCTATGATTCTTTTAAAAATAAAACAATTTTCTACTGTCCTTACTGTAATGAAAAATTTATGGGAAGGCTTGGCTAATCAGTGGTGAACCCTCCCAGCGGTTTCGCCAGTTTAATCTACCATACCGCTGTTATATTGCATCTATCAGGCTTCCTTTTATAGTGATTTTGATGCTAGACTCTTGGAATAGGTATTTTAAATGAACTATGGACAGTAGAATTACATACAATTATAAATATATAATATGCTATGAGCAATCGCTCTTCCAAAACATCAAATTGAGTCTTTTATTAGAATAATTATAAACACAAGGTAATAAGACCAAATCCAAATAAATAAATAGTGTGTGACATTTCAGTAACAGCATTGTTACCATTTTCAGACAAAAGTACTGAATGAGTACTTTCATAGTTTTCATAGTACTAAATAGTTTCAGTACTTTTGTCTGAAGATGGTAACAACGCTGTTACCAAAACGTCACACACTATTTATTTATTTATTTGGATTTGGTCTTATTATCATGGTGTTTATAATCTATAATCCAAATCGTGCCTTATCATAGAACAATTATAATATGATACATTAGCGTCTATAATAGTTTCAAATTCTCATAACAGATGGTGCACTAATGTATCATAGTGTTTGTATCGAATGTTGGGCCATGTCAACATGAAAGATGGGTGCCAGCTGGTAGACCTCGACCCAACCCCTGGCCCCTACCTGATGGCTCTGCTGTGGTGGGAATAGCCCTGGCCTGGAGGGGCATGGAGGTGATCTACCTGGACCTCCAGACTTCCACCGGTGAGTCCGGCAGTCCCCGCTGTGCTAGGTACTGAACAAGCCTTGTATCCAGACGTGGCCATGAGTGACAGAACAGCAGCCCTCCAAGAGATGCTAACCACAGCCAGGACTGGCATTGCCGGGGACTGGAGAGGCCACTGGCTGGCTCTACTTCACTGTGGACTTGTCAAACTCTCAGATGACACAGAAGTCCGGTGGAAGGACCCACAGTTAGCTGCATACCTCTTGAATCCTGATCTTTCTGATTTCTCTCTTCATGCCCTGGTCCGTCAGTATCTTCCTCATATGGACTTCCAATGTAGCGGTAAGTCCTTCCTGCCCAACACATCTGTCTCACCTACTGATTAATAAATTAGATTATGCCTTAGTGAACCATCTATCTTCAGAAAAGTAAAAGAATTTATCCCAAATTTTTCTTTCACAAATAAATTATAAGGCACAATTTGGATTATAGTTTACACAAGGTAATAAGACCAAATCCAAATAAATAGTGTGTGACGTTTTGGTAACAGTATTGTTACCATCATCAGAGATTCAGTACTTTTGTCTGATAATGGTAACAATGTTGTTACCGAAACATCACACACTATTTGGATTTGTTCTTATTACCTTGTGTTTCCTAAATAAATGAAATTTCTCTTCTGCTCTTCATTCAATGATAAAAATATTGCAAATGCTTGGCTCATCAATGGTGAACCCCCCTAACAGTTTCGTCAGTTTAATTGTTTTGTTGTTAATGTCCATCAAATTTAGTTTGACTTTTGGTGACTCTTTTAAAAAAAAAGGTGGAAAGCTTATTAGTCAAGTATTGATTTTCTTTTAAAAGGGCAACAGTGGGTTGCCAAAAGGACAATAAACTTTTATAAAAAGATTGAGGAAGTCTTCAATTTGGTTATCTGATGTTACTTTTTTTTTTGTCAGGAGGATCCTTACTGTCAAAATACCCAAGCTGGCATTGTGACTTTATTACTGGCTTGAGTTTGCCAGTTTGCAGAGGCGGTCAATATATATCAATGGCAAATAGTTTTTGTCTTTTTGATGCCAGAGGTGACCTTACTTTATAATAGAATGATATTTTCCCAGTAAAATATCAACCCTATATTTCGCCATAAGATTGGCCTAGCCACTTTACTAGCTAAATTCTTCTATGGTCAATTTTGAATATTTCATTAATCCCTTGTGCAGCTCATAAAATCAAAGCCAGCTCTGGATTAACAATGGTCATTGGGAGGTCTGTGGAAGGGTGGTCTAAACCATTGGTTTACGACCGCTACGACCCGGGATCAAATCCCTCATTGAGCACTTTATTTTTTTCTGATTTAAAAAAAAAAAAAATGCTCCAATGACCCCCGATTCTTGCAAAAGTCTAACCCCTACCAGCGAGTGCAAGTAACCAAACGGAGCTCTGTCACATTTGTAAGTCCAAAGTTGAACTGCATTTCACATGCGTAGACATGTGATGCACTTACAGTAAAAGCAGTCGCCTACTCCTACCCACCATGATTATCATGGCCTGTACCACGTGTACTTAGGGATAAGCAAAAAATAAATAATGGTCATTAGCCTGAAATCATGGTCTTTGGGTGGACATTCTGAAGTTTCCCAAGCTGGTGTTGTAGATTTGTCTTCGACCTGAGGCCACTAGTTTGTGGCGACGGTCAATAGATGGGGGCAGAATTTTTTACATCTATTTTAAAAGGAAAGGCCGTCTTTATTTTTATAGTAAAGTTTCAAACAGTATAACCGACTATAATTCAACACTGCCTTTAGTTCAACTGAAAATTCTGATCACTCTGTATGTAGAATTAAAGAAGTGACTGTAGATGGCTTACACTAACAATACCCAGTTAGCATATGGTATACCTATTCTTCCAACTCTAATAAAATGGATGCTGCTGCCTGAGTGAAAGTTTACTGCTGTGTTGTTCCACTCCTGAAGATGCTGTATCCTCCCGCCTAAAAGTGAAGACAGCCACAGAAGCCTGCCAGAGTCTCCATCTGATGGCCACCTTGCAGGAACAACTGGATGCTCGGCCTCAACTGGCTGCCCACTTTGCTGGTATAATTCTTAACCTGTGTGTGGTGCCTCTTTGTTTATTTGCACTATCCCTAGTACACATGGTACAGGCCATGATAATCATGGTGGGTAGAAGTAGGTGACTGCTTTTACTGTAAGTGCACCACATGTCTACACATGTGAAAAGCAGTTCAACTTTGCACTTACAAATATGCCAGAGCCCCGTTTGGTTACTTGCACTCACTGGTGGGGTTAGACTTTTGCAAGAATCAGAGGTCGTTGGAGCATTTTTTTTTAAATCAGAAAAAAAAAAAAAGTGCTCAATGAGGGATTTGATCCCGGGTCTTAGCGGTCGTAAACCAATGGTTTAGACCTCCCTTCCACCGACCTCCCAATGACCATTGTTAATCCATATTGTCAATATTGTTTTTTTTTTGCTTATCCCTAGTACACGTGGTACAGGCCATGATAATCATGGTGGGTAGAAGTAGGCGACTGCTTTTACTGTAAGTGCACCACATGTCTACACATGTGAAAAGCAATTCGACTTTACACTTACAAATGTGCCAGAGCCCCATTTGGTTACTTGCACTCGCTGGTGAGGTTGGACTTTTTCAAGAATTGGGAGCCATTAGAGCATTGTTTTTTTTTAAGTCAGAAAAAAGTGCCCAATGTGGGATTTGATCCCGGGTCATAACGATCAAAAACCAACAGTTTGTGAAACCAATCCTCTTTGTTGTTGTTGCTAGTGTCCATCAAGTCTACCTTTGATGACTTTATAGACAAATATTCACAGCTCATCTAGTGACTTTCAAGTAGCTTTCATGACTCCATCTAGCCAGCTCATTGCAGGTCTTCCTCTCTTCCTTCAATTTTCCCCAACATCAACATCTTTTCTAATCCATTTGTTCTCATCTTGTGTATGAAGTAGGTCATTATTTGATAAGGCACAATTTGGATTATAGATTGTAAACACAAGGGAAATAAGACCAAATCCAAATAAATAAATAATGTGTGACGTTGCAGTAACAGCGTTGTTACCATCTTCAGTACTTTTGTCTGAAGATGATAACAATGCTGTTACCGAAACTTCACACACTATTTATTTATTTGGATTTGGTCTTATTACCTTGTGTGTAGGTCATTTTTGTTTGCTTATTTGTGATTCTAGGAATCTATCAGAATTTCCCTTCAATTTTTCCCAACATCTTTTCTAACCCATTTGTTCTCATCTTGTGTATGAAGTAGGTCATTATTTGATAAGGCACAATTTGGATTATAGATTATAAATACAAGGTAAATAAGACCAAATCCAAATAAATAAATAATGTGTAACGTTGCAGTAACAGCGTTGTTACCATCTTCAGTACTTTTGTCTGAAGATGGTAACAACGCTGTTACCGAAACGTCACACACTATTTATTTATTTGGATTTGGTCTTATTACCTTGTGTTTAGGTCATTATTTGTTTGCATATTTGTGATTCTTTTAGAAATTAAAGCTTAACTACACAACCCCCTCCTCCCAGTGAATTTTTATAAGGCTACTGCTTGATTACCTATGCTACACCGCCATTCATAGAACACTAAACACAAGAGAAGGGTTTAAACTTAATATACTTCTCTCTATTTTTCTACCTCAACATTCCATACGCTTCCCCCTTTTTGAATACCACTTTTAAAAAGAAAATCAAAATTTATTAATGTGTAACTCCTCTTTTTTAAATATGTACCATGTTCAAGAAGCATAAACTAATATTTCAAATATGATTCCCCCTTCTTTTTAAAATAATTTTTAAGAAGAAAAAGAAGTATATACTATCATTTCACAAAACATGATTCTTCCTTTTTAAATACGCACCACGTGAAAGAAATAACAATTCAAAAACATGATTCCCCACTTTTTTTTTAACACTATGTTTAAGAAGAAAACGTTAGATATTCTAACCCTTCAAAAAAACATGTGATATCCAATATATTACTCAATGGAATGAAAGCTGTCTATAAACACATGTATGTGTTAAAAAGAAATATGAAATTAGTGAATTAATTAAAGAAATTAATGAAATTGTCGAACTGTTGTTTGTGCAGAAGTTGAGATGCCAAATATGGCTGTCCTCACCAGGATGGAGTTTGCTGGTTTTGGCTTTGACTCCTCCAAAGCCCGGCGACTCGGCTCTCAGATCTCTACAGAACTAACCCAGCTGACAGCACAGGCTTCCCAACTGGCAGGAGCTCCATTCAACCCAGCCTCCCCACTGGAGTTGAAGAAGGTAGTTTAGCTGTACATGTTATGTTCCAGTTCTGTTTCACTTTCCAACTGTTCAGCTTTATACTCCTTATTGTTGTCTTATTCTTTCTTATCTCCACTCCAATTAGAGTACACAGGCCTGTAGAGTTTACATTCATAATGATCAGGTGAAGTAGAATGCATCTGCTTTTGTCATTAAGACTGCAGTAGCTCAGTAGCAGGCCGACTTAGCTCCAATGACATGAGGAACAGACACCATGTGCAGCCGCTCCTAACATGGAGTACAAACGCTGCTCATCCTGTATCCCTTGATCAGGAGCCCTTACAGGGTACTATCAGCCGGGCCAGCTAAGCCCAGGTTTTTCAGTTAGCTTGTTACTGCTCCCCCTCCTCCTTTTTCATCCAAGCTTGGGACTGGCAAAGGTCCATATTATTGTGGAAGAAAGCTGCCTCAGGGAGCTAAATAAGAAAAGGGTTTGGTGAATGGTATGCTGATAATGATAGATATTGATAGGTCAGAGTACAAATGCCGGCATTATGGAGAAGAGGTAGATTTGATTGGCTGTAAGTGACTTTGAAGGCCTCGGGTAGTTTGTAGATGTCCAGACAGAGTAGAGGCCATGTTCTGGCTAGATTGGAAACACACTTATAAAATTTATTATTTTCTTCCCACGTTATATCAAGTTGGTTCCCAATATATCTATCGCATAACCAGCGGCACTGGTTGTTTTTTTTTTTTGCTTATCCCTAGTACACGTGGTACAGGCCATGATAATCATGTTGGGTATTTAGCGACTGCTTTTTTACTATAAGCGCACCACATGTCTACACATGTGAAAAGCAGTTCGACTTTGCACTTACAAATGTGTTTGCACTTACAAATGTGCCAGAGCCGTTTGGTTACTTGCATTCGCTGGTGGGGTTGGACTTTTGCAAGAATCGGGGGCCATTGGAGCATTTTTTTTTAATTTTTTTTTTTAAACAGAAAAAAAGTGTACAATGCGGGAATCGAACCCGGGTGGTAGTGGTTGAAAACAAAATGGTTTAACCAGCCTTCCACCGACCCCCCCCCCCCTGGCACTGGTTGTGGTTCAACTATGCTATCTCACTAACTCTGTAGCTTAGATAGCCCATTATGGAATTGTAAATAAACAACTCTCTATGATTAAGAGTTTCGCATACACATTGGGGACACAGTACCTCTCTGTAATATAGACAACATCTAGTTGCAGAGCTAAAGTGTCCTTTATGTAGAGAAGTACTCTTTCCATAGAGTTGCTAATTAGTAAAAATGGTAATTTTGTCTATGGAAACTGTCTCTAGAGGAGTCCTCTGGTGGGAGTGTCCCTTCTGGAAGTTCTATTGTACTAAAATGCAAACTAAAATGGTTTTAGTCTTTTGTCTGAAGATGGTAACAGTGTTGTCACACCTAATTTTATTAAAAAATTGGATTTGGTTTTTTCAATCTTGAGATTCCTGTCTCTAATTGTCCCTCGTCGCTCGAGCACAGTGATTTTCAGCCCCTGGACTGGCACACCAGTCTGGAGACAATTTTGACACTCCTCATAGATTTTTACCTTTGTCATATAAAAATAAACTTTGTGTTTTAAAATATGTTATTGTGTGATATATATTTACATTAATGTCCTAGTTTTATAGGATTTAGCTACAAAATAAGAATTTGTTGTTATTGTTTCTTATCCCCTCATACAAAGATTACACGAATTCCCAAGAGTCTGTGCTCTTCGAGCTGTTTGATGATAAGAAGCTGCCTCTCCAAAAGGTCCTATTTGTGCATCTAATACAAGCCAAAATGTGTTCTGGAGGTGCCAAGCATAAGAATTTAAACTAGTTCTTTAATGCCTAGTAAAGTTTTTGTTAAAAATAAAATGCCCATATCTGCAAGATTTTTCAATCAATTTTATCCCGTCTGGGGACCAAAAGTTGAGAAATTCTGCTCTAGTCAACTAGGATACACAGAGCTTTTCTTCTTAGAGGGACAAACAGGTAAACTAAGCACATAGTTTTGAACAATGTGACAGGTGCTATATGAGAAGCTGGGATTACCTGATACTTCAGGCCGTAGGAGTACGTCCAAGGAAACCCTGGAAAGTCTACGGGACCATCACCCTCTACCTGCATTATTGCTACACTGGAGGAAGCTCTCCAGTACTCTCAAGAGGGTAAGATCTACAACACTGCCATGGTCTACTATAGTATCCCATCTACCTGAAAACAATTTTAAACTATGTCTCCTTTGGTCTCTTAACAAAGGCTCGTTTATTATAAAAGAAAACAAGACCTAATCCAAATAATTTATTAGTGTGTGACGTTTCGGCAACAACATTGTCACCATCATCAGACAGAAGAATAAATGAGAAAACATGTTACAGCAGGTTCTTATATAGTCCTGTTATCAAGTGTTTAAACAAGATAACATATAAGGAAAATAGTTTTTAAGTCAACTTGAAATATTCTTCTTAGAAATAAAAGTGGATTTTTTTTTTTTTTTTTAAATATAATTAAAATCCACTTTTAATTCTAAGAAGAAGATTTCAAGTTGACTTAAAAAACTATTTTCCTTATCTGTTATCTTGTTTAAACACTTGATAACAGGACTATATAAGAACTTGCTGTAACATGTTTTCTCATTTATTCTTCTGTCTGATGATGGTGACAATGTTGTTGCCGAAACGTCACACACTAATAAATTATTTGGATTAGGTCTTGTTTTCTTTTATTATAATCTATAATCCAAATTGTGCTTTATCAGGCTCGTTTATTGTTAGGCCAAGTCTTGAGGTGCTTTTCACCTAAGTCTCTGAAAAGAGAGCCACCTCCAGGATAGATCAAATTTATTCATGTTTTCAGGCCTATGGTCTTTTATAGCAGACTATTGTTATTATATACACCTACATTAAACCTCTCTCTAAAGGATACCTAGTTGTCAGGCATTGAAGTTTTCTTGCAGAAAGAGATGTCATCAAATATACCAGAGAGGTGCAAAATTTCAAAATATTTTATTGACCTGAAATAAAGTCAATGGTAGAAGAAGAAAATAAAAATGTACAATTACAGTAAAACCTCCGTGAGATGACACTCTCGCTAGAAAACACCTTTCTACAAAAGTGAGTTTTTGATCAAAAATACTATTTTTGCTAATTAGCAGTTCTCTGATGAGAGGACACCTCTTTATAAAAACACTTTGGCTCTGCAACTATGTGTTGCCCTTTACAGAGAGATTCTACTGTATCTTCAACAACAACAACAACAACAAAAAAGCCTTTATTCAGGGTCACTGACCCTATACAGGATTCACCAGAGGTATGCATAAGAACAAAGCCGTGAGACAAAGGAAATAACGATATATACAGAGTAAAAAGAGAAAGAAAAAAAAAACAAGAAAAGGAAAAAAAAAAAAATAAGAAGAAAGAGGGAAGCAAGAAATCAACACAAAAAGAGTAGCAGTAAGAAAGTGAGGAATGAGTATCACTTGGCCTTCTTCTGAGATATGGACTTGTGGAAACCATAAAACGCCGTAGCAATATACTTATTCTGGGTCATATTGTCAATTATTGATGGAAGTGAAGCACAGAGTTGCCCAGTTTTGAGCATAAGGGTTCTTCTTTCTTCTTTCAGAGCAGAGCAATCAAAAATCTACTGTATCTTCATTTGAAGAAGCTCTCACAACGAGGAAGAGTCCTCCTCCAGGTAATAAGAGGATCTGCTCGGATGCCTCCGATTCTAAGAGTTAGGAAGAACTTGAAGATTCTCAGCTTAGCCAAAGATGTTATGGAGATGTGGAAGTCTTGACCCAAAGATCTAACTCTTCAGGCCCTGAAAGAGAGAGAGAGGATACGGACATAAGCTTAATTAACTTTGAATATACAAAGGCTTGCAGGGTCTATACACAGGCTAAAGTCTTTATAACATCTAATTGTGCCATCATTAATACAGCCTGCCCAGGAAGTGATGTTGATGCCATAACACTGTTCAAACAACGTGAATTTATAGCTAACATTTAAATATTATAAAGGAATGACAATACATCCAGATGGCACAAGAACCTACAAGACATGCAGCGATTGTCCTGTTGTGGAATTAACACCTGCCTACATATTCTCTTGTCCAGTAATGTGGCTGTAGCCTTTCAGAAAATCTAC
The DNA here is from genome assembly GCA_030710605.1 of Cordylochernes scorpioides. Lineage (NCBI taxonomy): Eukaryota > Metazoa > Arthropoda > Arachnida > Pseudoscorpiones > Chernetidae > Cordylochernes > Cordylochernes scorpioides. Next base: position 82,984,668 of record CP092869.1, on the reverse strand, counting down.
ATGGACCCAGAGCAGCAGCTTTACACACCTAAGATAGAGAACATTGTGACTGCTGTGATAGAGATGTATGGAGACATCTCTTCATTGATCATGACAACAACAACAACAACAACAGAAAACTGACATGGACCCAGAACAGCAGCTCTACACACCCAAGATAGAGAACATTGCTGTGATAGATGCATGGAGACATCTCTTCATTGGACACGACAAGAACAGAAAATTGACATGGGCCCAGAAACAGCAGCTTTATACACCTAAGATAGAGGACATTGCACATCTGTGATAGATGCACAGAGGCATTACTTCACTGGACACGCTAAGATGAGGACATTGTAACTGCTGCGATAGAGATGCATGAAGACATCTGAGGCTCTTCATTGGACACGACAACAACAACAACAGAAAATTGACATGGACCCAGAACAGCAGCTTTACACACCTAAGATAGAGGACATTGCACATCTGTGATAGATGCACAGAGGCATTACTTCACTGGACACGCTAAAATGAGGACATTGCAACTGCTGCGATAGAGATGCATGAAGACATCTGAGGCTCTTCATTGGAAACGACAACAACAACAGAAAATTGACATGGACCCAGAACAGAAGCTTTACACACCCAAGATAGAGGACATTGCTGTGATAGATGCACGGAGACATCTCTTCATTGATCATGACAACAACAACAGAAAATTGACATGGACCCAGAACAGAAGCTTTACACACCCAAGATAGAGAACATTGCTGTGATAGATGCACGGAGACATCTCTTCATTGATCATGACAACAACAACAGAAAATTGACATGGACCCAGAACAGAAGCTTTACACACCCAAGATAGAGAACATTGCTGTGATAGATGCACGGAGACATTACTTCATTGATCATGACAACAACAACAGAAAATTGACATGGACCCAGAACAGCAGCTTTACACACCAAAGATAGAGGACATTGCACATCTGTGATAGATGCACAGAGGCATTACTTCACTAAACACGCCAAGATGAGGACATTGCAACTGCTGTGATAGAGATGCATGAAGACATCTGAGGCTCTTCATTGGACACGACAACAACAACAGAAAATTGACATGGACCCAGAACAGCAGCTTTACACACCCAAGATAGAGGACATTGCTGTGATAGATGCATGGGGACATTACTTCATTGATCATGACAACAACAACAGAAAATTGACATGGACCCAGAACAGCAGCTTTACACACCCAAGATAGAGAACATTGCTGTGATAGATGCATGGGGACCTTACTTCATTGATCATGACAACAACAACAGAAAATTGACATGGACCCAGAACAGCAGCTTTACACACCCAAGATAGAGAACATTGCTGTGATAGATGCACAGAGACATTACTTCATTGGACACGACAACAACAGAAAATTGACATGGACCCAGAACAGCAGCTCTACACACCCAAGATAGAGGACATTACTGTGATAGATGTACGGAGACATTACTTCATTGGACACGACAACAACAGAAAATTGACATGGACCCAGAACAGCAGCTTTACACACCCAAGATAGATAACATTGCTGTGATAGATGCACAGAGACATTACTTCATTGGACACGACAACAACAACAGAAAATTGACATGGACCCAGAACAGCAGCTTTACACACCCAAGATAGAGGACATTGCTGTGATAGATGCATGGGGACATTACTTCATTGATCATGACAACAACAACAGAAAATTGACATGGACCCAGAACAGCAGCTTTACACACCCAAGATAGAGGACATTGCTGTGATAGATGCATGGGGACCTTACTTCATTGATCATGACAACAACAACAGAAAATTGACATGGACCCAGAACAGCAGCTCTACACACCCAAGATAGAGAACGACTGCTGTGATAGATGCATGGAGACATTACTTCATTGATCATGACAACAACAACAGAAAATTGACATGGACCCAGAACAGCAGCTCTACACACCCAAGATAGAGGACATTACTGTGATAGATGTACGGAGACATTACTTCATTGGACACGACAACAACAGAAAATTGACATGGACCCAGAACAGCAGCTTTACACACCCAAGATAGATAACATTGCTGTGATAGATGCACAGAGACATTACTTCATTGGACACGACAACAACAACAGAAAATTGACATGGACCCAGAACAGCAGCTTTACACACCCAAGATAGAGGACATTGCTGTGATAGATGCATGGGGACATTACTTCATTGATCATGACAACAACAACAGAAAATTGACATGGACCCAGAACAGCAGCTTTACACACCCAAGATAGAGGACATTGCTGTGATAGATGCATGGGGACCTTACTTCATTGATCATGACAACAACAACAGAAAATTGACATGGACCCAGAACAGCAGCTTTACACACCCAAGATAGAGAACATTGCTGTGATAGATGCACAGAGACATTACTTCATTGGACACGACAACAACAGAAAATTGACATGGACCCAGAACAGCAGCTCTACACACCCAAGATAGAGGACATTACTGTGATAGATGTACGGAGACATTACTTCATTGGACACGACAACAACAGAAAATTGACATGGACCCAGAACAGCAGCTTTACACACCCAAGATAGATAACATTGCTGTGATAGATGCATGGAGACATTACTTCATTGATCATGACAACAACAACAGAAAATTGACATGGACCCAGAACAGCAGCTCTACACACCAAAGATAGAGGACATTGCTGTGATAGATGCATGGGGACATTACTTCATTGATCATGACAACAACAACAGAAAATTGACATGGACCCAGAACAGCAGCTCTACACACCAAAGATAGAGGACATTGCTGTGATAGATGCACAGAGACATTACTTCATTGATCATGACAACAACATTTGGTGGCAGGTGATCCAGCCCCTCCTGCGCCAGCAGCGGTACAGCCCGGAGAACAAGATGTACCGAGTCCACGGCCAGTGCGAGTACTTCACTGCCACAGGGAGGATCAGCATGCAGGAGCCCAACCTACAGTGTGTGCCGCGGGACTTCGACCTGTTGCCTGGACACAACCTCTGTCTGAGGGACGTCTTCATAGCCCAGCCTGGTAGGTACTGGAGATGGTCTCTCCTCTTCTATGTTCTTTTTATCATCTTTGCATAGCTTAAAGATAAGTCCAGCCAATATCCAAATTATTACAGCCTTTGCCAGAGATTCTGTACAAGGAAGATTCATGTCTTCAGAATAGAATTTAAATGGGTTAGTGGAGGAATAATATAAACTGTCAATTTCTGACAGCCACCACCTTTGATCAAATTGGATATTGGACACTTTTACTGAAGAAAAAAAAATTCTTCAGTGGCCTTCAAATCTTAAAAAAAAAAAAGCTGAACCCCGTCAGTGAGTGCAAGAAACCAAACAAGGCTCTGACACATTTGTAAATGCATTCTGCATGTATAGACATGTGTTGAACTTACAGTAAAAGGCAGTCGCCAACTTATACCTACCATGATTATCATGGCCTGCACCATGTGTACTAGGGATTATGAAAAAAGATACTATGATAGACTGATAGAGGTGGAATTGGAGGGTTAGATGGTGAAAACAGATGGACTGGGGGTCGGTGGAAGAATGGTCTAAACCATTGGTTTTCGACCGCTACGACCCGGGATCGAATCCTGCATTGGGCACTTTTTTATGATTTAAAAAAAAATGCTCCAATGGCCCCCAATTCTTACAAAAGTCCAACCCCACTAGCATGTGCAAGTAACCAAATGGGGCTTTGGCACATTTGTAAGTGCAAAGTCGAACTGCTTTTCACATGTGTAGACATGTGGTGCACTTACAGTAAAATCAGTCGCCAACTTCTACCCACCATGATTATCTGACACCCTTGTTCCCAATCCTGGCATAGGTTCCTTTTCAGCTCTTGATTGATTACTTTGAAATGTGGCACCTAATTTTGACATTTCACCCAGTAAGACCAATTTTGTTGTATTTGAACTGGTGCCAATCCACCACAAATAAACCAGACTTGGCCACGAGACTTTTGTCCTGTGCAGGCTGCGTCCTGGTGGCCGGAGACTACAGCCAACTGGAGCTGCGGATGCTGGCTCACCTCTCCTCAGACACAGCACTGATCGACGTGCTCAATCGGGGCACAGATGTCTTCATAGCGGTGGCCTCGCGCTGGAAGAACAAGGAGGAACACCTAGTGACAGACTCTGAGAGACAACATGCCAAGCAGGTAGATCTGACTTCAACCAACCATTTTTCTACACAATGATACTGATAATCTACAGTAGAACCTCTTTAATTCAACACACTTGTTGTTGTTTTTCTTATCCCCTTGTGTAAAGATTACACAAATTCCATGAGTCCATGCTCCTTGAGTTATTTGATGATAAGCAGCAAATTCTCCCAAAGGTTCAATTCAACAATTACCTCAATTCAACAGTTTTTGAATCCCATTCAGCCTGTTTATTTTAGTATTGGGAGTATAATTTAGTTCATGCATTTTTTTTTTTTTCAAAAATTGAAGCTTTATTGTAAAAAATTGGTTAGACATTCAATGTTCAATGCATTGTCCGTCGTTAGCCACTACTTTTTACAGGAAAAGCTAACCACATACATTTATTCTGACAGATGGTGTAAGCTATCAGCAACTTTTAGTTGCAAAATCAGGAGAGGCTTTTTTTTATTTTATCTACCTGATCCCAATACAATTTCACTTTTCACATATGTAGACATGTGGTGCACTTACAGTAAAAGCAATCCCTAACTACCCACCATGATTATCATGGCCTGTACGACGTGTACTAGGGATAAGCAAAAAATATATATTATAATAATTTCACTTTTGTTCCTTTTTTTTTTTTTCAAATTGACTGAGTGTTAATACAGTAGAACCTCCCTGTAATGGACACCTAGTTGCAGAGTTAAATTTTCCTTTAGGGAGATTTGGCCTCTTACCGGAGAGTTGCTAAATAGTTAAAATTATTATTTTGGCAATGAAAACTGTCCTTTGTAGAGAGGTGTTCTCTTATGGAGGTTTTTACTGTAAAATATTTTGAATTGTCTATCGTTACAATCACTAAAAGAGGATGTTGCCTTTGAAGCAAAGAAGAATGTTCTCTCATAAGCTACTCCAAGTTTGACAAGTGGACAATGGTGACAGATTTGCTATGGGATCATCTACGGCATGGGACTGAAGACTCTGGCGGCCCAGCTGGGAGTGACGGAGACAGAAGCCCTGCAGTTTATGTCCTCCTTCAAGTCTGCTTACCCCAGTAAGTATCTACAGCCTTCGTTTCAATCTATACACTTAGGCTCTACAACTTTATAAAGATGTTTTTTTACTATATTTTTCCAGTTGGTTTCTTACTGACAAGTGAAAGTATTGAAGATACTCTGTAAATTCTATATGTTTAGAAAATATCAAGAAACATATTGCTTTGAGACAAGTTTTTTCATTTATAAATAAACTAGCGGACGTACCCGGTTTCGCCCGAGGTTTTACCCGAGTAAAGGTTTGTCTAGCGAACATTTGTTAAAACAATTCTCTAAAAACTTATTTAAAAAAAAAAGATATATTTTGATAATTTGAAACTCGTAAATTTGAATCTCTCGATAAAGTGAACATTTTTTCCCGGTCCCTGTGTGCCGTGTCATCCTGAATTTTGTCTTTCCTAATTTTCTACATTAGAAAATCATAGTTTTATCTAGTGAACATTTTTTCCCGTGTCACATTGCCGTGTCATCCTGAGATAATCTTACTTTTGATAAATAATATTTAAGATAACAAACTTAGTGATAAGAAAACTTGTTATCATCGTCACAATGGGGGCGCTGCTTGCGAGTTAAATCTACAAATCTGCAAATAACTCTAAGGATATTCAAGATATTCATGAAATTATTTTTCAAAAACCTTCCCGGTGATATACCTGATAATATCCCAAAATTTCACGGTGATTGGATGTATGGTTTTTGAATCTATAGAGTACAGACAGACAGACAGACAGACATTCAATTTTATATATATAGATAAATACTATATATCTTCTCCATATAATGATAAACTTAACTCGCCATCTGTTATCAAAATACGAACCTATTATAGACGCATATGATTCTTTTTAAAAATAAAACAATTTCAACTGTCCTTACTGCAATGGAAAAATTAATTAAACACAAATTGATGTTTGAGGAAGAGCGATTGCTCGAAGCATATTATATATTTATAATTGTATGTAATTCTGCTGTCCTCAAAGCTTATGTCCATACTTCATCTATGGTAGATTAAACAGGCGAAACCACTGATGAACCAGGCCCTCCCATTAATTTTTCCATTGCAGTAAGGGCAGTAGAAATTGTTTTATTTTAAAAAGAATCATACGCGTCTATAATAGTTTTGTATTTTGATAAACTTAACTGACTAACTGATCATTGTTTTTAAAATATTACTTTGAGCTTTGTTATAAAAATATTGCTTTGAGCCAAATTTTATATTTAAGATTAAATAATTAAAATCATAGCTTCCATAATGATAAACCTAACTGACTACAGTAGAACCTCCCAGACACCCCGCTAGCGGACACCTCTCCACAAAGGACAGTTTTCATTTGCAAAATTACCATTTTTTACTATTTAGCAACTCTCCAGTAAGAGGACACATCTCTCTAAAGGATACTTTGGCTCTGCAATTAGGTGTCCTTTACAGGGAGGTTCTACTGTATTCTAATTTTTGTTTTTAAAATATTGCTTTAAGATATATGTTATAAAAATATTGCTTGAGCCACATTTTCCATATAAGAATAAAGAAATAACTTACATAGCTTCCATAACGATAAACCTAACTGGCTATTACAATGGTCATTGTTTTTAAAATATTGAGCTTTGTTATAAAAATATTGTTTCAAGTCAATTTTTTTCATTCAAAAAAATAAACAAAACCATAGCTTCCATAATGACAGACCTAACTGATTGTTGTTTTTAAGATATTGCTTTGAGCTTTGTTATAAAATATTGTTTTAAACCAAATTTTTTTCATCTAAAAAATAAATAAACAAAACCATATATAGCTTCCATAATGATGAACCTAACTGACTATTGATGATCGTTGTTTTTATTTTTAATTCTCGCCCAATGTTTGAAGTTGAGCCAACCTGTGTCCAGCCTCCCAGCGGTTCCTCCGGGCAACTGTGAACCAATGCCGGAGCCAGGGCTATGTGGAAACCATCCGCGGCCGCAGACGTCCCCTGCCTGGACTGTCATCTGCCAATGCTGCTGTACGCAGCGCAGCGGAGAGACAAGCCATCAACACCTTGGTGCAGGGCTCTGCCGCAGACCTGGTGAAACTGGCCACAGTGGCTGCACAGCGCAGCATGGACTCTCTACTGGCTACCAGACCAGGTGATGGAATGTGTACCTTGGGAATGTCTTTCCTCTCTTCTTGTGATGAACAGAGACATTCTCTGTTCCACTCTTGGTTCTTTTGTTCAATAATATTTGTCAGGCCACCAAGTGAGAAAGTTATAAGAAATAATCAACTTTGCGCTTGTTATCAAATGAAAAATAAAAGCATCTTCTTCTTCTTTCTTATCTCCACTCAATCTTATTAAGGTATCAAGCTTGTAAAGCTTGAGACTTTTCATGGTGTCTGCCGTGGAAGAGTAGAGCTCATCAATGGATGAGTCAATATAGTCAATAATGTGTTTTGGGGTTGCAGGTTGAGAATTGCACTTAGTACATAGTGGGGGAAAAAAAAAACCACATAAAAGCATTATCAACAACAACTTTTTCTTTTAAATATAATCTATAATCCAAATTGTGCTTTATCACTTCACATTTAAAATATAAATACAGTAGAACCTCCCTTTAGCGGAAACCTCTCTACAAAGGACAGTTTTCATTTGCAAAATTACCATTTTTACCATTTAGCAACTCTCCGGTAAGAGGACACCTCTCCCTAAAGGACACTTTGGCTCTGCAATTAGGTGACCTTTACAGGGAGGTTCTATTGTATATATGTGCAATTAAATATATATATGTAATATGTGATGTAATTGTTATTACACTATAATATTTGATGTATTACACTGTTGTAGAATCCTGTCGACTCTGTGTAATATGATGCTGCAATTGCTATTACACTATAATATTTGATGTATTACACTGTTGTAGAATCCTGTCGACTTAACCGTTCTGTGGCAATATCGTTGCGGAATTTCTTGTTGTTCGATTTGAATGGTGAGGATTGGTTGAAGCGCAGTCGTTGAGTGGTAAGTGAAGCACACAGTTAGGAATAATCAGGACACGTGATTGAGTTTTGAAAATAAAAGGCAACTGGATTGGAGGAAAGAAAGTTTGAGAAGAGCTGAGCGATTTGACTTATTAATTATCTGATCACATGGCGGTGATTGTACTTAGCTACGGGATGGGCAGAGGGGGAGAGGTCCAGAGCCGATGTCACCTCCTTGGGAGCCAAAGCGTAACTGACCATTCTTGCTTTCCGATTTAACACCAAGACTCAGTTTCTCTCTGATTGGTTGAGAGATGATCACCTGATCTTTCCCTATTGGTAGACCTATTTAGATGCTATCTTCTGATTGGCCGGCGGCTTCCTTTGGTGTTAGTTACGCCCGGCCTGGGTCAGGAAGTCTCGTGTTTGTTTGACTCTATTTACTTCCGCGGCTATCAAAATACGTCCGGTTCTGTCAGGAAGCATTGGGTGTCTCTCGATTAATATAACTTCTGCGGATACTAGATACGTCCTGTTTTGCCAGGAAGTGTTGGTTTAAACTTAGCTCGCAGGGTCCCGGGGTCAGAAGGTTAACTGCGACGTTATTAATAAATATGTTCGCCTCTAGATTTACTTCCTATGTCTTTTGTTACTTTCTTTCCTCCAGTTACCTTATTCTTTTATTAAATCTTTGAAAATCATACATGGTACATACATAGTGGGTCGGGGTTGCATTTAATTATATACAAATTATGACAGATGCGCCCCCTACATGTGAAGAATTCAAGAAGGGGTTAGCCTGAGAGAATTCTGTAAAGTGAAAAATAATTTTGTGGGAAAATTAGTTGTGGGTATTGAGTCTATATACAAGCATTGGTGGCGATATAATAAGTAAAATAGAATGGTGTTGATGATATAGGTTGAGTATAATTAATAGAAATCAAAAATTTTTAATTGTAAGAAATCAATGAATGTTATGGTACATAGTGGGCAAAAAAAAAGAAAATGTGCCTAAACGAATTCTACTCGAGATAAGAAAGGAGATCGAGGGAGTTCTATTAAGGTTTTTGAAATCAAAATAAAAACAATATAAAAATAGTTGAATGAAATCAAAATTGAATGTTTTTGGTTGAAAAAGAAAAATTGTTTTGTTGCATGGTGATAAGGGAAAATGCCTAGTTACTTTTTTTGCTCGAATTTGGAAAAGAATTCGAGGGAATTTCATAAGGTCTTTTGAAATCAAAATAAAATAAAATAAAAGTTTTTTGAGCGAAATCAAAGTTGAGTGCTTGGTTGAATGGTGAAAAAAAAAAAGGAAAAATGCCTAACCATATTCTATTCGAGATTGGGAATGAAATCGAAGGAATTCTATTAGGTCTTTTGAGAAATCAAAAATAAAATTAAAATAAAAGTTGTTTTGAGCGAAATCAAAGTTGAGTGCTTGGTTGAATGGTGAAAAAAAAAAAGGAAAAATGCCTAACCATATTCTATTCGAGATTGGGAATGAAATCGAAGGAATTCTATTAGGTCTTTTGAGAAATCAAAAATAAAAATAAAATAAAAGTTGTTTTGAGCGAAATCAAAGTTGAGTGCTTGGTTGAATGGAAAAAAAAAAAGGAAAAATGCCTAACCATATTCTATTCGAGATTGGGAATGAAATCGAAGAATTCTATTAGGTCTTTTGAGAAATCAAAAATAAAAATAAAATAAAAGTTTTTTGAGCGAAATCAAAGTTGAGTGCTTGGTTGAATGGTGAAAAAAAAAAAAGGAAAAATGCCTAACCATATTCTATTCGAGATTGGGAATGAAATCGAAGGAATTCTATTAGGTCTTTTGAGAAATCAAAAATAAAAATAAAATAAAAGGTTTTTGAGCGAAATCAAAGTTGAGTGCTTGGTTGAATGGTGAGAAAAAAAAAAGGAAAAATGCCTAACCATATTCTATTCGAGATTGGGAATGAAATCGAAGGAATTCTATTAGGTCTTTTGAGAAATCAAAAATAAAAATAAAATAAAAGTTGAATGAAATCAAAGTGAAGGCTTGGTTACACAAAAAAGAAAAAGCCTTGTTGTATGGAAAAAAAAAGAAAATGCTTTGTTGCGTTGGTGAAAAAAAAAAGAATTGCCTAATTACTATCCTACTTGAGATTGGAAATGAAATCGAGGGGGTTTCATTAGGTCTTTTGAGAAATCAAAATAAAATAAAATAAGAGTTGAACGAAATCAAAGTTGAGTGCTTGGAAAAAAAGAAAAATGAAAAATAAAAAGGTTTCAACAACAAAGGGTGATTTAATGTTTTAGTTTAATCGAAAGCCAGTGAGTTTTCGTTGATAATTGAGTTGTGACAGTATAAGCTAAGTGGTAAATAGAATGATAATTGATAATTAAAATTGATAATAAGTTGGATAAATTGATAAATTGATTAAATATTTACATTTTTAATTGAGAGAAAATAATAAAAATGATTGATATGAACAATAAGGTGTATTTTTGAACCCTTTTGTATATCTACATGCTCTGATCTACATGTATTGGTTGCTCCATTTTGCCCTATAAATGTTTTACTTGCTCAATTATGCCCTATAATTTTTTTTGTCTCATCTGTAGCGACACTTAGGTGAAAAACGTGATTCTAGCCCTCAAGTGCGTTTATGCTGTGTGTACAGGAGACATGGAAATCTATATAACCTTTATGTGTAATTTTTTGTCTTTGTGTGTGTGTTGTGAAAAAATGTTAGAAGTCGGTTGTGTAAGAAATGTGTGAGCTAGTTCTATGTGTTGTCTCGTGGATGTGGAATTGGGTGGTAAAAATCGATATGTAGACTCGAACTGGAATCAAAAATCGGTGGCATAGCGAGGTTCCCAATTGACCTCAATAGGGGATCTTCTCATTGTAATTAGAGATACGGAAGTGGGGTGTGTCGGGCAAACGAGAGGGAATGAAATTGGAGATCGGACGAGGCGCTCCGCTTTGTTTACAGAGGCCGAATTTATCGCTGCGGACTACACTTCCTGTCGTGGTGTCTCAAAATTCTCATTTCCTGCCGTCTATTTATTTTGGTGCGGCTCAGATCTTGTTTTTGGAGCGTGATTTCTCCGACATTGTTTGGTCATCTTTTCAGTTACTGCTATCTCTTCGGAGTTTATTTAGATTTTCTGCGAAGATGGTTCCTAAAATTATGAGAAGTTTTATAAATGTTTGTCCACAATGAAGAACTGCTTGTCCACAATGAAAAACTGCTTGTCCAAAATTAAAAACTACCTCTTGTAGTTCGAAGATTTTCTGAGCGGGCATGGCATAGATAAACAGGTAATTAATGAATAAAATTGGGATACAGTTGTACGGTAGAACTAATAAACAAAGGATAAAAATCAGATGAAAGATAGGATATTGCCCCATGTTCGTCCACATTTTTGTAACTGGGGACTCTGAAATATTTGCTTGAACCTTATTAATTGTAGAATTTGAATGATTGGTAGGTTCGCAGTTTTCCTGTCTGATATCTTTAGGGAGTGGTGTGATATGATTGAACTGGTTGTCAGGTTTACAGTTCTCCTGTTTGATATCTTTAGGGGGTGGTGTGATATGATTGAGCTGGTTGTCAGGTTTACAGTTCTCCTGTTTGATAGTCAATGGTTTTATTAGAGATATGTCGGCGGTAATTGATTTAGGTTGAGATGTGTGATCGTTTCTCTGACGTGGACGTGGTAATTTTGGCATTGTTTGTGTGGTGTGTACGCTGTGCTTTATGTACGAATCTTGTTTTGCTTTGGTGCCTGTGTCGGTATTTTTACGTGAAGGTTGGTTGTATTCATCGATTCTTCTAGCGAATCGGCAGGTGGGGCAGGTTTTTACCTGTTTTGCGATGTCTTGTGTCATGTTCTGCCAATAATATTGTGCTGAGATGAGCCTCGTCATCTTGGAGATGTTTGGATGGTGGTGTTGAGTGTGTACGGACTTAAGGAGTCTGGTTGTAAGTGAACTTGGGACTATAGTTTTAAGTACTCCTTTTCGGGAGACGGTGCGCAGTTTATTGTGATCTATAGTCACGCGAGATTTTCCCGGTGGAGAAGACTGTTGGCTCTGTATGAGTGGCGCATCTAGGAAGCCACCAAATGGGATACGAGTTCCAACGCCCGTTTCATGTTGTTGTACTCCATTTATGCTACGGACCTCATATTCGTATCTTGACAATCTTAACCTCCATCGAAACAATCTGCCTGACGGAGCTTTGATCTCTTTCAACCACTGCAATGCGGGATGGTCAGAAAATATTGTAAACTTTCTGCCATTTAGACAGGTGCGGAAATTATCCACACTTTCCACAATGGCTAGGCATTGTAGTTCCAAGTCTGAATAATTTCGCTCGTGACTACGCAGAGATCGGCTGAAATGTTGAACGGTGTATGTCTTCCCATCAGGGTAGACTTGTTTAAGAACGCCTGTAATGCTGAATGTTGAGGTGTTACAGTACACCTGGCATGGCAGATCTTCCTGGTAAAGGTGTAATGTGGGGTGTGTGGTAAGGTTTTCTTTCAGGTTAGTGAACGCTTTCTGGCATTTGTCATCCCAGACCCACACGACATCCTTTTTTAGAAGGTTGACAAGTGGTGTCCGCAAGCGGGCGTGGTCCGGGATGAACTCTTTATAGGCGTTCACAGCTTTTAGGAAGGATCGCAATGTTTTTCGATTGTGTGGTTGTTTGGTGGCGTGAATTTTTTCTATGTTTTGTGTAGACGGGATGATTGTATTATTCTTAACGGTTGTGCATGCGCTTGTTTGTCGTTGTTGTTGTCTTTTGGCGTGCGTGTTGCGTTTGTTGTGCGGGTTGTGTGTGTTTGTCGCGTGGTGACGTATGGGTGCGTGTATGTTGTGAGGTACATTTGCGTAATTATGGTGTGGCGAAGTGTGGTCATGTGTGAATTTTGTGTGGTAAGTGGGTGAGCTGTGTCGGTGTACGGACACTTTTTTGGGCATTATTGGAATTGTAGATTGACGTCGTGGTGGCTTTATATGTGGTGGGCATAAAGTATTGGCAATTGGGTTGAGTGAAAAGTTGCGTGGTGTGAGATTAGGATGATGGCATGTAAATATTTGGGGTTTGGGCAATGAATGCAGGCAAGGGTTTCCATGTGTGAAAGCTTTGGGTGCTGTGCGAGTCCTTTGGGACAGGTTTTGGCCTAGCCCGTGCTTGCATTCATTTGACACATGTTTAAAGTGGTAGATAGTATTAGACAATGGGACGCCAAGTTGGAAAATAGTGCCGCGATTATAATTTAGCTTTAATTTATACTGATAAAGGGTTTTTAAGGTAAGAACTCCAAATGGCAAGGATGCATTTACCACGTGGAAGTTCTCTCTACGGGTTATTTGGCCTATTGTCAGAGGGAAAGTTAAATGTCCTATTATTTTCGTAAAGCTATTTAGGGTGGATAGATCAAGGGAAGGTTTTTTAATACTTAAGTTGGGAAGTTGTGCTTTTAATCTATTGTATAAATGATACGGCAATATGTTCGAACCTGCGTCTGGTTCAATTAGAAAGGTACATGGTAGGTCCTGGGTCAGATACAAGTCCAAAGTCAATTTGATGGTGTCATTGGGTGGATTGCCTACCTTAGTCTCGAAAAGTCTCCACTGTGGCGTCTTCGGCTTGGTGTGGCTGGCTTGGAATATCTGTTGGACCGGATCGGGACCTTTTGCACTGTCCGCGCAATTGAAAGGGAAATCTAGTCATTTGTACTGCTTCCATTCGAGTGGACCGCGTTGTCGGTACACTGGGCCCGTGTCGCGTGGCTTGCTTCCGGGTGCACGGGTACGGCATGGCGGGTGGCGACTCCTCGGTGGGTGTCAGGTTGTTCGGACACGTACCGGTGGTGCGGGCGGCGGTTGCCCCGTGGGTGGCGCTCCGGAAGACCGTTTCCAGTTGCGTGGATCTTGCCCCTTGTAGCGCGGCGGTCAGTTCTAAAATTACCGTCGCCAGGGTATGTCTTGTCGCTTCGTTCGTTGTCAGTTTCTTTCCGTTCGTTGCCAGTTTCTTCTCTCTTGTTTTCGTAGGGTTGTCCGTTTTTACGCCTATGGGATCCTGATCTAATTCCATAATCTTTATCCTGATTAAGCTCTATAATCTTTATCCTGTCGACTCTGTGTAATATGTGATGTAATTGTTATTACACTATAATATTTGATGTATTACACTGTTGTAGAATCCTGTCGACTCTGTGTAATATGATGCTGCAATTGCTATTACACTATAATATTTGATGTATTACACTGTTGTAGAATCCTGTCGACTTAACCGTTCTGTGGCAATATCGTTGCGGAATTTCTTGTTGTTCGATTTGAATGGTGAGGATTGGTTGAAGCGCAGTCGTTGAGTGGTAAGTGAAGCACACAGTTAGGAATAATCAGGACACGTGATTGAGTTTTGAAAATAAAAGGCAACTGGATTGGAGGAAAGAAAGTTTGAGAAGAGCTGAGCGATTTGACTTATTAATTATCTGATCACATGGCGGTGATTGTACTTAGCTACGGGATGGGCAGAGGGGGAGAGGTCCAGAGCCGATGTCACCTCCTTGGGAGCCAAAGCGTAACTGACCATTCTTGCTTTCCGATTTAACACCAAGACTCAGTTTCTCTCTGATTGGTTGAGAGATGATCACCTGATCTTTCCCTATTGGTAGACCTATTTAGATGCTATCTTCTGATTGGCCGGCGGCTTCCTTTGGTGTTAGTTACGCCCGGCCTGGGTCAGGAAGTCTCGTGTTTGTTTGACTCTATTTACTTCCGCGGCTATCAAAATACGTCCGGTTCTGTCAGGAAGCATTGGGTGTCTCTCGATTAATATAACTTCTGCGGATACTAGATACGTCCTGTTTTGCCAGGAAGTGTTGGTTTAAACTTAGCTCGCAGGGTCCCGGGGTCAGAAGGTTAACTGCGACGTTGTTAATAAATATGTTCGCCTCTAGATTTACTTCCTATGTCTTTTGTTACTTTCTTTCCTCCAGTTACCTTATTCTTTTATTAAATCTTTGAAAATCATACATGGTACATACATAGTGGGTCGGGGTTGCATTTAATTATATACAAATTATGACATATATACAGTCTACTCTCGTTATAACGCCACCATCCGGATTTTGCAAAAAAGCGGCGTAAGGCGAGGGTGGCGTTGTGTCGAACACGTTTGAAATGTGAAATTTAAAGATACAATAAATTATATATAACAATTACTAATAACAATTTATACTTTAAGTCAATATATAGAATGCCGGCATTAACATTTTCTTGAAGAAGTCTGTGATCACAACTTGTCTTTTCTCTCCCTCACTTATGGCATAGACACGGCGTAACAAATCCGCAAACAAAACTGTCTCAGTTCTGGCTTCCCTTAACGATGGTAGGCGCTGGGTCACTGTTGTATCATCATCCTCGCCAAGTTCTTCTTTCGCTGTAAAAGTGGACACTAGCAAATTGTCATCTGTTAGCTTCATTTCCGCCTCCTGGGAATCATCAACCAGTTGAAACTCCCTTTCAGTCATCAAATTCTCTGGTGTAATAGCGAAGATGTCGCGATCGAGCAGATTTCCATAATTAAGAGGCTCAACTGCAGCAGTAGAAGTGAAGCGAATGCCTGTGTGATTCCAGCAGTTGCCCAACAGAATCCCAAGCCTTTTTACAATAGCGTACAGCGTCATCCAGACGTAATTCTGTGGGTAGATGGGCATCCGCCAATTCCACCATTTTCTGGAGTTGAAGCTTGCGATATTGAGCCTTGAAACTTTTGTAGATGCCACTATCCAGTGACTGGCAGTCATATTTGGTGGAAGGAAGTGTATCTTTATGTTGCTGAGACCATCATTAGGGACGCAGTGAGACGTTATCTAACAACAGTAGGATACCTTCAGAGACAAGCTGCTTGTTGAACTGCAGTAGCCATTCTTGAAAGATGCTAGAGGTCATCCATGCTTTGCTGTTAGATGTGTAAGTGCAGTAGAGGTGTGGACTAAAGTTTCTGAAGCATCGAGGCTTTGCCGATTTTCCAATAATCAGCAATCTCCGCTTGTCTGTTCCAGTAGAGTTGCAGCACAGTAGAACAGTGATTCGTTGTTTCATCCTTTTGACACAACGGCAGTTTTCATCTTTGTGTTCGGTCAGGAATGAGCTGAAAACCTGTTTCGTCTGCATTGTATATGTTGGCTGGGTCATATCGCCAGAATACTGTTCAAATTTGTAAGGTGTTCATCAATGATAGCTGGAGAAATCGATGCGCCTTCCCCACAGAGCCGTCGTTGCGAAATATGGAATCTCCCTTTAAATCGCTGCAGCCACCCACTGCTGTACGTGAAATTTTCTGGTACGGCCAACTGCCCCCCAAGTTTTTTGCCTTTTCTCTTAGGAGTTCATCAGTAATAATGATATTATTGGCACTCTTTTGGGTAAACCAGTTGAAGAGAACGTCTTCCAAGTCACTAAATATTCCGACTCTTTGTCTCTTTGAAGAACCAACAGTATAATTTTCCCACTTCTCAGCCTGAGTGAGAATATCACGGATAGTTGTTCGTGGAAGTGAGAAACGCTCTCCAATCTCATTCTTTGACATCGTAGGGTTATTTCTTGCCAACTGGCATAACTCCTTCTTCTTTTCAATAGTGATCGACTCACGTTTACGCTTTTGGGAACTCATGATACGACAATAAAGTTGTTGTGTTGACGTTAGCAAAGGATGAAGCGACTGTGTATGTCCCAGGCACAAGCAGGAAAAGGGTCTGTTGGCTGTTCACACAATCTGTTATCTGTTGTGCCAACAGCAAACAAAGTCCGGTGCCGCTGGCGGAAAATATGCAGACAGCAAAAGGGGAGCTGGGGGTGAGGGACGTTGTGAGCGGCGCTATAACGAGTGGTTTTTGCTACTTGTGATACGAAAAATCAGCGGCGGAAGGCGAACAGCGAGGGAGTGGCGTTATATCGAGAAAAATACATTGATGTCGATTGGGACAAAACGAAAAAGCGGCGTAAGGCGAGGGTGGCGTTATATCGAGTGGCGTTATAACGAGAGTAGACTGTATATATATTAATTTGGGGGGGTGTTTTTCATCTATTCTTTTCTTGTTTTTGATTTCTGTTGCAAATTTTTGCTCTCCAAACTGAGAGATAGCAATGAATCCTAACTTGCTGCTGTATGTACCAGGTCTTCACGCCAACCTAGTCTTACAGCTCCATGATGAACTCCTATGGGAGGTCAGCCAGGAAATCTCCCAGCATCTCACTGCAGCACTGCGTCGCGCAATGGAGAATGCTCTACCTCTCACTGTCCATCTCCCAGTCAACCTCAGATTGGGGCCATCTTGGGGACAGCTGCGGAAAATCCAAACCTGATGATTGATTCAACAACCTCCCTGCAATAGTTGTATTAGAAGCGAATATGTAATTTACCACATGTGTTTACATATTTACAATATTTCTAGTCCGCAGCTCTACCGTTTTTACATATTTATTTTTATTTTTTTTTAATCACTTTTCTTTACTTTTATCTACTTTCTCTATGGATTTCTTTTCTTTTTTATCATCATTTTCTCTACTTTCTCTATGAATTTCTTTTTTATCATCACTTTCTTCACTTTTATCTACTTTATGGATTTCTCTTTTCCTTTTTATCATCACTTTCTTTACTTTTATCTACTTTCTCTATGGATTTCTTTTCCTTTTTATCATCACTTTACTTTTATCTACTTTCTCAATGGATTTCTTTTCCTTTTTATCATCACTTTTCTTTACTTTTATCTACTTTCTCTATGGATTTCTTTTCCTTTTTATCATCACTTTTCTTTACTTTTATCTACTTTCTCTATGGATTTCTTTTCCTTTTTATCATCACTTTTCTTTACTTTTATCTACTTTCTCTATGGATTTCTTTTCCTTTTTAGCATCACTTTCTCTATGGATTTCTTTTTTATTATTACTACAAGAAATTTATTAAAGTTTCATCTTTTCACTTATTTTCTTTTTAAAATATTAAGATCTTTTTTGGAATGTAAGTTTTTTTAAAATAACTGACTTGTGATTCATAGTTCCCTTATTTATTCATGTAATCAATGGAATTGTCTACGAAAAAAAAAAAAAGATTTACTTTCTCTATAGATTTCTTTTATTATTACAAAAAATGTATTAAAGTTTCATCTTCTCACTTATTTTCCTTTAAAGTATATCAAGTTTTTTTTTTTTTTTTTTATAAGTTTTTTTAAATAACTGATATGTCATTTATTGTAAAGATAGAAGCTGCCTGGCTGGCATTTATAATTCTTATAATTAAAGATACTTCAGCCAGTATATAAATATATATATATTTTTTTTTTAAGATTGCAATTCATAGTTTTCTTATTTATTCATGTAATCAATAGAATTGTCTACGAAAAAAAAAAAAGATCATATTTCAAAATTTTATTAAATTCAATTTACTGGAATGTATTAAGGAAAAATTTAGGTACGATGTAGTTTTTTCAAAGTTTTTTTTTCTCATAACTTATATATTGTGTATCATCTTGAATTATGGGAGTTATAGGTAAACCACATCTTTATTGTTGACTTCCCCTTTTTTCGCAACAACAAACAAATGTCAAGCCAGCTAAATATATAAATTGAGTAATATTTCAACCATTTTGAAAGATTTGATTTTAAAAAAAGGCGGGGTTAGGGGGGGGGAGTTTGACAATAAATATGTTGTGTATATTTATAGAAATATATATTTTTATACTTTTTATTTTTTCTATCTCTTTATGTCTTCCTTTTTCTCTTTCTACATCTATATATATTCCTTGTTATATCTATGTGTTTTATATCTATAAAGTTACTTTTATTTGGACGGTAATTTATATTGACTTGTAAATTGTATCTTTTTATCTGTAAATACTTAATTTTTTTTTATCTACCAAAGACAAATTTTTTAAAAAATAATTTGTTGTTGAATAAATTTTTTATCTTTTTTTATAATTTTGGAATATATATTGATTTTTTTTTTTAATGAACATTTAGTATTCATGTCAAGAAAAATTTGTAATCATTCAGCAAGATACAGGATGAGTCTGTACTCCATGTTAGGAGCGGCTGTACACAGTGTCTGTTCCTCATGTCAGAGGTGGCCATTTCATATTGGAGCTAAGTCAGTGGCCTGCTACTGAGTAGTGCTCCCAGTCTTAATGACAGACACATTCTACTTCACTCAAACATGATGGTTGTCAACTCTACAACCTTGATACCCTAATATGATTGAGTGGAGATAAGAAAAAAGAAGATAAGGCAAAGGTATGCCATTTTTATTTTAGAATCAGGAACTACAGTTTAATTCAATCACTATAATATTCACACACAACACATTTACTTAAATTCAATTACTTTTTCAAATCCCAATCAACTTATTTATTTTGTTATTAGCTTCCATCAAGTTGAGTTTGACTTTGATGACTAAATGAACAAATATTCTTCAATTTGACTATTTAGTGACTATCACTCTCAGCTCTTCTAGTGACCTTCTTATAGTTTTCTTGACCTCTTCTAGCCAGCTCATTGCAGGTCTTCCTCTCTTCCTTCAATTTTTCCCAACACCAACATCTTTTCTAAACCATTTTCTCTCATTATATGTCTGAAGTAGGCCCGTCTTTGTTTTTTTTTTTTTTTGCTTATCCCTAGTACACATGGTACAGGCCATGATAATCATGGCAGGTAGTTAGCCACTGCTTTTACTGTAAGCGCACCGCATGTCTACACATGTGAAAAGCAGTTCGACTTTGCACTTACAAATGTGCCAGAGCCCCGTTTGGTTACTTGCACTCGCTGGTGGGGTTGAACTTTTGCAAGAATCAGGGGCCATTTGGAGCATTTTTTTTTTTAACAGAAAAAAGTGTCCAATGCGGGAATCGAACCCAGGTCATAGTGGTTGAAAACCAAACGGTTAACCAGCCTTCCACCGACCCCCCCTACATATATAATTTAATGCAACACTAGATTTATATCAACTAAAAATTCTGATCCCTTGGGATGTTGAATTAAAGAAGTTAGACTGTATTTAGTATATTTTACTTCTTTTTTCAAATAGCACAATTTCTTACTACAATAAGATAATAATTTTGTTGTTGTTGTTGTTTCTTATCCCCTTGTGTAGAGATTACACGAATTCCATGAGTTCATGCTCCTCGAGCTGTTTTATGATGAGCATCGGCCTCTCCCAAAGGTCCTGTTTAGTGCATCTAATGCAAGCCAAAATGTGTTCTGGAGCTGCAGGTGCCAAGCTACATTTTGGGCAAGTGGGGTAGATTTTGTTATTATTTTCTATCTTCAATGGCTTGAGATGGCCTGTTCTAAATCTTGTTAGTGTTGTTTGATGCTGTCTATTTCTGATGTTCAGAGCTCCTCCTGGGTTCACTCCACTGTACCAACTGTGCTTAGGTGGGATCCTCCAGTTCTTGTTTATTTTTGTTTTGGCTACTGTCTCTATTTCTTTAAAAGTAAGTTTATTTTTCTGTGGCAAGGGTTCTTTTGTGCCTTTTTTCGCTAGCACATCAGCAGCTTCATTGCCTTCAATTCCAACATGTGAGGGTATCCATTGAAGGTGAATTTTTGAGGTTTTTGAGAGTTTTTGGAGATAGCCAATTATGTTCCTGCTTACTTTGTCTCTGAGTTCCCCTGTGTGACTCAAGTGTTGTATGGCACTTCTACTATCAGTAAGAATCCAGATATCTTGATAATTAGTATTTCTGATGGATTTTAAGGCTTCATAGATGGCTATAAGTTCTGATCTAAAGACTGAGCAAAAATCTGGGTTTCTTCTGTTCATTTTCTCAATGCCATTTGTGGTTTTGATGAGACAGCCACTGCCAGTGTGTCCTAGCTCGTCTCTGCTACCATCGGTATAAATAGTTATTGCATTTTTAGGAATGTTATTAATTATTTCTAATGATAATTGTTTTAAGTATTCTGGATTTTGGCATTGTTTGTTGGTGGGTTCATTTAAAGAGGCATTAAAAATAACATTTTGTAGTGGTTTGCATGGAGAAATTTTTTCTGCTAAATAATTTTTTTCTACTTTATATTTTAAAAATCCATTTCTTTTGGCCAGGTGGAGAGGGCCTTCTTTTTTGAGTCTTAGATTGGATTCCCAATTAAGTATGTAATTGGAAGTTCTGTGTTTGTTTCCATAACTCTTGATTTTGTTTATATATTTTGGCAGATTGTAGCTTCTTCTATCCTTTAAGGGCATAATGTCTGCCTCGTAAAGAAGATAATAATTTTAGAAAGGCCTGGCTTATAAGTGATGGATTCTCCTATTGATTATTTCCAGCTTAATCTTCCAGACTATGCTATTGTGCAATCCTGATTATATCCTGCACTAGGCTCCTGTATCCAACATTTCCAATACTGCCTGTTTAATCATAACCATGCCGCTCTAATATTGTATTGGGTAATTCTTGGTCAAGTAATTTACTATTATATTGGACTGTTTTTCTCCAGTATCCATCTTTTCTAATTCTGCCAGTTCAATCAATAACATTGCTCTACTATTGTATTGGAAAGGGGGGTCGGTGGAAGGATGGTTTAAACCTTTGGTTTTCGAAAACTACAACCCGGGTTTGATTCCCGGATTGGGCACTTTTTTTTTTTATATAAAAAAAAATGTCTCCAAATGCCCCCAATTCTTGCAAAAGTCCAGCCCCACCAGCGAGTGCAAGTAACCAAACGAGGCTCTGGAATACTTGTAAGTGCAAAAGTCAAACTGCTTTTCACATGTGTAGACATGTGGTGCACTTAAAGTAAAAGTAGTCGCCTACTTCTACCCACCATGATTATCATGGCCTGTACCATGGATAAACAAAAAAAAAATTGTATTGGGCACAATCCTGCCTATATATCCAGTACTTGAAATCTTGGTCAAGGTATTCAACAAATCTATATTTCTATTTATTTTTTAATACAACTCTCATATCTCCAATTTACATATTTGTTGTTGCTGTCCTGTCCAATGGAGAGCCTCAGATATCTCCACATATGCATCTCTATCACAGAAGTTGCAATGTTCTCTATCTTAGGTGTGTAAAACTGCTGTTCTGGGTCTATGTCAATTTTCTGAGAGGCAATTGCTGGACATGAGAATATATGGGTAGATGTTATTTACATAGTTATTTACATTACAATTTACATAGTGTGCAAAGCACAAGTGGTGACTGTCTATAATTTTTTGACAAGATTTTCTCAGAAAAAGGAAAAATATATCTTTTATATAGTTGTGCAATATGTAACACTCTCTTAGTCTCAAAGGAAATTTCTACCAGAAACTTATTTTACAGATCTAAGTGTGATACAGAGAGTAAATATTAAGTTACATTAAATATGGCACACAATTTGGAGTATAGATTATAAACACAAGGTAAAAAGATCAAATCCAAATAACTAAATAGTGTGTGATGTTTCGGTAAAAACGCTGTTACCGAAATTCACACACTAAGTTATTTAGATTTGGTCTTATTACCTTGTGTTTACATTAAAACACTAAAAGAGACCCAATAAGTAAAAAATTATATTCCCTCTCAATCATATAAAGGTCTATGAAAATTGAGATTCTGATAGCCATGATAATGGAGAGTATTAAAATGCATTTGCTGTAGTCACAAAGACTGCGAGCATTCTTCAGTAGCAAGTCAACTCAGCTGCAATATTGAATGGTTGCTTCTGACATAAAGAACATAGAGATTATCTTGAAATATTTCTTTCTGTGGACCATAAACTTTACACTAGAATGATACCAAAAATCTACACAGTGTAGGAACCCCATGCGCGTCATAGCGATGGTAACATGCTGTCGCTGACAAAAGACCGCATGAATCTGTGACTCCAGCTATCGCTTCATGCCCAAGTCTAGGTGTACAATGACTGACGAAACTAGCGTAAACGGCGTTTCATGCTAGGTAGCAGCAGTTCGAGTATATTGTCGCGGAGATAAATAAAGCAAGGGCAAATTTGGGAATAAATAATTTATTATAAGGGGTATTTATAGGGGGAGAGAGTTTTGTACAACTTACCCCAAGTTGAAGATTATCCTGAATGAACGGCGTTAGCCACCGTCCCCGTTTTCCTTATTTACAAATCAGCTTCCCAGAAGCCCCCACACCTGTGGTCCCCCCCCGGGGTCCAGGGATGATTGACAGTTGTCCCATCTGGATGGAGCTACTTGACATTACCCCCTCTTTAGAAAAAACAGCGACCCGCTGATTAGCTTGTCTCAGCCCTTGTTCAGGAAGGAAATCCATCACGGCCTGTGTTCCCTAGCAGAATGGAATGTTGTTCTTCAGGGTCCAGGTAGGGCTTCATCCGAATGACATGAACGATATCCTTGGATTTCCGTGATCGGGGAGACGGGTCCACGGGCTCTACTTCATACGTAACTTCTGAAAGCTTCTTAGTCACCTTGTAGGGACCGAAGTATCTCTTCAGTAGCTTTTCTGAGAGCCCTACTTTTCGGATGGGAGTAAAAACCCACACAAGATCATCCTTCTGGTAATAGACTGGAGTATGTTTCTGGTCGTAAAGTCTACGGTCTTTCGCCTGTGATTGTAGAAGGCGTGATCGGGAGAGTTGACGTGCTTCCTCAGCTCTGGTCACAAGTTCTCCAACGTAGTCGTCAGAGATCTCATCTGCTAGGTAGGGTAGTACGGCATCGATGTAGGTCTCGGCCTCGCGGGCGTGGACAAGAAAGAACGGAGTGTAGCTGGTCGCCTCCTGTTTAGCAGTGTTGTAAGCAAAAGTTACGTAGGGTAAACCCTGGTCCCAGTCCTTCTGCTCGACACCTGTGTACATGGACAACATGTCTCCCAGAGTTTTGTTGAACCTTTCAGTCAGGCCGTTGGTCTGGGGATGGTAGGCCGTTGTAAATCTGTGCACAATTCCGCACAGAGCATTGATCACTTTTATTACTTGAGAAATGAAATTTCTTCCGCGATCTGTTATCATTTCTCTAGGAGCTCCATGCTTCAAGATAACATCTTCAACCAGGAACTTAGCTGTTTCGATTGCTCCTCCGTCTGGGATCGCTTTCGTTATGGCATATCTTGTCATATAATCGGTGCACACAATGATCCAACGGTTTCCATCTTTAGAAACTGGAAATCTTCCAAGGAGATCGACCCCGAGCTTATGGAATGGCTTTTCTACAGGTGGTATGGATACAAGTTGTCCAGCCGGACGTCGAGGTAATTTCTTTCTTCCTTTCTTCGTTGACACTCCCGACAATGGCTTACATATTGGCGAACAGTTCTATAAAGGCCAGGCCAATAGAATAGTTTCTTCACTTTGTCATAAACCCAAATGCCCAGCTGTAGGAGCGTCATGTAAATCTGCCATAACTTCCGATCTTAAGTGTTTAGGAATCATCATAAGCCAGGGTCTTCCAGTTGTGCTATAGTTTTTCTTGTATAAGATGCCGTCGATAATGCTGAATTCCTTTCTGGTGTAGCCCGAGTTTAAATTATCGATTATTTTAGCTAAATCCGGGTCTTTAGTCTGCTCTTTATCGACGTTGGTTAGTGACATCACAGCACTTGGTTGATCGTTCTCAAGCGGGCTCCTTAACAGACAATCGGCATCCTTATGTTTGCGTCCGCTCTTGTAGATAACGGTCACGTCAAATTCTTGCAACTTCAGCGCCCATCTTGCCAAACGGCCAGAAGGATCTTTCTGTCCTACCAACCAACATAGAGAATGATGGTCAGTGACAACCGTGAATGGTCGACCAAACAAATATGGACGGAATTTGCTAATAGACCAGACTACAGCAAGGCATTCTTTTTCTGTTGTAGAATAGTTATGTTCAGCCTTTGTCAAGCTTCTAGATGCATAAGCTATAGGCCGCTCCTTTCCACCTTGTATTTGTAGAAGAACAGCTCCAATACCATGTCCGCTTGCATCCGTGTGTAGATGGGTATCAGCGGATTCATCAAAGTGTCCCAAGACAGGCTCTGAAATTAAAGCTGTTTTAAGGACTTCAAACGCTTTCTCTTGAGCTGCATCCCAATAGAATTGTTTTTCAGTCTTCAGTAGGTCATGCAAAGATCTAGCTTTGTCAGCAAAATTTTCAATAAATCTTCGGTAATAGGAACATAATCCAAGAAAGCTCCTCAGTTCAGAGATATTCTTTGGCCTCGGAAATTTAGAGACGCCTTTAACTTTATCTGGATCTGGATGAATTCCAGTTGCGTCAACAAGGTGTCCTAAAATCTTTATCCTCCTTGATCCAAAAAGACACTTTTTGTGGTTCAAGCTTAGTCCAGCTTTCTGGATGCACCTTAATACAAGTTGTAGACGACGTAGATGTTCCTCAAAGGTAGGTGCGTAAACTACGATGTCGTCCAGGTAGCAAAGGCACATGTTCCATTTAAGACTGCCCAGAACACTATCTATCATCCTTTCAAACGTTGCTGGAGCGTTGCATAGACCGAAAGGCATTACTCGGAATTCATACAGCCCATCTGGAGTGATGAAGGCAGTTTTCTCCCTGTCTTTTTCGTCCACTTCAATCTGCCAATACCCGGACCGAAGATCCATCGTGGAGAAGTAACTAGAGCCAGCTAAACTGTCCAAAGCATCGTCAATGCGTGGCAGCGGGTAAACATCTTTTTTTGTTATCTTATTTAATCGACGGTAATCTACGCAGAATCTCCAGGTCCCATCTTTCTTTCGAACTAGAATAACTGGAGATGACCAAGGACTTTCAGAGGGCTTCACGATGTGATTGTCAATCATCTTGTTCACTTCATCTTGAATTAGTCGTCGTTCACTTGGTGCTACTCTATAGGGCCTCTGTTTGATAGGAGAGTGGTCTCCTGTGTTTATCTTGTGCTTCACAGTACTGGTGGGCTTAATAGGAGTACTCCCAAAGTCAAATATGTCAATAAACTCGTCAAGGTAAGAAACAAGCTGTAACCTTTGAATTTCAGACAGCCCTGGATCTAGAGTAAGGTTTATCTTCTGTGACCATTCACGGGACTTTAGCTGCGTTTCTTGTAACTCATCGCTGGATTCTATAAGACTGCAGATATTCCCATTCTCATAACTTTCCATGGTGCACATATTCATTCCTGATGGAATCAGTTGCGGCCAAGACGCTCCATTCGCCACCCAAATGCTACCTCGGCCGTGTCGGAATGTAACCAATGAGTTTGGTATAAGAACTTCCTTTCTTAAAAATAAGTCCTTAGAAGTTGAGACTAAAACATCTCTAACACCACATATTTCTTCGTTTATCACACTGATCTTCTTTATTGATTTAGGCGGGATGACGAAGTCGTCGGAAGCAAACAATCTCTGGTTTTCCTCCTCTCGAGATTCCAGGACGGAGGTTTCCCCGAGATGGAGTTCATTTCTGCCACAATCAATGACGGCCTCGGTGGCCTTGAAGAAGTCCCATCCAAATATGATGTCATGGCTGTATTCCACCATAAAAACGAATTCAAATGAGATATTCAGACCATTAACTTCTATGTTCAGGACACATTTTCCTATGGTTTCTATTAAATTTTTGTTTGCGGCTTTAAGAATGGGACCTGGTTCTTTGAAGAGAGGTGTCTTCAGTTCGCGTCGAAATTTGTCTGAAATAACAGAAAAGTCGGCTCCTGAATCCACCAATGCTTTAATTTTGCGTCCATTTATTTCGACCATAACAGAATTTTCTTTTAATTTAGCGGCGATATACCCTGGAGGATTTTCCTCAATGGCGACCTCACCCCCGTTAGAAGCCGCTCCACTTAATTTTCCACATTCTGAGGCTTGGGAGAACGGCTGAAACGACGGGCTGGCGACTGGGATTGTCTTCGGGCTGGCGACCTTGCGCGGCTTGGATGTGGGGAAGAACTCCGGTAGAAGTACGTCGAGGTTTTGGGCGTTACATAGTCGTCGTCGGCGTCATATCTCGGGGGTCGACTCGAAAATCCAACATTTCTTCCTTCTCCGCGATTCCTTGTCCTGGCTTCAGCGAAGACCTGCCGTCGTTCCCTACAATAACGGACGACATGTCCGGGTCGTCCGCAGTGGAAGCAGATAGGTTTGTCGTCGTAGGTTCTCCAATGTTCCGTCTTCCTGGGTTGGGTTGGTCGGTCGATATTATAATAGGGCTGAGTAAAAGATTTGAAGCGTACGAGGATACTTTTCTTTTGATCTTTAATAAAGATTCGAGCTTTAGGGCGAAAACAGCCCTTCTACAGGAACATTAGAAAAACAATTTCAAATAGTAACGTTTGTAAACAATGCTTTAATTTTGCGTCCATTTATTTCGACCATAACAAAATTTTCTTTTAATTTAGCGGCGATGTCCAGGGTTTATATTTCCATCTCCAGAAAAGGTAGAAGGATCTTGTTGGCGCTGACAAGGGAGGTAGGATCCGTTAACAGTAGGTCTGTGGTCGTTTTCCATTTCTATTCGTTGTGGCAAAGGTTGAAGATTTATTATTTGAAGATTTCTATTTATTATAATATGGCGTTCGTGGTTGTTGTTGTACCACGTTGACTTGTGGTCTGGTAGGTTGTAGAGCACGGCTGACCTCTTCCCTCACAGTCTGTTCCAGGGCGTTCACCTCTCGGAGAGGATTGATCACCTCAGGTGCTGAGAAAACCTTTTGTATCTCTTTTCTAACGATGCGGCGAATTAAGCCGGCCAAGTCGTCTGAGTCGTCAACACACGAAATGGGCATTACATTTGACAACCTGGCGAATTTCGTACGGCCGATCCGGCGCTGCTTGACGGTTGTCAGATGACGGCAAAACTTCAGGATCTCATCTACTGTCTGTATGTCTTTCGCCACCAATACCTGGTATGTGTCCTCCGAAATTCCCTTTATAATGTGAGCAACTATCTCACCTTCTTCCATGCGAGGGTTCACCTGGTGGCAGAGACTAAGAATCTCCTGGATGTATGACTCGCTTGATTCCTCGGCCTTCTGTGCTCTTGACTTCAGAACTTCCTCGGCGCGTCGAGCAGAATCCTCCTGCAGTCCGAACACACCGCGGAATGCGTCTTCAAAGCTTCTCCACGAGTTGAGTGATTCTTCGTTATTATCAAACCACCTTCCAGCAGTTCCGTTCAAGTAAAATACGACGTTGGCAAGCTTCATGGTCTCGTCCCATCTGTTGTACTTCGAAACTCTCTCGTACTCTTTCAACCACTGTCCAGGGTTTATATTTCCATCTCCAGAAAAGATAGAAGGATCTCGTTGGCGCTGACAAGGGAGGTAGGATCCGTTAACAGTAGGTCTGTGGTCGTCTTCCATTTCTATTCGTTGTGGCAAAGGTTGAAGAATTGGTTCACGTCCCTGTAGACGTCGACTTCTTCGAAGTTCCGTCACGCTACCCAGCGTCTCCACCAAAATATGTCGCGGAGATAAATAAAGCAAGGGCAAATTTGGGAATAAATAATTTATTATAAGGGGTATTTATAGGGGGAGAGAGTTTTGTACAACTTACCCCAAGTTGAAGATTATCCTGAATGAACGGCGTTAGCCACCGTCCCCGTTTTCCTTATTTACAGATCAGCTTCCCAGAAGCCCCCACACCTGTGGTCCCCCCCCCCCCCCCCCCCCCGGGGTCCAGGAATAATTGACAGTTGTCCCATCTGGATGGAGCTACTTGACAATATCAATGTGTCTACCAAGAATTTTGCTTTGATTTCAACCCGACTGAGTACTTTCTAGTGCTATAAAAGTACTGAGCATGGTTGGAATCTAGGCTGAATTTCTGATAGATACATTGAGTGCTAGAGGCAAAGCTATATAAAGACTCAGTGTAATCACAAATCTACGAATTCTGGTGGTCTTCATTGTATAGCCTGCCATCGAGTTGATCAAAGAGGAAGCAATCTTGCGTGTCTTCATTGTTTGGCAACGTCTTGTTCTTCGTGGAGGTTACGCTTCAGGGATAGGTGTCATCCATTTTCCAAAAGATGACGCAACTGGTAGACCACTGCTACTTGATACTGGCCATGAAGCTTTTGTAACTCAGGGCGAAATCGAGTAAATCTCTTCCAGTACCATTCTCGGCTGAATGTCAAGTTCTGAAGGGTGTTCTCATATATACATGTGACGACATCAAGTGCCATCTTTTCTATAACAGGGACACAAACGCACCCCTCTGTGTAATCTTCTGTTCGAACCCCGGCCCATCGAGGCACCAACACTAGCTGCTCCGTTTCTTGATGCTGCTGCTGTCGTCAGAAAGCCTCCTTCAAGGAACAATGAGAAAATAAATATTGGGTTCCTCTCTAATCTGAGAAACACAATGATTCCCAGGAACTTGGTTTATCTCAGTAAAACTGCACCATAGCTAAAAATTAGACATTCTTTTTTAAAAAGGCTTTTGAGCAATGGTTCGCCTGTTGAATAGCTGGGCCTTGAGAGAGAATCAATTTTCCAAATATTCACATTTACAACTGGAAGGAGCTTCTAAGAAGTTCATGCCAACTTGGCCAGTTCAATAATGACTCTCAAAGGAGAAACTAGCAGCACCCCATACAAGAAGCTTTCGCGTGTCAGAAATGTTTGTGGGCAACCTAAATGAGTTTCATAATGACGATCCTGAGCGTCTGTGGCTTGCTTTTCTTTATATAAAAATGTAGCTCTGCCGTTTTCTCAATAAGAGAGAAGATGAATTTGATTTACTTTCTTTCAGGAGATGAACGTAACATTCCTGGATGAGGTAGGAGACCTATGTCGCGGTTTATCGCTTTCTTTGCACCTGCAATGATCACTGAGAGTTAGGAATTCTTAATTGGGGTCCATACTCATTGAAAGATCATGTGGAAAGGCAGGCAAGGGGGCCATTGTCAATCTCACCTTCCAGGAAATCACCTTGACGATTGTTAATTGTTCATCGCATCTCTTGTTTGTTAAAATATTTTGATTTTAGGCAACCTAAGCACATTCGTATAAGGACACAGCATTGAGTTCTAAAGAATCCCGAGTGGGCTCCTGTACCGAGCTGACCTCATCTATGTTTTCACATTCTTCAATGCTGTGCTGGCGTCACCATGGTGGCCGCCATTGGAAGCCAGGTCAACGATCGTCGTCTGGACAGAGTCCTACTTCTATCTATCATTAGCGACCACTTACCCAATACTAGTAATTTTGACTAGTCAATCCACTATGTTATTCTGATCGAAGTGAAAGAACCATATCCTACAAGACTTCTCTGCATACACAAGCTGCTAAGTTCAGATCTGATCGTTGAGCTAACGAGAAGGCTTATCAATGACATACCATAAGACCTAGCAAATACTTTAATCCCAACAAACACCTCCCCAGGATTAGTTGAAGAGATAGATCCCTTGCACCTGCTGTCGCTTGCTGAGTCTAGCGGTGGGAACATCGAGGTAGTCAGCCACTTCTTAAGACGAAGACTAGAAGACTATCCTTCTTTGATCCAGACATCACTCTCCTCAGGATTACACAGACTACGATGGTGACATCATCTCTGGGAGCCAACTAAGACGCTTCCTGCTGGAACGGTTGAGAGTACTCAGTCACTTTGTTTAACTAAACCTATCGCTTTCTTCGCCCAAGTGAACTCTTTGGAGCTTGACGAATGGGCCTGCAATTTCCCACTGATACCTCTCAAGACCAGATTACGACGATCATCCACTATTTTGGAATGGTGCTTTTCTGAGATGTTAGGTGAAGACCTGGCCAATCAGATGACTTCATTTCTTCCGCAGTGCCAACAACAGTTTTGTGGTCCATCATGCACTTTTTCCATGGATATTTTCCATCTGAATACTTCAGCTGTTGGCGCGACTGGTGCGCTCTGTGTGGGTAGCGAGCATGGGTTTGTGTCTTCCCAGAGGAATCACGAGCCAGCTTCTGCTTGCATGCCTGAAATGGGTGCAGGATTCCCTGTGCTGGGCGTCTAATGAGTACTTCTGGGGCTGACACCGCTGGCTCCTGATGCCTGGTTCTTAGACTAAGGTGCGCTTCGACTCTAGGATGACTCCCCCTAAATATTAGAGCTGTCACTGGGTATTCCCCCCTCCTCTCTACCAGTCTGAGGGTCCTGCGTCTTAAGGGTGGGAGCAATGTATTCAGGAGACAGTCAGAGACTTCTTCTCTGATTGTGCTCCTGACTCAACAGACACAATGCAAGCTGCGTTTTTCCAGCACCTATTGCAGACTCTCATCCTGTGATGATATTCTCTTTGTTGGGCTCGCAGTACTGGACTATTCTGCCTGGAAGATCCTGAAGTCACCTCACACAAGTCCGCCTCCATCACTGTAGGACACATGGTGTAGGGGTGTAGTGGGTCATATGGTGGTTGATGAGGCAGCCAGAGGGAAGATAAGGTCAGCCTACACGCCTTTATATTCGATCGGTTCTATGGTCACTCTTCATGGATATCAATGTCTTTTACACCAGGCTTGGCGTGGTCCCTAACTCACTTTCTGCGCCAATGATGAGCCCCTGCAGCATGCTTCATCTCCTTGCAAATGCCCATGGGGTTCTGGGCCTCAGGGTTGCATGGAGTTGCTCTGGTTTATGTAGTCTCAGAGAGCGTGTTACAGCAGTCAAGACCCTGTTGGCTATCTGGATTGAGCCTTGGTTGACAGGGAGATCTTGTGGTAGCCTCCCCTGCCATAAAACCCTTACATACTGATGAGTGTTTTGTATAATGCCTTCTTCAGTAAGCGTCCCTTGAATCTATTTTTATTATATTTTTTGGCCAACAGCTATTTACAATCAATCATATTAAATGGTGTCTTCTGCATCACCTATAAGTGTTTGCCTTCTTCAAAAGCTGGTTTTTAGATCTGGAATCTTGAAAATTGACAAACACACACTACCCTTTAAAATAAAATAAATAAATTAACCTAAAATAATTTTAATTACAAATATTTAAAAATGTTTTTATTATAAGAATTTATTATGTGTGTGTGCTATGGTTTGATTAAAAGAAAAATGTGTGTGCGATTGAAAATTTTATGATTATTCTTACCTGATCAGACGAAGGTCTCATTATGGATGAAGGGTATAAAATACACCATTTGCTCGCTTTATATTAAGTTTGTACCCTTTATATCCAATAAAGTTAATTTTTAAGAAGCCACAACCTAACAAAAATATCACATATATTTTTTTTCAGTGTCAAATAAATATTGTTTGTAAAAAAGTGTGTCGGCTCATACCTTTTATTTCTAAAGCCTACAACAAGTAAATTCTACATTTTACAGATCCCATTCTGAGTCAAACTGTGTTGAAAAAATGAGCATATAAAGTCCTTCTCCTTTGACATTCTTCAAAATTTCTTTATATTAATACAGTTATACTGTATATACTATATATAATGAATATATGTGATAATAGTGTTGAAGGCAGCCGCCTTGACTATCTTATGTATTTTATAAGATTTATTTCTAATCATTTTGTAATAGTCAAACAAGTTGACGTTTTATAATTTAAATATATTATCAAAGGCAATATATTTTAAATATAGAATATTTTATGTTTTAATAAGACACATTATATTACTATCTCAACCCTTATAAAGCGTATTATTAAAATTTATTTAAAAAACATGTTTAACGATAAAATAAATAAGACAATTTGGTCACCTCGTATATTTATATTTTGTTTTACACTCATACCCGCCGGATTTGATTATAAATATATTTAGTAATTTAAATTACTTTTTACAATAATAAATAGAAGTCAACTACATTTTAAAGGTATGTTGGCATAATTTAAACTAAGTATTTTACAAAATTTCAAGAATTATAATCTAAATTCACATATTCTAAGCCTATGTGTGTTTATTGCCTCTAAAACAAATGGGATAGTAGAAAATGTTCAAATATTTATCTAATTACACATGTTAAATAAACACAAGGATAAGTTTTTAATTTCTAAATCATAAGATTATGTAAAAAGAACAAAAAGTAGATCACCGGTTCCATAACCGCGTGCGTTTATTATGCATTTAAATGATGAAAGTAATGCCAATAGCTTTTAAACAAACGAAATACCTTTTTGTATAGAATTCGGTTTGCAGTTACTATCAAAAGAAAATATTATTTAAATTTATTCAATAATAAAGTGAACTCTAATGATTTATTTGTCATACATCATTTTTTTTTTGCTCAACAAAGTTGAATGGTCCCAAAAAAAAAAAAAAACTGGCATGCACCTAAGTAACTAATTTAATACTATTATATTTTCAAATACAAAGATTTTTAGAGAGGTAAATGTATGAAGTCTTCCTGATGTTTTAATTTTATTGATATAAGAAAAAAATCTCAAAATTTGTTTTTCTACAAATTATGTTCCTCAAATAAACTAATATATAAAAAGACATGATATGTTTTAATGACAAAGAATTTGTTTCATTATCAATCAAATCAAAAGTGAAACTTATATTTACTTTGTAAAATTCCAATCTTGAATACCAATATAAATCAAACCTACATCATAATTTGAGCAAATTCACTTTAAATTTATTATAAGGCAATGACGCACGCCATCCATTTATAAAAATGAAAGTATCAAAGTGTGACGTTTCGGTAACTGCGTCACATACTATTTTTATTTGGATTTGGTTTTATTACCTTGTGTTTATATGGACAAATATTTTCCAATTTGATCAGTTGATGACTATCGGAGCTTATCCAATGATCTTCCAGTAGTTTCCTTGATCCTTTCTAGCAAGCTCATTGGAGGTCTTCCTCTCTTCCTTCAATTTTTCCCAACAT
This sequence comes from Cordylochernes scorpioides, assembly GCA_030710605.1. Classification (NCBI taxonomy): domain Eukaryota; kingdom Metazoa; phylum Arthropoda; class Arachnida; order Pseudoscorpiones; family Chernetidae; genus Cordylochernes; species Cordylochernes scorpioides. The sequence goes on along the minus strand of CP092869.1, from coordinate 82,950,680 downwards.
CAACATCTTTTCTAATCCATTTGTTCTCATGTGTATAAAGTAGGTCAGTCTTTATGATAAAGCCAATTTGGATTATAGATTATAGCTACAAGAAAATAAGACCGTATCCAAATAAATTAATTGTGTCTTTTGCCTGATAATGATAACAATGCTTTTTTATATACAAAAAAGACACTTCGGCCAGTTGGAGTTTTTTATTTTCTCAATGTTGTTCTAGAACAATTTTTAACGCCTTGCCAAATGCTTTATTTTTATTTACTTCTCCTGACGAAGACAAAAGATTTTTGTCGAAACGTTGAGAAAATAAAAAACTCCAACTGGCCAAAGTGTCTTTTTTGTATATAAATATGAATGCAGGCCAGGCAGCCTCTATCTTTACGGTAACAATGCTGTTACTGAAATGTCACTCACTATTAATTTATTTGGATTAGGTCTTATTTTCTTGTAGCTAGGTCAATCTTTGTTAGCCTATTTTGGAATTCTAGGCATTTTCGATATTCTAGTAGGATGAATTTCACTTAAGATTGAAATATTTGTCCTTTTTTATCTGTCCATGGCACTCTTGAGTATATATTTCTCCATGTCCATATTTTTCAAAAGCATCAATTCTTTAATCTTTTCTGTGAAGCCCAGCTTTCACAACCTTAAGTAACCACAGCAAAATACCCCAATACCTTTACAATTTTCTTCTTTGGCTTGAGAGATGAGTGATTTGAGTGATGGAAAATTATTGGACAAGTAGGAAGGTTATTTCAAAGAAGAGTCGTTCTGAAATGTTTTATTTCCTATACACAAATGGCATGTTATTGCCTTTGCTTTTCACATGTGTAGACACGTGGTGCACTTACAGTAAAAACACTCGCTAACTACCCACCATGATTATCATGGCCTGTACCACGTGTACTAGGTATAAGCAAAAAAAAAAAATGTTATTGCCTTGTTCTTATTGTTTGCGGAAGAGCATTGCTCGATGCACAAGTTTATATGTAATTGTACTGTCCTCAAAAAGTTTTTGTCCATAGTTTGTTTAAACATCATAACCCAAATTCAACCACTCTACAGTGTCAGATATACAAGGTTGACCCAAAAGTTTGTAAACGCTTATTCTATAAGATATATTGTTGCGGCGTTTACAAACTTTCAAGACAACACAAGGTAATAAGACCAAATCCAAATAAATAAATAGTGTGGGACGTTTTGGTAACAGCGTTGTTACCATCTTCAGACTTTTCTGTACTTCAGTACTTTTGTCTGAAGATGGTAACAATGCTGTTGCCGAAACGTCACACACTATTTATATGGATTTGGTCTTATTACCTTGTGTTTATAATCTACTAGCCGAATGACCCGGGCAACGCCCGTGTTTTACCCGATTGAATGTTTTGATTCAAATACTATTTGTTACAATTATAAATTGGCGCCTTAAATAAATGCATATTTTAGTTAATAACTATAGCCTATGTGCTTTATCTGTCTATGTACTGTTGGCTTCCGTAGGCGTCTCTTACTGGGAAAAAGAAAGAGAGGATTCCATTTGGTTATTATCTAATATATGCATTTATTTAAGGAGCGACCCGCTCCAACACAATGGTTACAAAAACGAAAAAGCGAGTGGGGGGGGAGCAAAGGTGGCGTGATCGTAGCCGACCAATAGGAGGGCGCCATTTAAAAAAAAAAAAGCAAACCGTGACAGAGGCCACGCATGACGCTCGTAACTATATAGAATAATCCAAATTGTGCATTAACCTTTCAGGACAACCTTATACAAGCAGAATTGTCTAAAACATTAGCAGAGCTCTAAAAAGCAATACGCTTGATTAAATTGATAAAATGCTGGGAGTGTTCACCACTGATGAGCCAGGTCCTCCCAATACTTTTCATCACAGTAAAGTATATTTGAAAGTTTATTTTATTTGAAAAAAGGGGAAAGAATTATGCATAATAGTTTCATTTCTCTCAAACCTTAGAGTTTTCTGTTCATGAGTGCAGGGTGATTTGACTCTGTGAATATTTGAATAATCAGGGAGTTGATTTGTCTTTCCATTTTATTTCTGACTACTCTCTGCATAACTCTCACTCTTCCTTCCAGTTTTTTATTTTGGTTATATTTTATCTTGTAGGCTTTTATATTAGGTTCAACTAGATTCAATTATAGATTAAAAACACAGGTAATTAGACCAAATCCAAACAGTGTGTGATGTTTCAGTAACAGTGTTGTTACCATCATCAGATAAAAGACTAAATGAAGAAAAATAGAAACACAATGTAGGATCACAAATCCAAATAAATAAATAGTGTGTGACATTTCAGTAATAGCGCTGTTACAGAAATGTCACACACTATTTATTTATTTGGATTTGGTCTTATTACCTTGTGTTTATAATCTACTAGCCGAATGACCCGGGCAACGCCCGTGTTTTACCCGATTGAATGTTTTGATTCAAATACTATTTGTTACAATTATAAATTGACGCCTTAAATAAATGCATATATTAGTTAATAACTATAGCCTATGTGCTTTATCTGTCTATGTACTGTTGGCTTCCGTAGGCGTCTCTTACTGGGAAAAAGAAAGAGAGGATTCCATTTAGTTATTAGCAAATATATGCATTTATTTAAGGAGCGACCCGCTCCAACACAATAGTTACAAAAACCAAAAAGCGAGTGGGGGGGGGGGGGGGGGGGGGGCAAAGTAAAAAAACAAAGTGTCTCGCGTAGTGGCGGCGCCATCGTAGCCACGTGATCGTAGCCAACCAATAGGAGAGTGCCATTCCAAAAAAAAAGCAAATGGTAACAGAGATGATGACGCTCGTAACTGTATATAGAATATTCCAAATTGTGCCTTATCGAAAAAAATAGAAATTTAGAAATAAAGCAGGCTGTGATATATATTTTTTTTATTCACTCTTATGTCTGATGATGGTTACAGTGTAGTTACAGAAATGTCAAACACTTTATTTGTTTGGATTTGGTATTTATTCCCGTGTGTTTCTAATTAAACCTTGTTGATTTAAGTTAACCCAGGTTCCTGGAGCGTACAAATGTGGCCAACTGCTCACCTTGATGTTACCATCACCATACTGAATGTACACAAGGTAATAAGACCAAATCCAAATAAATAAATAGTGTGTGACGTTTCGGTAACAGCGTTGTTACCATCTTCAGACAAAAGTACTGAATGAGAAATTTTACCACAGCATGTTTTTAAATAGTTGCTGTTATCAAGTGTGTACTTTCATTCAGTACTTTTGTCTGAAGATGGTAACAACGCTGTTACCGAAACGTCACACACTATTTATTTATTTGGATTTGGTCTTATTACCTTGTGTTTATAATCTATAATCCAAATTGTGCCTTATGAATGTACAAAAGTAGAATGTTGTACAAGTATAAAAATATTGATATGAGTCTCTAAGGCAGTGATTCTCAACCAATGTGCCGCGGTAATTTTGTGTGCCGCGAAATTCTAAAAATGTGCCGCCGAATTTTAGTCATATGATTATGTTCACGTTTGTATTGGTTTTGCTTTTTTTCTTTTTCATTTTTTTACTTTTTAAAATAACGAAATTAGCAAATTGAATGTTAGAGATGTATATTACTTATATTTTGCATAGAAATATTGATACATAATTTGAATTTTCTTGCATTAAAGTTAGCACAAGAGTGCCGCGAAATTCTAAAATTGTGCCGCCAAATTTTCAAATCTTTAAAATAATGCCGCAACAAAAAAAAGGTTGAGAATCACTGCTCTAAGGTGTTTCCACAGATGAGCTCACACACACACAAGCCTTTATTAAAACATTCCATCTTATACAGATAATTCTCCTGTTAGAAATGAATCCAAAAAGAAATGAGAAGCAGGGGAAGAAACTGAATCCTCGCTCAAAAAAGCGACAAAGAAAAAAATAAGGCTGAGGGAGATTTTAAATAGAAAAAGAAAAACAAGGAAAGAATATCTATATACAAAAGTTGATACTATATACATCGTTTTTCGTGCATAAAACACAGTGAGGAATTAGACTATTGAGTGAATGGTTGCATCTTGTGAAGAAGTGCACAGATGAGATCAAGAAGATACATTATTTTTTAAAGCCACTACAAGAAAATAAAACCTAATCCAAATAAATTAGTGTGTGACATTTCTTTAGCAGCAATATTACATCGATGATAGCAACAATGTTGATGAGCCAGGCCCTCCCATTGTTTTTATCATTGCAATAAGGGCAGTAGAAACTTTATTTCAAAACAACACTTGAAGTTACACCGCATGAGTTTCTTTTCAATGAAAAATCAAAATTTTATTTCAAGGTGAAATATTGACTATTTTTTAACCTTTTTGGATGAGGTATGAAAGGGTGAATTATGAAGAGTAATGATGAACGGAAAAATAAAAGTGCCCAGGGATGAGAATCGAACCCACAATGTTCCGCTTACTGGGCAGATGCCATGCCCACTAGGCTACCCTGGACGTATTTTTCCGTTCGTAAATGATACATAAAGTAACTTATAATACAATATAATACACTCCGGATTGTGATTGCAAAACGACACTTGAAGTTACACTGCATGAGTTTCTTTTCAATGAAAAATCATGTAAAAAAGTTCAATTTTCATATAATAAATGAAAATGTTAAAAATGTGTTTTTATAGTGATCTCTCTCCCCTAAAAGAACACACCATGGATTCCCCTTTTGCTCGAGAAGCCGAGCTGAGTGGACACAGTTTCCGGAGTGGGAACCGATCAACATATTTAAAATGTAAGTTCTTCCATTCGCTGTAGTCTGAACTGTTGTCAACTTTCATATATACTGTGGGGTCCTTAACTTGGCTGTGGTTCACACTGTTGGCTTTGTGCTGTTGGATATACATTAGAATCTCCCTTTGGCGGAAACCCCGCTAGAGGACACCTCTCTACAAAGGACAGTTTTCATTTGTAAAATTACCATTTTTATTATTTAGCAACTCTCTGGTAAGAGGACATCTCTCCCTAAAGGACAGTTTGGCTCTGCAATTAGGTGTCCTTCCTTTACAGGGAGGTTCTACTGTATTGGCTTCCTTGCACTGTTGGATACATCAGCTTTTTTACACTGTTGGGTATACTATTATACCATTGTTTGGTTCCCATTGTTGGGTACACTACTGGTTACACCACTGTTGGGTACACAATTCTTCTTACATTATTGTTTGGTTCACACTGTTGGGGGTATACTATTGTTACATCGTACCCCGATGCTGTTCATGTTCTTTGTCTATTCAGGATGCCACAAAGATACACACACGATTTCGAAGGGATGCAGCAAAAGTTATCATTTTATTATAGGTGTACTCCCTTGTATCCCTCTTTCTCCCAACTTTACTCTGGAATTTTGTCCTTGTCATCCATTTTATACTATTATTCTTACATCATTGTGTGGTTCACACGTTTGGGGGTAAAACTACAGGTTACACCACTGTTGAGTACACTATTCTTCTTACATTATTGTTTGGTTCACACAGTATACTATTATTCTCATATCATTGTATGGTTCACACTGTTGGAGGGTATACTATTCTCCTTGCACCATTGTTTAATGTCCACTGTTGGAGACCTCCACCAACATAATGTGATGTGCAGCCAGCAGTAACCTGGTGTCCCCCTCCACCACCTTCCTCAAGATCACCTCCAGCCCCCGTCTCACCACCAATCTCTCCCGCTCCACCCGTGAGTAGAGCTCCCCCCTGTATCCAGTATTTTGCTTTAAATCTGCAAAAGATAACCCAGAAACTTAAACTATCAACACCAGTAAATCTGAAATTGGCCTCTTCACCATCAACAACCACCTTCGCCACTGGACCTTTTTTCCTGAGATAAGAAAGAAGAAGTATTTTGCTCTTCTTCTCACCCCCTACTTTACCTCAGTGTGTGCATGTATACCATAGAGAAACCAATTTTTTTTTTTTACCAATTCAAGGTAATAAGGCATCTCCTTATCCTGTAACTGAAAGGAGATGCCTTTTTCATAATTTATGAATCTTATCCCAGTACAATATCACATTTGTAATATTTTTTTCACAAGGTAATAAGACAACATCCAAATAGTGTATAGCGGTAACAGCATTGCTACCATCTTCAGACAAAAGTGGTGAGTGTGCTGATGATGGTAACAACGCTGTTACCGAAACGTCACAAACTATTTATTTGGATGTGTGGTCTTATTACCTCGTGCTTATAATCTATAATTCAAATTGCGCCTTATTTTTTTTTTACCAGTTAGTTATCTTATAAGAAATCTTTTTTTTCCCCACAAAGGAATGTTACCTTGAGTTAGATGGTTAAAGAGATTAAGAGATAGAATCATCCTTATATTTAAGTAAGACTCAAATTTTATTGATGCATAAAGTACATGAAATCTATTTATTCAACTAACTATAATTCTCTACTTATGATAATTTCTGGTTTTTATAGATTAGAAACAAGAGGTAACCAAATCCAATTTATTGATATGTTCATGATGTTTCAGTAGCAATGCTGTTACAGAAACATCACAAACATTTCAATAATTTGAAAAAATAGTACAAATGTAAAATTGTACTGGAATATAAGGTGAATACATCAAGAAAAAGGCTTCTCCTTACGTGCAACTGAGTTTTGCTTATGGCTTGCAACATCTATTGGAATCTTCTTCTTTTTCTTTCTTATATTCACTCAATCATATTAGGGTATCAAGCTTGTAAAGCTTGAGACTTGACAACCGTCATGACTAGGTGAAGTAGAATGTGTCTGCCTTTGTCATTAAGACTGGGAGCACTACTCAGTGGCAGGCCGACTTAGCTCCAAAAGAAATGGCCGCCTCTGACATGAGGAACAGACGCCATGTGCAGCCGCTCCTAACATGGAGTACAGACACTGCTCATCCTGTATCCCTGGATTAGGAGCCCTTACAGGGTACTATCAGCCAGGCCAGCTGAACCCAGATTTTTTAGTGAGCTTGTTACTGCTCCCCCTCCTTTTTCATCCGGGCTTGAGACCGGCAAAGGCGGAGTTATCTATTGGAATAAATATCGACTATTCGTTGATTTTTAATTATTCCAAAATTCAACAAATAGTTGATATTTATTCCAATAGATGGCGCAAGCAACTTTCAGTTGCACGATAAGGAGATGCCTTTTTCTTAATTGTCTTTAATTCCTCACTTACTTTATAATTCAACTGAAAATTATCATCTTTTAGGACACTGAACTGAAGAAGTACAACTGTTTATCCACCTTCTTTGCCAAATTTATTTTTATTTCTCTAATGGTTTAAACTTGAGATGCAGCTACCATAAAAATCATTTGATAGGAAAGCCATTTAATCTTGAGAATTCTATACAAACCATCACATCTTAAATGACTCCAGTCTCTTTGGCTCTTTATAGAGTGTTCAAGTCTCTTTTGTATACACTCATGGACAAAACTTAAGTAAGGGGAATGTCTTTGATGTCTGCCGATTGTCTATTTTTTTTTTTTAAGGAGACAGAGGCAATTTTGTTCACATTTGGTTGTCTCGTGTGTCTTCAATAAAGTCACTGTAATATATCTTTCAGAGTTATTGTCTGAATCCTGATATACATGCTAAAAGGTTCAACTTCCTTAAGTTTTGTCCATGAGTGTATCTTTCAGAGTTATTGTCTGAATCCCAATATACATGTTAAAAGGTAAAACTTTCTTAAGTTTTGTCCATGAGTCTAAATATACCTGGGATCAAGAGAGTGTGCTGAAGTCTGCGTGGTCCTGTATAATTTGTCTGTGCCACATGCGCTATGTTCTTGTTTAGAAAGTTGGTTTTGCATGAACACCACCTGTTTACACTGCCTCCCATTACTTCAAGTATCTAAGATCCATTTTGAACTGTGTTTGCAGCAAAGAGGACACCTTTACTTCAAAGGGTAAGTGTTGCCTACTTTTATTTAAACTTGCCTCTATATCATAAAGATTGAGGTTGCCTGGCCGGCATTCATATTTCTATGAAAGATAGACACTTCAGTTTATATATAAAGGATATAGAGACAGGGATAAGTCTCCAACTTGTAACAACACACTGCTTCAGAGGATAAGTTTCTTGCTTATCCTCGGAGACAGTGTGTTGTTACAATTTATATTTTTCAGAGGATTCTATTTTCCGATAAGTCTCCAACTTCATCTCAATTTGGTGCAATGTTATCTCTTGTCTTTGAAGTTGGAAAGAGTTTATAAAGGTGGGTGAATCTACTATTAGGTTAATTGTATATGAATGTGGAAGGCAATGGGAAAACATCGAATTATCTCTCCCCAAAAAAATCCTAAATGAATGGACTGTCTGTACCAAGGCTACATCTTACCACCACACTATGGCTCTAGATTGATAAGGTAAAATTTGGTTTATAGATTAGAAACACAAGAAAATAAGACTGAATCCAAATAAATATATAGTGGGGGACGTTTCGGTAATAATGCTGTTATAGAAATGTCATACCCTATTTATTTATTTTGATTTGGTCGTTTTACCTTAGCTCTAGATTGTTCACCTTAGAGGAGCCTGATTGAGGAGGTACACCAGTCTTAGGACAGTTATTTACTCTACTGGCCACTATGATGGTCTTGCTTGTTGCAGAGCCTGATTGGAGAGCCAGCCAATGAGAGTCTTGCTGCCCTACAGAGATTCAGGGTAAGTTTAGTCCCCCCTCCATGTCTGTCAACTTTCCTGTAATTCCCCACAATGTTCCAGGTGGAAAGTCCCGAGCTCTCCTCTCCCTCTGTCGTCTACTCCGAGGATGATCCAGGGATAGAAGGTACTCAATATTGAAGAAGTGAATCTGTGAAGAAGGGTCTAAACCAGAGGTCAGCAAACTGCTGCTCGCAAGCCACATGCAGCTCTTTGAATGTGAAGCTGTGCCTCTTTATATGTTGTTGTTTCCTATCCCTTTATGTAAAGATTACACGAATTCCATGAGTTCTCATGGAATGGGGTATAGGGGTGTAGCTTTCTTTGATCATGGCACCATGGCACACTTTGATGAAAGTCTGACTTTGCCTGTAATTTGAGACTGTTCCTAACATGGAAGCCTTTGCTGCCGACTCTAACATGAGTACAGACGAAGCTCCTCCGTATCCCTGGAGAGGAACCCTTGCTGAGGTCTATCAACCTGGTCAGTTTGAACTCAGGATTTTTAAAGAAGTCTTTCTCCTCTTTATAACAATGCTGCTGTTGGTCCGCGACTGTTTATTCGTCAGAGTTATTCTGCTTGTTTCTCAGCTGACCTTCATATCTGAAGGCTGTTCCCCTATCCACCACCTGGGGACGTGCCCTGTAGCAGTCAGCTCTGCCAAGGGGGCTCTTTATATAGTTCCATCATGATTGGCAGACACCATCAAAAGTTTCAAGCTTTACAAACTTGATACTGTAATATGATTGAGTGGAGATAAGAAAGAAGAAGAAGATATAGTTCCATACGTAAATATTATTTATGTGAGTACTATTTATTGTTGACAAGAAAACATTTTGTGGCTCTTTAAAAACTTTAAAATTTTGTAAAAATTGTAATTTTTGACTCTTCCAACTCAAAAGTTTGCCAACCCCTGGTCTAAGCCATTGGTTTTCACTGCTACGACCCAGGATTGAAATAAAAAAATGTCTCAATGTGGCCCCCAATTCTTGCAAAAGTCCAACCCCACCAGCGAGTGCAGTAACCAAATGGGGCTCTGGCACATTTGTAAGTGCAAAAGTCGAACTGCTTTTCATGTGTGTAGACATGTGGTGCACTTACAGTAAAAGTAGTTGCCTACTTCTACCCACCATGATTATCATGGCCTCTACCAAGTGTACTAGGGATAAGCAAGAAGAATAAGAAGAGAGATTATCACTGTCTTAATTCGTACTCAATATTGTCACAAGATATTTATTATTTTATGAACATAATATTAATTTTTATAATTTGCTACTTTGTAAACTTGCTTCATTGCTTCTCTAGTATTTTTATAAATTTTATGTTGCACTCTCTTGCATTAAATAATGTGCCGTGTCATCCTGAAGTTTGTCTTTCCTAATTTTCTACATTACAATATTGATACCCAATATTGTGATGTGTAGACCCGTGTGTTTGCTGTGTCCAGCATGTTCTACCCTCTACCAAGACTTCCTAGAGATCTACCAGAATTACAGAGGCCAGCATGAGATTTTTGAGCTGGTCAAATCCTACGAAAAGGTCAGTAATACACTTTCTTTTTCATTCCAACATGCTCACACTGGCAAAACACTTGGGGTGGCCTCGGGTCGACGACAAAGCCACAACACCAGCTTTGGCAAACTGAAAAGCGTCCACCTAGAGACCATGGTTTCGGGCTAATGGCCCTCGTCAGTCTAGGGCGGACTTTATTCCATGAGATC
>CP092869.1:82879409-82940196 GCA_030710605.1 Cordylochernes scorpioides | reverse complement strand
CTCAGACTCTTGAATAATCATCTTAATTTCAAACCTAGAATAGAACTTTTGGGTAATCATGATCAATTGCATTTTGGGTTTTGAAAATTAAAGGGAAAAAAAAGGATGAAAGGCTAATGCTTTACTTTTATTTAAAAGGAATTATAGAAGCTTTTGGGCAAGACATTGATCAGCTTTAAGTAGATAGTAAAAGAAAAATGAATTGTAAAACTTGTTCTGTTATCCACATGCACCATTCTCTTCATGCAAATTCACCCAATCAGAATATGTATTTATTAAATGTCTTGCTACCTACACCAAGCTGATGAAGGTCTAGTGTCTGAAAGCTTCTATAATCCATACATTACCTTTTAGCCCATTTTTTGTGACACTTGAGCACATTCCTGTGCACAGTGATTTTCTACTTCCTCTAAGCAACCTCACATCTTATAAATCCTGGCTCCTAAGAATATGAAGTTAGAAACTAAACCAATCTTGATGAATTTCTTTGGGCAATCTTATATTTTCTTCTTATTTATATGCAAATACAATAGAACCATCACGAGAAGACACTCGCACTAGAGAACACCTCACATTTTCAAAATAACCATTTTTACTATTTAGCAACTCTCCATTAAGAGGACATCTCTCCCTTAAAGGACACTTTGGCTTTGTAACTAGATGTTATCCTTTAACTCCACCTTTAACAGTCCCAAGCCCAAATGAAAAAGGAGGAGGGGAAGCAGTAACAAGCTTGCTAAAAAACCTGGGTTCAGCTGGCCCGGCTGATAGTAACCTGTAAGGGCTCCTAATCCAGGGATACAGGATGAGGAGCATTTGTACTCCATGTTAGGAGCAGCTGCACATGGTGTCTGTTCCTTATGTCAGAGGAGGTCATTTTCTTTTGGAGCTAAGTCGGCATGCCACTGAGTAGTGCTCTCAATCTTAATGACAAAGGCAGACACATTCTACTTCACCCAATCATGATGGTTGTCAACTAAGTGCAATACTCAACCTGCAACCCCAAAACACATTATTGACTGTATTGACTCATCCATTGATGAGCTCTACTCATCCCCAGCAGACACCATCAACAAGCTCTACAAGCTTGATACCTTAATATGATTGAGTGGAGATAAGAAAGAAGAAGATGTTATCCTTTAGAGGAAGGTTCTACTGTATAGTTGAAAACTAAATATTGAGAGAATTATTAGAGGAAAGTTATAATTTATGGGAAAACACAGAGCACCATAATCACTCACCCTGACATTCCCAGTGGGGGTCTCCCAGATAGACAGGGAGGTGGAGTTGGCTGAGGTAGACACCCCAAGTCCACCCTCTGTCACATCCAAGCTGACCACCTGGACAGTCATACCAGAGAGAATTAGTGTTGGATCGTTTTTGATGACAACTCTCAGATTTATAAAATTAAAACTTTAAACATTTTTAGATAGAGAGAGAGTTAATTACCTCGTATTTAAAGCAACAAAAGAATCATCTAATTTACATACATCGTTCTAACCAGATTCAACTTATGCAAAAACAGACGACAAAGCAAAAAAAAAAAAACAAATTAATAATAGAGGGTAATCAAATAAAGTAAAGCACGAAGATTTCTATAAGAAAAAAATGTAAATATGCTAAAATATTGCTTACCATAGTATAAATAGGCTTGTATCTCTTTGAATCTCTTAGCTTTGTTACCAGTAGAAGGGCGTGTGGCCCGAAAGCTCACTCGCGTTTATTAAAAAAGAAACTCATCTTCCTTCGTGCTTTACTTTACTTTATTTGATTATCTAAACAGGAAGAGTTCTATCGCTTAATAGAGGGTAAGTTCTTATTTTTTTACAAGCTTTCATGTCGAACTGCTTTCACATGTGTAGACATGTGGTGCGCTTACAGTAAAAAGCAGTCGCTAACTACCCATCATGATTATCATGGCCTGTACCACGTGTACTAGGATAAGCAAAAAAAAATAAGCTTTCACACTCAAAGAATATTCAACTTCTTGCTTCAATTAGACATAACCTGAGTTCCATCAACTACCCGGGCTGTCCAGCAATCTAATACAGCAATTCAATAAACCCTCATATCTCTATTCAGTAAAAACATCAGGCTTCCAGGAAAAAGTATCTTTTCAAAAAGCTTTTTTTATTCTATAGCTTTCGGGCACGAACGCCTTTCTACAGGAGAAAATCTTTTGTCTTCGTCAGGAGAAATAAAAAAAAAAAATAAAGCATTTGGCAAGGTGTTAAAAATTGTTCTAAAATAAAACTTTAACTGGCAGAAGTGTATTTTTTTAAAAGAAATATGAATGCCGGCCAGGCAACCTCTATCTTTACGATAAATATATGTGTAAATCTCCCTATTTTGCACAATGTTCATAATACCTATTTACATTATTATATGTTGTAATATCTAGCTCTGTATATGTATTATTATTTAATTAAAAAGGCATATATTGGATCAAAATATCGTTTATTTTACCAATATTTCAGTTGGCTGAACGCCAACCTTTATCAAGGTGTTATAACATTTGATCCAATATATGCCTTTTTAATTAAAGATTTATCTATGGATTGCTCTATTTTCAAAATGTATTATTATGTATAATAAGCACATAGGAGAGTATATGAGTTATTCTCAACATAGGTTTCTCTGTATGGGATGTAAGAAAGGGCCAAGAAAGGTTGACTCACAGCTTTACTGTGGATCTGATGGAATTCTGAAGTGGGTGGGATGAAGAGACACTTGGCATTGGGAGAATGTAGGGTCAGGTTGGCCTGGAACAGACAATACATACAGGTTGGTTGGTGAAGTACTTCAATTCATATGCACAGTAGAATCTTGTTGAGAGGACACTCCCACTAGAGGACACCTTTATACAAAGGACAATTTTCATTTGGCCAAAATTACTGATTTTACTAATTAACAACTCTCCAGTAAGAGGACAATTTTCATAGCCAAAATTACCATTTTTACTAATTAACTACTCTCCAGTAAGAGGACACTGCTCTCTATAAAGGATAGTTTTCAAGGCCAAAATTACCATTTTTACTATTTAAAAACTTTCCAGTAAAAGGAGATTTCTCCCTAAAAGATACTTTTGTTCTGAAGCTAGGTGTTGTTCTTTACAGAGAGTTTGTTCTACTGTGCCTTAATAATAATTCACATTAGCTGAGCTAAAGAAAGGAGAGACCAAGATGGGTGTTTACTCTGGCACCAAGGAGGGCTGTACTTTGATGGGTTCTCCCAGGCTGATGTTAGAGGAAAGAACAGAGCTAAAGAAAGGAGATACCAAGAATGGGTGTTTACTCTGGTACCAAGGAGGGCTGTGCTTCAGCTTTGATGGGTTCTCCCAGGCTGATGTTAAGAGGAAAGAACAGAGCTAAAGAAAGGAGATACCAAGGATGGGTGTTTACTCTGGTACCAAGAAGGCTGTGCTTCAGCTTTGATGGGTTCTCCCAGGCTGATGTTAGAGTAAAGAACAGAGCTAAAGAAAGGAGATACCAAGGATGGGTGTTTACTCTGGTACCAAGGAGGGCTGTACTTCAGCTTTGATGGGTTCTCCCAGGCTGATGTTAGAGTAAAGAACAGAGCTAAAGAAAGGAGAGACCAAGGATGGGTGTTTACTCTGGTACCAAGGAGGGCTGTGCTTCAGCAGTGAAGGGTTCCGAGGCTGACAACTTCCAGGGCCCTGGGTCAGGGGACACAGTCAAGGCACCATCCTGACTGGGGGATCCTGCAACACATCCAACAACAAGGAATAAGACACAGTTAATTAAAAACTATATTTGGTTTATAAATATCTGATAAGCTTTAGAACCAAATAAGGTGAATTTATTTATAAGGAAGATCTCTGGACATATGAGAATTACTTTTAGAATACTTGTTTAAAAGCTGTGACTGTTTTAGTAAACAATGACCTTGGGAAAAATAATACAAATGCGATATATTACTGGGATAAGGTGCATAAATTATGAAAAAAGGTATCTCCTTATCAGGCAACTGAAAGTTGCTGATGGCTTGCGCCATCTATCAGAATAAATATCAACTATTCTCGTTGATTTTTAATTATTCCAGAATTGGCCAAATACCCATTCTTGATTAATCATTAATTTCTGGAATAATTAAAAATCAACGAGAATAGCTGATATTTATTCCGATAGGTGGCACAAGCCATCAGCAACTTTTAGTTGCACGATAATGAGATGCCTTTTTTTTTTTCATAATGTCTTTGGAATTGGCCATTTTAGTGAAGTTTATTTTGTATACAATAAAAAAAAAAAAAAGCTAAAATTCTATCACTTTATAATAGCAAATAAAAAAATATGGAATATATATATTGTTCCACTCGATGGCGTTCTGCCATTTAAAATGCCCATTTGAGCCAGTCAGGATATGCCTTTATTGTTTTATATATACAGTTAAACCTGTCTATAGCGCCCCTTCTTGAGACTCACCAAAATATGGTGCTATAGAGAGGGGGTGCTATAGACAGGTCACTTTTAATGTAAAATGTTTACATTTTAATGTTTAAAATCGGGCGCTATAGACAGGAAGGCGCTATTTAGAGGGGGCGCTATAGACAGGTTTAACTGTAACTTGGATAAATCTAACAGAAGAGTCTCTGGAATTAGAAGATACAAGGAGATAAAAGAGAATTGACATAGAAGAAAGTGAAATGGTGTTTCATGATAGTCAATCTCTGTATGGGAGAGATGATAGCTGATATGATATACTTTAAAATGATCTCAATCTAGTAAAGTGAGGAAATCAAGTGAGATACTACTATAATATGTTTCTTGTTGTTACCTACTTTATCTCATTTATAACTTAAAAAATGGTGTATTTAAACCTTATAATTTTTCGATAAGACACAATTTGGATTATAGATTATAAACACAAGGTAATAAGACCAAATCCAAATAAATAAATAGTGTGTGAGGTTTCAGTAACAACGCTGTTACTGAAACGTCACACACTATTTATTTATTTGGATGAGGTCTTATTACCTTGTGATTATAAACACAAGTTGATAAGAACAAATCCAAATACAGTTAAACCTGTCTATAGCGCCCCTTCTTGGGACTCACCAAAATAGGGTGCTATAGACAGGTCACTTTTAAAGTAAAATGTTTAAAATCGGGCGCTATAGAGAGGAAGGCGCTATTTAGAGGAGGCTCTATAGACAGGTTTAACTGCAAATAGTGTGTGATGTTTTGGTAACAGCGTTGTTACCATCTTCAGACAAAGGTGATGAATCCTTCACACTATTATTTATTTGGATCTGGTCTTATTACCTTGTGCTTAGGGGATTCGGTGGAAGGATGGTCTAAACCGTTAGTTTTCAACCACTACAACCCGAGTTCGATACCTGCATTGGGCACTTTTTTCTGTTTTTAAAAAAATTTGCTCCAATGGCCCCCAATTCTTGCAAAAGTCCAACCCCACCAACGAGTGCAAGTAACCAAATGGAGATCTGGCAAATTGGTAAGTGCAAAGTGGAACTGCTTTTCACATGTGTAGATATATGGTGCACCTACAGTAAAATTAGTCGCTACATCTACCTACCATGATTATCATGGCCTGTTATGTGTACTAGGGATAAGCAAAAAAAAAAAAAAAGAATCTCAATCTGGTAAAGTGAGGAAATATAGTAAGGTACGACTGTAGTAGGATTAACTTTATCTCATTTATAATTTTTAAAAAGGCGTGTTTTAAACTTATAATTCCTTATTGATATGTGAGGAGTACCAGGTGTGGGTAGTGTGACTTACCAGGAACTTTGCAGGAAACCCAAACTTTGCCACTTGGTTGCCTACAACACACACAGAATGGTCAAAACAGAACTTTTACCATTCCATCTAAGGTGATCAATCTTTTATAAGATCTAAGGCCCACAAGAGTTTAGGGAGTCTTCAAATTGAGAAAAAAAAAAGAGTTGAAAACTTAACACCCTTTCTTATTTTAGTTAAACCAAAATGACATTAATAAAAGCAACAAGAGTAAATTAAATAATAAGGCACAATTTGGATTATAGATAATAAACACAAGGTAATAAGACCCAATCCAAATAAATAAATAGTGTGTGATGTTTCTGTAACAACGTTGTTACCGCACCATTACCACATCGCTCACTAAAAAACCTGGGCTCAGCTGGCCCGGCTGATAGTACCCTGTAAGGGCACCTAATCCATGGATACAGGATGAGCAGCCTTTGTACTCCATGTTAGGAGCGGCTGCACATGGCGTCTGTTACTCATGTCAGAGGCGGCCATTTTCTTTTGGAGTTAAGTCGGCCTGCTACTGAGTAGTGCTCCCCGTCTTAATGACAAGACACATTCTACTTCACCCAGTCATGATGGTTGTCAAATCTCCCCACTATGCTGCATTAACCATTGCACAGATCTCAAGCTCTACAGGCTTGATGCCCTAATATGATTGAGTGGAGATAAGAAAGAAGAAAATATGTTAAAATAAGTAACAGACGCATTCTACTTTACTCAGTCATGATGGTTGTCGAGGGGGTCGGTGGAAATCTGGTCTAAACCGTTGGTTTTTGACCGCTATGCCCCAGGTTCGATTCCTACATTGGGCACTTTTTTATTTAAAAAATAAAAATGCTCCAATGGCCCCTGATTCTTGCAAAAGTCCAACCCCACCAGCAAGTGCAAGTAGCCAAACAGGGCTCTGGCACATTTATAAGTGCAAAATCAAACTACTTTTCACATTTGTAGACATGTGGTGCACTTACAGTAAAAGCAGTCGCCTTCCACAATGATTATCATGGTCTGTATCACGTGTACTAAGGATAAGCAACAAAACAAAAAAATGCTGGTTTTCACCCACAGAACTATTATCTACAGGATAGAACAAGGCTGTTCTATGTTAATCCAACATCCATCTAAATCTTATGGCAAATAAAACCTTCAAGGTTCTTTGATTGTTTACCACATGTATGCCAATTAGAAACATGAGTTTTAATGTGTGTGTCTGTGGGGAATGAAATTTGGGGGTTGAAGGCTGTTTAATATGTCAATTAATAATGGCTTATTATCTTTTGGGAAGATTAAAACTAAATAAAAATTCGTGTCTGTTAAATATAGCCAGATTTTATTTTGCTTGAATGTAAAAAGTAACAAGACCAATACAAATTATTAAAATGTTGTTACCCATTTCAATAATTTGCATTTGGTCTTGTTATCTTTTGTTTCCAATTTATAATCCGAATTGTATCTTATCACATTTGTTTGAATCTAATATATAAATATTTTATAGTATTTAATAATATTTTGCAAAAGGTTCTTGTAAAATTAGCCTTGTCTTTATTGTTTAATAACTCGGCTTTTAAAATAAAAGTTCAAATGCAGCGGGCGCTCGTCGACTAGCTAGGTCTGAATGTTAATTGTAAATCATCGATTGCCTTTAGATCACTTACCTTAATACCTTATTCCAATCACATTGAATGGATAAAATTGGCCAAATGGTTGGCGCAGAGTTCATAGTTTCGAGTTAATTTTATACACAAATAAACACGAAAGTTGTTGAGTCACATTCAAAAGAATAACAGAGTAGCTTAATCGTATAAAATTGTGAGATTCAGGAAACCGAAACGATAATTTAAAAAAAAATCTAAAATAATGTATTATATAGAATCAATAAATAGTATATTTAATGTATTTTTATATTATATGTTCTAATAAATCAAGTTTTTTTTTTTTTTTTAAGGAGAATTTTTGAATCTTGTAGAAATATATTCTTTCAAGTATTCGGTTACATCGAATGTTTATATTTTCAGCGCTAAATATAAGATGGTTTTACAATAGACATCTCTCTCTATTTTCTATATTTATTTATTCGTATTCTTTCAATTATAGTAAATAAATTATGTATATTTTTAATTTTTCGTAGTCCTATCCTTATATTTTGCTTTCAAATTTTAGTAAGTCTTACAATAAAGCTATTACCGTATATGTTGCAACAGCTAAATGTCTTTAAAATGTTCTTTTCTCTAGCCTATCTTCAGAAACAAATTAGCAAATCAAAACTTTCTATTAATTTTTAAAACACATTTAACCCGATATAGTTAGATTTTCAAGTAAAAAAAATGTATTAAAATGTTGATATGAAAGTTATTTGAAACTTTGTCAGAGGGAAACATTTGTCAATTAGTATGACTTCACTGCAGTCGAATTTTTAAAATTCTGTAAAGGATGGTAAACCAAAAGAAAGAACATCTGTGCATCTGAATGTTGCTGATGATTGAAAGCCATCAGATTAAATATCAACTGAAAATTTGTTTTTATTTCCAGAATTTTACCAATAGGCTTTAATGAATTAACAAGAAAAACCTATGTTCACTTTGTAAGCACGATACACATTTCTGTGGATCATTAAAACACTACAGTCTCAAGCTCTACAAGCATGATACCCTAATATGATTGAGTGGAGATAAGAAAGAAGAAGAAGATTAAAATACATTGATGAATATATTATTTTATGCTGAGCCTACTTGCAGTAAACAAAAACATTCATTTTTAAAACAACGTAACCTATCATAAGACACAATTTGGATTATAGATTATAAACACAAGATAAAAAGCTAAATCCAAATGAATAAGTAGTGTGTGACGTTTCAGTAAGAGCGTTGTTACCATCTTCAGACAAGAGTATTGAATGATAATATGACCAAATCCA
Organism: Cordylochernes scorpioides; assembly: GCA_030710605.1. Lineage (NCBI taxonomy): Eukaryota > Metazoa > Arthropoda > Arachnida > Pseudoscorpiones > Chernetidae > Cordylochernes > Cordylochernes scorpioides. The sequence continues at coordinate 82,931,517 of CP092869.1, read as the reverse complement.
AATAAATAATTAGTGTGTGACGTTTCGGTAACAGCGTTTTTACGAATGATTTCATTCAATACTTTTGTCTGAAGATGTAACAAGCTGGTACGGATACGTCACACACTATTTATTTATTTGGATTTGTGTTGAGAATAAGTTACGATCTGACAACCCGGCAGATTCATTGGGAAGGTGATCATCAAATTATTACTGTTTTGTTTACCTTAGGCTGGCGAAAGTTCCGCCATAGCTGTGATTGGTATAAGTTTAATAATTACCTTGTAAATAGTTAAATAAATAAAACTAAGATATAAATCCTTGAGGTAAGAGTATCTTCTTATTTATAACAAGGCAATACACCATACAGTATTTGGTCTTATTACCTTGTGAACGTAACCTATCCTAATTTAACCTATCAGAACCTAACCTAACCTTGCATATTAATGTACTCAGTTACATGTTGCCAACAGTGGTCCACACCAATCAGCATTTCTCCCAGCTTACATCATGTTTATAACGGCTACAGCCAGAAATGTTAACCTTTCTTGTTTAGGTACAATTTGAATTATAGATTAAAAATAAAAGGTCTTCTTCTTTCCTATCTCAGAAAACCTTGCAACCATTCTGGAAGTCATTGTCCTTAGATGACCAGACTTAAAGTCACGGGACACCTAATTACAGAGCCAAAGTGTCTTTTAGGGAGAGGTGTCCTCTTACCAGAGAGTTGCTAAATAGTAAAAATGGTAATTTTTTAAATGAAAACTGTCTTTTAAAGAGAGGTGTCCTCTAGCGTGAGTGTCCTCTCATGGAGCTTCTTCTCTAACGCCAAATCCAAATAAATAAATAGTGGTAAATTTATAAATTCAATTGCCATCTATCAATAAAATTTGTAACTATTAAATATATGATACTACAATTCATTGCAGTAAGGTCTGTAGAGATAATATTTGATGTAATTATTGAAAATAAACACATTGACAGTTTATAAGGCACAATTTGGATTATAGATTATAAAAACAAGGTAATAAGACCAAATCCAAATAAATAAATAGTGTGTGATGTTTCGGTAACAGCGTTGTTACCATCTTCAGACAAATCATTCAGTACCTTTGTCTGAAGATGGTAACAACGCTGTTACCGAAGCGTCACACACTATTTATTTATTTGGATTTGGTCTTATTACCTTGTGTTTACCTTGACAGTTAATTTAATTGTTACAAATTTTAAATAAATAGTGTGAACATTTTGTTAACAAAGTTGTTCCCATTATCAGACAAAATTATTGAAAATGATGGGGATTGGATTAGGAGCCCTTACAGGGTACTATCAGCCGGGCCAGCTGAGCCCAGGTTTTTTAGTGAGCTTGTTACTGCTCCCCCTCCTCCTTTTTCATCTGGGCTTGGGACCCGCAAAGGCAGTTTTTTTTTTTTTAATAAACAGTAGAAATTGTTTATTTTAAAAAAGAATCCTACGTGTCTATAATAGTTTTGAATTTTGATAACAGATGGCATGCTAATGCATCATAATACCTTTTTTTAATTTATTTGTATTTGGTCTTATAACCTTGTGTTAGGTTTTCATGTAAATTCAAGAAAGAGGGAAGTTCCAACGGAAGTTTGTCCAGCCAATGAAGGATGACCAAGCTCACAGGGAGGTGGAGATACCAGAAACGGAGCCAGCCCTGGAAACACCCACAGGCCAACATGGAGTTGCCTCCTCCAGAAGATCCTCCTGAAGAAGGTAAAGACACAAATATAATTTAAAATACCCATCTATCGATCGCTCAATTTTGTAATTGTTTTATACCTTTTTGTGTCTAGACAATTAGATAGTTAAAATAATTTTATTGACATCTTGTCAATACATGCAAAAGTGCACAGTCTGCACTATTTTAAAAAGATGATTATGTATATATTGTGTTTTTAGATAGATATTGTAATGGGTATTGGCCTAGAAAAGAAAATAGTTACAAACCCCCGATAAGGGGAGTATAGCTACAAGAAAATAAGACCTAATCCAATTAAATTAATAGTGTAGACACAAGGTAATAAGACCAAATCCAAATAAATAAATAGTGTGTGACGTTTCGGTAACAACGCTGTTACCGAAACGTCACACACTATTTATTTATTTGGATTTGGTCTTATTACCTTGTGTTTATAATCTATAATTCAAATTGTATCTTATTATAATAATGTAGACGTTTCGGTAACAGGGTTGTTAACCATCATCAGATAAAAGAACCCCCGTTAACAGGTGTCGCAGTTCAAGAATTTAGCTGATTCCCTTGGGTTGAACAGAAGCATGGCGTGAGTAACGCCATGCCTACGTTCAAGTAAATTGTTGTTGTTTGATAATTAGGAAGTGGTATATATACAGAATTTATAATACAATATGATGCGGCTATGATTATAGAACGATGTTTAATAAGTTTTACCGCAAATGTTTCTTTTTACAGAACGAAAAATCGTAATTTTCATTATTTAAGAAGAAATAACGACTATTCCTATCCTCTGGGATGAAGTATGAAAGGATGAATTGTGAAGAGTAATGATGAACGGAAAAATAAATATGTCCAGGGATGGGAATCTCAATATAGATGGTGGAGTTTTGCGTCATCTTCTTTCTTATCTTCACTCAATCATATTAGGGTATCAAGCCTGTAGAGATTTTTGATGGTGTCTGCTTAGGATGAGTAGAGCTAATCAAAGAAGATTTGACATCGTAAAGATTGGGTGAAGTAGAATGCATTTGCCTTTGTCATAAGACTGGGAGTACTAGTCAGTAGCAGGCAGACTTAGCTCCAATATGAAATGGTCGCTTCTGATATGAGGAACAGATGCCGTGTGCAGCCGCTCCTAACATAGAGTACAGACTCTGCTCATCCTGTATCTCAGGATCAGGAACCCTTACAGCGTTCTATCAGCCAGGCCTGCTGAGCCCAGGTTTTTTTATCGAGCTTGTTACTGTTCTTCCTCTTTCTTTTTCATCTAGACTTGGGACCATCAAGGTGGAGTTGGGGATCAGTGGATGGATGGTCTAAACTGTTGGTTTTCGACCGCTACTACCCGAGTTCAATTCCAGAATTGGGCATTTTTTTTCTGATTAAAAAAATCCTCAATGGCCCCCCTTTATTGTAAAAGTCCAACCACACCAGCGAATGGTCAAAGGTGGAGTTGGTCATTTTGTTACCTTGTGGAACCAAGTTGTTGCAGCATGTTAAGACGTGGCTGTTGCAGCATGTAGCAGCCAGGTCAAGCTGACAGACTGGGGACTGCCCCCCGAGGTGGTGGAGGGCTACAGGACCAAGGGGCTGGTCACCATGTTCTCCTGGCAGGCAGAATGTCTCCTGCAGGGCCGGGCATTGGCTGGGGGCAACCTGGTGTACTCAGCCCCCACCTCCGCAGGGAAGACCCTGGTAGCAGAGATCCTGGTGCTGAAGTGTGTCCTGGAGAGACCTGGCAAGAAGGCTCTCTTCATCCTGCCCTTTGTCTCTCTGGCCCGGGAGAAGATGCTCCATTTCCAGGTACCTCAGCTATGTTTTTTTTCTCTATTGAAACAAGAAAATAAGACCTAATCCAAATAATTTAATAGTGTGTGACATTTCGGTAACAGCATTGTTACCATCATCAGACTATTCGGATTATTTTTTTGTCTGATGATGGTAACAATGTTACCGAAATGTCACACACTATTAAATTATTTGGATTACGTCTTATTATATATAATCCAAATTGTGCTTTATCATTTCTCTATAGAAGTAGCTTCTTGTTACATTCTTGCACAAGTCTAATCAGGGCTGCCGTGAAGATGGGATGGTTACCCCTGATATTCAATCAGAGATGAGGTGCTTGCAAGAAAGCCACTTTTTGAGTTTAATTTAGAAGGTACTGAAACCATGATGATGGTAACAATGCTGTTACCGAAACATCGCACACTATTTATTTATTTGGATTTGATCTATTATTACACCATACATCATAAGTTTAATTTTAAAATGTGTGTTTAAATTACTTATTTAAAAATGGTATAACTTCTATAATTCAAACCACCCCCAAGGAAGCAGAATTTTCGGTTGAATTAAAGTCACTGTAAATGTTTAAGCGAATAGTCTTATTGTATCTTTCAATGCTGTTTAAATAATAATAGAATAGAAACATTAGGAAAGGTTTGTGTTACAGAACGGTACCAAATCATCAAAGTGACGGAAAAATAATAAGTTAAAACTCCAAGGTAATGAGATCAAATCCAATAAAGTGTCTGATAATGGCAACAATGCTGTTAATGATAAGGCACAATTTAGATTATAGATTATAAATACAAGATAATAAGACCAAATTTATTTATTTTAGATTTGGTCTTATTACCTTGTGTTTAATGCTGTTACAGAAACGTCACACACTATTTATTTATTCATATTTGGTCTTATAAACACAAGGTAATAAGACCAAATCCAAATAAATAAATAGTGTGTGACGTTTCTGTAACAGCATTGTTACCATCTTCAAACAAAAGTACTGAATGAAGATGGTAACAACACTGTTACTGAAATGTCACATACTATTTAGATTTGGTCTTATTATACTCTTATGTTTGTAATATATAATCCATAAACTATATCTTATCAAGTTAAAACTCCCTGTTATATAAGGTTCACTTTTGAGCCGATAATATTCTTTAAATTAAAATAATAATACAAGTTTCTGGAGATGAGTTTCAAAAGTCCAACCCCACCAGCGAGTGACAATGACAATGAAAAACACATTTATTGACAGCTTAGTCAATTGTTACACTCCGGAGAGTTAGGCAGTTAAAAATTTACAATTTAAATATTCCCATCAGGAGGTTCCCCTGCCAAGGGTAGTCTGGACTCCGTCAGGGGAGTAACATCCTCCTGAGCGCGTACAAGCCCTCACGTACAAAGGGATCTGAGTCCCGAGCGCGCTCAATTGCAGCACTGATGATTTCGGTGATAAGGTTTTTCTTCTGGGTGGAGCAGGTCCTGAGGGGAGGCTCCCTGTCCTCGGGGTATATGACCGCATCCGTGATATATGTCACCCTCTGTAATTTCCAAATCAGTCAAGTGCAACCAGCGAGTGCAAGTAACCAAACAAGGCTCTGGCACATTTGTAAGTGCAAAGTCAAACTGCTTTTCACATGTGTAGACATGTGATGCGCTTACAGTAAAAACAGTCGGTAACTACTACCCACCATGATTATCATGGCCTGTACCACGTGTACTAGGGATAAGCAAAAAAAAAAAAAAGAGATGAGTTTCTTTTCATTTTTATTAAATGTAATCTCAAGATTTCAGGAATCTCTGCCCTTATATAGGAGTACATAAAAACAAATAATAATAAAACGCCGTTAGTAAATTGATAATATTCTTTGCAATAAAGGGAAATCAAAGGTTAGACATAGGAGTGGGGGAAGAAGGAAGCATGGCAGGATTGGGTTGAGATTACTTCTATAAATCTCTCCCTGGATCCATACATTCCTTGGGATAGTCCCAAGTCCAACTCCAGCAGTGAGTGCAAGTATAACCAAATGGCATTCTTACACATTTGTAACATTAATTCGAAACCTAAAGAATCAATCCAATATTTCACTTAATATAAAAGAAGCTATCTACTCCATATCTTAAAATAACTGTACTTATAAAATTGTAGGGGAGACTGGGAGAAAAGTCCATAATAGAATAGCCAAACATAATAGGAATATTAACAATTCTGATCCAAGATCTTTTATAGTTCAACACATAAAAGAAACAGGTCATACATTTAACTTATCTCAACCGATAGTGTATTATGACAATATCCATAGTAAATAACAAAGACTTTTAATAGAATCTATGATAACTAAACAGCAAAAAAAAAGCATAAACAGATGTATTGAAATATCAGAAACATACGAAACAATATGGTCAAATACTACTCCATAGATGTAGGTACTCTTCTATATATACCACAATAGTTCACAGATTTAATAAATTTAATTTGAAGTCTCGAGATATCATTCAACCAGAACGTATCATCCACCACACACTTATATTTTCAAAATTTTTGATTTTCAAACAGAAATAATGTAATATATTTTTCTCTCAGTACATAGTAGGTATTTAAAATATTTATATAATAATGTGTATATAAAAATTGTATTTATTATTAAATTGTTAACGTGATAATCCTGTTGTAGGCCTGACAAGTCCAAAAGCTTGAAAATAAAAAGTTGCACAAGAAACTTAACCCTGGAAGCTTCATTTATTTTATTATTATTATTTTTTTAATTATCTACATATCTACACATGTGAAAAGCAGTTCGACTTTGCACTTACAAATGTGCCAGAGCCCCGTTTGGTTACTTGCACTCTCATTTATTTTATAACATTTGTAAGTGTCAAAGTCAAGCTGATTTCTAAATGTGTGCACATGTATTGCAACATCGAGAGCAAAAATGCCATAGGTCAGTATCCATCAAAATTATCATGATCTGTTCCATATTACCATGTTTGTTTATTCTTGGGAGAGATGAAGTTAAAAAATATATATATAATTGTTAAATTTTGACCGCTTCCATTTTTAAAAGAGATATTTGCTTTGGTTTAAAAAAATTATTGGTGAAATCGCTGGAAAGTTTACCACTGATGAGCCAAGCTTTGTCAAATCATCTTCATTTCACTATTGGTAGAAACGTGTTCTTTATTTTTAAAAAGAAAGAAATTAATATTGCCATCCTCAACATCGAATATGCAGTTTTTTGCTAATCCCTAGTACACGTGGTACAGGCCATGATAATCATGGTGGGTAGAGTAGACGACTGCTTTTACTGTAAGTGCACCACATGTCTACATATGTGAAAAGCAGTTTGACTATATGCAGTGGTGTATTACTTTAAATACTCCTAACCAAACTTGATACTCGAGGTACCCTAATATAAAGGATTATATACGTATACAGTAGAACTTCCCACTACCGGACACCTCTCTACAAAGGACAGTTTTCATTTACAAAATTAACATTTTTACTATTTAGCAACTCTCCGGTAAGAGGACACCTCTCCTTAAAGGACACTTTGACTCTACAATTAGGTGTCCTTTACAGGGAGGTAGTTTTACTGTATGTTTATTTAGTTGTAAATATTGTTGCCCCTCCTTCTTTTTTCATCCAGGCTTGGGACCATCAAAGGTGGAGTTAAGCCTTACCATGGTGTACAGGGGATGTTCGGGGACAGCGGGGTGAGAGTGGACGGCTACATGGGGAGCCACCACCCCCCTGGAGGTCTGGCAGCCCTGGACATCGCGGTGTGCACCATCGAGAAAGCCAATGGCCTGGTGAACCACATGTTGGAAGACTCAGGGAACCTGGAGGACCTCGGTTAGTGTTTCTACTCAGTTGGTTTTTTAAATTTTTAATGGAAACCTTTTGTTGATGTTTATACCACTAGATTGCAATGGCCATCTTTTAATTACAAGGTAATATGACCAAATTAATTGAAAGTGTTTTGAAAATAGAGCAATCCATATTTATCAATATCAGCACACACAAAGCCTTTATTAAGACATTAGTCTTATACAGATTCTCCGTACAAGGTGCAATATCAGGAAAAGAGCAGCACAGGAAACCAGTAGTTCCGCAACTATATACAATTATTAGAAATAAGGAAAAGTAAGATTTAATATGAAAGGTCGACCCCTCGGTCAACCTTGTACGGAGAATCTGTATAAGACTAATGTCTTAATAAAGGCTTTGTGTGTGTGTGTGTGCAATCCATATTTAAATCATTAGATAATAAAAAGGCATATATTGGATTTAATAAAATATTTTTTAAAACCAATATATGCCCTTTTTTATTATCTAATTAATAGTGTGTGACGTTTTGATAACTGCATTGTTACCGTTGTCAGACAAAAGACTAAATGACGGTAACAACGCTATTTCAGAATCGTCACATCATTTATTTGGATTTGGTCTTTTATTACCTTGTAGTTCTAATCTATAATCCAAATTGTGCCTTATCTTTTAATGTTTAGTTGGCCTGAGATGGAAAGTGTCTTTGCTTTCATTACACCATCTCATATTTTCCTTTCTTTGTTTTCCTAACTGTCTTCACCAGGTTTAAGAACATTGAGATTCAACTTTAAAATCCATCATCTATATGAGGTATGTTAATTTATCACATTTATAAATACAGTTAAACCTGTCTATAGCGCCTCCTCTTGGGACTCACCAAAATAGGGTGCTATAGACAGGTCACTTTTAATGTAAATTGCATCGTACTACATATTTAAAATCAGGTGCTATAGAGAGGGAGGCGCCATTTAGAAGGGGCACTATAGACAGTTTTAACTGTATATATATTTTAAATAAGATTGTTGGTTAGAAGTGTATGTTGGAGATGTTGCCAGTAGGAGGGTATTCCTAAATAAACCTACTTCCCATTGATTTATTGACAGCCATGACCCAGGATTGAAACTGCATTGGACACTTATTATTATTATTTTTTTAATTGTTGTGTGCTTCAATGGCTTCTAATTCTTGTTAAAGGTCCAACCCCACCAGTGAGTGCAAGTAACCAAACATGGCTCTCTGGCACACTTCTAAGTGCAATAGTCGAACTGTTGTTGTTGTCATTCTTTCTTATCCCCTTATGCAAAGATTACACAAATTCCATAGTTGAGATATGCAGATATGTGGTGTACTAGCAGTAAATGGGGAGCTAAACAGGGCTTTGACACTTTTGTAAGTGCAAAAGTCGAACTGCTTTTCACATGTGTACACATGTGGTGCACTTATAGTAAAAGCAGTCGCCTACCTCTACCCACCATGAATTTCATGGTCAGTACCACGTAAAAGCAGCCATTAACTACCATAATGATCATAGCTATGTGTACCTGGGCTATGTCCCACCATCCCAGTCACCAACCATCATGTCACCAACTACCATGTCACCAACTACCATGTCACCAACCACCATGTCACCAACTACCATGTCACCAACTACCATGTCACCAACTACCATGTCACCAACCATCATGTCACCAACTACCATGTCACCAACTACCATGTCACCAACCACCATGTCACCAACCATCATGTCACCAACTACCATGTCACCAACTACCATGTCACCAACCACCATGTTACCAACCATCATGTCACCAACTACCATGTCACCAACTACCATGTCACCAACTACCATGTCACCAACTACCATGTCACCAACCACCATGTCACCAACTACCATGTCACCAACTACCATGTCACCAACTACCATGTCACCAACTACCATGTCACCAACCACCATGTCACCAACTACCATGTCACCAACTACCATGTCACCAACCACCATGTCACCAACTACCATGTCACCAACCACCATGTCACCAACCATCATGTCACCAACTACCATGTCACCAACTACCATGTCACCAACCACCATGTCACCAACCATCATGTCACCAACTACCATGTCACCAACTACCATGTCACCAACCACCATGTTACCAACCATCATGTCACCAACTACCATGTCACCAACTACCATGTCACCAACTACCATGTCACCCAACTACCATGTCACCAACCACCATGTCACCAACTACCATGTCACCAACTACCATGTCACCAACTACCATGTCACCAACTACCATGTCACCAACCATCATGTCACCAACTACCATGTCACCAACTACCATGTCACCAACCACCATGTCACCAACTACCATGTCACCAACCACCATGTCACCAACTACCATGTCACCAACTACCATGTCACCAACCACCATGTCACCAACTACCATGTCACCAACCATCATGTCACCAACTACCATGTCACCAACTACCATGTCACCAACCACCATGTCACCAACTACCATGTCACCAACTACCATGTCACCAACCACCATGTCACCAACTACCATGTCACCAACTACCATGTCACCAACCATCATGTCACCAACTACCATGTCACCAACCACCATGTCACCAACCACCATGTCACCAACTACCATGTCACCAACTACCATGTCACCAACTACCATGTCACCAACCATCATGTCACCAACTACCATGTCACCAACCACCATGTCACCAACTACCATGTCACCAACTACCATGTCACCAACCATCATGTCACCAACTACCATGTCACCAACTACCATGTCACCAACCACCATGTCACCAACTACCATGTCACCAACTACCATGTCACCAACTACCATGTCACCAACTACCATGTCACCAACTACCATGTCACCAACCATCATGTCACCAACTACCATGTCACCAACTACCATGTCACCAACCACCATGTCACCAACTACCATGTCACCAACCATCATGTCACCAACTACCATGTCACCAACTACCATGTCACCAACCATCATGTCACCAACTACCATGTCACCAACTACCATGTCACCAACCACCATGTCACCAACCACCATGTCACCAACCACCATGTCACCAACTACCATGTCACCAACCATCATGTCACCAACTACCATGTCACCAACCACCATGTCACCAACTACCATGTCACCAACCACCATGTCACCAACTACCATGTCACCAACCACCATGTCACCAATTACCATGTTACCAACTACCATGTCACCAACCACCATGTCACTCACCAGTTGTGATGGTCTCCCAGGAGTCCTGGTGGTGGATGAGCTCCATCTTGTAGGGGACTCCCACCGCGGCTACTTGCTGGAACTGCTGCTCACCAAGGTGCTCTTTGCCAACCTCCAAAGGTAATCAACCTCCCATTGGTATTCCCAGACCTATGTCAGCCAGGGACAAATGAATACATTTTTAAAACCCAGAGATACTATCGTATAGGTGAGGAGTCGGCAACCTTTTGATTCAGAAGAGTAAAAAAAATTACAATTCACAAAATTTCAAAGTTTTTAAAGAGCCACAAAATGTTTTCTTGCCAACAATAAATAGTACTCGCATAAATAATATTTACGTATGGAACTACAACTATATAAACTATAGTAGAAAAAATTATCAACCTTCATGACCTGGTGTAATCTTACCCATGGGATAATAAAAATATAAAAATATAAAAACTATATAAAGAGCTGCAGCTTCACATACAAAGAGCCGCATGTGGCTTGTGAGCCGCAAGTTGCCGACCCCAGGTATAGATTATATAATTGTGCCTGGAGCAAAAATTAAAAAGAAACTTATATATCATGTGGCAAAAGGTTTCTTTTATTAAGATCTAAGCTTGAGCATCTAAGCCACAGTTCCTCATCCTCTTGTACATTACCTAAGGTAATTTTGAAGAGCATTTATTGGTTGGAAGTTTGATTAGAAAAATATATATGGCTCTACATCAACTAATTTTTCATTTAGTTCTTGACCTTTCCCTGACTCTTTGTCACTCTTCTCAGGGAAATGATTATTTGTGAATCCTATTTTCTACTCATATATATGTACACTATTTTCTAAACATACCTTACTCCAACTTCTTTAATTCAACACTCCTTGGGATCAAAATTTTTGGATTGAATTAAAGTATTGTGTTCATGGTAAACGGTTTGCGGATTTCGACAAATTAGAAAGAGGGAATCATATATCGCCGCAACTCTTTTTTATTAACGCGATTAAGGAAGCTTTCGAGCAAGCCCTTTGTACTATATTATATTTGAATTTAGGATCAGACATGACGTGGCCACGCGGTGCTATTGAAACGAGGGCGATAGGGGCGTGGTAATTTTCTTTTCTTTTATTTTATTTTATATTAAAAACGATATATAATCTCTCCTTGTTTGTACACTATAATTAGCTGAAGAAGGGCTTGCCCGAAAGCTTCCTTAATCGCGTTAATAAAAAAGAGTTGCGGCGATATATGATTCCCTCTTTCTAAAGTATTGTGTGTTGAATTATAGTTGGTGAATCTATCTAAGAGTATACACACATGGACAAAAGGAAGTTGTACCTTTCAGCATGTATTTCGGGATTCAGACAATAACTCAGAAAGATATTACAGTGACATTTATTGAAGACACGAGATAACCAAGTGTGAATAAAATTGCCTATGTCTCCTTGTTGTTGTTTCTTATTCCCTTGTGTAAAGATCTTAAATTCCATGAGTCCATGCTCCTCGAGCTGTTTGATGATAAGCAGCGGCCTCTCCCAAAGGTCCTGTTTAGTGCATCTAATGCAAACCAAAATGTGTTCTGAAGCTGCAGGTGCCAAGCTACATTTTGGGGAAGTGGGGTAGATTTTGTTATTATTTTCTATCTTCAATGGCTTGAGATGGCCTGTTCTAAATATTGTTAGTGTCGTTTGATGCTGTCTATTTCTGATGTTCTGTCTCCTTAAAAATAATAGATGAGATCGACAACATCAGAGATTTTTCACTTCCTTAAGTTTTGTCCATGAGTGTACATATCCATTAGAGGCGCTGTGACAAGCTACTATGTGTACAGGAGTGAGGAGGAGAGGACCCAGATTGTAGGGATGAGCGCCACCTTACCCAACCTAACCACCCTGGCTGGCTGGCTGCGAGCGGACCTCTACACCACAGACTTCAGGCCAGTGCCGCTGCGGGAGTTGGTGAAGGTGGGGCCGGAACTGTTGGAGGGGGGCCAGTTACTACGGAGGCTGGACCACTGCCCCCTCCAGTTCCCTGCAGACCCGGACCACACCATTCAGCTGGCCCTGGAACCCCTGCTAGCCGGGGGCCATGGAGTCCTGGTGTTCTGTCCCACCAAGAACTGGTGTGAGCAACTGGCACAGAACCTGGCTCGAGAGATCTACCGCTTGGGCTCTCTTTCTGGTAAACTCCCCTCCTCTTCCAGCTACTTTGTTTAGGAGGTCTGAAGAATAGATAAGGCACAATTTGGATTATAGATCAGAACTACAAAGTAATAAGATCAAATCTAAATAAATAAATGGCTTGTTACGTTGTGGTAACAGACTAGTAGCCATCATCAGACAAAAGTACTGGATGAGAAAAAAATATCTCAGCATGTTCTTAATACAGCAAAGCCTCCATGTAAAGGACACCTAATTGCAGAGCCAAAGTGTCTTTTAGGGAGACGTGTCCTCTTACCAGAGAGTTGCTAAATAGCAAAAATGGTAATTTTGCAAATGAAAGTTGTCCTTTGCAGAGAGGTGTCCTCTAGCGTGAGTGTCCTCTCATGGATGGAAGTTCTACTGTACTTGATAACAGCAACTATTTAAAAATATGCAGTGATATTTTTTATCATTCAGTAAATAATGTGATGTTTTGGTAACAATATTGTTACTATTATTAGAAAACTTTTTAATAAAAATGATAACTACATTGTTACAGAAAAAGAACATACTATTTATTCATTTGGATTTGATCTTATTACCTTGTGTTTCTGAATTAAATAAATGAAAATACCTATAGCTTGTAGAGAGAGATATATTATATGTGTAAGCCACTGAAATGGGTAACTTCATTAACGATTAAATGTATTATGAAAAAGGCATCAGCAATTATCAGGAGAAGCCTTTTTCTTAATTTATCCATCTGATCCCAGTACAATTTCACTTTTGTTTCTATTTTTTTTTACAAATTATAAATGTTTGCTTTTTATAGATATATATAATTGATTATGTGTATAAATTTTCATATTGAAGATATGTTTTTTTATAATACATTATAAAGGACTGCGCCGTATGATTATAAAACAACACTTGAAGTTGCACCGCATAAGTTTCTTTTCTGTGAAAAAATCAATATTTATTTCAAAGAGAAATATTTACTATTTCTAACTTTTTTGGATGAAGTATGAAAGGGTGAAAATATGAAGAGTAATGATATAAAGAGTTGTGGGTTCGATTCTCATCCCTGGACACTTTTATTTTTCCGTTCGCCATTACTCTTCATATTTTCACCCTTTCATACTTCATCCAAAAAAGTTAGAAATAGTAAATATTTCTCTTTGAAATAAATATTGATTTTTTCACAGAAAAGAAACTTATGCGGTGCAACTTCAAGTGTTGTTTTATATGTTTTTTTGCTTATCCCTAGTACACGTGGTACAGGCCATGATAATCATGGTGGGTAGTTAGCGACTGCTTTTACTGTAAGCGCACCACATGTCTACACATGTGAAAAGCAGTTAGACTTTGCACTTACAAATGTGCAAGAATCAGGGGGCCATTTGAGCATTTTTTTTTTTTTTTAAACAGAAAAAAGTCTCCAATGCGGGAATTGAACCCAGGTCATAGTGGTTGAAAACTAAACGGTTTAACCAGCCTTCCACCAACCCCCCGTGAAGATATGTGATTAGGCACAATTTCAGTATGATTGGACATCAAGAATTGGATGAAAAAAAAACAAGATTTCACTTTTATGGACAGAGTGAGTTGAATAAAAGCATGTAGAAATTTTCTAGAAACCCTACAGTAGAGTAGATCCACTTCCATCCAATCACGTATGTCCAGCTAACAGCACCAGCAGCGAACTCACCGCTGGCCGGAGATTACGGGAGGTCCTCAACTCAGACCGACTAGCAGAGATCCTGGAGCTCCTTCGCAAGACTCCCGCTGGACTGGATGAGATTTTAGTCAGGACTGTGGCTTTTGGTGTGGCCTTCCATCATGCTGGTGTGTACTTGTTTACTTTTGTTAATTCTTTTCAATATACACTCAGAGACAGGACTTAAGGAGGTGAAAGGTCTTTTATATCACCAATCATTATTTTTAAAGGAGAAAGAAGCAATTTTGGTCACACATGGTTATCTCGTGTGTCTTCAATAAAGGTCAGTGTAATATCTTTCAGTGTTCTCTCTCCACAACTCCCCCTATGTACCTACACTCTCCCCACAACTCCCCCTATGTACCTAGACTCTCCCCACAACTCCCCCTATGTACCTAGACTCTCTCCACAACTCCCCCTATGTACCTAGACTCCCTACAGCCCACCTATGTACCTAGACTCTCCCCACAACTCCCCCTATGTACCTAGACTCTCTCCACAACTCCCCCTATGTACCTAGACTCCCTACAGCCCACCTATGTACCTAGACTCTCCCCACAACTCCCCCTATGTACCTAGACTCCCTACAGCCCACCTATGTACCTAGACTCTCCCCACAACTCCCCCTATGTACCTAGACTCTCTCCACAACTCCCCCTATGTACCTAGATTCTCCCTACAACTCTCCCTATGTACCTAGACTCTCCCCACAACTCCCCCTATGTACCTAGATTCTCCCTACAACTCTCCCTATGTACCTAGACTCTCCCCACAACTCCCCCTATGTACCTAGATTCTCCCCACAACTCCCCCTATGTACCTAGATTCTCCCCACAACTCCCCCTATGTACCTAGATTCTCCCCACAACTCCCCCTATGTACCTAGACTCTCCCTACAACTCTCCCTATGTACCTAGACTCTCCCCACAACTCCCCCTATGTACCTAGACTCTCCCCACAACTCCCCCTATGTACCTAGACTCTCCCCACAACTCCCCCTATGTACCTAGATTCTCCCCACAACTCTCCCTATGTACCTAGACTCTCCCCACAACTCCCCCTATGTACCTAGATTCTCCCCACAACTCCCCCTATGTACCTAGATTCTCCCCACAACTCTCCCTATGTACCTAGATTCTCCCCACAACTCCCCCTATGTACCTAGACTCTCCCCACAACTCCCCCTATGTACCTAGATTCTCCCCACAACTCTATCTATGTACCTACACTCTCCCCACAACTCCCCCTATGTACCTAGACTCCCTACAGCCCACCTATGTACCTAGACTCTCCCCACAACCCCGCCTATGTACCTAGATTCTCCCCACAACTCTATCTATGTACCTACACTCTCCCCACAACTTCCCCTATGTACCTAGACTCCCTACAGCCCACCTATGTACCTAGACTCTCCCCACAACTCCCCCTATGTACCTAGACTCCCTACAGCCCACCTATGTACCTAGACTCTCCCCACAACTCCCCCTATGTACCTAGACTCTCCCCACAACTCCCCCTATGTACCTAGATTCTCCCCACAACTCTATCTATGTACCTACACTCTCCCCACAACTCCCCCTATGTACCTAGACTCCCTACAGCCCACCTATGTACCTAGACTCTCCCCACAACTCCCCCTATGTACCTAGATTCTCCCCACAACTCTCCCTATGTACCTAGATTCTCCCCACAACTCCCCCTATGTACCTACACTCTCCCCACAACTCCCCCTATGTACCTAGACTCCCTACAGCCCACCTATGTACCTAGACTCTCCCCACAACCCCGCCTATGTACCTAGATTCTCCCCACAACTCTATCTATGTACCTACACTCTCCCCACAACTCCCCCTATGTACCTAGACTCCCTACAGCCCACCTATGTACCTAGACTCTCCCCACAACCCCGCCTATGTACCTAGATTCTCCCCACAACTCTATCTATGTACCTACACTCTCCCCACAACTCCCCCTATGTACCTAGACTCCCTACAGCCCACCTATGTACCTAGACTCTCCCCACAACTCCCCCTATGTACCTAGATTCTCCCCACAACTCTCCCTATGTACCTAGATTCTCCCCACAACTCTATCTATGTACCTACACTCTCCCCACAACTCCCCCTATGTACCTAGACTCCCTACAGCCCACCTATGTACCTAGACTCTCCCCACAACCCCGCCTATGTACCTAGATTCTCCCCACAACTCTATCTATGTACCTACACTCTCCCCACAACTCCCCCTATGTACCTAGACTCCCTACAGCCCACCTATGTACCTAGACTCTCCCCACAACTCCCCCTATGTACCTAGATTCTCCCCACAACTCTATCTATGTACCTACACTCTCCCCACAACTCCCCCTATGTACCTAGACTCCCTACAGCCCACCTATGTACCTAGACTCTCCCCACAACCCCGCCTATGTACCTAGATTCTCCCCACAACTCTATCTATGTACCTACACTCTCCCCACAACTCCCCCTATGTACCTAGACTCCCTACAGCCCACCTATGTACCTAGACTCTCCCCACAACTCCCCCTATGTACCTAGACTCTCCCCACAACTCCCCCTATGTACCTAGATTCTCCCCACAACTCTCCCTATGTACCTAGATTCTCCCCACAACTCCCCCTATGTACCTAGACTCTCCCCACAACTCCCCCTATGTACCTAGATTCTCCCCACAACTCTATCTATGTACCTACACTCTCCCCACAACTCCCCCTATGTACCTAGACTCCCTACAGCCCACCTATGTACCTAGACTCTCCCCACAACCCACCCTATGTACCTAGATTCTCCCCACAACTCCCCCTATGTACCTACACTCTCCCCACAACTCCCCCTATGTACCTAGACTCTCCCCACAACTCCCCCTATGTACCTACACTCTCCCCACAACTCCCCCTATGTACCTAGACTCTCCCCACAACCCACCCTATGTACCTAGATTCTCCCTACAACTCCCCCTATGTACCTAGACTCTCCCCACAACTCCCCCTATGTACCTAGATTCTCCCCACAACTCTATCTATGTACCTACACTCTCCCCACAACTCCCCCTATGTACCTAGACTCCCTACAGCCCACCTATGTACCTAGACTCTCCCCACAACTCCCCCTATGTACCTACACTCTCCCCACAACTCCCCCTATGTACCTAGATTCTCCCCACAACTCCCCCTATGTACCTACACTCTCCCCACAACTCCCCCTATGTACCTAGATTCTCCCCACAACTCCCCCTATGTACCTAGACTCTCCCTACAACTCTCCCTATGTACCTAGATTCTCCCCACAACTCCCCCTATGTACCTACACTCTCCCCACAACTCCCCCTATGTACCTAGATTCTCCCCACAACTCCCCCTATGTACCTAGACTCTCCCTACAACTCTCCCTATGTACCTAGATTCTCCCCACAACTCCCCCTATGTACCTACACTCTCCCCACAACTCCCCCTATGTACCTAGACTCTCCCCACAACTCCCCCTATGTACCTAGATTCTCCCCACAACTCTATCTATGTACCTACACTCTCCCCACAACTCCCCCTATGTACCTAGACTCCCTACAGCCCACCTATGTACCTAGACTCTCCCCACAACTCCCCCTATGTACCTACACTCTCCCCACAACTCCCCCTATGTACCTAGATTCTCCCCACAACTCCCCCTATGTACCTACACTCTCCCCACAACTCCCCCTATGTACCTAGATTCTCCCCACAACTCCCCCTATGTACCTAGACTCTCCCTACAACTCTCCCTATGTACCTAGATTCTCCCCACAACTCCCCCTATGTACCTACACTCTCCCCACAACTCCCCCTATGTACCTAGATTCTCCCCACAACTCCCCCTATGTACCTAGACTCTCCCCACAACTCCCCCTATGTACCTAGACTCTCCCCACAACTCCCCCTATGTACCTAGATTCTCCCCACAACTCTCCCTATGTACCTAGATTCTCCCCACAACTCCCCCTATGTACCTAGACTCTCCCCACAACTCCCCCTATGTACCTAGATTCTCCCCACAACTCTATCTATGTACCTACACTCTCCCCACAACTCCACCTATGTACCTAGACTCCCTACAGCCCACCTATGTACCTAGACTCTCCCCACAACCCCGCCTATGTACCTAGATTCTCCCCACAACTCTATCTATGTACCTACACTCTCCCCACAACTCCCCCTATGTACCTAGACTCCCTACAGCCCACCTATGTACCTAGACTCCCTACAGCCCACCTATGTACCTAGACTCTCCCCACAACTCCCCCTATGTACCTAGACTCCCTACAACTCTATCTATGTACCTACACTCTCCCCACAACTCCCCCTATGTACCTAGACTCCCTACAGCCCACCTATGTACCTAGACTCTCCCCACAACCCCGCCTATGTACCTAGATTCTCCCCACAACTCTATCTATGTACCTACACTCTCCCCACAACTCCCCCTATGTACCTAGACTCCCTACAGCCCACCTATGTACCTAGACTCTCCCCACAACTCCCCCTATGTACCTAGACTCCCTAAAACCCCCCCTATGTACCTAGACTCCCTAAAACCCCCCCTATGTACCTAGATTCTCCCCACAACTCTATCTATGTACCTACACTCTCCCCACAACTCCCCCTATGTACCTAGACTCCCTACAGCCCACCTTTGTACCTAGACTCTCCCCACAACTCCCCCTATGTACCTAGACTCCCTAAAACCCCCCCTATGTACCTAGACTCCCTAAAACCCCCCCTATGTACCTAGACTCTCTCCACAACTCCCCCTATGTAACTAGACTCTCCCCACAACTCCCCCTATGTACCTAGACTCCCTAAAACCCCCCCTATGTACCTAGACTCCCTAAAACCCCCCCTATGTACCTAGACTCTCTCCACAACTCCCCCTATGTACCTACCAGGACTGACCATGGAGGAGAGAGATGTGCTGGAAGCCGGATTCAGAGCCGGACACCTCAAGCTCCTGGTGGCCACCTCCACCCTCTCCAGTGGAGTGAACCTCCCAGCACGCCGTGTGCTCATCCGCAGCCCTCACTTCCGGGGTAACAGCCTGGACCCACTGGCCTACCGCCAGATGGCAGGAAGAGCCGGGAGAAAGGGGGCTGACACTCAAGGTGGGTTTGTTTTCCTTTTTGGTCAGGACTTCATTCATGTCTTTTGTACAGTACAACCTCCCTGTAAAGGACAACACCTAATTGCAGAGCCAAAGTATCCTTTAGGGTGAGGTGTCCTCTTACTGGAAAGTTGCTAAATAGTAAAAATGGTAATTTTGCAAATGAAAACTTTCCTTTGTAGAGAGATGTCCTCTAGCCGGGTGTCTACTAAAGGGAGGTTCTACTGTAATGAAAATATTTACTGGCTGCGAAGTGTATTTTAATTCTTAAAAAAATGTTTTTCCTTTTGGTCAGGACTTCACATACGTGTCCTTTGTATTTATTAGTTTTGAACCATCTATTTAACAGCAATTGATGTAAATCTCCTGGATATCAATTAAATAATTACAAAGGTTTCTGGAGATGAGTTTCTTCTCTTCTTCTTTCTTATCTCCACTCAATCATATCATATGACAACCATCATGACTGGGTGAAGTAGAATGCATCTGCCTTTGTCATTAAGACTGGGAGCACTACTCAGTGGCAGGATGACTTAGCTCCAAAAGAAATGGCCACATCTGACATGAGGAACAGATGCCATTTGCAGCCGCTCCTAACATGGAGTACAAACTGCTCATCCTGTATCCCTGGGGCCCTTACAGGGTACTATCAGCCGGGCCAGCTGAACCCAGGTTTTTTAGTGATCTTGTTACTGCTCCCCCTCCTCCTTTTTTATCCGGGCTTGGGACCGGCAAAGGCGGAGTTTGAGTTTCTCTTTATTTTATCAAAGCAGTCTCAAGCACCCCTGCTCTTCAACAGGAGAACATATATAAAACTTGCCTGATGCCAAAAAAAGAGCAGAAATGCCTGAATCTTGAGACTGCATTGATGAAATAAAAAGAAACTCATTCCAGAAACCTTTTTAATTACAGTTAAACCTGTCTATAGCTCCCCCTCTAAATAGCGCCTCCCTCTCTATAGCGCCCGATTTTAAATACGTAGTACGATGAGATTTACATTAAAAGTGACCTGTCTATAGCACCCCCTCTCTATAGCACTCTTTTGGTGAGTCCAAAGAGGGGGTGCTATAGACAGGTTTAACTGTATATAATTAACCATCTATTTAAACCAAGTTCCTGGAGCATACAGTTTGAACTAGCATGCATGAATGTTAAGGTAAAATTTGGATTATAGATTAGAAACACCTAAGATAACAACACTAAATCCAAATTAATGAAATTTTTGTGATGTTTCTATAACGGCTTGTTACCAAAAATAAAATTTTTTTCTTGATTACCTTATGTTTCCATCATGCATAGAAATACCAAGAATTTTCAACTAAGGATCAATCAGTTCGAAAATTATAATTTCTTTGTATCATATGATCATTTGAAATTCTTTTAAAATCATCAAGAGATAACATTCTTGATAAAGCACAATTTGGATTATAGATTATAATACAAGAAAATGAGACCTAATCCAAATAATTTATGTTGTTGCTGAAACGTCACACACTAATAAATTATTTGGAGATTAGGTGTTATTTTCTTGTAAGATAACCTTCTTGAATATCATATCTCTTTGATATCTCTTCTCAAGCTTTCGAGCTTTTCATTTTTCTCAGGACTTCAGGATAAAAGATTCCACTGTACAGTAAAACCTGTTTTGGGGAGAATTTCCATTTGATTACAAACAAAAATGCCCTGTGGTAAGATAGCCTGAATAAATTTGGTTACCATAAACCTAAAACTATTCTACAAGAAAATAATACCTTATCCAAATAAATTAATGGTGTGTGACATTTCGGTAACAGCATTGTTACCATCAACAGACAAAATAATCATGATAAACATCATCATGTTACCATCATCAATCCATTCTTTTGTCTGATGATGGTAACAACGCTGTTACCGAAATATCACACACTATTAATTTATTTGGATTAGGTCTTATTTTTCTTGTAGCTATATTCTATAATCTAAATTGTGCTTTATCACCTAAAATTATTCTTTTATATAAAAATTCAATGATATTTATAATATGGGTAATTCAATTCTTTTAGAGGCTTGAAAAATTTAGATAGGAACTCTTCTCAACCTGTAATCCCAAAACACATTATTGACTGTATTGACTCATCCATTGATGAGCTCTACTCTTCCCCAGCAGACACCATCAAAAGTCTCAAGCTTTAAAAGCTTGATACCGTAATATGAATGAGTGGAGATAAGAAAGAAGAAGATAGAAACGCATTAGGTCAGATGGCCCAAGGAAATAAAATACTAAAATGATGGTAAAACCAACGGTTCCAATTAAAAATCCACTTCAAAGACAGGTGAACTTCCAGAAAAAATGACTTCTCTGAAAGGTTTCACCTTATATCAAATTAGTGAATGAGTAGAGCAAATACTCTCCATTTCTAAAGATTAGTTCAGATTATAAATTAGAAAGAAAAGGTAACAAGACACCATATCCAAATAAGTATAATATGGCTAATGCTTTGGTAGTATCAAAGCACTGTATTCAAATGGTCACTAATAAGTTTATTTGTTTGGATGTGGTCTTTTACCTTTTGTGTTCCTCATTTCTAACTTAGTTAAAGAACTGGTTATTTAAAGTTACTCTGAGGAATAAGCAGTACGGACCAACAGCAGTATTGTTAGAAGAGGAGAAAGACCTCTTTAAAAATTCCGAGTTCAACTGACCCGGTTGATGGACCTCAGTGAGGATTCCTCTCCAGGGATACAGAGGAGCTGTGTCTGTACTCATGTTAGAGTCGGTAGCAAAGATGTCTGCTTTCATGTTAGGATTGGTCTCAAAATATAGGTAAAGTCCGACTTACACCAAAGTGTGCCTGGATCATGGTGACATGATCAAAGAAAGCTGCATCCCCTTTTCAAACAAAGGCTCACATGCACATGGGGAAAGGGAGGAAAAATTACTGTATTGTTTTGTTGTTGTATGACAAATCCATACAGGGCAATGGGCCCTAATAAAAGCCTTTTTTGTTGTTGTTGTTGAAAGCTGCATTGCTACACCACAGCTCAAGAAGCATGAACTCATGGAATTTGTGTTATCTTTACACAAGGGGATATGGTTGTGTGGGGATGTCAACCAGATGGTGGTGTTGCAGGGGAGAGCATACTGCTATGTAAGGAAAACGAGAAGGCAGCTGCGGAAGCCCTGATTGGAGCAGAGATGCAGCCAGTCCAATCCTGCCTGCTCCAGACCAATGGGGATCTCTCCTCCAGCTTGAAGAGAGCCATTCTGGAGGTGGGAACCCTCCTCTGTTATTGTTATTATTATTATCCCTAGTACACGTAGTACAGGCCATGATAATCATGGTGGGTAGTTAGCCACTGCTTTTACTGTAAGTGCACCACATGTCTACACATGTGAAAAGCAGTTCGACTTTGCACTTACAAATGTGCCAGAGCCACGTTTGGTTAGTTGCACTCCCTGGTGGGGTTGGACTTTTGCAAGAATCGGGGGCCATTGGAGTATTTTTTTAATCAGAAAAAAGTGCCCAATGCAGGATTCGATCCCGGGTCGTAGCAGTCGAAAACCAATGGTTCAGACCTCCCTTCAATCAACCCCCTTTAATGTAAAAATATATGTATCTATTAAAACTTTTTTTAAAAAATGATTTAAACAAAAAATTGTAAGAAATGTTTTGAAAATTTTTTAACTATAAAATGTGTTGTATTTTTACATTTATCTCTTAATGATTTATTGATGAATTATATTTCATGTTCTTAATACAAATATTTTAAAATTTAGGATAGACCTCATTATTTTTTCTCCTTTAATATTTTAAAATACTTAACTTATTCTGATTGTAACTTTTTTAAATATTTTTTTGCTTGCACAATTTCACCCACCTACTTTGTATTTTTAATTATTTCAACTGTGATATTATCTACATCACCCTTACACCTACAACATTATGCGGCGCTGAGTTTGTGTATACAAAAATGTAATGCCATGATAAAGGTTTGGCGTTCAGCCAACCGAAATATTGGCAAAATAAATATTTTATTAAATCCAATATATGCCTTTTTATTATCTAATGAATTAAATATGGATTGCGCTATTTTCAAAAAATATATATATAAATGTATTCTCCAATTTGGATCAAAGATGAAAGTATATAATGGTTAAAGAAGTCTACAATTCCCCGCCTGAGAGGTAAAGTGTGTGGGCAGGTTGTGGCCAGTGGAGTAGCCAAGCAGCCCCAGGATGTCCGACAGTACATGTCCTGCACCCTACTGGCCTGCGCAGTCTCCGCGGAGCAGGATGAAGTGACGGCTGCTGTGGACGGTTGCATCGGCTTCCTACAGGAACAAGAACTGATCACCATCACTGGGGAAGACTTCCACCCCACCAAGCTGGGCCTGGCCGTACTGGCTTCCTCCCTCTCCCCAGATGAAGGACTACGGGTCTTCACAGAGCTCCAGAAAGCCAGGCAGTGCTTCGTACTGGACTCTGACCTCCATCTCATCTACCAGGTTTGTTGGCCTGCTGAGAGCAGCTTTGTTAGAAAGACCTCTTTAAATATCCTTCTCTTCTTCTTCTTCTTTCTTATCTCAACCATCTTGACTGGGTGAACCCCAACTACTTGGATTACTTTTATTTATTTTATTATCCCTAGTATACACATAGTACAGACCATGATAATGATGGTGGGTAGAAGTAGGAAGTAGGCGACTGCTTTTACTGTAAGTGCACCACATGTATTCACATTTAAAAAGCAGTTCGACTTTGCACTTACAAATGTGCCCGTTTTGTTACTTTCACTCGCTGGTGGGGTTGGACTTTTGCAAATCGGTAATCATTGGAGAATTTTTATTAGAAAAATGTACCCAATGCGGGAATCGAACCCGAGTCATAGCAGTCGAAAACCAATGGTTTAGACCATCCTTCCACCGACCCCTAAATTAATAGTGTGTGACGTTTCGGTAACAGCGTGCCAGAGCCCAGTTTGGTTACTTGCACTTGCTGTTTCTTGTATGTCTCAGCTTGTCTTGCCCCTGTACAAAGTTAACAATGGTGTTGCAGGTGACCCCTCCCTACATCAGTGATATGCTGGAACAGATTGACTGGCTTCACTACATGAACTTGTGGGAGAAACTGCCTGCGGGGCAGCGGAGGGTTGGGGAGTTGGTGGGGGTGGAGGAACGCTTCCTGGCGCGTTGTGTACGCGGCCAGAATCCAACAGGACCCAGGCAGAAAAGGCTCCTGGGCATCCACCGCAGGTTCTTCGCAGCCCTGGCATTGGCTGATCTTGTCTCAGAGGTTCCCCTCCACGAAGTTGCCTCCAAGTTCTCCTGTGGCCGTGGACTGCTCCAATCTCTTCAGCAGAGTGCTGCCACCTTCGCAGGTCAGAACCATCACTGTGGTATTGTACACAATATGGATAATACAAACATGATAAGGCACAATTTGGATTATAGATTATTAAAACAAGGTAATAAGACCAAATCCAAATAAATAAATAGTGTGTGACCTTTCGGTAACAATGCTTTTACCATCATCAGAGATTCAGTACTATTGTCTGATGATGGTATCAACACTGTTACCAAAATGTCACACACTATTTATTTATTTGGTCTTATTATCTTGTGTTGATAATACAAAAATGGCATGGATGGTCTCTTTCACACATAAAACAAACTTCTACTCTCCTTACTGCAATGAATAAATATTGGGAGGGCTTGGCTCATCAGTGGTGGACCCTCCCAGCTAACTATGGATATAAGCTTTTTATGACAGTAGAATTACATAACAATATACAAAAGTTTAAGTCCATAGTTTGCTTGAATACCATTGCTGAGATTCCATCCTTCAGCATTTTTTTTTTTTTGCTTATCCCTTGTACACATGTTACAGGCCATAATAATCATGGTGGGTAGAAGTAGGCTACTTCTTTTACTGTAAGTACACCACATGTCTACACATGTGAAAAAAAGACTAATGTGGGATTCAATCCCGGGTCGTGTTAGTCAAAAATCGACAGTTCATACCACTTCACCACCAAACAACTCCAAATAAGTGAATCATTTAACACAGTATTAGAGCTCTAAGAAGCGGTCTGGTGGATTAAATTGGCGAAACCGCTGGGAGGATACACCATTGATGAGCCAAGCCCTCTCAATATATTTTCATCGCAGTAAGAACAGTAGAAGTTTGTTTAGTGTGTAAAAGAAGCTTTCGTGCTTTAATGCTTCAATTTCCTAAATATAGAAGGCATTTTATTGCTTTATATAACAATAAAGATAATAGAAACAATATACAGTTAAACCTGTCTATAGCGCCCCCTCTTGGGACTCGCCAAAATAGGGTGCTATAGAGAGGGGGTGTTATAGACAGGTCACTTTTAATGTAAATCGCATCGTACTATGTATTTAAAATTGGGCGCTATTTAGAGGGGGCGCTATAGACAGGTTTAAATGTCATGTAATAGGAAAAAGAAATCAGTAGTGTCTTCTTCTTCTTTCTTATCCCCACTCAATCATATCAGGATATCAAGTTGTGATCCTTGATGGTGTCTGTTTGACAACCATCATGACTGGGTGAAATAGAATGAGTCTGCCTTTGTCATTAAGACTGGGTGCACTACTCAGTAGCAGGCCGACTTAGCTCCAAAAGAAATGGCCGCCTCTGACATGAGGAACAGATGCCATGTGCAGCTGCTCCTAACATGGAGTACAAACGCTGCTCATTCTGTATACCTGGATTAGGAGTCCTTACAGGGTACTATCAGCCAGGCCAGCTGAGCCCAGGTTTTTTAGTGAACTTGTTACTGCTCCCCCTCCTCCTTTTTCATCCGGACTTGGGACCAGCAAAGGCGGCGTTAATCAGTGGTGTAAATATTTGAAATAAAAATTTATAAAAGCAATATTCACAGAAATATTGATGAGCTTGAGTTCAGTTGCATTTAATATGTGTGTGACATTTCAGTAACAGCGTTGTTACCAAAACATCACACATTGTTTATTTATTTAGATTTGGTCTTATTACTTTGGGTTCTACTGTAAATAAAGATCCATCCAGGGATATGTTTCTTTAAATGTTTTTTTTAAATTTGAACTTAAGTTTTCAGGCCTAATAACCCTTTGACGGAAGTAACCTATTAACTAATTAAATGCCAACACATCTAGGATATATACATTCATGGGCAAAATTCAAGGAAGTGGAAAGTCTCTAATTGTTGGTCATCTATTTTTTTTTTTTTTTTTGAAGGAGACAGAGGCAATTTTGTTCACAACTGGTTATCTTGTGTGTCTTCAATAAAGGAACTGTAATATATTTCATAATTATTGTGTCTGAATCCCAATATACATGCTAAAAGTTACAACTGAGAATTTGCATATTAAAAGTTATTTATTACAAGGTTTTAAAGAAAAGTTAGAGTAAAAGTCAGTCAGATCATCTTAGACCAGGGGTTGGCAACCTGCAGCTCTTTGGATGTTAAACTGTGTTTAGTATTTATTGTTGGCAAGAAAAAATTTTTTGTGACTTTAAAAACTTTGAAATTTTGTAAATTGCAATTTTTGACTCTTCCAATTCCCAAGGTTGCTGATCCCTGCCCCTAGACTATACTTAATGAACTTCTATTGTATTTTGTTCTACCACAGGACCTTCCTACGATGTCCCAGCTAACTAATGAAGTGGGTGCACACAGGAATGGTGACTGTGTTCTGTAACCGGCTGGGATGGACCAACTTGGAGGTACTGCTCTCGGACTTCCAGTCCCGCCTCCACCACGGAGCGGCCACAGAGCTGTGTAGTTTGCTCCGCCTCCCCTCTCTGACAGCCCGGCTGGCCCGCCTCTTCCACTCTGCCGGCCTCACTAGCCCCTCCCACCTGGCCTCTGCTGACCCCGCCTCCTTGGCTCGCATCCTTCGTAACTCCTCCCCCTTTCACAGGTACATAGCTTATCAACACTTGGAAATAGATTTTCACAAAGTTAGAACCATCTTTCATATTTGAATCTCATGAAAGATTGCCTAAAAATATGGCTATAGTCTCTTCTATAGGTGCATTCTCATTAGAAACCCTATCTGGATTGAAAGACTTCTCATGACTTGTGGGTGACACAACAGAGTCTCTGATAAGAACCCGCCTCCAGAAGACCATGAATTTAGTCATGTTTTCAGGCAGTCTCTCATGGGAGACTCTACTGTAGTACTGCAGTGCAAGGGGATTACCTCTAGCTATAGATTCAATGTGGGTTGCAGTGACAAGCAAGCTGATGGGGAGACGTCCTTCCAAGCCCGGCAGAAGAGAGAATCCAGAAAGCTCTTCCTGACAGGCAGCAGTAGGGCAATGACTGAAACAGAAGTCTCAGAGATCTTGGTGAAGGAAGCTCAGGATTTCATCCAGAAAGAACTCGGCATTAGAATTCTGGATTGGAAACAGAAGCCTCAACAAATAACTGCCCCAACCAACCCACTACATGTAGAGACCAACAAACAATCAGATCAAGCTAGCGGCTCATCTATTTTGGAACAGCACAACCCTGAGCCAGACATCCTATGTACAGAACAGTCTAGCAGCCCATCACTGTTGGAACAGAACAACTCTCAGCAAAGTCCAAACATCCCATGTACAGAACTGTCTAGCAGCCCATTCCTGTTGGAACAGCACAACTCTCAGCAAAGTCCAAATATCCCATCTACAGAGCTTTCTAGCAGCCCATTCCTGTTGGAACAGCACAACCCTCAGCCAGACATCCCATGTACAGAACTGTCTAGCAGCCCATCCCTCTTGGAACAGCACAACTATCAGCCAATTCCAGTCACAAAACAACAGGGTGGCAATTTTCAACCAAGCCCAGATAATCCCCTTTGTGAAGAGGAAAACAATATGCAAGTAAAGTCAAACAATCCCTATGTAGAACAGGCTAGCAAAGAGCCTGAGATTCCTAATGAAATTCAAACTGAACAGCTGCCCAATCTAGATTCACAAAGCTCAAAGTCACCATCAGCCAATAAGGATGATGTGGTTGTTATTGATATCCCTTTGAATGATCCAGTGAACCCAAAATCTGTAACTCCCAGCACAGAAACAGCCACAGATATTCCGTCAAGTGCAGCTACTGCATCCCTATCATCATCTTTGAATGAAACCCCACCTCACTCTCAGACTTCAGAAAGCTCCAATGCTATATCTTCCCCCGACCCGGTTCTTGAACTTGATAACCAGTCTCAACTTTTTACCCGGGAGTCCCCAAGAATGAATTCCTCCCAGCTCTTCACCAGTCTCACTGCATCCCAGCTCAAAGAAGAATTCCTAGCCCAATCACAATCCCCTACTCAAATAGCAAAACTTTCTTCATCCAAGGTGAATTTTAATGAGACCCTTGTCCTG
This sequence comes from Cordylochernes scorpioides, assembly GCA_030710605.1. Classification (NCBI taxonomy): domain Eukaryota; kingdom Metazoa; phylum Arthropoda; class Arachnida; order Pseudoscorpiones; family Chernetidae; genus Cordylochernes; species Cordylochernes scorpioides. The sequence goes on along the minus strand of CP092869.1, from coordinate 82,902,567 downwards.
GACTCTCAAACAGATCACTTGCTGACAAATGGCAATATCAGCAAATGCGTGCAAGTCAGCGAATCTTTGCATGTTAAATCCCACAGCGAATCTTTACTTCTTTGCGACAGCTTCATTCTTCCGACTCAAGAGTTTGAACGCATGATCCAACCACAAGACAAGGGGGATTGTGAAGTTGATCAGAACCTTGAAGCTGAGCCTGATGCCCCAGCTGAGAAAGATGCCGGTATAAACACAGAAAGAGTGGCTGTTGTAGGAAGCGAGGACATTTTTGAATCCTTCACCAATGGTCAAACATCCAGGTCAACATCTCCGCTAAACCTGGTGCTGTCCGAGCTATCCGAAGATGAACAACCAGAGAATACCAATAATTTATCTCTGTCGTCAGTCTCATCTTTCAAGCCCTTCTATCCAGTGGGGGGAGAAGGGGCTTCCCTCAAGTTTTCCACTCCAAAGAGGACCACCCAGGATATAAATCCCACGCCAAGGAAGAGGCCCAGATTGGAAGAAGAACTGTCACCATTTAGCGAATGTATCTCCCCCACACCTCCCAGAAGCTCAAGACCCACCCAGGGGAAACTCTTCACAGCAGATTCCTGTCTCTTTTCTTCTTCCTCCTCTTCTTCTTCCAGCGATGAAGCTGAGATCTCTTCTCCAGCATCCTCAGGACTCACCATCCGGGATGTCTGCTCCCATCCCAAGACTTTCAAGAAATTTGTGAAGGAATGGAAGAGTCAGAAGCTGTTTTCCCTGGCTGTGGCCCACTCCTCACTACCTCAGGATGAGGGACAAGGGATTGGTGGCAAGTTCAAACCGGGTAAGTTGCCTCCTTCCTTTTTTAAACATCTTTAAAAACTTTCTAAGCTGACTCCATGCACAACAAGACAGTCATATACATTAGAAGAACTGTCTGAAGACCTACACTGCAGTTCAGTCGTCTATGATCAGCCAGACTCTTCCAATATATGCTGGTGACCATAATCTTCTCCTTCTTTCTTATCTTCACTCAATCATATTAGGATATCAAGTTGTGACCCTTGATGGTGTCTGTTTGACAACCATCATGAGTGGGTGAAGTAGAATGTGTCTGCCTTTGCCATTAAGACTGGGAGCACTACTCAGTGGCAGGCCGCCTTAGCTCCAAAAGAAATGGCCACCTCTGACATGAGGAACAGATGTCATGTGCAGCCGTTCCTAACATGGTGTACAAACACTGCTCATCCTGTATCCCATCCTGTATCACTGGATTAGGAGCCCTTACAGGGTACTATCAGCCAGGCCAGCTGAGCCCAGGTTTTTTAGTGATCTTGCTACTCCTTTTTCATACGGGCTTGGGACCGGCAACATAACAGATGGCGCGCTAATGTATCATAGTGTTTGTATTGAATGTTGGGCCATCTCCATGTCAACATGAAAGATGGGTGCCAGCTGGTAGACCTCGACCCAATCCCTGGCCACTGCCTGATGGGTCTGCTGTGGTGGGAATAGCCCTGGCCTGGAGGGGCATGGAGGTGATCTACCTGGACCTCCAGACTTCCACCGGTGAGTCCGGCAGTCCCCGCTGTGCTAGGTACTGAACAAGCCTTGTGTCTAGACGTGGCCATGAGTGACAGAACAGCAGCCCTCCAAGAGATGCTAACCACAGCCAGGACTGGCATTGCCGGGGACTGGAGAGGACACTGGCTGGCTCTACTGCACTGTGGACTTGTCAAACTCTTAGATGACACAGAAGTCCGGTGGAAGGACCCACAGTTAGCTGCATACCTCTTGAATCCTGATCTGTCAGACTTCTCTCTTGATGCCCTGGTCCGTCAGTATCTTCCCCATATGGACTTCCAATGCTGTGGTAAGTCCTTCCTGCCCAACACATCTGTCTCATCTACTGATTAATAAATTAGATTATGCCTTAGAGTGAGCCATCTCTCTTCAGAAAAGTAAAAGAATTTATCCCAAATTTTTCTTTCACAAATAAACGATAAGGCACAATTTGGATTATAGATTATAATACACAAGGTAACAAGACCAAATCCAAATAAATAAATAGTGTGTAGTATTTCAGTTACAGTGTTGTTACTATCGTCAGAGATTCAGTACTTTTGTCTGATGATGGTAACAATGTTGTTACCGAAACTTCACACACTATTTGGATTTGGTCTTATTACCTTGTGTTTCCTAAATAAATGAAATTTCTCTTCTGCTCTTCATTCAATGATAAAAATATTGCAAATGCTTGGCTCATCAATGGTGAACCCCCCTAACAGTTTCGTCAGTTTAATTGATTTGTTGTTAATGTCCATCAAATTGAGTTTGACTTTTGGTGTCTCTTTTAAAAAAAAAAAAAGGTGAAAAGCTTATTAGTCAAGTATTGTCTTTTTTGAAAAGGGCAACAGTGGGTCGCCAAAAGGACAATAAACTTTTATAAAAAGATTGAGGAAGTCTTCTCAATTTGGTTATCTGATGTTACCTTTTTTTTGTCAGGAGGATCCTTACAGTCGAAATACCCAAGCTGGCATTGTGACTTTATTACTGGCTTGAGTTTGCCAGTTTGCAGAGGCGGTCAATATATATCAATGGCAAATAGTTTTTGTCTTTTTGATGCCATAGGTGACCTTACTTTATAATAGAATAATATTTTCCCAGTAAAATATCAACCCTATATTTCGACCATAAGATTGGCCTAGCCACTTTACTAGCTAAATTCTTCTATGGTCAATTTTGAATATTTCATTAATCCCTTGTGCAGCTCATAAAATCAAAGCCAGCTCTGGATTAACAATGGTCATTGGGAGGTCGGTGGAAGGGTGGTCTAAACTGTTGGTTTACGACCGCTACGACCCGGGATCAAATCCCTCATTGAGCACTTTTTTTTTTTTTCTGATTTAAAAAAAAAATGCTCCAATGACCCCCGATTCTTGCAAAAGTCTAACCCCACCAGTGAGTGCAAGTAACCAAACGGGGCTCTGTCACATTTGTAAGTGCAAAGTTGAACTGCATTTCACATGTGTAAACATGTGGTGCACTTACACTAAAAGCAGTCGCCTACTCCTACCCACCATGATTACCATGGCCTGTACCACATGTACTTAGGGATAAGCAAAAAAAAATTATGGTCATTAGCCTGAAATCATGGTCTTTGGGTGGACATTCTGAAGTTTCCCAAGCTGGTGTTGTAGATTTGCCATCGACCTGAGGCCACTAGTTTGCGGCGAGACGGTCAATAGATGGGGGCAGAATTTTTTACATCTATTTTAAAAGGAAAGGTGGTCTTTATTTTATAGTAAAGTTTCAAACAGTATAACCGACTATAATTCAACACTGCCTTTAGTTCAACTAAAAATTCTGATCTCTCTGTGTATAGAATTAAAGAAGTGACTGTAGATGGCTTACACTAACAATACCCAGTTTGTATACCTATCCCTCCAACTCTAATAAAATGGCTATTGCTGCCTGAGTGAAAGTTTACTGCTGTGTTGTTCCACTCCTGAAGATGCCGTATCCTCCCGTCTAAGAGTGAAGACAGCCACAGAAGCCTGCCAGAGTCTCCATCTGATGGCAGCTTTGCAGGATCAACTGGATGCTCGGCCTCAACTGGCTGCCCACTTTGCTGGTATAATTCTTAACCTGTGTGTGGTGCTTATTCCTCTTTGTTTATTTGCTTATCCCTAGGACACATGGTACAGGCCATGATAATCACAGTGGGTAGAAGTAGGCGACTGCTTTTACTGTAAGTGCACCACATGTCTACACATGTGAAAAGCAGTTCAACTTTGCATTTACAAATGTGCCAGAGCCCCATTTGGTTACTTGCACTCGCTGGTGGGGTTGGACTTTTTCAAGAATAGGGAGCCATTAGAGCATTGTTTTTTTTTAAGTCAGAAAAAAAGTGCCCAATGTGGGATTTGTTCCCAGGTCGTAGCGGTCAAAAACCAACGGTTTGTGAAACCAATCCTCTTTGTTGTTGTTGCTAGTATCCATCAAGTCTACCTTTGATGACCTTATAGACAAATATTCACAGCTCATCTAGTGACCTTCAAGTAGCTTTCATGACTCCATCTAGCCAGCTCATTGCAGGTCTTCCTCTCTTCCTTTAATATTCCCCAACATCTTTTCTAATCCATTTGTTCTCATCTTGTGTATGAAGTAGGTCATTATTTGATAAGGCACAATTTGGATTATAGATTATAAACACAAGGTAAATAAGACCAAATAAATATATAATGTGTGACGTTTCGTTAACAGTGTTGTTACCATCTTCAGTACTTTTGTCTGAAGATGGTAACAATGCTGTTACCGAAATGCCACACACTATTTATTTATTTGGATTTGGTCTTATTACCTTGTGTTTAGGTCATTTTTGTTTGCTTATTTGGGATTCTAGGGATCTATCAAGATTTTCCTTAAATTTTTTATCCTCTCTTTTAGAAATTAAAGCTTAAATACACAACCCCCTCCTCCCAGTGAATTCTTATAAGGCTACAGCTTGATTACCTACGCTTACGCCGCCATTCATAGAACACTAAACACAAGAGAAGGGTTTAAACTTAATATACCTCTCTATTTTTCTACCTCAACATTCCATACACTTTCCACTTTTTGAATACCACTTTTAAGAAGAAAATTAAAATTTATTAATGTGTAACTCCTCTTTTTTAAATCGGGGTCGGTGGAAGGCTGGTTAAACCGTTTGGTTTTCGACCACTACGACCCGGGTTCGATTCCCGCATTGGACACTTTTTTCTGTCAAAAAAAAAAATGCTCCAATGGCCCCCCGATTCTTGCAAAAGTCTAACCCCAACAGCGAGTGCAAGTAACCAAACGGGACTCTGGCACATTTGTAAGTGCAAAGTCGAACTGCTTTCACATGTGCGCTTACAGTAAAAAGCAGTCGCTAACTACCCACCATGATTATCATGGCCTGTACCACGTGTACTAGGGATAAGCAAAAAAATATATATATATGTACCATGTTTAAGAAGAATATACTAATATTTAAAATTCAAAACTTATTTTTTTTATAGACGCGTATGATTCTTTTTTAAAATAAACAATTTCTACTGTCTTTACTGCAATGGAAAAATTAACTGCCAAAACCGCTGGGAGGGTTCATCACTGATGAGCCGGGTCCTCCTATTAATTTTTCCATTGCAGTAAGGACAGTAGAAATTGTTTATTTTTAAAAAGAATCATTCGCGTCTATAATAGTTTGGAATTTTGATAACAGATGTGGCTAGCTAATGCATCATATACTAATATTTAAAAACATGATTCCCCCTTTTTTTAACACCCTGTTTTAACCCTTCAAAAAAAAGAAAGTAATATCCAATATATTACTCAATGGAATGAAAACCATCTATAAAACACATGTATGTGTTAAAAAGAAATATGAAATTAGTGAAGAAATTAATGAAATTGCCGAACTGTTGGTTTGTGCAGAAGTTGAGATGCCAAACATGGCTGTCCTCACCAGGATGGAGTTTGCTGGTTTTGGCTTTGACTCCTCCAAAGCCCGGCGACTCGGCTCTCAGATCTCTACAGAACTAACACAGCTGACAGCACAGGCTTCCCAACTGGCAGGAGCTCCGTTCAACCCGGCCTCCCCACTGGAGTTGAAGAAGGTAGGTTAGCTGTACCTGTACCGGTTCTCTTTCACTGTCCAACTGTTCAGCTTTATATTGTTGTCTTCTTCTTCTTTCTTATCTCCGCTCCAATTAGGAAGCCTGTAGAGTTGACATTCATAATGATCAGGTGAAGTAGAATGCTTCTGCTATTGTAATTAAGACTGGGAGTACTACTCAGTGGCAGGCCGACATAGCTCCAAAAGAAATGGCCGCCTCTGACATGAGGAACAGATGCCATGTGCAGCCTCTCCTAACATGGAGTACAAACGCTGCTCATCCTGTATCCCTGGATTAGGAGCCCTTACAGGGTACTATCAGCTGAGCCCAGGTTTTTTAGCGAGCTTGTTACTGCTCCCCCTCCTCCTTTTTCATCCGAGCTTGGGACTGGCAAAGGTCCATATTATTATGGAAGAAAGCTGCCACAAGGAGCTAAATAAGAAGAGGGTTTGGTGAGTGGTATGCTGATAATGATAGATATTGATAGGTCAGAGTACAAATGCCGGCATTATGGAGAAGAGGTAGATTTGATTGGCTGCAAGTGACTTTGAAGGCCTCGGGTATTTTGTAGATGTCCAGACAGAGTAGAGACCATGTTCTGGCTAGATTGGAAACACACTTATAAAATTTATTATTTTCTTCCCACGTTATATCAAGTTGGTTCCCAATATATCTATCGCATAACCAGCGGCATTGGTTGTTTTTTTTTTTTTTGCTTATCCCTAGTACACGTGGTACAGGCCATGATAATCATGGTGGGTATTTAGCGACTGCTTTTTTACTATAAGCGCACCACATGTCTACACATGTGAAAAGCAGTTCGACTTTGCACTTACAAATGTGCCAGAGCCGTTTGGTTACTTGCATTCGCTGGTGGGGTTGGACTTTTGCAAGAATCGGGGGCCATTGGAGCATTTTTTTTTTAATTTTTTTTTTTAAACAGAAAAAAGTGTACAATGCGGGAATCGAACCCGGGTGGTAGTGGTTGAAAACAAAATGGTTTAACCAGCCTTCCACCGACCCCCCCTGGCACTGGTTGTGGTTCAACTATGCTGTCTAACTAACTCTGTAGCTTAGATAGCCCATTATGGAATTGTAAATAAGCAACTCTCTATGATTAAGAGTTTCGCATACACATTGGGGACACAGTACCTCTCTGTAATATAGACAACATCTAGTTACAGAGCTAAAGTGTCCTTTATGTAGAGAAGTACTCTTTCCATAGAGTTGCTAATTAGTAAAAATGGTAATTTTGTCTATGGAAACTGTCTCTAGAGGAGTCCTCTAGTGGGAGTGTCCCCCTGGAAGTTCTATTGTACTAAAATGCAAACAAAAATGGTTTTAGTCTCTTGTCCCAAGATGGTAACAGTGTTGTTACCCCATCATCACACCTAATTTAAAAAAAAAAAAATTGGATTTGGTTTTTTTAATCTTGAGATTCCTGTCTCTAATTGTCCCTCGTCGCTCGAGCACAGTGATTTTCAGCCCCTGGACTGGCACACCAGTCTGGAGACAATTTTGACACTCCTCATAGATTTTTACCTTTGTCACATAAAAAAAAACTTTGTGTTTTAAAATGTTATTGTGCGATATTTATTTACATTAATGTCCTAGTTTTATAGGATTTAGCTACAAAATAAGAATTTGTTGTTATTGTTTCTTATCCCCTCATACAAAGATTAGACAAATTCCAAAAATCTGTGCTCTTCCAGCTGCTTGATGATAAGAAGCTACCTCTCCAAAAGGTCCTGTTTGTACATCTAATGCAAGCCAAAATGTGTTCTGCAGGTGCCAAGCATAAGAATTTAAACTAGTTCTTTAATGCCTAGTAAAGTTTTGTTAAAAATAAAATGCCTATATCTGCAAGATTTTTCAATCAATTTTACCAGTCTGGGGACCAAAAGTTGAGAAATGCTGATCTAGTCAATTAGGATACACAGAGCTTGTCTTCTTACAGGCACAAGCAGTTAAACTAAGCACATAGTTTTGACCAATGTGACAGGTGCTATATGAGAAGCTGGGATTACCTGACACTTCAGGCCGTAGGAGTACGTCCAAGGAAACCTTGGAGAGTCTACGGGACCATCACCCTCTACCTGCATTACTGCTCCACTGGAGGAAGCTCTCTAGTACTCTCAAGAGGGTAAGATCTACAACACTGTCATGGTCTACTATAGTATCCCATCAACCTGAAAACAATGCTAAACTGTCTCCTTTGGTCTCTTAACAAAGGCTCGTTTATTATAAAAGAAAACAAGACCTAATCCAAATAATTTATTAGTGTGTGACGTTTCGGCAACAACATTGTCACCATCATCAGACAGAAGAATAAATGAGAAAACATGTTACAGCAAGTTCTTATATAGTCCTGTTATCAAGTGTTTAAACAAGATAACAGATAAGGAAAATAGTTTTTTTTAAGTCAACTTGAAATATTCTTCTTAGAATTAAAAGTGGATTTTTTTTTTTTTAATATAATTAAAATCCACTTTTAATTCTAAGAAGAATATTTCAAGTTGACTTAAAAACTATTTTCCTTATCTGTTATCTTGTTTAAACACTTGATAACAGGACTATATAAGAACTTGCTGTAACATGTTTTCTCATTTATTCTTCTGTCTGATGATGGTGACAATGTTGTTGCCGAAACGTCACACACTAATAAATTATTTGGATTAGGTCTTGTTTTCTTTTATTATAATCTATAATCCAAATTGTGCTTTATCAGGCTCGTTTATTGTTAGGCCAAGTCTTGAGGTGCTTTTCATCTGAGTCTCTGATAAGAGATCCACCTCCAGGATAGATCAGATTTATTCATGTTTTCAGGCCTATGGTATTTTATAACAGACTATTGTATTATATACACCTAAATTACACCTCTCTCTAAAGTATACCTAGTTGTCAGGCATTGAAGTTTCCTTCAGAAAGAGATGTCATCGAATATACCAGAGAGCTGCAAAATTTCAAAATATTTTATTGACCTGAAATAAAGTCAATGGTAGAAGAAGAAAACAAAAATGTACAATTACAGTAAAACCTCTGTGAGAGGACACTCTCGCTAGAAAACATCTTTCTACAAAAGTCAGTTTTTGATCACCAAAAATACAATTTTTTGCTAATTAGCAGCTCTCTGATGAGAGGACACCTCTTTCTAAAAACGCTTTGGCTCTGCAACTAGGTGTTGCCCTCTACAGAGAGATTCTACTGTATCTTCATTTGAAGCTCTGCCAACGCGGAAGAGTCTTCTTCCAGGTAATCAGAGGATCTGCTCGGATGCCTCCGATTGCAAGTTAGGAAGAACTTGAAGATTCTCAACTTAGCCGAAGATGTTATGGGGATGTGGAAGTCTTACCCCAAAGATCTAACTCTTCAGGTCCTAGAAGAGAGAGAGAGGATACGGACATGAGCATCCTAACTTTGAATATACAAAGGCTTGCAAGGTCTATACACAGGCCAAAGTCTTTATAACATCTAATTGTGCCATCATTAATACAGCCTGCCCAGGAAGTGATGTTGATGCCATAACACTGTTCAAACAACGTAAATTTATAACCAACATTTAAATATTATAAAGGAATGACAATACATCCAGATGGCACAAGAACCTACAAGACATGCAAGCGATTGTCCTGTTGTGGAATTAACACCTACCTACATATTATCATGTCCAACAATGTCACCACAGTCTTGGAGAAAATTGACATGAACCCAGAGCAGCAGCTTTACACACCCAAGATAGAGAACATTTTGACTGCTGTGATAGCGATGTATGGAGACATCTCTTCATTGTACACAACAATAACAACAACAGAAAATTGACATGGACCCAGAACAGCAGCTTTACATTGCACTTCTGTGATAGATGCACGGAGACATTACTTCATTGGACACGACAACAACAACAGAAAATTGACATGGATCCAGAACAGCAGCTCACACACCCAAGATAGAGAACATTGCACTTCTGTGATAGTTAGAGGCATTGAGACTTATATGATAGATGCACAGAGACATCTCTTCATTGGACACGACAACAACAACAGAAAATTGACATGGACCCAGAACAGCAGCTTTACATTGCACTTCTGTGAATGATGCACAGAGACATTACTTCATTGGACATACAACAACAACAGAAAATTGACATGGACCCAGAAACAGCAGCTTTACACACCCAAGATAGAGGATATTGAACTTCTGTGAATGTGATGCACAGAGACATCTCCTCATTGTTCATGACAACAACATTTGGTGGCAGGTGATCCAGCCCCTCCTGCGCCAGCAGCGGTACAGCCCGGAGAACAAGATGTACCGAGTCCACGGCCAGTGCGAGTACTTCACTGCCACAGGGAGGATCAGCATGCAGGAGCCCAACCTACAGTGTGTGCCGCGGGACTTTGACCTGTTGCCTGGACACAACCTCTGTCTGAGGGACGTCTTCATAGCCCAGCCTGGTAGGTACTGGAGATGGTCTCTCCTCTTCTATGTTCTTTTTATCATCTTTGCATAGCTTAAAGATAAGTTTATCGTCCAGCCAATATCCAAATTATAACAGCCTTTTCCAGAGATTCTGTACAAGAAAGATTCATGTCTTCAGAAAAGCAGTTGAGGGTGTCGAAGGAGGAGTAATATAAACTATCAATTTTTGACAGCCAGAACCTTTGATCAAATCGGATATTGGACACTTTTTCTGAAGAAAAAAAAATTCTCCAGTGGCCTCCGATTCTTAAAAAAAAAAAAAGCTGAACCCCGTCAGTGAGTGAAAGAAACCAAACAAGGCTCTGACACATTTGTAAATGCATTCTGCATGTATAGGCATGTGTTGTACTTACAGTAAAAGGCAGTTGTCAACTTATACCCACCATGATTATCATGGCCTGCACCATGTGTACTAGGGATTATGACAAAAAGATACTTTGATAGACTGATAGAGGTGAAATTGGAGGGTTAGATGGGGAAAACAGATGGACTGGGGGTTGGTGGAAGGATGGTCTAAACCATTGGTTTTCGACCGCTACGACCTGGGATCAAATCCCGCATTGGACAGATTTTTCTGATAAAAAAAAAATGCTCCAATGGCCCCCGATTTTGTAAAAGTCCAACCCCACCAGCGAGTGCAAGTAACCAAATGAAGCTTTGCCACATTTGTAAGTGAAAAGTTGAACTGCTTTTCACATGTGTATACATGTGGTGCACTTACAGTAAAAGCAGTCGCCTACTTCTACCCACCATGATTATCATGGCCTGTACCATGTGTCCTAGGGATAATAAAAAAACTGGTGCCACACCACCACAAATAAACCAGACTTAGCCACAAGAATTTTGTCCTGCGCAGGCTGCGTTCTGGTGGCCGGAGACTACAGCCAACTGGAGCTGCGGATGCTGGCTCACCTCTCCTCAGACACAGCGCTGATCGACGTGCTCAACCGCGGCACAGATGTCTTCGTAGCGGTGGCCTCGCGCTGGAAGAACAAGAAGGAACACCTGGTGACCGACTCTGAGAGACAACATGCCAAGCAGGTAGATGTGACCTCAAACAACCATTTTTCTACACAATGATACTGATAATCTACAGTAGAACCTCTTTAATTCAACACTTAATTCTAATTCAACACACTTGTTGTTATTGCTTCTTATCCTCTTTTGCAAAGATTACACAAATTCCTTGAGTTCTTGCTCCTCGAGCTGTTTGATGATAAACAGTGGCCTCTCCCAAAACTTATTCAACACTTACTTTAATTCAACAGTTTTTCGTATCTCTCAGCATGTTTACTTAACTGATTTTAATTCAGCACCCACTATAATTGTACTGAAAATTCGATCCCTTCAGGTGTTGAATTAAAAAAGTTGGACTCTGTTCTCTCTGTATATTCCTACAAATTTTATCATCCAATTTTAACTAAAAATATATATTTTTAAGTAAATACTGAATCATTTAAAATGTTTCAAATTGATAAAGCACAATTTGTATTATAGATTTGTAGCTACAAGAAAATAAGACCAAGAAATAAAGTTTTAATTGGATTAATGCTACCTTATATTTTTCAAATCTATTATCCAATTTGTACCTTATATCCTATATACTTTTTAATATAGGATACAACACTTATTTTAGTTCAACTTATCTACATCCTCCAATATTTTGACCAGACCTGTCTTCTTCAAGGAGTATGTCTTACGAATCTTTTTCTCCTTGAAGCCATATATATAAATTTTGGAGAAAACCATTATAAAGAAAATTGGATCCAAAATAAGTGTTTCAATCCTCAATGAATTTCATATATGGGTTTCTCTCTATTTTGCAACATACTTTCAAATAAGATTGATGAGGCACAATTTGGATTGTAGATTATAAACACAAGGTAATAAGACCAAATCCAAATAAATAAATAGTGTGTGACGTTTCGGTAACAGCGTTGTTACCATCTTTTGTCTGAAGATGGTAACAACGCTGTTACCGAAACGATACACACTATTTATTTATTTGGATTTGGTCTTATTACCTTGTACTTCCAAATAAGAAAACTCTATAGTTTTCCATTGTCTGGAGGAGGACTCTCTCAAGATGGAGGAGCCTCCCTTCCTGAGAACAAATGTTTACATACAATCACACCAAATTGTAATTATTTATCTTGTGTAATTTCTCATTAATATTGGGAAAACAATTGACTAAGTTAAGAAAATAGACATCTCTAGATTGTGCAACTAAAAGTTGCTGATGATAATTAAAAAATTTAATGTCTGCCAAAAAATTGCTTCTATGAATTAAAAAATAAGAATAATTAAAAAATTAACATATAAACTTCCCATTTTTTATTCCCAATGTATTCTCACTGTCAACAGATGGCTTGCGGCATCTTTCGGAATAAATATCAAATATTGGTTGATTTTTTAATTATTTCATAATTGTGACTAAATACCCATTCTTGATTAATCAAGAAAAGCTAACCACGTACATTTATTCCAATAGATGGCGCAAAACATCAGCAACTTTTAGTTACACAATCAGGAGATGACTTTTTCTCAAATTATCCACCTGATCCTGGTACAATTTCACTCTTTTACTATTTGTTCAAATTGACTAAGTGTTAATGAAATGAGCACAAGGTAATGAAGAAGACCAAATCCAAATAAATAGTGTAACAGTGTTATTACCAAAACGTCACACACTATTTATTTATTTGGATTTGGTCTTATTACCTTGTGTTTATAATCTTTAGTCCAAATTGTGCCTTATCATGTTAATACAATATTTTGAATTGTATATACAGTAAAACCCCTCTATAGTGAACCCCAATGGGACAGAGCTTTTGGTTCACTATAGCCACGGTTTGGCCATTTTTTTTACTTTTCAAAATTTTTAGACCGTATAATTAAAGGACAGCCATACACACTGGAAGAGGCTGCCTCTTAATAGTGGTCACTTTGTTTTAATTTCCTTAATTGACCAATTTCCTTACATTAATACTGAATAATAATAGAAATCATTAGATGATGATAGGTTCTTATCATTAACATACATGTACCTCTATGTCTAATTTAAAAATCAAGACAAATCCTAGGCAAAGTTTTATTAAATATATATTCAAAGATGTTTTTTTTCGCCGCTAGGTGGCCGGACAATAAACAGCACGTGCAGCACCGCTCCGGTAAATATAGTTATATTACTAATATTTCAGTGTATATTTGCCTTATACTATGAAAGGGATAATACGGTTACTCTTAATACTTATGGTATGCAACACTAAATATGTAAATTTACTCAAGGTAACGCACTATGCAAAAATCTCAGTACGAAGGGATAATGATGGACAATGTGGTCAAAATATAAACTTACCATCTGGGAATGTATCTGGTAACCAAAAAAGACTGCTATGTATCATTCTGGCTCTATTATTTATCTCAGGCATTGAACAAAACCCAGGCCCCCCAACCAAAAGGCAAACTACATTGACTGCGCCAGTACACTCAGGAGAGAGAGAATCAATAGATGGCGAGCTAAAAATGCTAATCTTAAACATGGCGGCGGAAATAAAGAGTCTAGGAGAGAGAATTGACTTCAGACTTACCAAAATAGAGACTCGAATGGACGATTGGGATATGCGATTCTGCAATATGGAGGAGAAGCTAACTAAATGTACAGAGTCTCAACAAGCTACCGAAAAATTGGCTTCATGTAATTCGTTAAAGGTAAATGAACTGGAGGCTAGAGTCGAATTTTTTGAGACGAGACTGCGTGAGCCCAATCTAGTGTTCTATGGTATTGAGAGGGAGGGTGACGAAAACCAGGCAGATTGTAACTTAAAGATTCAAAACGTAATTAGAGATAAAATGGAAATCGGAGATGATTTAAAAATAACAAAATGTCACCGACTTTCACGCGGATCCAATGCACCAGTTCTTGTTGTGGTGCCTGATTATGCTGATAGAGCAAAAATATTTAAAAATGCCTACAAACTCAGAGATACTAAAATTTCGATAAGTAAAGATTATAGTAAAAATGTTAGAGAGCAGCGGCGCATCCTAATTGCAAAAAGAAAAGAATTGGGTGAAAGGGGAATAAAATCGAAGTTGAGAGATAACAAGCTTTTTGTAAATGATAAAGTCTGTAAAGTGATGAATGGCCAAGTCGTTGATAGCACAGGAGCTGCTATATAGCAACAACCTCGTAGAAACAATTGTGTAAATAGAAGAAATACGACATCAAAATCACAAATTAATTCTCCACCCAACAATCAAATAACGGAAAGTTACTTCGACACAAATACATGTAAATTCGATTTTCAAGACGCTGACAATGCAATTTTTTCTGAAAATTTGCGAGATATCGCGGAAAAAATAATATGTTGGAATATAAATGGTTTCTATAGGATTCTTTCGATATTTCCACTCCTCGAGCACATAAAGAATTACGAAATCTTTGCTCTACTTGAAACATGGTGCCTGAAAATTCAGAAAAGGATGGCACTTGGTTATCTATTTTCTTATCAACAAACACAAGAGCCCTCCAACATGTTATCTGTTTGATATTTGTATACCTTTCTCCAAACCAAATACAGCTGCATAACTTAGATAAACTGTCTCCATATATTCAAAAGCAAATAGCAGATGAATTTTTTTTAGAGAAATCCACCCCCAGATGCTTTGCGGTGAGGACCCGATTTGTACCTTCTGTAATTCAAAACTAAAAAATGAAATCACTCACTATATTTTTGATTGCTATGCTCTGAAAGAAGAAAGAAGAACCCTTATGCTCAAAACTGGGCAACTCTGTGCTTCACTTCCACCAATAATTGACAATATGACCCAGAATAAGTATATTGCTACGGCGTTTTATGGTTTCCACAAGTCCATATCTCAGAAGAAGGCCAAGTGACACTCACTCCTCACTTTCTTACTGCTACTCTTTTTGTGTTGTTTTTCTTGCTTCCCTCTTTCTCTTTCTTTTTTTTTTGTTTTTTTTTTCCTTTTCTTCTGTATATATGGCTATTTCCTTTGTCTCACTGCTTTGTTCTTATGCATACCTCTGGCGAATCCTGTATAGGGTCAGTGACCCTGAATAAAGGCTTTTTGTTGTTGTTGTATATTCAAAGATATAAAATGATTTTAAAACATCATTATCACATTATATAATACATTGTTTACTTGGAAAAATGGCTCTAACACCTTGTTGCTTCAAAGCATTCTTCAAGCATTGCACCATTCAAATAAAATTAGTGTTTTACTTCCATTTCATTTTTCCACATATTCTTCTAGGTCTAGATTTCGTTTTTTTTTTTTTTTAACCTGTCATGCAAAACAATGCTGACTTTAAAATCACTATAGTTAATGGCATAAAATAATTTTTGTTTCATCACGGGACCGTTTATTTGGACTTTTTTTTTTTTAAGCCCTAAAACGTACGATCGCGATCGCGGCAAAAGTTGAGGTTGATTCCTCTTTGTAACAATTTTTAATAACTTTATATTTTATCTTTTATAATATAAAATTTATATTCTCTTATTTTAATATGTTCTTAACATTTTGCCTGTGTTGTTTCACTTTGAAAAGTTCTGAAAATGGCCTTTTTTTTTAAAGAAATGACGCTTTGTTTTTAAAATGCCTTTATTTTCTTCATTTTGGAAGCCATTTGCATTTTTTATATTTCAAATTTATTGGATGCAAATATATTCTATTTAATAAAAAGTATAATGTGTTAAAATTTATGCAACACATACAGCAAAAATCCAAACAAACAATGCCGCTAAATTTATTGTTTTGAAATCGCGATCCGCGAGCTGAAACATGCGCAAAATTTTGTTGTTTTATTTTTTTTTAATTACAATTCTAAGTTCGTTATAAGCATAGTATTTTAAATAGATTTTATTATTTTGGGACCGAAAATAGGTTCGTTATAGGGGTAGTTCGTTATTCTAAAAATCTCAAAGTTCGTTATAATGATGGTATTTTAAATGGAATGGAATTGGGAATCGGCGTGGGTTCGTTATAAGGGAAGGTTCGTTATATCCAGGGTTCGTATTAGCGGGGTTTTACTGTAGTTACAATCACTAAAAGAGGATGTTGCCTTTGAAGCAAAGAAGAGTGTTCTCTCATAAGCTACTCCAGGTTTGACAAGTGGACAATGGTGACAGATTTGCTATGGGATAATCTACGGCATGGGACTGAAGACTCTGGCGGCCCAGCTGGGAGTGACGGAGACAGAAGCCCTGCAGTTTATGTCCTCCTTCAAGTCTGCTTACCCCAGTGAGTACCCCTTTGTTTCAATGGATGCACTTAGGCTCTACAATTTTATAGAGATGTTTTTTTACTATATTTTTATATTTCTTATTGACAAGTAAGAGGGACAAGCACCGGTTCTGTCTTCCCAAGAGAACAGCAGTCCTTGATTTCCATATTTAAGTCTGGTCATCTACGGACAATGACTTTCCAGAATGGTTGCAAGGTGTACCCACTATGTACTAAGTGTAAACTAGCAACCCCAAAACGTATTATTGACTGTATTGACTCATCCATTGATGAGCTCTACTCATCCCCAGCAGACACCATCAAAAGTCTCAAACTTTACAAGCTTTATACCTTAATATGATTGAGTGGAGATAAGAAAGAAGAAGAGAGAGAAGTAAAAGTATTGAAGATACTTTGTAAATTCTATATGTTTAGAAAACTATCAATAAATATATTGCTTTGAGACAATTTTTTTCATTTAAAGATAAATAAATACTATAACTTCTTATCATAATGATAAACCTAACTGATCATTGTTTTTAAAATATTGCTTCAAGATATTTGTTATAAAAATATTGCTTTTTTATAAAAAAAATACTGCTTGAGCCAAATTTTCCATTTAAGAATAAATGGAATACTATTTAAAAATGACAAACCTACTGATTATTACAGATTGTTGTTTTTAAAATATTGCTTTAAGCTTTGTTATAAAAATATTGCTTGAGCCAAATTTTCCATTTAAGAATAATGAAATAACTAACAGCTTCCGTAACGTTAACCTAACTGGTTTTAAAAAATATTGCTTCGAGTCAATTTTTTTCATTCAAAAAAATAAACAAAACCATAGCTTCCATAATGACAGACCTAACTGATTTAACTGATCAATGTTTTAAAAATATTGTTTTAACCAAATTTTTTTCATTTAAAAAATAAACAAAACCATATATAGCTTCCATAATGATAAACCTAACTGACTATTGCTGATTGTTGTTTTTATTTTTAATTCTCGCCCAATGTTTGAAGTTGTGCCAACCTGTGTCCAGCCTCCCAGCGGTTCCTCCGGGCAACTGTGAACCAATGCCGGAGCCAGGGCTATGTGGAAACCATCCGCGGCCGCAGACGTCCCCTTCCTGGTCTGTCATCTGCCAATGCTGCTGTACGCAGCGCAGCGGAAAGACAAGCCATCAACACCCTGGTGCAGGGCTCTGCCGCAGACCTGGTGAAACTGGCCACAGTGGCTGCACAGCGCAGCATGGACTCTCTACTGGCTACCAGACCAGGTGCTGGAATGTGTACCTTGGGAATGTCTTTCCTCTCCTCTTGTGATGAGCAGAGACATTCTGTTCCAATATTGGTTCTTTTTTTTTTTCTTATCCTTTTATTAGTCTAAATTAGACAAGATCTTGGAGGTCGTGCTCATAAAGAAGTTCAAGAACTCTTCTTGGTTCTCTGTACAGGGATCCTTTGTCCTTTCCAATACAATTTAGTATATGTTGGGGAGTGGCCTCTTCGGTTTTGTACCTAGTGCACATGGGGAAGCTTTTGGCTCCCTCTTTATTGGTTATTTTATTCAATAACATTTGTTGTTGATAAAACACAATTTGGATTGTAGATTATAAACACAAGGTAACAAGACCAAATTCAAATAAATAAATTAGGAACAAAAAGAGAAATCATTCAGTACTTTTTTCTGAAGATGGCAATAATATTGTTACCGAAACGTTACACACTATTTATTTATTTAGATTTGGTCTTATTACCTTGTGTTGTTTTGTTGTTTCTTATCCGCTTGTGTAAAGATGACACAAATTCCGTGAGTCCATACTCCTCGAGCTGTTTTGTGATAAGCAGCGGCCTCTTCTAAAGGTCCAATATTGGCGAGGCCAAGTGAGCAAGTCTTCTTCTTTCAACAATCTTATCCACTCAATAATCATATTAGGGTATCAAGCCTGAAGAGCTTGTTGATGGTGTCTGCTGGGGATAAGTAGAACTCATCTTTCTGTTTGAGAAAACCAACCTTTTAGTTTTATTATAGGAGCAAGTGTCCCAAAGTGGGATACCGCATCTGCGAATTGTCAAATAAATAAATAAATAAAATTTATATCTCAGATAATTTTTTTTTTCTTTCAACTTAATGAGTTTTACACAATGATTAAGATGATCACATATGACAGGTATCAATGAATCCTAACCTGAGTCTGCATATGTACCAGGTCTTCATGCCAACCTAGTCTTACAGCTCCATGATGAACTCCTATGGGAGGTCAGCCAGGAAATCTCCCAGCATCTCGCCACAGCGCTGCGCCGCGCAATGGAGAATGCTCTACCTCTCACTGTCCATCTCCCAGTCAACCTCAGAATGGGGCCATCTTGGGGACAGCTACGGAAAATCCAAACCTGATGATTGATTCGACACCTCCCTGCAATAGTTGTATTAGAAGCCAATATGTAGTTTACCACATGTATTTACATATTTACTATATTTCTAGTCCGTATCTCCACCGTTTTTACAAGTTTATTTACATTTTTTTTTTTTATCACTTTTCTTTACTTTTATCTAATTTCTCTATGGATTTCTTTTTTATCATCACTTTCTTTACTTTTATCTAATTTCTCTATGGATTTCTTTTTTATCATCACTTTCTTTACTTTTATCTACTTTATGGATTTATTTTCCTTTTTATCATCACGTTTATCTACTTTCTCTATGAATTTCCTTTTTATCATTACTTTTTTTACTTTTATCTACTTTCTCTATGGATTTTTTATTATTACTACAAGAGATTTATTAAAATCTCATCTTTCCATTTATTTTCTTAAAAAGTATATTAAGATCTGTTTTTTTATGCAAGTTTTTTAAAATAACATGAATTGTGATTCATAGTTTTCTTTTTATTCATGTAATCAATGGAATTGTCTACGAAAAAAAGAATTTATTTACTTTCTCTATGGATTTCTTTTATTATAACAAAAAATTTATTAAAGTTTCATCTTCTCACTTATTTTCCTTTAAAGTATATTAAGATCTTTGTTTTTTGTGTGTATAAGTTTTTTAAAATAACTGATGTGTCATTCATGGTACTTTAATGATACTTCGGCCGGTAAATCTTTTTTTTTTTTTTTTTTTTTTAAGATTGTGATTCATAGTTTTCTTATTTATTCATGTAATCAATAGAATTGTCTACGAAAAAAAAATTATATTTCAAAATTTTATTAAATTTGATATACTGGAATGCATTTAGGGAAAAATTAAGTACGATGTGGTTTTTTAGTCTTTTTCAATAACTTATATGTATTTTATCATCTTATATTATGGGAGTTATAGGTAATCCATATCTTTATTGTTGACTTCCCCTTTTTGGCAACAACAAGCAAATGTTAAGCCAGCTAAATATATAAATCGAGTAATACTTCAACCATTTTGAAAGATTTGATTTTAAAAAAAAAAGGCGGGGAGGGAGAAGTCGACAATAAATATGTTTTTTATATTTATAGAAAGATATTTTTTATACTTTTTATTATATATATTTTTTCTATCTCTTTATGTCTTCCTTTTTCTCTTTCTACCTTTATATATTCCTTGTTATATCTATGTGTTTTATATCTATAAAGTTACTTGTATTTGGACGGTAATTTATATTGACTTGTAAATTGTATCTTTTTATCTGTAAATACTTATCTTTTTTTATCTACCAAAGACGAATTTTTTAAAATAATTTGTTGTTGAATAAATTGTTTATCTTTTTTTATAATATCTATATTAATAAAATGGAAATTTCATAAGTGGACATCACTAAAAACTTTCGTTACAATGCATCAATTTCAACCAAATTTTCAACATTTATGTAAAACGAGATGGAGCAGGTTTTGCTTAACATCAAAATATATTTCCTAACATTAACATGCGTAACTTCACTGTTATCGATTAAATACAAAAAAAAATCAACAGAGTTAATTTTATTTATATATAAATACAAAATTAAATTTCAACAGAGTTAATTTTTTTACATACTAGCTAATAATCTCAATCTAAAAAATATTCAAAACAAGCAATTTTAAGATAACACCATATGTAAAACAGTCGGCCAAGAAAACAACAACGATATTACATCTTTCTCACATATTCACACACAATCTTGATTAATAATTAAAACTAATCTTTAACATTGTTTATTATACTTCAACTTTTATTTCTATATTTGTTTTTAAATACCCAATTGTTTTATCATGTTTCTAATTTCGCCTAACAAATATACAAATTTATAGTGACCAACATATGCAAATTTTATCTTTGTTTTTATTTAACTTGATATCGTAAAATAACATCCATTGTAAGCATTTTTCTGTTCACCTTCCGTGGTTTCTCTTTTCTCTGATAGTTTTTAGGTGTAGTATATTTTCTTATTACTAGACTACAAACATTCCCTCGAGAAAAACCTGGGCGAAGCCGGGTACATCCGCTAGTATATATATATAATTTTGGAATATTTATTGATTTTATTTTTTTAATATTAAAATAATGAACAGTGTAAGAATTCATGTCAAGGAAAATTTTTAAGATTCGGCAAGATTTTGATCATGATCCAGGTATACAGAATGAGAAACATCTGTACTCCATGTTAGGAGCAGCTGCACAGGCGTCTGTTCCTCGTGTCAGAGACATTTCAGATTGAAGCTGTTAGCCTGCTACTGAGTAGTGCTCCCAGACTTATTGACAATGGTAGTGGCATTCTTTTTTTTTTTGCTTATCCCTAGTACACGTGGTACAGGCCATGATAATCATGGTAGGTAGGAGTAGGCGACTGCTTTTACTGTAAGTGCACCACATGTCTACATATGTGAAAAGCATTAGTATAGTAAGCAGTAGATGCATTCTACTTCAGCCAGTCATGATGGTTGTCCCAAGCTCTACAGGCTTGATACCCTGATATGATTGAGTGGAGATAAGAAAGAAGATGGCAGGTCTTTGACTAATGGGGCTGTATAGTACCACATGTTGGTACCATACTTCCCACGGGGGGGTCGGTGGAAGGCTGGTTAAACCGACCACTACGACCCAAGTTCGATTTCCGCATTGGACACTTTTCTGTTTAAAAAAAAAAAAATGCTCCAATGGCCCCCGATTCTTGCAAAAGTCCAACCCCACCAGCGAGTGCAAGTAACCAAACGGGGCTCTGGCGCATTTGTAAGTGCAAAGTCGAACTGCTTTTCACATGTGTAGACATGTGGTGTGCTTACAGTAAAAGCAGTCGCTAACTACCCACCATGATTATCATGGCCTGTACCACATGAACTAGGGATAAGCAAAAAAAAAGAAAACTTTCCACAGATAGCATGCTGAGTACAGTAGGCTGTTCATGGTCAAGATGATTGTGGGTTATAAGAATAATAAAAAGAGAGTAAAAGGTAATGCTGTAACTTCTTTAATTGAAAAAATTATAGAATCTTCCAGCTAAAGCCCTCCTACAGGTTTGATACCCTAATATGATTGAGTGGAGATAAGAAATAAGATGAGGCAAAAGTACACCATCTATATTTAGAATCAGGAACTACAGTACGTCTTAATTTCAATCGACTCTAATTCAATACTTACTTTAATTCAACCATTTTTTTCAAATCCCAATCAATCTATTCACTTTGTTAGTGACCATCACTCAGTTAATCTAGTGACCTTCCGATAATTTACTCAACCCCTTCTAGCCAGCTCATTGCAGATCTTTCTTCAATTTTTCCCTACATCAGCATCTTTTATAAACCATTTGCTTTCATTATGTATCTAAAGTAGGTCAGTCTTTGTTTACTTTAACTGACTCATGGAATGGGGTGTAGGGATGCAGCTTTCTTTGATCATGGTGCCATGATCCAGGCACACTTTGGTGAAATTCTGACTTTGCCTGTAGTTTGAGGCCGTTCCTAACATGGAAGCAGACGCCTTTGCTGCCGTCTCTAACATGAGTACAGACGCAGCTCCTCTATATCCATGGAGGGGGACCCATTGAAGCCATTGAAGATAGAAAAGAAAAAAAAAAATGTAGCTTGGCACCTGCAGCTCCAGAACACATTTTGGCTTGCATAAAATGTACTAAACAGGACCTTTGGGAGAGGCTGCTGCTTATAATAAAACAGTTCGAGGAGCATGAACTCATGGAATTCGTGTATTCTTTACACAAGGGGATAAGAAACAACAACAACTTTAACAGACTATAATTTAATTCAACACTGAATTTGTATCAACTAAAAATTCTGAGATCCTTTGGGATGTTAAATTAAAGAAGTTGGATTGTATTTAGCATGTTTTGTATCTTTTTTTTTTGCAAATAATACAATTTTTTTCTTACTGAAATGAGATAAAAATATTAGAAGGACCTGCCTCATTAGTGATGAGATCTCCTATAGATTATTACAACTTAATCATCCAGACTATTCTACTATTGAATTGGGCTGTTTTTGCTCATGTAGCAAACTTTTATAATTGTGCATGTTTAATCATATAACCATGCTGCTCTACTATTGTATTAGGTAATTAACGAATCTATTGAAGTGAGTCATCCAATCTGTTCTACTTTTGCTCAGGTATAAAACTTTTCGAATTGTGCCTTTTTAATCATAACCATACTGCTCTATTATTTTATTGGGCAATCCCGCTTAGATTTTTTCTACATTCATAATTCCAGATTAAATTGTGAAAAATGTTTAGAAACTACAAAATTTATATATCACAATGAGTGAAATAAAAAAAAAAACTGGATGGCATAGTGACTATAACATACTGTCGCTGACAAAAGGCCGCGTTATGGATGGTCAACGGGCGGTATAGC
>CP092869.1:82840957-82870789 GCA_030710605.1 Cordylochernes scorpioides | reverse complement strand
AATTCCAAATATTTAAAAATGTTTTTATTATAAGAATTTATTATGTGTGTGTGCTATGGTTTGATTAAAAGAAAAATGTGTGTGCGATTGAAAATTTTATGATTATTCTTACCTGATCAGACGAAGGTCTCATTATGGATGAAGGTAATAAAATACACCATTTGCTCGCTTTATATTAAGTTTGTACCCTTTATAACCAATAAAGTTAATTTTTAAGAAGCCACAACCTAACAAAAATATCACATATATTTTTTTTCAGTGTCAAATAAATATTAGTAAATTAAATTTTATTGCCATCTATCGTTAAAATTTTACACAAATAAATTTACAGGCAATGCGTTTCACATATTCTTATGTAATATCTTAGGTAATAAACACATGTGTGTTTATTGCCTCTAAAACAAATGGGATAGTAGAAAATGTTCAAATATTTATCTAATTACAAATGTTAAATAAATATACAAATATTAGTTTTTAATTTCTAAATCATAAGATTATGTAAAAAGAACAATAAATAGATCACCGGTTCCATAACCGCGTGCGTTTATTATGCATTTAAATGATGAAAGTAATGCCATATAGAGATAATATTTGATGATATTTAAAAGAAACGCATTGCCTGTAAATTTATTTGTGTAAAATTTCAAATAAATATTGTTTATAAAAAAGTGTGTTGGCTCATACCTTTTATTTCTAAAGCCTACAACAAGTAAATTCTACATTTTACAGATCCCATTCTGAGTCAAACTGTGTTGAAAAAATGAGCATATAAAGTCCTTCTCCTTTGACATTCTTCAAAATTTCTTTATATTAATACAGTTATACTGTATATACTATATATAATGAATATATGTGATAATAGTGTTGAAGGCAGCCGCCTTGACTATCTTATGTATTTTATAAGATTTATTTCTAATCATTTTGTAATAGTCAAACAAGTTGACGTTTTATAATTTAAATATATTATCAAAAGGCAATACATTTTAAATATAGAATATTTTATGTTTTTAATAAGACACATTATATTACTATCTCAACCCTTATAAAGCGTATTATTAAAATTTATTTAAAAAACATGTTTAACGATAAAATAAATAAGACAATTTGGTCACCTCGTATATTTATATTTTGTTTTACACTCATACCCGCCGGATTTGATTATAAATATATTTAGTAATTTAAATTACTTTTTACAATAATAATTAGAAGCCAACTACATTTTAAAGGTATGTTGGGATAATTTAAACTAAGTATTTTACAAAAATTCAAGAATATTAATCTAAATTCACATATTCTAAGCCTATGTGTGTTTATTGCCTCTAAAACAAATGGGATAGTAGAAAATGTTCAAATATTTATCTAATTACACATGTTAAATAAATATACAAATATTAGTTTTTAATTTCTAAATCATAAGATTATGTAAAAAGAACAATAAATAGATCACCGGTTCCATAACCGCGTGCGTTTATTATGCATTTAAATGATGAAAGTAATGCCAATAGCTTTTAAACAAACGAAATACCTTTTTGTATAGAATTCGGTTTGCAGTTACTATCAAAAGAAAATATTATTTAAATTTATTCAATAATAAAGTGAACTTTAATGATTTATTTGTCATAGATCATTTTTTGCTCATCAAAGTTGAATGGTCACAAAAAAAAAAAAAAAAACAGGCATGCATAAAAATTATTAATATAATTCTACTTTATTTTTAAACACAAAGATTTTTAGAGAGGTAAATGTATGAAGTCTTCCTGATGTTTTAATTTTATTGATTAAGAAAAAAAAATCTCAAAATTTGTTTTTCTACAAATTATGTTCCTCAAATAAACTAATATTAAAAAAAGACTTGATATGTGTCAATGACAAAGAATTTGTTTCATTATCAATCAAATCAAAAGTGAAACTTATATTTACTTTGTAAAATTCCAACCTTGAATACCAATATAAATCAAACCTACATCATAATTTGATCAAATTCACTTTAAATTTATTATAAGGCAATGACGCACGCCATCCATTTATAAAAATGAAAGTATCAAAGTGTGACGTTTCGGTAACTGCGTCACATACTATTTTTATTTGGATTTGGTTTTATTACCTTGTGTTTATATGGACAAATATTATCCAATTTGATCAGTTGATGACTATCGGAGCTTATCCAATGATCTTCCAGTAGTTTCCTTGATCCTTTCTAGCAAGTTCATTGGAGGTGTTCCACTCTTCCTTCAATTTTTCCCAACATCAACATCTTTTTTAATCCATTTGTTCTCATGTGTATAAAGTAGGTCAGTCTTTATGATAAAGCCAATTTGGATTATAGATTATAGTATAGCTACAAGAAAATAACACCTAATTTAAATAAATTAATAGTTTGTCTTTTGTCTGATGATGGTAACAACGCTGTTACTGAAACATCACACATTATTAATTTATTTGGATTAGGTCTTATTTTCTTGTGGCTAGGTCAATCTTTGTTAGCCTATTTTGGAATTTTACACATTTTTGAGATTCTAGCAGGAATAAGTTCACTTATGATTGGAAATATTTGTCCTTTTTTATCTGTCCATGGCATTCTTGAGTATATATTTCTTGTTCATATTTTTCAAAAGCATCAATTCTTTAATCTTTTCTGTGAAGCCCAGCTCTCACAACCTTAAGTAATCACAGGAAAATACCCCAATGTCTCTACAATTCTCTTCTTTGGCTTTTAAAAGATGAGTGATTTGAGTGATGAAAAATTATTGGACAAGTAGGAAGGTTGTTTTAAAAAAAGAGTCATTCTGAAATTTCCTACATATAGACATTTCCGACATATGTCCTTACCACGCATATAGATGGCATGTTATTTTGCTGTCTCCCATGCTTTCCCCTCTGTACCTGGCCTCTGGTACAGTGGACATTGTTGGGAGGTACAGTAAACCCTCTACACGATCAAGTCTTGTTCTAGTAGACTTGATGCTGTAACCAGGAGGGACACTCCCCCTTTAAAAATCCTGAGTTCAACTGACCCGGTTGATGGTCCTCAACAAGGGTCCCACTCCAGGAATACGGAGGAGCTGTGTCCATACTCATGTTAGAGTGCAGCAAAGGATTCCATGTTAGGAACAGCCTCAAACTACAGGCAAAGTCAGACTTTCACCAAAGTGTGCCTGGATCATGGTGCCATGATCAACGAAAGCTGCACCCCTATACCCCATTCCATGAGAACTCATGGGATTCGTGTAATCTTTACACAAGGGGATAAGAAACAACAACAACAACATGTTATTTTTCCTTGTGTTAAATTTCTTGCCCTTGTACTTTTTTATATAAATATTTAATGGATCAGCTTTTGACTCAAACTTGTACTTATTGTTTGCTCAAGAGCATTGCTTTGATGCAAAAGTTTATATGTAATTTTACTCTCCTCAAAGCTTATGTCCATAGTTTGTTTAAACACCATAATCAAGATTCAACCACCTTACTGTGTTTTTGTTATCCTTAGTATACGTGATAAAGGCCATGAGTGGAAGAAGTTGGTGACTGCTTCTACTGTAAGTGCACCAAAGGTCTGCAAATGTAGAAAGGCAGTGTAAAATTTATAAGCAGAATCATCTAAAACATTAGTAGAGCTCTAAAAAGCAGTATGCTTGATTAAATTGATAAAACCACTGGGAAGGTTCACCTTTGATGAGCCAGGTCCTCCCAATACTTTTCATCACAGTAAAGTATATTTGAAAGTTTATTTTATTTGGGGGGGAAAAAAAGTAACAAAAATTGTGCGTAATAGTTTCATTTCTCTCAAACCTTAAAAGCCACCTATATTTTTAAGAGTTTTTTTTTTTTTTTGTTCTTGATTGCAGGGTGATTTGACTCTGTGAATATTAAAATAATCAGAGAGTAATTTGTCCTTTATTTTATTTATGACTACTCTCTGCATAACTCTCACTCTCTCTCTTTGTTTTTTATTGTGGTTATATTTTATCTTGTAGGCTTTGATTAGGTACAACTAAGATTCAATTATAGATTAAAAACACACAGGTAATTTAGACCAAATCCAAACAGTGTGTGATGTTTCAGTAACAGTGTTGTTACCATCATCAGACAAAAGACCAAATAAGAAAAATAGAATCATAAGGTAAGACCACAAATAAATAGTGTGTGACGTTTTGGTAATAGCGTTGTTACCGAAACGCCGCACACTATTTATTTATTTGGATTTGGTTTTGATTACCTTGTGTTTATAATCTACTAGCCGAATGACCCGGGCAACGCCCGTGTTTTACCCGATTGAATGTTTTGATTCAAATACTATTTGTTACAATTATAATTTGGCGCCTTAATTAAATGCATATGTTAGTTAATAACTATAGTCTATGTGCTTTATCTGTCTATGTACTGTTGGTTTCCGTAGGCGTCTCTTACTGGGAAAAAGAAAGAGAAGATTCCATTTGGTTATTAACTAATATATGCATTTATTTAAGGAGCGACCCGCTCCAACACAATAGTTACAAAAACGAAAAGCGAGTGGGGGGGGGGGGGGGGCAAAGGTGGCGTGATCGTAGCCGACCAATAGGAGGGCGCCATTCCAAAAAAAAAAAGCAAACCGTGACAGAGGCGACGAAGAATGACTCTCGTAGCTGTATATAGAATAATCCAAATTGTGCCTTATCGAAAAAAATAGAAATTTAGAAAAATGCAGGCTGTGATATATATTTTTTCATTCACTCTTTTGTCTGATGATGGCAACAGTATATTTACTGAAACGTCACACACTTTATTTGTTTGTATTTGGTATTTATTACCTTGTGTTTTCTAATTCAGCCTTGTTGATTTAATTTAACACAGGTTCCTGGAGCATACAAATGTCGCCAACTTGCCGCCACCTTGTTGTTACCCCGTTGTTACCATCACCATACTGAATGTACAAAAGGTAATAAGACCAAATCCAAATAAATAAATAGTGTGTGACGTTTCGGTAACAGTGTTGTTACCATCTTCAGACAAAAGTACTGAACGAGAAATTTTACCACAGCATGTTTTTAAATAGTTCCTGTTATCAAATGTGTACTTTCATTCAGTACTTTTGTCTGAAGATGGTAACAACGCTGTTACCGAAACGTCACACTCTATTTATTTATTTGGATTTGGTCTTATTACCTTGTGTTTATAATCTATAATCCAAATTGTGCTTTATGAATGTACAAAAGTAGATTGTTGTACAAGTATAAAAATATTGATACGAGTCTCTAAGGTGTTTCTAAAGATGAGATCACAGACACAAACCTTTATTAAGACATTCCATCTTATACAGATGATTCTCCTGTTAGAAATGAATCTAAAAATAAATGAGAAGCAGGAGAAGAAATTGAATCCTCGCTCAAAAAAGCGAAAAAGAAAAAAAAAAGGCTGAGAGAGATTTTAAATAGAAAAAGAAAAACAGGGAAATAATATCTATGTACAAAAGTTGAGACTATTTACATTGTTTTTCATGCATAGAACACAGTAAGGAATTAGACTATTGAGTGAATGGTTGCATCTTGTGAAGAAGTGCACAGATGAGATCAAGAAGATACATTATTTTTTAAAGCCACTACAAGAAAATAAAACCTAATCCAAATAAATTAATAGTGTGTGACGTTTCGTTAACAGCAATATTACATTGATGATAGCAACAATGTTGATGAGCCAGGCCCTCCCATTGTTTTTATCATTGCAATAAGGGCAGTAGAAGATTGATTTCAAAACAACACTTGAAGTTACACCGCATGAGTTTCTTTTCAATGAAAAATCAAAATTTTATTTCAAGGTGAAATATCGACTATTTTTTAACCTTTTTGGATGAGGTATGAAAGGGTGAATTATGAAGAGTAATGATGAACGGAAAAATAAAAGTGTCCAGGGATGGGAATCGAACCCACAATGTTCCGCTTACCGGGCAGATGCCATGTCCACTAGGCTACCCTGGACATATTTTTCCGTTCGTAAATGATACACAAAGTAACTTATAATACAATATAATACACTGCGGATTGTGATTGCAAAACGACACTTGAAGTTACACCGCATGAGTTTCTTTTCAATGAAAAATCATGTAAAAAAGAGTTCAATTTTCATATAATAAATGAAAACTTTAAAAATGTGTTTATTGTGTTTTTATATTGATCCCCTAAAAGAACACACCATGGATTCCCCTTTTGCTCGAGAAGCCGAGCTGAGTGGACACAGTTTCCGGAGTGGGAACCGATCAACATATTTGAAATGTAAGTTCTTCCATTCGCTGTAGTCTGAACTGTTGTCAGCTTTCTTATATACTGTGGGGTCCTTAACTTGGATGTGGTTCACACTGTTGGCTGTGTGCTGTTGGATATACAGTAGAATCTCTCTCCCTTTAGCAGACACCTCTCTACAAAGGACAGTTTTCATTTGCAAAATTACCATTTTTACTATTTAGCTACCCTCTGGTAAGAGGACACCTCCGTAAAGGACAATTTGGCTCTGCAATTAGGTGTCCTTCTTTTACAGGGTGGTTCTACTGTATTGGTTTCCTTGGACTGTTGAATACATCAGCTTTTTTACACTGTTGGGTATACTATTATACCATTGTTTGGTTCCCATTGTTGGGTATACTATTCTTCTTACATCATTGTTTGGTTCATACTGTTGGGTACACTACTGGTTACACCACTGTTGGGTACACTATTCTTCTTACATCATTGTTTGGTTCACACAGTATACTATTATTCCCACATCATTGTTTGGTTCACACTGTTGAGTACATCAGATTTCTTACACTGTTGGTTATACTATTACACCCTTGTTTGGTTGACATATTGGGAATACTATCACATCATTGTTTGGTTCACACTGTTGAGTACATCAGATTTCTTACACTGTTGGTTATACTATTACACCCTTGTTTGGTTGACATATTGGGAATACTATCACACCATTGTTTGGTTCACATTGTTGGGTATACTATTACACCATTGTTTGGTTGACATGTTGGGAATACTATCACATTGTTTGGTTCACATTGTTGGGTATACTATTACACCCTTGTTTGGTTGACATGTTGGGAATACTATCACATTGTTTGGTTCACATTGTTGGGTATACTATTACACCCTTGTTTGGTTGACATGTTGGGAATACTATCACATTGTTGGGTATACTATTACACCCTTGTTTGGTTGACATGTTGGGAATACTATCACATTGTTTGGTTCACATTGTTGGGTATACTATTACACCCTTGTTTGGTTGACATGTTGGGAATACTATCACATTGTTTGGTTCACATTGTTGGGTATACTATTACACCCTTGTTTGGTTGACATATTGGGAATACTATCACATTGTTTGGTTCACATTGTTGGGTATACTATTACACCATTGTTTGGTTGACATGTTGGGAATACTATCACATTGTTTGGTTCACATTGTTGGGTATACTATTACACCCTTGTTTGGTTGACATGTTGGGAATACTATCACATTGTTTGGTTCACATTGTTGGGTATACTATTACACCCTTGTTTGGTTGACATGTTGGGAATACTATCACATTGTTGGGTATACTATTACACCCTTGTTTGGTTGACATGTTGGGAATACTATCACATTGTTTGGTTCACATTGTTGGGTATACTATTACACCCTTGTTTGGTTGACATGTTGGGAATACTATCACATTGTTTGGTTCACATTGTTGGGTATACTATTACACCATTGTTTGGTTGACATGTTGGGAATACTATCACATTGTTTGGTTCACATTGTTGGGTATACTATTACGCCATTGTTTGGTTCTATTGTTGAGTATCTATTACGCTATTGTGTGTGTGTGTTTGGTTCATACTGTTGGGTACACTACTGGTTACACCACTGTTGGGTACACTAGTCTTCTTACATCATTGTTTGGTTCACACTGTATACTATTATTCCCACATCATTGTTTAGTTCACACTGTAGTGTATACTATTCATTCTCCTTCCACCATTGTTTGGTGTCCACTGTTGGAGACCTCCACCAACATAATGTGATGTGTAGCCAGCAGTAACCTGGTGTCCCCCTCCACCACCTTCCTCAAGATCACCTCCAGCCCCCGTCTCACCACCAATCTCTCCCGCTCCACCCGTGAGTAGAGCTCTCCCCTGTATCCAGTATTTTGATTAAAATCTGCAAATGGTAACCCACAAACTATCAACATCAGTAAATCTGAAATTAGCCTCTTCACCATCAACAATCACCTTTGCCACTGGACCTTTTTTCCTGAGATAAGAAAGAAGAAGTATTTTGCTCTTCTTCTCACCCCTTACTTTCCTTGGCCTCAGTGTGTGTGTATGTGTACCATAGAGAAACCAATTTTTTTTTTACCAACACACGGTAATAAGGCATCTCCTTATCCTGCAACTGAAAGGAGATGCCTTTTTCATAATTTATGCACCTTATCCCAGTACAATATCACATTTGTACCATTTTTTCACAAGGTAATAAGACAACATTCAAATAAATAGTGTGTGATGTTTCGGTAACAACATTGTTACCATCTTCGGACAAAAGTTCTGAATGTGAATGTGCTGAAGATGGTAACAACGCTGTTACCGAAACGTCACACACTATTTATTTGGATTTGTGGTCTTATTACCTTGTGTTTATAATCTATAATTCAAATTGTGCCTTTTTTTTTTACCAGTTAGTTATCTTATAAGAAATATTTTTTTTTTCCCACAAAGAAATGTTACCTTGAGTTAGATGGTTAAAGAGATTAAGAGATAGAATCATAAACAATACTTAAAATTATACCGCATAAGTTTCTTTTCTAGTGGACATGGCACCTGCCCGGTAAGCAGAAGGTTGTGGGTTCGATTCCCGCCCCTGGACACTTTTCTTTTTCCCGTTCGCCATTACTCTTCATATTTTCACCCTCTCATACTTCATTCAAAAAAGTTAGAAATAGTAAATATTTCTCTTTGAAATAAATATTGATTTTTCATAGAAAAGAAACTTATGCGGTATAATTTTAAGTATTGTTTATAATCACACGCCGTAGTCCTTTATAATGTAAGATAGAATCATCCTTATATTTAATAAGAATCAAATTTTATTTCTGCATAAAGTCTTCTTCTTCTTTTTTATCTCAAAGCCATGATATTTCTTGAAAAAAGAGATACTTCGGCCAGTATAAATCTTTTTATTTCATGAAATAAAAAGATTTATACTGGCCGAAGTATCTCTTTTTTCAAGAAATATGAATGCCGGCCAGGCAGCCTCTATCTTCACGAAAAGCCATGATAATCATGGTGGGTAGTTAGCGACTGCTTTTACTGTAAGCGCATCACATGTCTACACATGTGAAAAGCAGTTTGACTTTTTGCACTTACAAATGTGCCAGAGCCCCATTTGGTCACTTGCACTCGCTGGTGGGGTTGGACTTTTGCAAGAATCGGGGGCCATTGGAGCATTTTTTTTTTTTTGTAAACAGAAAAAAGTGTCCAATGCGGGAATCGAACCTGGGCCGTAGTGGTCGAAAACCAAACGGTTTAACCAACCTTCCACCGACCTCCCCTGCATAAAGTAAATGACCTCTATTTTTTATTCAACTAACTATAATTTTCCATTTATGATAATTTCTGGTTTTTATAGATAAGAAACAAAAGGTAACCAAATCCAATTTATTGATATTGTTGCACCAGGTTGCGGCTTGGCAGACTCTTCAACCTTGATTCTCTCCTGTGCTGGGTCTTGTATCTTACCAGAGCGTGTTTCAACCATCCTACAAATTTATATAAGTGGAGATAACTCTACTTTAAGTAGCCTCCAGAATGATTTATTTATTTCTCACATCAAAGAGAGCAGTGAAGTCACACAGTATACCTAAATACAAATGGTGATTCTATAATACATATATTCTGTTTAATAAAATATAAATATAAAATATAATTTTGAATTTAAAATATATGAAAAATAATATTACAAATTAAAATAAAATAGGTTCATTAGCCATGATGCAACTATTTATATATCAACTATTTGTTGATTTTTAATTATTCCAGAAATCCAACAAATAGTTTATATTTATTCCAATACATGGCGCAAGCCAACAGCAACTTTCAGTTGCCTGTAAGGAGAAGCCTTTTTCTTAATTTCAATAATTGTCTTTAATTCCTCACTTTGATTTAACTGAAAAATCTTTTAGGACACTGAACTAAAGAAGTACAACTGTTTATCCACCTTCTTTGCAAAATTTATTTTTGTGTCCCTAATGGTTTACACCTGAGATGTAGCTACTACAAAATATCATTTAATCGGAATCCATTTGATCTTGTGAATCCTTTACAAGCCATCACATCTTAAATGACTCCAGTCTCTTTGGCTTTTTATAGAGTTTTTTATAGATGAACTCTAATCTTGATCAAATTAGTATGAAATAAAGTAAGTAGAGGAGCTTCTTTATACACGTTTACTCTCGCTAGCTTTCGAACCTACAAGGTTCTTCATCTGGCATGGATAGCTTTTACACTAACAGTGTGAAAGCTAGCGAGTATAAAGAAGCTCCTCTACTTACTTTATTTCATACTATTTTTATAGAGTGTTCAAGTCTCTTTTGTATACACTAATGGACAAAACTTAAGTAATTGGAAAGTCTTTGATGTCTACTGGTTGTCTGTTTTTTTTTTTTTTTAGGAGACAAAGGCAATTTTGTTCACTCTTGGTTATCTCGTGTGTCTTCAATAAAGGTCACTATGTATCAAATATCTTTCAGAGTTATTGTCTGAAACCTGATATACATGCTAAAAGTTACCAACTTCCTTAAGTTCTGTCCATGAGTGTATATAGACCTGGGATCAAGAGTAGAGAAAGAGTGTACTGCCTTATATATTTGTCTATGTCATATGCTATGTTCTTGGCTTTCAGAAAGTAGGTTTTGCATGAACACCACCTGTTCCACTGCCTCCTATTACTTTATCTCAAGTATCTAAGATCCATTTTGAACTGTGTTTGCAGCAAAGAGGACACCTTTACTTCAAAGGGTAAGTGTTGCATACTTTTATTGCCTCTATATTTAAAGGTTAAAAACAGGGATAAGTCTCCAACTTGTAACAACACACTACCTCTGAGGATAAGTTTCTAGCTTATCCTCAGAGACAGTGTGTTGTTACAATTTAGTTTTCAGAGGATTCTATCTTCTGATAAGCCTCCAACTTCATCTCAATTTGGTGCAATGTTATCTCTTGTCCTTGAAGTTGGAAAGGGTTTCTAAAGGTGGATGAACCTAACATTAGGTCGATAAGGCACAATTTGGATTATAGGTTATATATGTGTAGACATGTGATGCACCTACAGTAAAAGCAGTCGCTAACTACCCACCATGATTATCATGGCTTTGAGATAAGAAAGAAGGAAAAGATAGGTTATAAACACAAGGTAATAAGACCAAATACAAATAAATAAATAGTGTGTGACACAACACACTATTTATTTATTTGGATTTGGTCTTATTACCTTGTGTCTAACATTAGGTCAATTGTATATGAACGTGGAAGGCAATGATGGGAAAACATTGCATTATCTCTCTTCACAAAAATCCTCAATGAATGGGACAACTGTACCAAGGCAATGTTTTACCACCACACTATGGCTCTAGATTGATAAGGAACAATTTGGTTTATAGATTAGAAACACAAGGTAATAGGACTGAATCCAAATAAATATATAGTGGGGGGACGTTTCGGTAATAATGCTGTTATAGAAATGTCATACCCTATTTATTTATTTTGATTTGGTCGTTTTACCTTAGCTCTAGATTGATCACCTTAGAAGAGCCTGATTGAGGAGGTACACCAGTCTTAGGACAGTTATTTACTCTACTGGCTACACTATGATGTTATGCTTGCTGCAGAGCCTGATTGGAGAGCCAGCCAATGAGAGCCTTGCTGCCCTACAGAGATTCAGGGTCAGTTTAGTCCTCCCCCTCTGTCTGTCAACTCCCCCGTAACTTGGCTGAATGTTCCAGGTGGAAAGTCCCGAGCTCTCCTCTCCCTCTGTCGTCTACTCCGAGGATGATCCAGGAATAGAAGGTACTCAATATTGAAGAAGTGGATCGGTGAAAGAAGGGTCGGCAAACTGCGGCTCGCAAGCCACATGCGGCTCTTCGAATGTGAAGCTGCGGCTCTTAATATGTTGTTGTTTCCTATCCCTTTATGTAAAGATTACACGAATTCCATGAGTTCTCATGGAATGGGATGTAGGGGTGCAGCTTTCTTTGATTATGGCACCATGGCACACTTTGGTGAAAGTCTGACTTTGCCTGTAGTTTGAGGCTGTTCCTAACATGGAAGCCTTTGCTACCGATTCTAACATGAGTACAGACACAGCTCCTCCGTATCCCTGGAGAGGAACCCTTGCTGAGGTCTATCAACCGGGTCAGTTGAACTCAGGATTTTTAAAGAGGTCTTTCTCCTCTCTTCTAACAATGCTGCTGTTGGTCTGCGACTGCTTATTCATCAGAGTTATTCTGCTTGTTTACAGCTGGCCTTCATATCTGAAGGTCTTTCTCCTATCAGCCACCTGGGGACGTGCCCTGTAGCAGTCAGCTCTGCCGAGGGGGCTCTTTATATAGTTCCATCATGATTGGCAGACACCATCAAAAGTCTCAAGCTTTACAAGTTTGATACTGTAATATGATTGAGTGGAGATAAGAAAGAAAAAGAATATATAATTCCATACGCAAATATCATTTATGTGAGTACTATTTATTGTTGACAAGAAAACATTTTGTGGCTCCTCAAAAACTTTAAAATTTTTATAAATTGTAATTTTTGACTTCTTCCAACTCAAAAGTTTGCCAACCCCTGGTCTAAACCATTGGTTTTCACTGCTACGACCCAGAATCAAATCCCGCATTGGGAACTTTTTCTAATAAAAAAAAAAATGCCTCAATGTAGCCCCCGATTCTTGCAAAAGTCCAAACCCCACCAGCGCGTGCAAGTAACCAAACGGGGCTCTGGGACATTTGTAAGTGCAAAAGTCGAACTGCTTTTCACATGTATAGACATGTGATGCACTTACAGTAAAAGCAGTCGCCAGCTTCTTCCCACCATGATTATCATGGCCTGTACCAAATGTACTAGGGATAAGCAAGAAGAAGAAGAAGGGAGATTATCATTGTCTTAATTCATATTCAATATTGTCACAAGATATTTATTATTTTATGAACATAATATTAATTTTTATAATTTCCTACTCTGTAAACATTTGCCTCATTGCCTCACTTGTAATTTTATAAATTTTATGTTGTGCTCTCTTGCCTTAAATAATGTGCCGTGTCATCCTGTAGTTTGTCTTTCCTAATTTTCTACCTTACAATATTGACACCCAATATTGTGATGTGTAGACCCACGTGTTTGCGCTGTGTCCAGCTTGTTCTACCCTCTACCAAGACTTCCTTGAGATCTACCAGAATTACAGAGGCCAGCATGAGATTTTTGAGCTGGTCAAATCCTATGAAAAGGTCAGTAATACACTTTATTTTTCATTCCAACATACACACACTGACAAAAACCCATTGGAAATATCTTCCCTTTCAATTTTTTTTTGTCTGTGCTAGAACTGCTGTAAGAATGAATTTTCATTTTTTAGTTTAGTATTGCTTTCATAGGTGAAAGTTTATATTTTTAAATTTATAGGTTGAATAAATATTTCAAATACTGTATATGTTTTTGTTAATCTTTAAATAAGGATAGAGTTACAAAATTAAATACAATATATATAATTCAACACATTCTCTTTAATTCAACAACCTGATCCAAGTATAAATTCACTTTTGTACTATTTTTCACATTGGCGTTCTCACTCCCTTCCAGCTTAAATACCTGTTTCATGGGTTTTCAGGATACCCCAAAGACCAGCTTTTTTGGTTGATGAGGTACAGTTTGTAACACGCTACTGAGGGCCAACAGCCTGAAACAGTATGTGGTTAGCTTCTCTTGATTAATCAAGAGTATTTATTTGGCCAATTCTGGAATAATTAAAAATCAACGATTAGTTGATATTTATTCCGATAGATGGCGCAAACCATCAGCAACTTTTAGTTGCATAATCATGAAATGCCTTTTATTCTTTTTTTTTTTTTTGCTTATCCCTAGTACACGTGGTACAGGCCATGATAATCATGGTGGGTAGTTAGCGACTGCTTTTTTTTTTTTTACTGTAAGCGCACCACATGTCTACACATGTGAAAGCAGTTCGACTTTGCACTTACAAATGTGCCAGAGCCCCGTTTGGTTACTTGCACTCGCTGGTGGGGTTGGACTTTTGCAAGAATCGGGGGGCCATTGGATCATTTTTTTTTTTAACAGAAAAAAGTGTCCAATGCGGGGATCGAACCCGGGTCGTAGTGGTCGTAAACCAAACGGTTTAACCAGCCTTCCACCGACCCCCCCCTTTTATTCTTAAACTCCTTAAATGTTGACAACAAAATTTTCTATAGAAAAGGTCCACTGACACTGATTGCTGTGTTGAATTGATAATGAACTTGATAGACTTTAGTTCAACAGAAAATTCTGAAAATCCTGGGCTAGCTCAATTATAGGAGTTAGATTATATACACACATTGTGATTAAAAGTAAATTAATATTTGGGGAGGTTTTATTTACTTATATTTATAATATTTGAAATTTTTTGTATAGTTCATCTTATAAAATATAAAATAAAAGGATTTAAAAGCGCGAATGCTTCTTTTATACATAAAACAAACTTCTACTGTCCCTTACTGCGATGAAAAATATATT
Source organism: Cordylochernes scorpioides (assembly GCA_030710605.1). NCBI lineage: Eukaryota > Metazoa > Arthropoda > Arachnida > Pseudoscorpiones > Chernetidae > Cordylochernes > Cordylochernes scorpioides. Next base: position 82,856,009 of record CP092869.1, on the reverse strand, counting down.
GGGAGGGCTTGGCTCATCAGTGGTGAACCCTGTAGAAAATTATCAGTTTATACCACTCTTCTACCGACCCCCTCATTAAAAAAATAATAACTTGTATATATATACAGTTAAACCTGTCTATAGCGCCCCCTCTTGGGACTCACCAAAATAGGGTGCTATAGAGATGGGGTGCTATAAACAGGTCACTTTTAATGTAAATCGCATCGTACTACGTATTTAAAATCAGGCACTATAGAGAGCAAGGCGCTATTTAGAGGGGGCTCTATAGACAGGTTTAACTGTATTTATATCAGAGTAGATGACCAATCAGAGAGAGAGAGAGAGAAGGTACTGACGCTGAATGGATGTACAGAGATGCAGTGAAGTGGTACAAGTCTTACAGAAGCTGGCCCAACAAGATCCCTATGCCAGCCAACAGTAAGTTTCATCCCATTACTGGTTGGTACTCAATTTATCAAGAAAATGGGTTGGCCAAATATCATGGAACAAGTTAAATCAACGTTTAGTTGATTTTTGTTCCACTAGGTGGCGCTCTGCCATCTGAAATTCTCCTGTGAACGTTCAGGATATGCCTTTTTTTTTTTTTGTTTTTACATATACAGTTAAACTTCCCTGTAAAGTATACCTAATTGCATACCCAAAGTGTCCTTTAGGGAGAGGTGTCTTCTTACCAGAGAGTTGTTAAATGGTAAAAATGGTAATTGTGCAAATTAAAACTGTCCTTTGTAGAGAGGTGTCCTCTAGCGTGGTGTCCACTAAAGGGAGGTTCTACTGTATATATATATGTTATAAATAGAAAAAAGGAGATTTTCTGCTTGATTATTGATTATTAGAGCTATATAAAATTAATACTTGATGCTGATTATTTTGAGAATAAAGATATTTGTTGAGCAGTCGTGGCAATAATTTAAGTAAAATTAGTTATGATCAGAGATTTATTTATTTGAGCTAAGGAATATATATAAAAAACATGATTTGGTAAAAGTACTGCCTGGCTTAAGGCATAAGAATAAAAAAAATGAAAAACCTATTTACATAATGTACAAAAGATTTGAGCCGGCCAGCGGGAAACAACAACAATGAGTTTTTATAGGGGAAGTGTGACCTCTGGCAGTCGATTTAACAGAGTATTTGAATCTATGAAATTATAATTTTAAATAAAATAATATTTTAATATAACATATATAATATATACAGTTATCACAGTGTCATGCACAATTCTTTCTTAATTCTGTCATTGTTTGCTTTTGGTTCAGTGGTAGAATGCTCGCCTGCCACGCGGGCGCCCCGGGTTCGATTCCCGGCCAATGCATTTTTTTTTTACAATTTTTAAAACTCATTTATATTATTAAAATATATGTGCTTTTCCTGTCTATGTACAGATTTATGGTCTATGTACACAAGTATACAAGTATGTAAATAGAGTATGTAAAGAAACTCTTTCCTCATCAAGTGGTTCGTTATTAAAGTTTAGAGAAGGAATTATTGATTCAATACAAGTATGTATACAAGTTATTTGAAAATTGCGTGGCAAATTTGCCCTTTCGCTCGCAAGCAGCACCTCTAGTGGTGAAGATGGGAGGTAATATCAGCTGACCTAATGGACATGTAAAACGTGTTTTAACAGGACATAGAGAAAAATCTGGAAAATATTTTTTTCTGATTTTTAGTCAAGAAAAATAAATTGACAGGTTCTGGGAAAAAAGTAGTTGTTTTTTTATTCAGAAAATGATTATGACAATATTGCTGTATCATATTTGATTATCAGATACAAAATTATATCCGGAAAAATTCCAAAAAGCCGAGACCACGGGTGAAGCCAGTTCATTTTTAGTATGCAGGAACAAAATTCTAACAGAAAAACATTCATTCGAGCAGAAGACACAAAGCCAGATCATCTCTTTATAAAAATATCGCTTCTCAGACACAAAGTTTGGAGCGGGACGTTTCACAAGAATGACATCCACGGCGCCAATTTATAATTGTAACAAATAGTATTTGAATAAAAGCATTTGTTGTTGTTGTTGTTTCTTATCCCCTTGTGTAAAGATTACACGAATTCCATGAGTTCATGCTCCTCGAGCTGTTTTATGATGAGCAGCGGCCTCTCCCAAAGGTCCTGTTTAGTGCATCTAATGCAAGCCAAAATGTGTTCTGGAGCTGCAGGTACCAAACTACATTTTGGGCAAGTGGGATAAATTTTGTTATTATTTTCTATCTTCAATGGCTTGAGATGGCCCGTTCTAAATCTTGTTAGTGTTGTTTGATGCTGTCTATTTTTGATCTTCAGAGCTCCTCCTGGGTTCACTCCACTGTACCAACTGTGCTTAGGTGGGATCCTCCAGTTCTTGTATATTTTTGTTTTGGCTATTGTTTCTATTTCTTTAAAAGTAAGTTTATTTTTCTGTGGCAAGGGTTCTTTTGTGCCTTTTTTCGCTAGCACATCAGCAGCTTCATTGCCTTCAATTCCAACATGTGAGGGTATCCATTGAAGGTGAATTTTTGAGGTTTTTGAGAGTTTTTGGAGATAACCAATTATGTTCCTGCTTACTTTGTCTCTGAGTTCCCCTGTGTGACTCAAATGTTGTATGGCACTTCTACTATCAGTAAGAATCCAGATATCTTGATAATTAGTATTTCTGATGGATTTTAAGGCTTCATAGATGGCTATAAGTTCTGATCTGAAGACTGAGCAAAAATCTGGGTTTCTTCTGTTCATTTTCTCAATGCCATTTGTGGTTTTGATGAGACAGCCACTGCCAGTGTGTCCTAGCTCGTCTCTGCTACCATCGGTATAGATAGTTATTGCATTTTTAGGAATGTTATTAATTATTTCTAATGATAATTGTTTTAAGTATTCTGGATTTTGGTATTGTTTGTTGGTGGGTTCATTTAAAGTGGCATTAAAAATAACATTTTGTAGTGGTTTGCATGGAGAAATTTTTTCTGCTAAATAATTTTTTTCCACTTTATATTTTAAAAATTCATTTCTTTTGGCCAGGTGTAGAGGGCCTTCTTTTTTGAGTCTTAAATTGGATTCCCAATTAAGTATGTACTTGGAAGTTCTGTGTTTGTTTCCATAACTCTTGATTTTGTTTATATATTTTGGCAGATTGTAGCTTCTTCTATCCTTTAAGGGCATAATGTCAGCCTCGTAAAGTACAATATCGTTAGGGCAGGTATTTCGAAGACCTGTAATAATTCTAGCTGCACTTAGTTGTATCCTTTCCAGTGATTTTAGATTTGTTTCAGATGCTGTACCATAGATTTGATATCCATATTCCAGGATAGGTCTAATTAGAGATGTGTAAGTTAATTTTAGTGTGGTTGCATCGGCTCCCCACTCTCTTCCTGAAATATATTTCAGGATTTTTAGTCGGTCTCTTCCTTTTCTAATAACTTCTTCAATATGTTTACTGGAGTTAATTTCTGGATCCAGGGTGTAGCCAAGATATTTAGGATGTTTATTATATTGCAATTGTTGTTCTTTCAGAATAATTTTTGGTCTTATTTTGTATAGTTTCTTATCGGTAGTAAAAAGACAGGTTTCAGATTTTTGGGGGTTAAATTCTAATTTATGTTTATTAGCAAATTTTTCTAGGTGGAAAAGAGTCTTGTTCAAATCTCTTTCAGCTTTTTTCCAGTTAGTATTGCTGCTCCATAGAATAATGTCATCAGCGAATAGTCCAATATTGGTTTTATGTGAAATTTTTTCTTCTATGCCTGCAATAAATAGGGTGAAGAGAGTTGGGCTAAGGACTGATCCTTGTGGTAATCCTTGGTACAATTTGAAGGTTTTAGATAGAGTGCCATTATATTTGACCCTGATGTATCTATTTTTAAGGAATCATTTATCCAAGTGATAGCTTTTCCATCAATTTTGAAATGCTTGTATAATTTTGTAATTAACTTGTTTTTCCATACTTTATCAAAAGCTTGTGTAAGGTCTAAAAAAGCAGCTATGGTGTGGTTAGTTGGTTTTCTGTTTTGTGCATCTTTTACCTTTTGTGTGAAAAATAAGAGTTGGTCTATTGTCCCATGTCCTTTCCTAAATCCATATTGTTCTTCTGGTAAGAGATTTCTTGTGTCGAGGTGGTAGGTGAGTCGTCTGAGAATAATTTTTTCCATTAATTTGCAGCAAATACTTGTGAGGGAGATAGGTCGGTAGTTTTTTGGGTCATCAGCAGATTTGTCAAGTTTTTTAATAGGAATTATTGTTGCAGTTTTCCAGTCTTGAGGCAATTTTCCAGTTTTCCAGGAGTTATTGAAAATATCAAGAAGCTTTTCTTTGCCATTTTTGCCCAAGTTTGATATCATTTGGCCATGGATTCCATCTGGCCCAGGAGTCTTGTTTAGGTCAGTGTTTTCTAATGCATAATCTAGCTCTTTCATATTGATTTTTTCATGGAAAATATTATGAGTGCTAGTGACGTTTTTACAGTCATGGATAATCTTTCGGGCCTTTTTTTCAACTTTCTTATCTTTTATTTCAAATTTGATTTTACTACTTATTTGATATGAATTACCTAAAAGATTAGCAGCATTTTTGTCATTAGTTGCTGGGGTACCATCTGTATTCTTAATCATATTTGTGTTTTCAGTTTGTGGCTGGGCTCTGTCAATTTGTTTTGCCAAATGCCAAAGTTTTGTATTTGGGTTTCTTGGGTTCAGGTTTTCACAAGTTTGTTTCCATTTTTCCCTTTTCATATTTACATATAATCTTTTTATTTTTGCATTCACAATGTTCAGTTCAGTTCTACAATTTGTTTGGTTTTGGGTGCACTTTTTTTGTAGTTCATTTCTTTTAGTTATAAGTGTTTGAATATCTTTTGCCTGGTGTGTATAATTTGGAATCCATTTCTTAATATTACCTCTTGGTATTGAAACTTTGGCTGCTTTAATAATGGTGTTTTTGAAAGATATCCAATTTTGTTCCAGATCTTTTATTCTAGTGGGTGCTTTTCTAAAGTCTTCATTGGTGTTTTGCTGGTAAAGATTCCAATTAGCCTTTTTGAAGTTCCAGAATTTTTCTTTAATTGAGCTGGTTTTGGTCTTGGTGCTAATTTCTATCAAAATAGGCAAATGATCACTTCCAATACTTTTTAATATTTGCCATTTGCATTTGTGGAAAATGTCAGGACTGGAGAAACTTATATCAAGGGCTTGTGCGGTATTATAACTGTAGGAATGGTGGGTAGGATTCCCATCATTTAAGCACATGAAGGCATTGTCGTCAAATAAGTTTGAAAGTATTTTGCCTCTTGGGTTTGGCGTGGAACATCCCCATAGTTGATGTTTGGCATTAAGGTCACCTACAATAATAGTGTTGTCTGTAAGAAATTGAGCCATTGTTCCATCGTCAATAAGTTTATTGTTTGGTGGGTGATACATATTGAATATGTTGATGGTTTTGTTTTGATTGAGGTAGACTTTGATACCTTGGGCTTCGAGGTCTGATGTGTTTGGAATATTAATGGCTATGTCTTCATAGTACAAATTCTTGATTAAAAATGCAAGGCCACCCCCTTCTTTATTTCTGTCTTTTCTGAGGATATTGTAGTTTTTATATTTGAGATTGTACTTTTCATTTAATTTGGTTTCCTGTAGGGCTATAATTTGTATCTTTTGTTTTTCAGCTATTTCCATTATTTCTTCTAATTTTATTTTTGTTGCTGTTGAGCACAATCCATTGATGTTGCACTGCAGAATGCTCAATTGCTTGGAAGCTGCAAAGTTAGAAGTTTGTGGAGACTGTATTATACTTATCGGACAGAACCCTCTACCTAAGTCCTGAACGCGCCCCTGTTTATTCTGCGCGACGGGCGATGCAGCATGCAAATCAACATCTGATCTCATGGAATGGGGTATAGGGGTGCAGCTTTCGTTGATCATGGCACCATGATCCAGGCACACTTTGGTGAAAGTCTGACTTTGCCTGTAGTTTGAGGCCGTTCCTAACATGGAAGCAGACGCCTTTGCTGCCGACTCTAACATGAGTACAGACACAGCTCCTCCGTATCCCTGGAGTGGGACCCTTGCTGAGGTCCATCAACCCGGGTCAGTTGAAGTCAGGATTTTTAAAGAGGTCTACTCCTCTTCTAACAATGCTGCTGTTGGTCCGCGACTGCTTATTTGTCAGAGTTATTCTGCTTGTTTCGCAGCTGGCCTTCATATCTGAAGGTCGTTCCCCTATCCGCCACCTGGGGACGCGCCCTATAGCAGTCAGCTCTGCCAAGGGATAAAAGCATTTAATCGGATAAAACCCGGGCATTGCCCTTTCTTAATCAATTCTGTCACCGTTTGCTTTTGTGAATGGAATAAATACCCAAATATGGCCATTTCTCATAACCATCGGTGGTTCAGTGGTAGAATGCTCGCCTGCCACGCTGGCGGGTGCGATTCCCGGCCGATGTATTTTTTTTTAACAATTTTTAAAACTCATTTATATATTATACAAGAATGACATCCACGGCGCCAATTTATAATTGTAACAAATAGTATTTGAATAAAAGCATTTAATCGGGTAAACCCTGGGCTCTCTCTCTCTCTTTGCCCGGGTCATTCGGCTAGTATATGTGACAATATCGTTGCGGAATTTCTTGTTGTTCGATGAGAATGGTGAGATTTGGTTGAAACGCAGTCGTTTGAGTGGAAGTTGAAGCATACAGTTAGGAATAATCAGGACACGTGATGGGGTTTGAAAATAAAAGGCAACTGGGTTGGAGGAAAGAAAGCTTGAGAAGAGCGGAGCGGGTTTTGATTGTTAATTATCTGATCACATGGTGGTGATTGGACTTAGCTATGGGATGAGCAGAGGGAGAGAGGTCTAGAGCAGATGTTACCTCGTTGGGAGCGAAGGAGCCATTACATAGGTGTTGTTCCTATGGGAGCGAAATCCCTACTAACCATTCTTGCTTCTCGATTTAACACCAAGACTTAGCTTCTTTCCTATTGGTCGAGGGATGGAACGTGCCCGTTTTTCTATTGGTTGACCTATTTAGGGGATACTTTCTAATTGGTTCTGTGGCTTTCTTTGGTGGAAGATACCGCCGATCTTGTCAGGAAGTATTGGGTGTTAGTTCGACTCTTATAACTTCCGCGGTTATCAGATACGTCCGGTCCTGCTCCGGAAATATTGGGCGTCTCTCGACTTTTATAACTTCTGCGGTCACCAGATACGTCCGGCCTCTGTCAGGAAGTATTGACTATACAAGTTATTTATAATTGTGCCCGCTTTAAGCCTACTTCCTATGTCTTGTTGCTACTTTCTTTCCTCCAGTTACCTTATTCTTTATTAAATCTTTGAAAATCATGCATTGTACATGCATAGTGGGTCGGGGGTGCATACAATTATATACAAATTATGACATATATATATTTTCACGTTTGTATAACTAACAATAAAAATATGAATTAAAAAATATATATATATATTAAACACTAAAAATTTAAAATTGAAGGTTGTTTTGCATCTTCTCAAGAGAAATAAAAAATATATATGTCACATAATATTTGAAGATATATAAATAAAATGGCTTATGTGGGAGTATGAGGAAAAAGGGAAGACAGCTGGGTTAAAACAACCCCCTTTGTCAACAAGTGTCAAGTCTTCACTCCCATTCCCCTTTAGGGGATTTATCTGACTCAAAGCAGTTTAAAAGCAGCTGGATGTGATGATCAAGGGACAGTTTGCACTAAGGTGGTCTCGCCACCAGTTGTTCCCAGGGTGGTCCTCGGACCTTCTCTCTTTCCTCCCCGATCTACTCCCCACAGGTTTTTGCCTCTGGATCCTGTCTTCTGCGTGTCCTTACCACTTTTCACACAACTACCATGACTGCTTCACAAATCACCACATATAAATACAATTTTCCAAGTTCAAAGCTAAGAGATTCTCTGTCAAAGAAGTAGGCAAGCCACAGTTTCAATGGTGAAACTGAAGAATTGAAGTTGCTTGACTCCTCTATGTGTCATGATAAGGCACAATTTGGATTATAGATTATAAACACAAGGTAATAAGATCAAATCCAAATAAATAAACTATTTATTTATTTGGATTTGGTCTTATTACCTTGTGTTTCTCTATGTGTCTGTATTATGTTGGGGTGACACTTGGTATCAGACATGGACAAACCTTGTGGACTCCAGGTTCTCTAAGACCTCCCAGCTGCTCCAACTGATGATAGCTGAGCGAAACACCTGGAGACTGGTGGCCACATTGACCAGAGACAGACTGGAGACAGCTGAGGATGATGTGGAACTGGATGATGTTTCGGTAAGTACAACTGGTCTCAGGGGTCAGTGGAAGGAGGGTCTAAACCATTGGTTTCCGACTGCTCCGACCCGGGATGGAATCCCGCATAGGGTACTTTTTTCTAATTAAATAAATGCTCCAATGGCCCCCGATTCTTGCAAAAGTTTAACCCCACCAGCGAGTGCAAGTAACCAAAGGATAGTAACCCAATGATGGGTGTCTCCCAGGAAAACTGGTTGTTATCACTAATGAGATATAAAAAATAAATTCCTGGCTTTTTTTTCCCCTTGATTCCTAACCTTCAATTCAGTAAGAATTCAGTATCTTTGTTTAAAGTTGATAACAATGCTGGTACCAAAAGACCATATAATTTTCAAATTTAGATTTAGTCTTATTACCTTGTGAAAGCTAACACATAAGTAAATTAGGTGCAATATGTTTTTAATAGCACTTTTAAAGCTGAATCTAGGGTTTGATATATAGCAAAGTGGTGCTACCAAAACATCAATTGTAGTTTACACTATTTGATGATAAGCTACAATTTGGATTATAGATTAGAACTACAGTAGAACCTCCTTGAAAGGACACTCGCGCTAGAGGACACCTCTTTATAAAGGACAGTTTACATATACAAAATTTCAATTTTTACTATTCATCAACTCTCCGGTAAGAGGACACCTTGCCCTAAAGGACACTTTGGCTCTACAATTAAGTGTCCTTTACAGAGAGCTTCCACTGTATAAGATAATAAGACTAAATCTAAAGACTAATTCAGTAACAGTATTGTTACCATCCTCCCTATTGTTACCATATTAAAGCAGTGGAAGACTCGAGTTGTTTTTGTAGACACGAGGAACAAACCTCAATACATCTTTTACTGGATTGTCCTGTTTTTCAAGACTATAGAATCGACAATAATTCAAGAGTAACATATCCAAGTATTTTTATTTCCAGTAAAGAAATGTATATTAAATTCAGTACCTTTTGTAGATATATTTTAAATTATATAGCAACAAATATCTTTTAAGAAACTGATAATTTATATTATGCTGATTGTACATATTGCCAGACACTTCTTTCTTTTATACACAGTTCTTTTTTCTCTCTTTCTCATTGTTAATATCATATGACTATTCAATTCACGGTCTAAAATTATTATATATATATATGTATAGACAAATGTAAAGGCATACATGTATGACAGTGCACGTGTCCCTAGGGGGACATAGCGCTTTAAATTGAAATAAAATAAAATCCTCAGACAAAAGACATTATTAGATGTTGTTGTGAACTTTGATGTAATTCCAGGGCCAGTACCTGAGTGACCGACAGATCATTGAGAACCTCTACAAGTGCGACGCCAACATCCGCCAGACACAGGTATGGTCCTTTACCTCATTGTTGTTATTCTGGATGCCATTTGTTAGAGGTTTGGCTGGCTCCCATCACAAGAATAGATGAGAATTTAAAAATACAGTTAAACCTGTCTATAGCGCCCCCTCTAAATAACGCCTTCCTCTCTCTAGCGCCTGATTTTAAATAGTATGATGCAATTTACCCCAATATTAAGCAAACTGTCTATAGCACCCTATTTTGGTGAGTCCCAAGAGGGGGGCGCTATAAACAGGTTTAACTGTATTTAGCAGGCTTTTTAAAATTCTCTCTTTTCACAAATAAAATAATTTTCTACTGTTCAGATGGGAATTTTGCTGGGAAGATATTGATCTATAAGAATAAAAGTCACCTCCCGTCAAAATAGATGTCAAAATTAGATGCCATCTATTGACTGTCGCTGCAAACAAGTGACCTCTGGTTGGTACAACTCTTTGGCAGGGGGGTTCGGTGGAGGGATGATCTAAACTGTTGGTTTTCAACTGCTACGACCCGGGTTCGATTCCTGCATTGGGCACTTTTTTTCTGTTAAAAAAAAAATGCCTCAATGGCCCCCGATTCTTGCAAAAGTCCAACCCCACCAGCGAGTGCAAGTAACCAAATGGGGCTCTGGCACATTTGTAAGTGCAAAGTCAAACTGCTTTTCACAAGTGTAGACATGTGCACTTACAGTAAAAGCAGTAGCCTACTTTCACCCACCATGATTATCATGGCCTGTACCAAGTGTACTAGGGATAAGCAAAAAAAAAATTCTATTGGAAGAACACCCACTCTAGCTAGAACATGTCACCCATCCCAGTGAAGTGACCACAGTGTTGTGATGTCTGCTACAGCTGGTGATAGACTGGCTGGAGAAGAATGCTGCAGATGACCTGCAGGCCAAGAACCCCCACAAGATGGAGTACTTCGCCAACACTTCAGTTGCCTGGTAACTACAATAGTTCACCTTTTTTTTTAGTACCCTGTAAGGGCTCCTAATCCAGGGATACAGGATGAGTAGCGTTTGTACTCCATGTTAGGAGTAACTGCACATGGCATCTGTTCCTAATAATGTCAGAGGCGGCCATTTCTTTTGGAGCTAAGTCGGCCTGCCACTGAGTAGTGCTCCCAGTCTTAATGACAAAGACAGACACATTCTACTTCACCCAGTCATGATGATTGTCAAACAGACACCATCAAGGGTCACAACTTGATACCCTAATATGATTGAGTGGAGATAAAAAAGAAGACCTTTTTTTTAGAAAGAAAAATACTTAAAACAAATTTTTTTCAGATAATCATTTTTAATGTCGCTGCCTTTTTAATAATACTTTTATATAGAAATAAGATAACCAAAATGAGTTTAATTGTATCCATGGTAGCAGATATTCCTATGAGATTTGAGCAGTTCTGATGATTGTTGGAAATTAAGTTTGGCACATTACTTAACCATCTCTAGTTCTAGTAGTCTTGTAAATGCAAAGTCGAACTGCTTCTCACACGTGTAGACATGTGGTTCACTTACAGTAAAAGCAGTCGTCTACTTCTACCCACCATGATTATCATGGCCTGTACCACGTGTACTAGGGATAAGCAAAAAAAGTATAGGGCAAGCTGTACCTAGATGATCCACCAAGGGGATCAAAGGGGATTCTTAGAAAATCAAGAAATGGGTGTTCATTTCAAATGAATCGGTTCTCAATCGGACTTCTCCAAAATGATCCATAGCCTGGTAGCAAGATGGTGTTGTCTTGGAGTCCAGTTTGTCCATTCAAATGAAGATTTTAATGAGAAAAGTAATGGTGGGAGTGGTTAAGAAATGGGTATTTATAGCTAAATTTGTATGAGAATGCTAAACTGCGGGAAAGTAAAATATAGATAACAAAATCAGGTAATAGAGTAGAACCTCCATGAGAGAACTCTCATGCTAGAGAATACCTCTCTATAAAGAACTGTTTTTCATTTCCAAAATGACAATTTTCACTATTTAGGGACTCTCCCGTAAGAGGACACTTCTCTTGTATTAGGTCACTTTAGCTCTGCAACTAAGTGATGTCCTTTTATAGGAAGGTTCTACTGTACTTTAACAGGTAGTCAACTTTTTCTTTTCACACATGAATGTTAATCTCATCAATAAATACAATCACAGATAAAACTTAAGTGGAAAGTCTTTGGTGCCAGTTGTGTTTTTTTTTTGAAGGAGACTGAGACAATTTTGTTCACACTTGGTTATCTCGTGTGTCTTCAATAAAGGTCACTGTGTATCAAATATCTTTCAAAGTTATCAGGTCTGAATCCTGATATACATACTAAAAGGTACAACTTCCTTAAGTTTAGATCATGAGTGTATATTTCAGAGTTATTGTTTGAATCCCACTATACATGTTAAAAGGTACAACTTCCTCAAGTTTTGTCCATAAGTATACATCATGCCCCGGGCACATGTTAAAATTGAACAACAAGAGCAGCAGCCAGACATCTCTATGTGCATGTAACTCTGTGAACATCCCACATGTGTCTGACGCAGGGAGCACACACTTCACCGCAACATCACACAGCACGGCCTGGCCCAGCTGGATCCTGATGCCACACTCAGAAATCCTCCCACCATCTTGCACGAAACAGACAAAGTAAGCCATTTTGAAAATTCAACGATAATGGGGATCGGTGGACAAGTGATCTAAACTGTTGGTTTTTGACTGCAATGGACACTTTTTCTTATTAAAAAGAATGCTCCAATGATCCCCAATTCTTGCAAAAGTCCAACCCCACTAGTTTTTTTTTTTTTTTTGCTTATCCCTAGTACACTTGGTACAGGCCATGATAATCATGGTAGGTAAAAGTAGGCGACTGCTTTAACTGTAAGTGCACCACATGTCTACACATGTGAAAAGCAGTTCGACTTTGCACTTACAAATGTGCCATAGCCCCGTTTGGTTACTTGCACTCGCTGGTGGGGTTGGACTTTTGCAAGAATCAGGGGCCATTGGAGCATTTTTTTTTAACAGAAAAAAGTGCCCAATGTGGGAATCGAACCTGGGTCGTAGCGGTCTAAAGCCAACGGTTTAGACCATCCTTCCACCGACCCCCACCCCACTAGTGAGTGCAAGTAACCAAACGGGGCTATGGTATACTGTAAGTGCAAAAGTCGAACTGCTTTTCATATGCATAGACATGTGGTGCAATTACAGTAAAAGCAGTCAACAACCTTTACTCACCACGAATAGCATGGCCTATACCACATGTACTAAAAATAATAATAATAAAAAAATAAAAATGAGTGGAACTCAATTTATATTCAGGAGGTGTAGCTAAAACCTGAACTTATGACCTAATATTTAAACTATTATTAACGTTGAACCTTGCCTTTTTTGGTTATGGTAACTTACAAAGTTATACAGTTTAGCCTCTTGAATTCAACCGACTATAATTCAACCAATTTTCCTTTCAAATTACCACTATAATTCAACTGTTTTTGTTTGGAAAAAGTTACAGCTATATCAACTAATCTTTCTTTATTTAATTCCAAAACCTTTCAGTGTCGTCTCTGTCACTCTCCAAAGGAGAATGGTTATTTCTGAATTCTAGCTTTCACGATGCTTTACATGTATTTTAGAAAATGGTATGCATATATAAGTAGAAGCTAGAATTCAGAAATAATCATTCTCCTTTAGGAAAGTGACAAAGTCACTGAAACCTCAGGAAGAAATATAAAGAAAGATGTAGCTGCATCTTTTTCAAACAAACTTCTAACCAGTAAATGATGTTCATGACTACAATTGAACTGTAGACCTTTAGGAGAGGCCACTGCTTATCATCAAACACAACTCGAGGAGCATTGACTCAAGGAATTCATGTAATCTTTGTACAAGAGGATAAGAAACAACAACAACAGAATTTAACTATTTAAAAAAAAATCCCAATCAGCCCATTTACTTTTTTGTTGTTTCTTATCCCCTTGTGTAAAGATTACACAAATTCCATTAATTCATGCTCCTCGAGCTATCTCATGGAATGGGGTGTAGGGGCGCAGCTTTCATTGATCTTGGCACCATGATCCAGGCACACTTTGGTTAAAGTCTGCCATTTACTTTAATTAACCTGACTATAATCACCGAATTTAATTCAAAACCCTCTAAACCTAAGGCAATATAATGGTAGCACTGCAGCACACTTTCGAGAAAGAGGGCTGACATTAATGTCTGTGCAGGAAGATGAGGAGAGGCTCTACAAGTGCATGTTTACCTACATCCGCGCAGGACAGCTGCCTGAGGTGGGTGGATCTACCTCTTGTTGCTATGTGTAGATGTCTGGTGGATTCCTAATACTTTTGACTGGAAGAAATGGTTTAATCTTCATTGACATCTTAATTCTCTGAAGTCACTGTATTAAGTTCACTTATGGTACTTTCTGATTCTTTTAAATTTGTTTCTCTTATTTTATTTCATTTTTGTTGCTGAGCCTACTCTTAGAAAAAAAAAAAAAAAATTACAGTAAAAACCTTTGATTTACTATAGCCACAATTTGGCTATTTTTAATTTTTTTTTTTTAATTCTTTTTTAGGTATACAACAAGCATTATAGTCTGGGATTCCATTTCTTTGATATCGGGACCCATTGGTAGTCTTTCCTGGCACCCTGATAGCACAACGGTACATAGATGACATTCTATGGCCTGTTTTGGTGCTGTTTCTCTCACATCACCCTGGGTTTACTTTTCAACAAGATAATGCCTGGCCATACATGGCACATGTTACTATGGGTTGTCTTAAATTTTGCCAAACTCTTCCATTGCCAGAAAGATCGCTTGATCTCTCACCTGTAGAGCACATCTGGGACATAACAGAAGGTGGTTGCAACCATCCCGGAATGTTGACTATTTAGCCCGACAGTTGGAGACAATTTGTCAACACAAGGTAATAAGACCAAATCAAAATAAATAAATAGTGTGTGACACTTTGGTTACAACGTTGTTACCGAAATGTCACACACTATTTATTTATTTGGATTTGGTCTTATTACCTTGTGTTTATAATCTATCAGCTCTCCATCCGGAATCTTTACCAGTCCTAGACATGCCGGGTGGTATCCTGTATCCAGGCCAGTGGGGGTCCAATGACTTATTGACTTGCTCAATTCATAACATCAAACTCTGATATAAAACAATTAATTGTTCTGAAGTTTAAATGTTTTTCCCCCCATATATGTTCTTCACATACACCAATTTATGTCCCAATTGGACAACTCCTTTTTGTTATAGTATACCCTCATGGACAAAACATAAGGAAGTGGAAAGTCTTTGGTGTCACTGGTCATCTGTTGGTTATCTCATGTGTCTTCAATAAAGGTCAACGTGTATCAAATATCTTTCAAGAGTTATTGTCTTAATCACAATATACATATCAAATTAATACAACTTCCTTTAGTTTTG
>CP092869.1:82824927-82840857 GCA_030710605.1 Cordylochernes scorpioides | reverse complement strand
CACACAGGATCTAATGGAATATTGACAATCTGCCAAAGAGGTGTTTAGCTGGCAAAGTGGCTGGGCCATATCTATGGCTAAAATATAGATGGAAATTGATCTAAAGAGACAAGGGTTGCCTCTCCCGTCAAAATAGACGTCTAAAACCAGACGCCATCTATTGACCGTCGCCGCAACTAGCGACCTCGGGTCGGTGACAAAACCACAATGCCCTAGACTGACGAGGGCCATTAGCCCGAAACCATTGTCTCTAGGTGGACGCTTTTCAGTTTGCCAAAGCTGGTGTTGTGGCTTTGTCACCGACCCGAGGCCGCTAGCTGCGGCGACGGTCAATAGATGGCGTCTGGTTTTAGACGTCTATTTTGACGGCCCTTGTCTCTTTAGATATATATATATATATATATATACAGTTAAACCTGTCTATAGCTCCCCCTCTTGGGACTCACCAAAATAGGGTGCTATAGACAGGTCACTTTTAATGTAAATCGCATCGTACTACGTATTTAAAATCGGGCGCTATAGAAGGGGAGGCGCTATTTAGAGGGGGTCTCAAGCTTTATAAGGTTGATACCTTAATATGATTGAGTGGAGATAAGAAAGACGATGAGAAGAGGGGGTGCTATAGACAGGTTTAACTGTATATCTATATCTATATATATATAAAAATGAATGTATGTGTGTGTGTCCTTTATGCCTGACCAAACCACTCATTGGAACGCCATGAAACTTTGGGAAGTTATTTAGTATAGTACTGGGAAGGTTTTAGCAAATAAAATTTTTGAAATAACTTTTTGCCTAAAAATAATCAAGATAAATATTCTAATTTATTTGTTATAATTCAACAATCTGCTCTAAATATTATCATGATGATACGATGATTTTGTAATGTAGAAAATTAGGTAGGACAAAATTCAGGATGACACGGCAATTTATTTGAGACAAGAATAATGATACAATTCCAAGGCAAGATACTATTCCTTTAACTTCTAATTTCCGAGGGAACCAATTAATATTGATTTTATTCAACTTATCGAGTATTTTTCAAGGGACCGGGAAAAAATGTTCACTTTATCGAGAGATTCGTTAGACAAACCTTTACTCGGGTAAAACCCGGGCGAAGCCGGGTACATCCGCTAGTGTTATATAAAAATGATCTAATTTAAAATGATCATTTCTAGAACAAACTACTCTGTGAAGTTGACCGGCGGCTTTCCCTATATAAAACTCATTGTTGTTGTTTCCCGTTGGCCGGCTCAAATCTTTTTATAGATATGTAAATACGTAATCCTTTTATTTTCTTCTTTACGCCTTTAATCAGTTATTTATTCCTTAATTATGTCTATCAGCATAATTAAAAATAATTCTGATCTAAACTATATTTATTAATATTACCACGGCTGTAATGTCACAAACATACTCATGTATCCTTAAACAACCTAAGAAAATTCTATATCAAACAAATTTATCATTACATATAAATAGATTTTTAAATAAAAAGGCATATATTGGATCAAAATATCATTTATTTTACCAATATTTCAATTGGCTGAACGCCAACCTTTATCAAGGTGTTATAACATATTAAAGTGTGTCAACAACAAACTCAGCGCCACATAACGTCAATAGAATTAAGTTTTAAAAATATTTTTGCTTATATACAATGGGGAGAAAAAAAAAATTGATATATAAATTGATATATATATAATTTATTGACACACTTTAAAATGTTATAACACCTTGATAAAGGTTGGCGTTCAGCCAACTTAAATATTGGTAAAATAAATGATATTTTGATCCAATAATATGTCTTTTTATTTAAAGATTTATTTATGGATTGCTCTATTTTCAAAAATATATATAGATGGACCAAGCAGAGACAAAAGGTGCTGACCTTGGATGGATGTACAGAGGTGCAGTGAAGTGGTACAAGTCTTACAGAAGCTGGCCCAACAAGATCCCTATGCCAGCCAACAGTAAGTTGTCTCATCCTCCCATACTGGATCGTACTCAATTTGTCAAGAAAATGAGTTGACCAAATATCATGGAACAAATTAAATCAATGTTTAGTTGATTTTTGTTCCAATAGATGGCGTTCTGCAATCTAAAATTGCTCCTGTGAGCAGTCAGGATATGTCTTTTGTGTTTACATATATATATACTAGACGGGTGACCCGGGCTTCGCCCCGGGATTGACCCGTGTGCATATCTACCCGTACAAAAGCTACATACCTATACTTTCGATATTTGCGGAACTATAATGAGGTATTGTTAACAATAGATTATTTAAGGAGCGACCCGCTCCAACACAATAGTTACAAAAACCAAAAAGCGAGTGGGGGGGGGGGGGGCAAAGGTGGCGTGATCGTAACCAACCAATAGGAGAGCGCCATTCCAAAAAAAAAAAAGCAAACAGTGACAGAGATGAAGAATTATTAAGAACGCATGACGCTCATAACTGTATATAGAATATTATATATACAGTAGAACCTCCTTGTAAAGGACAACATCTAATTGCAGAGCCAAAGTGTCCTTCAGGGAGAGGTGTCCTCTTACTGGAGGGTTATTAAATAGTAAAGATAATATTTTTGCAAATAAAAACTGTCCTTTCTAGAGTGGTGTCCTCTAGCGTGAGTGTCCTCTCACGGAGGTTCTACTGTATAAACTAAAAATATAAAATGAAAGTTTTTGTATCTCTCTTCTCTCTCAAGAGAAATAAAAAACAGTAGAACCTCCCTTTAGCGGATACCTCGCTAGCAGACACTTGTCCACAAAGGACAGTTTTCAATAGCAAAATTACATTTTTTTACAATTTAGCAACTCTCTGGTAAGAGGACTCCTCTCTCTAAAGGACATTTGTCTCTGCAATTAGGTTTCCTTTACAGGGAGGTTTTACTGTATATATAACTACAATTTTCCAAGTTAAAAGTACTCTCTATCAAAGTAGTAAGCAAGCCTGAGCTTCAATGGTAAAACTAAAGAGTTGAAGTTGCTTGAGTTCTCTCTGTGTCTGTATTATGTTGGGGTGACACTTGGGATCAACCATGGACAAACCTTGTGGACTCCAGGTTCTCCAAGACCTCCCAGCTGCTCCAACTGATGATAGCCGAGCGGAACACCTGGAGACTGGTGGCCACATTGACCAGAGACCGCCTGGAGACCGCTGAGGATGACGTGGAACTGGATGATGTTTCGGTAAGAACAACTGGTTTCAGAGGTTGGTGGAAGGAAGGTCTGAACCATTGGTTTTCGACAGCTACGACCCGGGATCAAATTCTGCATTGGGCACACGTTTTTCTAATTTAAAAAATGCTCCAATGGCCCCCTATTCTTGCAAAAGTCCAACTCTACCAACGAGTGCAAGTAACCAAACGGGGCTCTGGCAAATTTATAAGTGCAAAAGTTGAACTACTTTTCACATACGTAGACATGTGGTGCACTTACAGTAAAAGCAGTCGCTAACTACTCACCATGATTATCATGGCCTGTACCATGTGTACTAGGGATAATTAAAAATAATAATAATAACTGGTCTCTCTCTAGAATAAACCCTCCTGGGTGTCTCGCAGGAACTGGCTGTTATCACTAATGAGATATAAAAAATAAATTCCTGACTTTTTTTTCTTGATTCTTGGCCTTCAATTCAGCAATAGATTATAAACACAAGGTAATAAGACCAAATCCAGATAAATAGTATGTGATGTTTCGGTAACAAAGTTATTACCATCTACAGACAAAAGTGCTGAATGAGAAATTTTACCACAGCATGTTTTAAATAGTTACTGTTATCAAGTGTGTAAACAAGATAGCAGATAAGAAGAAGATAGTCACACACTATTTATTTATTTGGATTTGGTCTTATTACCTTGTGTTTATAATCTATATAATCCAAATTGTGCCTTATCAATTTTTACTATTTATCAGTTCTCCAGTAAGAGGACACTTCTCTCTAAAGGACACTTTGGCTCTACAATTAAGTGTTCTTTACAGAGAGCTTCCACTGTATAAGATAATAAGAACAAATCTAAATAAATAAATAGTGTGTGATGGTTCAGTAACAGTGTTGTTACCATCCTCCATATTGTTACCATATTAAAGCAGTGGAAGACTCGAGTTGTTTTTGTAGACATGAGGAACAAACCTCAATACATCTTTTACTAGATTGTCTTGTTTTTCAGGACTACAGAATCGACAATAATTTAAGAGTAACAGATTCAAGTATTTTTATTTCCAGTAAATACCATTTCAATACCTTTTGTAGATATATTTTAAATTATATAGCAACAAATATATTTTAAGAAACTGATAATTTATATTATGCTGATTGTACATATTGCCAGACACTTCTTTCTTTTATACACAGTTCTTTTTTCTCTCTCTCATTGTTAACATCATATGACTATTCTATTCACGGCCCAAAATTATTATATATATATGTATAGACAAATGTAAAGGCATACATCTATGACAGTGCAAGTGTCCCTAGGGGGACATAGCACTTTAAATTGAAATAAAATAAAATCCTCAGACAAAAGAAATTATTAGATGTTGTTATAAACTTTGATGTAATTCCAGGGCCAGTACCTGAGTGACCGACAGATCATTGAGAACCTCTACAAGTGCGATGCCAACATTCGCCAGACACAGGTATGGTCCTTTACCTCATTGCTGTTATTTTGGATGCCATTTGTTAAAGGTTTGGCTGGCTCCCATCACAAGAATGTATGAGAATTTAAAAATACAGTTAAACCTGTCTATAGCGCCCCCTCTAAATAACGCCTTCCTCTCTCTAGCGTCTGATTTTAAATAGTAAGATGCGATTTACCTCAATATTAAGCAACCTGTCTATAGCACCCCCTCTCTATAGCACTCTATTTTGGTAAGTCCCAAGAGGGGCCGCTATAGACAGGTTTAACTGTATTTAGCAGGCTTTTTAAAATTCTTTCTTTTCACAAATAATTTTCTACTGTTCGGATGAAAATTTTTCCGGGAAGATATTGATCTATAAGAATAAAAGTCACCTCCCATCAAAATAGACATCAAAAGTAGATGCCATCTATTGACTGTCGCTGCAAACAAGTGACCTCTGGTTGGTACAACTCTTTGGCAGGTGGGGTCGGTGGAGGGATGGTCTAAACCGTTGGTTTTCGACCGCTACGACCCGGGTTCGATTCCTGCATTGGGCACTTTTTTTCTGTTTAAAAAAAAAAAAATGCCTCAATGGCCCCCGATTCTTGCAAAAGTCCAACCCCACCAGCGAGTGCAAGTATAACCAAATGGGGCTCTGGCACATTTGTAAGTGCAAAGTCGAACTGCTTTTCAAATGTGTAGACATGTGGTGCACTTACAGTAAAAGCAGTTGCCTACTTATTCCCACCATGATTATCATGGCCTGTACTATTTGTACTAGGGATAAGAAAAAAAAGATTGTATTGGAAGGACACCTACCATAGGTAGAACATGTCACCCATCCCAGTGAAGTGACCGCCGTGTTGTGATGTCTGCTACAGCTGGTGATAGACTGGCTAGAGAAGAATGCTGCAGATGACCTGCAGGCCAAGAACCCCCACAAGATGGAGTACTTCGCCAACACTTCAGTTGCCTGGTAACTACAATAGTTCACTTTTTTTTAGTACCCTGTAAGGGCTCCTAATCCAGGGATACAGGATGAGCAGCGTTTGTACTCCATGTTAGGAGCAGCTGCACATGGCGTCTGTTCTTCATGTCAGAGGCGGCCATTTATTTTGGAGCTAAGTCATCCTGCCACTGAGTAGTGCTCCCAGTCTTAATGACAAAGGCAGGCACATTCTACTTCACCCAGTCATGATGATTGTCAAACAGACACCATCAAGGGTCACAACTTGATACCCTAAAATGATTGAGTGGAGATAAGAAAGAAGAAGACCTTTTTTTTAGAAAGAAATACTTTTAAAAAAATCTTTTTCAGATAATCATTTTTAATGTCGCTGCCTTTTTAATAATACTTTTATATAGAAATAAGATAACCAAAATGAGTTTAATTGTATCCACGGTAGCAGCTATTCCTATGAGATTTGAGCACTTCTGATGATTGTTGGAAATTAAGTTTGGCACATTACTTAACCATCTCTAGTTTTAGTAGTCTTGTAAATGCAAAGTCGAACTGCTTTTCACATGTGTAGACATGTGGTGTACTTACAGTAAAAGCAGTCTCCTACTTCTACCCACCATGATTATCATGGTCTGTACCACGTGTACTAGGAATAAGCAAAAAAAAAAAGTATAGAGCAAGCTGTACCTAGATGATCCACCAAGGGGATCAAAGAGGCTTCTTATAAATTCAAGAAATGGGTGTTTATTTTAGATGAATCAGTTCTCAATCGGACTTCTCCAAAATGATCCATAGCCTGGTAGCAAGATGGTGTTGCCTTGGGAGTCCAGTTGGTCCATTCAAAAGAAGATTTTAATGAGAAAAGTAATGGTGGGAGTGATTGAGAAATGGGTATTTATGGCTAAATTTGTATGAGAATGCTAAACTGCGGGAAAGTAAAATATAGATAACAAAATCAGGTAATAGAGTAGAACCTTCATGAGAGGACTCTCATGCTAGAGGATACCTCTCTATAAAGAACTGTTTTTCATTTCCAAAATTACAATTTTTACTATTTAGAAGCTCTCTGGTAAGAGGAGATCTCTCTGTATAGGACACTTTATTTCTGCAACTAGCTGATGTCCTTTACAGATAGTACTACCTGTACTTTAACAGGTAGTAAACTTTCTCTTAACACATGAATGTTAATCTCATCAAAAAATACACTGATGGACAAAACTTAAGGAAGGGAAAGGTCATTGTAATCGGTTTTCTGTTTTTTTTTTTAAAGGAGACGGTTAATTTTGTTCACACTTGGCTATCTCGTGTGTCTTCAATAAAGGTCGCTGTGTATCAAATATCTTTCAAAGTTATCAGGTTTGAATCCTGATATATATGCTAAAAGGTACAACTTCCCTAAGTTTAGACCATGAGTGTATATTTCAGAGTTATTGTCTGAATCCCACTATACATGTTAAAAGGTACAATTTCCTAAAGTTTTGTCCATAAATATACATCATGCCCACCCATAGGGCACATGTTAAAATGGAACAACAAGAGCAGCAGCCAGACATCTCTATGTGCACATAACTCTGTGAACACCCACATGTGTCTGATGCAGGGAGCACACACTTCACCGCAACATCACGCAGCACGGCCTGGCCCAGCTGGATCCTGATGCCACACTCAGAAATCCTCCCACCATCTTGCACGAAACAGACAAAGTAGGTCATTTTGAATTTTAACAATGGCAGTTCAGTCGGTAGATGAGTGGTCTAAACTGTTGGTTTTTGACCACAATGGGCAATTTTTTCTAATTAAAAAGAATGCTCCAATGATCCCTGATTCTTGCTAAAGTCCAACCCCACCAGTGAGTGCAAGTAACCAAACGGGGTTATGGCACACTTAAGTGCAAAAGTCGAACTGCTTTACACATGTGTATACATGTGGTGCACTTACAGTAAAAGCAGTCGTCTACTTCTACTCACCATGAATATATTGGCCTCTACCACATGTACTAGGGATAATAGAAAAAAAAAAAAAAGAAAATGGGGGGGGGGGGGGGGGGGAACTCAATATATATTCAGGTGATGTAGCTAAACCTCAACTGTGATGACCTAATATTTAAACTATTATTAACATTGAACCTTGCATGTCTTTTTTTGTGGTGTTGGTACCCTTCATATTCCAATGACAGTTTTACCAAGTTATACAGTTGAGCCCCTATAAAATTCAACCAACTATAAATTCAACTACATTAAACATTTTTGAAATCACACCCAATTTTCCTTTCAAATTACCACTATAATTCAACTGTTTTTGTTTTGAAAATGTTACAGCTATATCAACCAATCTTTCTTTATTTAATTCCCGACCTTTCAGTGTCGTCTCTGTCACTCTCCTAAAAAGAATGATTATTTCTGAAATCTAGCTTCCACTAAGCTTTATATGAATTTTAGAAGATCGTGTGCATATATAAGTAGAAGCTAGACTTCAGAAATAATCATTCTCCTAAGTAGAGGGACAGAAAGTCGCTGAAACCTCAGGAAGAAATATAAAGAAAGATGTAGCTGCTTCTTTTTCACACAAACTTCTAACCAGAAAATGATGTTCATGAATAGAATTCAACTGTGGATCTTTAAGAGAGGCCACTGCTTATCATCAAACACAACTCGAGGAGCATTGACTCATGGAATTCATGTAATCTTTGTACAGGAGGAAAAGAAACAACAACAACAGAATTTAACTATTTAAAAAAAATCCCAATCAGCCCATTTACTTTTTTGTTGTTTCTTATCCCTTTGTGTAAAGATTACACAAATTCCATTAGTTCATGCTCCTCGAGCTATCTCATGGAATGGGGTGTAGGGATGCAGCTTTCATTGATCTTGGCACCATGATCCAGGCACCTTTTGGTGAAAGTCTGCCATTTACTTTAATTAACCTGTCTATAATCACCGACTTTAATTCAAAATGCTCTAAACATAAGGCAATATAAAAGTAGCAATGCAGTACTTGTTAGAAAGTGGCCTGACATTAGTGTCTGTGCAGGAAGATGAAGAGAGGCTCTACAAGTGCATGTTCACCTACATCCGCGCAGGACAGCTGCCTGAGGTGGGTGGATCTACCTCTTGTTGCTATGTGTAGATGTCTGGTGGGAACCTAATACTTTTGACTGGAAGTAATGGTTTAATCTTCATTGATATCTTAATTCTCTGAAATCACTGTATTAAGTTCACTTATGGTACTTTCTGATTCTTGTGAATTTGTTTCTATTATTTTATTTCATTTTTGTTGCTGAGCCTACTCTTAGAAAAAAAAATACTTTACAGTAAAACTTCTGGTTTACACACAGGTTGGCTATTTTTTCAACTTTTCAATTTTTTTTTTTTTTAAGGTATACAACAGGTATTATAGTCTGGGGTTCCATTTCTTTGATATCAGGATCCCATTGGAAGTCTTTCCTGGTACCATGACAGCACAACGATATGTAGATGACATTCTACGGCCTGTTTTGTTGCCGTTCCTCTCACATCATCCCGGGCTTACTTCTCAACAAGATAATGTCTCTGGCCATACATGGCACGTGTTACTATGGGTTGTCTTCAATTTTGCCAAACTCTTCCATTGCCAGAAAGATCACTTGATCTCTCACCTGTAGAGCACATCTGGGACATAACAGGAAGGTGGTTGCAACTATCCCGGAATGTTGACTATTCAGTCCGACAGTTGGAGACAATTTGTCAACACAAGGTAATAAGACCAAATCAAAATAAATAGTGTGTGACAATTTGGTAACAACGCTGTTACTGAGAAGTCACACACTATTTATTTATTTGGATTTGGTCTTATTACCTTGTGTTTATAATCTATAATCCAAATTGTGCCTTATCACAATTTGTCAAGAAATCCTGCAGCACTCCATCCGGACTCTTTACCAGTCCTAGACATGCCGGGGTGGTATCCTGCATCCAGGCCAGTGGGGGTCCAATGACATATTGACTTTCTCAATTTATGACATCAAACTGAAATAAAACAATTAATTGTTCTGAAGTTTAAACGTTTTTCCCCTCTATACATATTCTTCACATACACCCATTTATGTTCCAATTGGACAACTCCTTTTTGTTATAGTATACCCTCATGGACAAAACATAAGGAAGTGGAAAGTCTTTGGTGTCGCTAATCATCTGTTGGTTATCTTGTGTGTCTTCAATAAAGGCCACTGTAATATCTTTCAAGAGTTATTGTCTGAATCCCAATATGTTGTTGTTGTTGTTGTTTCTTATCCCCTTGTGTAAAGATTACACGAATTCCATGAGTTCATGCTCCTCGAGCTGTTTTATGATGAGCAGCGGCCTCTCCCAAAGGTCCTGTGAATCCCAATATACATGCTAAATGATACAACTTCCTTAAGTTTTGTCTATGAGTGTATATTGCTGTTGTTACCAATTATCTGACAATGAACATAATTTTTAACGCTTTCCCGAATGTTTTAATTTTTGTTCGCTCCTGACGAGGACAAAGATATTTGTCGAAATGTCGAGATAATAAAAAGATTTACTGGCTGAAGTAACTTAATTTTAAGAACTATGAATGCCGGCCAGGCAGCCTCTATCTTTATGACAATGAACAAAATGTTGATCCCCACAATAGAGATGTTTACCAACTAACTAACCATTGCTTGTGTCCTCCAGGCCCAGCGAGTGGCCAACAGGTTCGGAGTCCCCTGGCTCTCTGCAGTACTGGAGGGCTGGAAGCTCTACTCCGACCCCAACTTGGAGAACAGATGTGATGAGATTGTTCCAGTGGAGGGGAACCCCAACCGTAGCTTGTGGCTCTCTGCTGTGTGGATTTCTGTAGCCCAGGTCTGTTGAAATCCAGTTGACTCTATACCTTAGACACACCTTTCTAGACTTTGCTTTTTATCCTTGTATAGTAACTTGTGGCTTTTCACCGTGTGGATCGCTGTAGCCCAGGTCTGTTGTTAATCCAGTTGACTCTATACCTTAGACACACATTTCTAGACTTTGCTTTTTATCCTTGTATAGTAGCTTGTGGCTTTCCACCGTGTGGATCGCTGTAGCCCAGGTCTGTTGTTAATCCAGTTGACTTTATACCTTAGAAACACCTTTCTAGACTTTGCTTTTTATCCTTGTATAGTAGCTTGTGGCTTTCCACCGTGTGGATCGCTGTAGCCCAGGTCTGTTGTTAATCCAGTTGACTCTATACCTTAGAAACACCTTTCTAGACTTTGCTTTTTATCCTTGTATAGTAGCTTGTGGCTTTCCACCGTGTGGATCGCTGTAGCCCAGGTCTGTTGTTAATCCAGTTGACTTTATACCTTAGACACACATTTCTAGACTTTGCTTTTTATCCTTGTATAGTAACTTGTGGCTTTCCACCGTGTGGATCGCTGTAGCCCAGGTCTGTTGTCAGTCCAGTTGACTTTATACCTTAGACACACATTTCTAGACTTTGCTTTTTATCCTTGTATAGTAGCTTGTGGCTTTCCACCGTGTGGATCGCTGTAGCCCAGGTCTGTTGTTAATCCAGTTGACTTTATACCTTAGACACACACATTTCTAGACTTTGCTTTTTATCCTTGTATAGTAGCTTGTGGCTTTCCACCGTGTGGATCTCTGTAGCCCAGGTCTGTTGTTAATCCAGTTGACTCTATACCTTAGAAACACATTTCTAGACTTTGCTTTTTATCCTTGTATAGTAGCTTGTGGCTTTCCACCGTGTGGATCGCTGTAGCCCAGGTCTGTTGTCAGTCCAGTTGACTTTATACCTTAGACACACATTTCTAGACTTTGCTTTTTATCCTTGTATAGTAGCTTGTGGCTTTCCACCGTGTGGATCGCTGTAGCCCAGGTCTGTTGTTAATCCAGTTGACTTTATACCTTAGACACACATTTCTAGACTTTGCTTTTTATCCTTGTATAGTAGCTTGTGGCTTTCCACCGTGTGGATCGCTGTAGCCCAGGTCTGTTGTCAGTCCAGTTGACTTTATACCTTAGACACACATTTCTAGACTTTGCTTTTTATCCTTGTATAGTAGCTTGTGGCTTTCCACCGTGTGGATCTCTGTAGCCCAGGTCTGTTGTTAATCCAGTTGACTTTATACCTTAGACACACACATTTCTAGACTTTGCTTTTTATCCTTGTATAGTAGCTTGTGGCTTTCCACCGTGTGGATCTCTGTAGCCCAGGTCTGTTGTCAGTCCAGTTGAATTTATACCTTAGACACACATTTCTCTCTCTCTTTGCTCTCTAATACAGTAGAACCTCCCTGTAAAGGACACCTAATTGCAGAGCCAAAGTGTCCTTTAGAGAGAGGTATCCTCTTACCGGAGAGTTGATAAATTGTAAAAATGGTAATTTTGCAAATGAAAATTGTCCTTTGTGGAGAGGTGTTAGTTAAAGGGAGGTTCTACTGTAGGAGCTTGTGGCTTTCCACTGTGTGGATCACAGTAGCCCAGGTCTATCATCAGTCCAATAAACTCTATACTTTAGACACATTTCTATCCTTTTATTATAAAACTTCTCAATAGAAAATTCTCCAATGGGCCAAACTTTCAGTTCATCATAGCCATCATTATTGTTGGTGCCCATCAAGTCTAACTTTTGATGACTCTATGGACAAATAACTTGAGAAGCATGGAATTAGTTTAAACTTTACACAAAGGGGTAAAAGAAACAACAACAACATATGGACAAATATTCTCAAATTTGATTTGTTAGTAACCATCACATATATCTCCACATGCAGCTTATCTAGTGAACTTCTGGTATCTTCCTTTGCTTCTTCCAGCCATCTCATTGGAGGCCCTCCTCTCTTCCTTCAATTTATCCCAACATCAGCATTATACTTTACAAACTGCCTGAGCCCCATTTGGTTGCTTGCACTCACTATTTGGGATTTAACTTGTGAAAGAATTGAGGCCATTGAAGCAACTTTAAAGAAAAAGTGCTCGCTGCTGAAATTACTGTCTAGGAAAGATTACTACTACCACTTCATAGATGAGGCCTAATGTCATTTTAAAAGGGATTTGAGAACAGCAATGAGGCTCTGAAAGATGGTTGGGATCTGATTGATTAGCAATGATTTTGGAACCTTTTTTGAGGGTTTTGGGGGAAACTAGAATAATTGAGTTTTGAAATATTATTAGGACCCGAGGTAATAACAATGGGGTTCTAAACCACTGTTGGGACCTGAGACAATATCATTGGGGTTCTGAACCATTTTTGGAGCCTGAGGTGATAATAATGTGGTTTTTATCATTGTTGGGGCAATAACAATGGAGTTCTGACCCATTGTTGGGACCTGAGTCAATAACAATGGAATTCTGAACCATTGTTGGGACCGGAGGCAATAGCAATGGAGTTCTGAACCATTGTTGGGACCGGAGGCAATAACAATAGAGTTCTGAACCATTGTTGGGACCGGAGGCAATAACAATGGAATTCTGAACCATTGTTGGGACCGGAGGCAATAACAATGGAGTTCTGAACCATTGTTGGGACCGGAGGCAATAACAATGGAGTTCTGAACCATTGTTGGGACCGGAGGCAATAACAATGGAGTTCTGAACCATTGTTGGGACCGGAGGCAATAACAATGGAATTCTGAACCATTGTTGGGACCGGAGGCAATAACAATGGAGTTCTGAACCATTGTTGGGACCGGAGGCAATAACAATGGAGTTCTGAACCATTGTTGGGACCGGAGGCAATAACAATGAAGTTCTGAATCATTGTTGGGACCTGAGACAACAATGAAGTTCTGAATCATTGTTGGGACCTGAGACAACAACAATGAAGTTCTGAATCATTGTTGGGATCTGTGAGACAACAAAAATAAGATTTACTTGTGCATTCAATCTAGTAAAAGCAGATATCCCCACATCAATCAGGACACACATCTCTACTATATCAACTATGTTTCCAGTACTTCTCACTTGCTCTCTCTATCCAAACTCACCTGAATGTTATGCTTGCTGTCCTTATAACAAGACATGTTTGTACAGGCAAGGATGTCCCAATGGGAGAGAGCGGTGTACGCCGCGTTCAGCGGGCAGCTCCAGCCTCTACTGGCTGTGTCCACCAGCTGGCATGACCACCTCT
The DNA here is from genome assembly GCA_030710605.1 of Cordylochernes scorpioides. Lineage (NCBI taxonomy): Eukaryota > Metazoa > Arthropoda > Arachnida > Pseudoscorpiones > Chernetidae > Cordylochernes > Cordylochernes scorpioides. The sequence goes on along the minus strand of CP092869.1, from coordinate 82,827,161 downwards.
GGGCATACCTCCGCGTACTGACTGAGGTGCGCATTGAACAATGCCTGCGCGAGCAACATCCCTCCTCTACTGACCTCCCCATGGCCTTCTGGGAAAACAAGTAAGTTCCTTTTAATTCTGTTGTCAGAATTATGTGATGCGTAGAACACTACCTAAATATGAGTCCAGTCTACAACTGCACCTTCCAATCCATTAAAAAGGTCTTAGAGTTACTTGATAAGGATAAGTTTGTATTTTTTAAAACATCAGTTTTCAAACACAAGGTAATAAGACCAATAAATTTTTTTTTTTTTTTTTTTGCTTATCCCTAGTACACGTGGTACAGGCCATGATAATCATGGTGGGTAGTTAGCGACTGCTTTTTACTGTAAGCGCACCACATGCCTACACATGTGAAAGCAGTTCGACTTTGCACTTACAAATGTGCCAGAGCCCCGTTTGGTTACTTGCACTCGCTGGTGGGGTTGGACTTTTGCAAGAATCGGGGGGGCATTGGAGCATTTTTTTTTTTTTTAAACAGAAAAAAGTGTCCAATGCGGGGATCGAACCCGGGTCGTAGCGGTCGAAAACCAACGGTTTAGACCATCCTTCCACCTACCCCCGGTGTTGAATTATAGTCAGTTGAAGTAAGTAGCCTCTGTGATTGAGGGAATTTGAAAAACTATTGAATTGAAGTAAGTGTCAAGTTATAGTTAGTTGAATTAAAGAAAAGTTATACAGCATTTATCTATCTTAAATAAAAAGCTCATCTTGAATCAATATTGTTTATTACAAACTTCCATTATTTCGACAAGGCAGTTTACTAATCTTCTTTTCTGGGATTCAAGCCTTGTAAACCTATCATCCACATGATGCATTATTAGTGATGTTTTCCTCTTCTTCTTTCTTATCTCCACTCAATCATGTTCTCAATGATGTTTTAAAATGACAACAGGTTGGTGTGCTAAACTATTCAAAGAAATTATTCCTTGTTGTTGTTGTTTCTTATCCCCTTGTGTAAAGATTACACGAATTCCATGAGTTCATGCTCCTCGAGCTGTTTTATTGGTCACACTTAACCTGCTTTATTTAAAGCAACAAAAACCTTTATTAAAACACTATTGTCTTACAAGGGGATTCCCCTAAAAGGTTATATATGTACATGAGTGAGGAAGGGGGGCAATCACTTTATTTAAAACATCGTGTAGCTTGGTACCTGTAGCTCCAGAACACATTTTGGCTTGTATTAGATGTACTAAACAGGACCTTTTGGAGAGGCCGCTGCTTATTATCTAACAGCTCGACTAGTGCTCCCAGTCTTAATGACAAAGGCAGATGCATTCTAATTTACCCAATCATGATGGTTGTCAAATCTCAAGCTCTACAGCTTTGATACCCTAATATGATTGAGTGGAGATAAGAAAGAAGAAATACAGATCAAGGAGCATGGACTCATGGAATTGGTATAATCTTTGCATAAGGGGATAAGAAATCTTAACATGTAAATGATATGTTAACAAGGCTTGGAATCAATTCCTGCATTTAGCAGTAATTTTCCGCTTTGCTGGCTCCCAATTTTTTTTTACAAGTCCTACCAATGAATGCGAAGTAACCATACAGGGCTCTGGCATCTTCTGTTTTCTACATCCGTAGATATGGGGTACACTTGCAGTAAAGACCAGTTTCTAACTACCCACCATGATTATCATGGCCTGTATTTACATGTACTTTGGATAAGTAAAAAAAAAGTACCCAGTCGTCGAGCCCTTCTGTAATGGGGCAGAATCTCTTGTGAGGCATGAAGCACCATTTAAAAAAAAAAGTGGCCTCAATCAATACAGGCAAGAATCTGCAATATATTTGATGACAATAATTTGAACAGGTAAAGGTGCAATTTGGATTATAGAGTATAAATAAAAGAGATAATAAGACTCCAAATCAATAAATACCTATCTATATACATACATACTATTTATTTATTTATATTTGGTCTTATTACCTTTTATAACAATACTTCACCTTTGCCGGTCCCAAGATCGGATGAAAAAGAAGGAGGGGGAGCAGTAGCAAGCTCGCTAAAAAACCTGGGTTCAGCTGGCCCGGCTGATAGTACCCTGTAAGGGCTCCTAATCCAGGAATACAGGATGAGCAGCATTTGTACCTCATGTTAGGAGCGGCTGCACATGGTGTCTGTTCCTCATGTCAGAGGCGGCCCTTTCTTTAGGAGCTAAGTCAGCCTGCCACTAAGTAGTGCT
>CP092869.1:82814774-82824827 GCA_030710605.1 Cordylochernes scorpioides | reverse complement strand
TCTATGAGTGTATATTGCTGTTGTTACCAATTATCTGACAATGAACATAATTTTTAACTCTTTGCCAAATGTTTTAATTTTTGTTCGCTCCTGACGAGGACAAAAGATATTTGTCGAAACGTCGAGATAATAAAAAGATTTGCTGGCCGAAGTAACTTTAATTCTAAGAGCTATGAATACCGGCCAGGCACAGCCTCTATCTTTATGACAATGAACAAAATGTTGATCACCACCACAATAGAGATGTTTGCCAACTAACTAACCATTACTTGTGTCCTCCAGGCCCAGCGAGTGGCCAACAGGTTCGGAGTCCCCTGGCTCTCTGCAGTACTGGAGGGATGGAAGCTTTACTCCGACCCCAACCTGGAGAACAGATGTGATGAGATTGTTCCAGTGGAAGGGAACCCCAACCGTAGCTTGTGGCTCTCTGCTGTGTGGATTTCTGTAGCCCAGGTCTGTTGTTAATCCAGTTGACTATACCTTAGACACACATTTCTAGACTTTGCTTTTTATCCTTGTATAGTAGCTTGTGGCTTTCCACCATGTGGATCGCTGTAGCCCAGGTCTGTTGTCAGTCCAGTTGACTTTATACCTTAGACACACATTTCTAGACTTTGCTTTTTATCCTTGTATAGTAGCTTGTGACTTTCCACCGTGTGGATCGCTGTAGCCCAGGTCTGTTGTCAGTCCAGTTGACTTTATACCTTAGACACACATTTCTAGACTTTGCTTTTTATCCTTGTATAGTAGCTTGTGGCTTTCCACTGTGTGGATCGCTGTAGCCCAGGTCTGTTGTCAGTCCAGTTGACTTTATACCTTAGACACACATTTCTAGACTTTGCTTTTTATCCTTGTATAGTAGCTTGTGGCTTTCCACTGTGTGGATCGCTGTAGCGCAGGTCTGTTGTTAATCCAGTTGACTTTATCCATTAGACACACTTTTCTAGACTTTGCTTTTTATCCTTGTATAGTAGCTTGTGTCTTTCCACCGTGTGGATCGCTGTAGCCCAGGTCTGTTGTCAATCCAGTTGACTTTATACCTTAGACACACATTTCTAGACTTTGCTTTTTATCCTTGTATAGTAGCTTGTGGCTTTCCACCGTGTGGATCGCTGTAGCCCAGGTCTGTTGTCAGTCCAGTTGACTTTATACCCTAGACACACATTTCTCTTTCTCTTTGTTCTCTAATACAGTAGAACTCCCTGTGAAGGACAACACCTAATTGCAGAGCCAAAGTGTCCTTAAGGGAAAGGTGTTCTCTTACCAGAGAGTTGCTAAATTGTAAAAATGGTAATTTTGCAAATGAAAACTGTCCTTTGTAGAGAGGTGTCTGTTAAAGGGAGGTTCTACTGTAGGAGCTTGTGGCTTCCCACTGTGTGGATCGCAGTAGCCCAGGTCTATCATCAGTCCAATAAACTCTATACTTTAGACACATTTCTAGATTTTACTCTCTACCCTTATATTATAAAACTTCTCTATAGAAAATTCTCCAATGGGCCAAACTTTCGGTTCATCATAGCCATTATTATTGTTGGTGCCCATCAATTTTGATGACTCTATGGACAAATAACTTGAGAAGCATAAAATTTGTGTAATCTTTACACAAAGGGGGATAAGAAACAACAACAACAACATATGGACAAATATTCCCCAATTTGATTTTTTAGTAACCATCACATATATCTCCACATGCAGCTTATCTAGTGAACTTCTGGTATCTTCCTTTGCTTCTTCCAACCATCTCATTGGAGGTCCTCCTCTCTTCCTTCAATTTATCCCAACATCAACATTATACTTTACAAACTGCCTGAGCCCTGTTTGGTTGCTTGCACTCACTGTTGGGATTCAACTTGTGAAAGAATTGAGGCCGTTGAAGCAACTTTAGAGAAAAAGTGCTCACTGCTTAAATTGCTGTCTAGTAAAGATTACTACTACCATTTCATAGATGAGGCTTAATGTTATTTTAAAAGGGATTTGAGAACAGCAATGGGGCTCTGAAAGATGGTTGCGATCTGATAGATTAGCAATGATTTTGAACCTTTTTTGGGGTTTTGGGGAAACTAGAATAATTGAGTTTTGAAGTAACTCACTCCTCACTTTCTTACTGCTACTCTTTTTGTGTTGTTTTTCTTGCTTCCCTCTTTCTCTTTCTTTTTTTTTTTTTTCTTTTTCTTCTGTCTATATCGTTATTTCCTTTGTCTCACTGCTTTGTTCTTATGCATACCTCTGGTGAATCCTGTATAGGGTCAGTGACCCTAAATAAAGGCTTTTTGTTGTTGTTGTTGTTGAGTTTTGAAGTATTATTAGGACCTGAGATGATGAAATTGAGGTTCTTATAATTGTTGGACCTGAGGTGATAACAATGGGGTTCTAAACCACTGTTGGAACCTGAGACAATATCATTGGAGTTCTGAACCATTGTTGGGACCAGGGGTGACAACAATGGAGTTCTGAATCATTGTTAGGACCTGAGGAGATAATAATGGGGTTTTTATCATTGTTGGGACCTGAGGCAATAACAACAGAGTTCTGAACCATTGTTGGGACCAGAGGCAATAACAATGGAGTTCTGAACCATTGTTGGAACCATGGTGACAACAATGGATTCTGGAACATTGTTGGGACCTGAGGAGATAACAATGAGGTTCTGAAATATTGTTGCAACCTGTGGCTATAGCAAGGTTCTGAATCATTGTTGGGACCTGAGGTGACAACAATGGAGATCTGAACCATTTTTGCGACCTGAGGCAATAACAATGGAGTTCTGAACCATTGTTGGGATCGGAGGCAATAACAATGGAGTTCTGAACCATTGTTGAGACCTGAGGCAATAACAATAGAGTTCTGACCCATTGTTGGGACCAGGGGCGACAGCAATGGATTCTGGAACATTGTTGGGACCTGAGGAGATAACAATGAGGTTCTGAAATATTGTTGCAACCTGCTGCAATAGCAAGGCTCTGAATCATTGTTGAGACCTGAGGCGATAACAATATACAAGATTTAGTTGTGCATTCAATCTAGTAAAAGCAGATATCCCCACATAAATCAGGACACACATCTCTGCTATATCAACTATGTTTCCAGTACTTGCTCTCTCTAGTCAAACTCAGCTGAATGTTATGCTTGCTGTCCTTATAACAAGACATGTTTGTACAGGCAAGGATGTCCCAATGGGAGAGGGCGGTGTACGCTGCGTTCAGCGGACAGCTCCAGCCTCTACTGGCTGTGTCCACCAGCTGGCATGACCACCTCTGGGCATACCTCCGCGTACTGACTGAGGTGCGCATTGAACAATGCCTGCGCGAGCAACATCCCTCCTCTACTGACCTCCCCATGGCCTTCTGGGAAAACAAGTAAGTTCCTTTAATTCTGTTGTCAGAATTGGGTGCTGTGTAGAACACTGCATATATACGAGTCCAGCCGACAACTGCACCTTCCAATCCATTAAAAGGATCTTAGAGTTACTTGATAAGGATACGTTCGTATTTTTTTAAAACATCAGTTTTCAAACACAAGGTAATAAGACCAATAAATAAATAGTGTGTGATGTTTCGGTAACAGCGTATTTACCATCTTCAGACAAAAGTGCTGAATGAGAAAATATATCACAGGATGTTTTAAATTGTGCCTTAGCGTCAGTTTTCAAGGTAATACAGAGAGAGAGAGTCTAATATTTCTCTCTTTAATTCAACTCCCCAAGCAATCAGAATTTTTGGTCGAATTATAAGTCAGTGTTGAATTATAGTCAGTTAAAGTAAGTAGCCTTCTTCTTCTTCTTTCTTATCTCCACACTGGGTGAAGTAGAATGCGTCTGCCTTTGTCATTAAGACTGGGAGCTCTACTCAGTATCAGGCCGACTTAGCTCCAAAATAAATGGCCGCCTCTGACATGAGGAACAGACGCCATGTGCAGCTGCTCCTAACATGGAGTACAAACGCTGCTCATCCTGTATCCCTGGATTAGGAGCCCTTACAGGGTACTATCAGCCGGGCCAGCTGAGCCCAGGTTTTTTAGTGAGCTTGTTACTGCTCCCCCTCCTCTTTTTTCTTCCGGGCTTGGGACCGGCAAGGGCGGAGTTAAGTAAGTAGCCTGATTGTGGGGATTTGAAAAACTGTTGAATCAAACTAAGTGTTGAGTTATAGTTGGTTGAATTAAAGAGAAGTTATACAGTATTAATCTATCTGAAATAAAAAGCTCATCTTGGATCAATATTTATTCCAAACTCCATTATTTCGACAAGGCAGTTTACCAATCTTCTTTTCTGGGATTCAAGCCTTGTAAACCTATCATCTACCTGATGTATGATTAGTGATGTTTTCTTCTTCTTCTCTTATCTCTACTCAATCATGTTCTCAATGATGTTTTAAAATGACAACAGGTTGGTGTGCTAAACTATTCAAAGAAATTATTTCTTGTTGTTGTTGTTTCTTATCCCCTTGTGTAAAGATTACACGAATTCCATGAGTTCATGCTCCTCGAGCTATTTTATTGGTCACACTTAACCTGCTTTATTTAAAACAACAAAAACCTTTATTAAGACACTATTGTCTTACAAGGGGATTCCCCATAAAGGTTATATATGTACATGAGTGAGGAGGGGGAGCAATCGCTTTATTTAAAACATCATGTAGCTTGGCGCCTGTAGCTTCAGAACACATTTTGGCTTGCATTAGATGCACTAAACAGGGCCTTTGAGAGAGGCTGCTGCTTATTATCTAGCAGTTCGAGTAGTGTTTTCAGTCTTAATGACAAAGGCCGATGCATTCTAATTCACCCAATCATGATGGTTGTCAAATCTCAAGTTCTACAGGCTTGATACCCTAATATGATTGAGTGGAGATAAGAAAGAAGAAATACAGATCAAGGAGCATGGACTCATGGAATTTGTGTAATCTTTGCACAAGGGGATAAGAAATCTTAACATGTGAATAATAAGTTAACAAGGCTTGGGACCAATTCCTGCATTTAGCCCTTTTTCCGCTTCAATGGCTCCCAGTTCTTTTACAAATCCAAGCCCTACCAATGAGTGCAATTAATCATACAAGGCCCTGTCCTCCTCTAATGTCAAAGGCCATACAGTTTTCTACATCCGTAGATATGGGGTGCACTTGCAGTAAAGACCAGTTTCTAACTACCCACTATGATTATCATGGCCTGTATTTACATGTTTTTTTTGCTTATCCCTAGTACACGTGGTACAGGCCATGATAATCATGGTGGGTAGTTAGCGACTGCTTTTACTGTAAGCGCACCACATGTCTACACATGTGAAAAGCAGTTCGACTTTGCACTTACAAATGTGCCAGAGTCCCGTTTGATTACTTGCACTCGCTGATGGGGTTGGACTTTTGCAAGAATCAGGGGCCATTGGAGCATTTTTTTTTTTTTAAACAGAAAAAAGTGTCCAATGCGGGAATCGAACCCGGGTCGTAGTGGTCGAAAACCAAACGGTTTAACCAGCCTTCCACCGACCCCCCGTATTTACATGTACTTTGGATAAGTACAAAAAAGTACCTAAAGTCATCGAGCCCATATATAATGGGGCAGAGTCTTTTGTGAAACACAAAGCACCATTTATGATGAAGCCGAAACGTTGTTGCCGAAACGTCACACACTAATAAATTATTTGGATTAGGTCTTATTTTCTTTTATTAAAGCACCATTTAAAAAGTAAAAGTGGCAGCAATCTGCAATATTTTTTATGACAATAATTTGAACCGTAAAGTACAATTTGGATTATTGATTATAAATAAAAGAGGTGATAAGATACCAAATCAATAAATACCTATCTACATACAGTATAACCTCGTTAATTCGACACGCCCAAATTCGACACTTGGCGATAATTCGACCATGTTCCGATGTCCCGACCTCCGGCCTATCAAATAACAAACCGTAATTCGACAGTATCGATAATACGACAGTTCCGATAGTTTGACCATTTTAAAATTCGAATTTCGACAGTTGAATGTTATTTTACATGCAACTTTACCGCTAAACGGTATTACGGCGGGCGCCGATCGGCATCGGCGGGCGCCGATCGGATCGCGCCTGCGCACTTTTGGTTTCTGGTTAGTTTAAGTTTCACTTTGCAGTGCCGTTGCGCAATTTCGCGGATGTTATTGTTGTTTTTTTACGCGGGGATTTCGGCATCATGCGCTAACTAATAATAATTTTTATTTTTAACATTGAAATATTTTAGCTATTTTTAAATTTATAAATAATTTCTTTTTAAATAAATAAATCTTTATACAATGTAGCCACAATGATTATGATAACATTTTATTTCAATATTCCATTTCTGTGTTATTATAAAAGATTTAAACACAAAATCAATAACACCTGCAGCAGAAGTGGATGCCTTTAATACATTAAAATTTATTTATTAAAAGACATTTCAGAGGAAGAAAGGCATGCATGTTTTTTTCAAAATGTCATCCTGAATTGGATTTCAGTGCAAAAACAGATATCTATAAAGGAATTTTTTAAAAGATCTCTTTATGATTATTTTAAAATAATATTTTAAAATTTTCTTTTTATATATTTACCATATTTATTTCCTTTCAACTGCTATATTTTTCAATTAGAATAAAATATTATTTAATATATTATATTTAATATTTTAATGTCTGTAGAGTTAATATTTGATTATATTACTGAAAAGAAACACATTGCCAATAAATTTATTTGTTACAATTATTTGTTTCTAAAATATGTATTAATGCCATTTTGTCACTGATACTAAAAGTTAATCATGAAAATAAAATAAAAACACACAATGGTTTCAATTAATATCATTAATTTATATTACAAGGCTATTTTAAAAAAATATTATTTTAGCGAGTTAGATGATTACCTAATCATATAACCTTAATTCAACACTTCCTTTAATTCAACCGAAAGCTCTGATCCCTTGGGGTGTTGAATTAAAGAGGTTCGACTGTACATACTATTTATTTATTTATATTTGGTTTTATTACCTTTTATAACAATACTTCACCTTTGCCGGTCCCAAGCCCGGATGAAAAAGGAGGAGGGGGGAGCAGTAACAAGCTCGCTAAAAACTCTGGGCTCAGCTGGCCCGGCTGATAGTGCCCTGTAAGGGCTCCTAATCCAGGGACACAGGATGAGCAGCGTTTGTACTCCATGTTAGGAGCAGCTGCACATGGCGTCTGTTCCTCATGTCAGAGGCGGCCATTTCTTTAGGAGCTAAGTTGGCCTGCCACTAAGTAGTGCTCCCAGTCTTAATGACAAAGGCAGACTCATTCTACTTCACCCAGTCATGATATGGTTGTCAAGTCTCAAGATCTACAAGCTTGATACCTTAATATGATTGAGTGGAGATAAGAAAGAAGAAGACAATATGGACCATTAGATCAATCCACCATTCTCTTGTTGTTAGAAAGGGCAATCCTCACCTTGTGACAAAGCTAAGTTGATTGTGTGGCTGTGTTTCCAGCTTCAACCTTCAAGACATCTTCACTGAGATTGAATCCAATAAGGTAAGCAATCTACACCATATATACATATTGTCCTGAAGATAGAGGTTACCTGGCTAACATTCATATTTCTGTGAAAAATAGACACTTCGGCCAGTCAGAGTTTTTTTATTTTCTCAACGTTTCGACAAAAATCTTTTGTCTTTGTCAGGAAAAATAAATAAAAATAAAGCATTAGGCAAGGCATTTAGTTGAGAGGGTAACACGCTCGATTCCCGATATAAGTCGGTGGATGAGAGGGTAACACGCTCGATTCCCGATATAAGTCGGTGGATGAGAGGGTAACACGCTCGATTCCCGATATAAGTCGGTGGATGAGAGGGTAACACGCTCGATTCCCGATATAAGTCGGTGGATGAGAGGGTAACACGCTCAATTCCCGACAGTCATGAACCGGGATTAGATCCTGCGTTAAAATTTGTCTAATATGTGAATAACCTTCGCATATTATTCATTGTTTCAATTATCATGAACTAGGTTGCTCTTGCTGAGCGGTACCTATTTATGTGATTTGAACCAGAGGCAAGGCATTAAAATAGGTTCTGAAACAAGATTTTTCACAGAAATATATACATATTGTCACAATGAAAATTAGGAAAGACAAACTTCAGGATGACACAGCAATTTATTTTAGGCACAAACTAAAATTTCATAAAATACAAGAGAAAAGTAATAAGGGAAGTTTACAGAGCAGCAAAATATATAAATTAATATTCTGTTCATAAATATTTCTCGTTACAATAACCTTATTTCTTCTTCTTCTTTCTTATCTATAACCTTATTTAATTCTATCAAATCTTAAGCCAATCCTTGATAAGATACAATTTGGATTATAAACACAAGGTAATAAGACCAAATCCAAATAAATAAATAGGGTGTGATGTTTCGGTAACAGAGGGTACTTTTGTCTGAAGATGGTAACAACGCTGTTACCGAAACATCACACACTATTTATTGGGTCTTATTTCCTTGCGTAGAAGATCAGCTGTTATTATAATAGAGGTTCTCAACAGTCTTTGATTTCCAGACTTTAGTCTGGTCATCTACGGACAATAACTTTCCAGTACGGTTACAAGGTTTTCCCACTATGTACTAAGTGTCAACTTGCAACCCCCAAAACACATTATTGACTGTATTGACTTATCCATTGATGAGCTCTACTCATCCCCGGCAGATACCATCAACAAGCTCTAGAATGGAATGGAATGGAATTCGTGTAATCTTTACACAAGGGGATAAGAAACAACAACAACAGAAGCTTGATACCCTAATATGATTGAGTGGAGATAAGAAAGAAGAAGATAGAGGTTCCACTGTTGTTGTCGTGTCCAATGAAGAGCCTCAGATGTCATATGCATCTCTATCACAGCAGCAGCAATGTCCACTATCTTGGGTGTGTAAACCTGCTGCTCTGGGTCTATGTCAATTTTCTGCAAGGCTGTAGCCATTGCTGGGCATGAGAATATGTGGGTAGGTGTTAGTTCCACACCAGGACAGAGGTTCCACTGTGTGTCCATCTATAGAGGGAAGTGTGTTATGGAATGATGGTGTGTTGGTTTCAGAAGTTCCAGACGGAGGCCAAGCAGCCCCACAACTGTATCCAGAAATACATCATTCTTAATGACATGGAGGGTGAGTGATTGATAACAAAATGTCCTTGCAAAATGGCCACTACAGCTTTTTTCTGTCCCTCGAATGTCAAATGTGGTTTTTTGTTTGTTGTTGTATCTTATCCCCTTGTGCAAAGATTATACAAATTCCATGAGTCCATGCTTCTCAAGCTGTTTGATGATAAGCAACGGCCTTTCCCAAAGGTCCTGTCTAGGTTTCTTGTTTACACCTATTGAGAATATACAGAAAATGCCAAATGATGTTGTTAAATAAAAAGCTTTTGCGCTGCCAGAAAATTGAAATATGGAAAATTTACATATTTTTGTTTTACACTTCCATGCTCTATACCATGCGTATGTAAATAGATGACAAGGGATAATAAAAAAATAAGTAATTGATTGGATAAAATTTGTATTATAGATTAGAACCCCAATGTAATAAAACCTATCCAAATTTAATAAATTTATTATTTTACACACTCTCGCTCTGGTTCAAAATCACATTAATAGGTACCGCTCAGCAAGAGCAATCTAGTTGATGATAATTGAAACAGTGAATAATATATGTGAAGGTTATTCACATATTAAACAAAATTAAACGCTGGATTCAATCCCGGTTCATGACTGTCGGGAATCGAATGTGTTACCTTCTCATCCACTCTCTCTCTAGTTAATTGGATTTGTGGTCTTATTACATTATGTTTCTAATCTATAATACAATTAGTACCTTATTACTTACTTGTAATTATAGAAAATGTATATAAAAGTTGCCTCTTCCGTCAAAACTACAACAGCTATGATTACATTTTGCCCAACTCTGGATTACAGAGGCATAACACCTTGAAGTTTGAGCCCCTGAAAAAAAGCCTTGGGAAAACTCTAGGCTTCAATATATTCCAAGTAAATTTTAGAGAAATTTCACAAATGTAGCCTGAGTGATC
>CP092869.1:82792412-82814674 GCA_030710605.1 Cordylochernes scorpioides | reverse complement strand
TGCCATCACTTTTTAGCGTGATATATTGAATACTAAATGTTATTTCGTTTCATTTTATATTGTCATATTATTGTATTCGGTGAAAATGAATCGTAAAAACTACTTTATTTTTCTTAAGAAAACGGCAAGTTTATAGAGACGTAGAGAGAAACGAAAATCATTTGAGAGAAAAACTTCCATCCAGGGAAGAGTGTCTTACAAGTTCCCTGGATGGAATTTTTTTCTTTCAAACGATAACATACAAGGAATTATTATTTTTAGAAATGAAAATGTTTTTCACTTATATATAATTATAGTTTTAAGGTATATCGATTAAGATTCTAAAATTAACTTTTTGGAGTATCTTGTATTTACATTTTTTAAGAGGATACCTTTTTTTAAAGCTATAGTCTATTCAAACTAATATATCTTCCAATTATGAGATCGACAAGCTAGTAAAACCGGATTATAATAAGTTTACAACATCGGGAGAATGATATTCAGATACCAAAAAGAGGTATTTCTTCCTTTAATCATTATAAAATGTATCATGTTTATCACTATAGAAAAAAAACTTTACCAACTTAAAAACCTTTTTGATTAATTCGACCGAGAGAGAGATTGAAACTACTTTATTTCAAAGTCCATATAAGATTATATAAGGTTAAATAAAGAATAAATATATATATGAATAAATATGATTATATAATGATAAATATATGAATAAATAGATATGAATATATTAAATAATTGATAAATATACATATATATAAAACTAGCCGAATGACCCGGGCAACGCCCGGGTTTTTCCCGATTAAATGTTTTTATTCAAATACTATTCGTTACAATTATAAATTGGCACCGTGGATGTCACTTTTGTGAAACGTCCCGCTCCAAACTTTGTGTCTGAGAAGCGATATTTTTATAGAAAGATGATCTGGCTTTTGTTTTCTGCTCGAATGAATGTTTTTCTGTTAGAATTTTGTTCCTGCGTACAAAATAATGAACTGGTTTCACCCGTGGTCTCTGCTTTTTGGAATCTTTCCCGATATAACTATGTATCTAATAATCAAACATGATACAGCAATATCGTCATCATCATTTTCTGACTAAAAATATATAGTTTTAATAATTGATTTATATATTTTTAAAAATAGCCTATCGTCTTCCCCGTATTTTTTTTTACCTATGTATGGGAATTTTGGTTTGAATTAGTGAACTACTGCGAATTTGTATACCGGACATACAAACATTCATTTTTATATATAGAGAGATATATATACAAGTCGTCATTGGTGGCGCCTACCTCGGGAAAGACTCCGCCACCGATGGACTGCGAGAGTTCTTTCCCACAGAGTGGGTAGGTCGATAAGATGGCTGGCGTTACCCACTTCAAGACCAAGATGGTATTTGTAGATGGTAGCCTACCAAGTGAGAGAGAGAAAATAGAGGTAACCCGGTCTCCTGGATCACAAATCACCAACTACCCGGGCTGCACAGCTACAGTCTAGAAGTCTAGTCATGGGGAGGACAGATTGTTGAGGTGAACCAGGTAGTTCCAGGCCGGCAGTGAGTCAGGGAGTAGGGGCAAGGCTGAAGTCTTGTACTCCAAGCAGTAAATTCGACCGATTTCATGACTCCTCACGTAGGATGTTATGAAATCAAAGCTTTCTGGGCTAACTCACTATAATATGGTATATAAAATTTTTACTAGTCGTCCTGCTGGATAAAACATTTGTTTATAAATATTTAAAATTTAAAGGCGATTGATAAAATGAGGGAAGAAGTGCTCAACTCCACAGACAACGGCTGATTGCTCCCCCTCCCCTCTAAATTGCTTTTCCTCCTCACTCATGTACATATACTAGCCGAATGACTCGGGCAACGCCCGGGTTTTACCCGATTAAATGCTTTTATTCAAATACTATTCGTTACAATTATAAATTGGCGCCGTGGATGTCATTCTTGTGAAACGTCCCGCTCCAAACTTTATGTCTGAGAAGCGATATTTTTATAAAGAGATGATCTGGCTTTGTGTCTTCTGCTCGAATGAATGTTTTTCTGTTAGAATTTTGTTCCTGCATACTAAAAATGAACTGGCTTCACCCGTGGTCTCTGCTTTTTGGAATTTTTCCGGATATAATTTTGCATCTGATAATCAAATAAGATACAACAATATTGTCATAATCATTTTCTGACTAAAAAAAAAAAAACTACTTTTGCCCAGAACCTGTCAATCCCAAATTTTCTTGGCTAAAAATGCGACAAATATCTCTTCCATATATTTTTTCTATGTCCGGTTAAAACACGTTTTACATGTACATTAGGTCAGCTGATATTACCTCCCATCTTCACCGCTAGAGGCGCTGCTTGCGAGCGAAAGAGCAAATTTGCAACTCAAATTTGCAAATAACTCGAAGAATATTCGGGATAGAGACCTGAAATATTCAATATAAGTTTTTTTCCAGATTCTACTATACATACTGCTAAAATTTCAGTCATATTAGTTACGTATTTTACGCATATTACGTAAAAGCATTCCATTCACAAAAGCAAACGATGACAGAATTGATGACTCTGATACTTGTATATTTTAATAATAATAATAATATAAATGAGTTTTAAAAATTGTAAAAAAAAAAAATGCTTCGGCCGGGAATCGAACCCGGGCCGCTCGCGTGGCAGGCGAGCATTCTCGCCACTGAACCACCGATGCTTATAATAAATGGCCCTGTAAGCAGGTGTGTAGTATATTTGCATGTTTGCTCTTTGCATATTTGCTCGTGGCATGTTTGGCACGATTTGCATAGTTGTTATAACCTATTTGTGCCAGCTATATATAGAGCGTGTGTGCCAGTCCAGCGAGAGGAGAATAGGGATAGTCTTGTTACCTAAAACGACTTTTGCTTATATAGTTTTATCCGGACAAATAAAGAGCATTTGTAT
Source organism: Cordylochernes scorpioides (assembly GCA_030710605.1). Lineage (NCBI taxonomy): Eukaryota > Metazoa > Arthropoda > Arachnida > Pseudoscorpiones > Chernetidae > Cordylochernes > Cordylochernes scorpioides. The sequence goes on along the minus strand of CP092869.1, from coordinate 82,811,749 downwards.
AAAACATGGTGGCAGCGGTGACTGGATAAAATACGAACCCGTATATTGCAAAGTAGCGTTTTGGTGTACCTTGGAAGATAATTCAACATGGCTCTGATTCAACCTCCAGAAACTTTCGACTTCTCGACTCCCAACGAATGGCCAAAATGGAGGAAGCGATTCGAACGATACCTCGTGGTCAGTGGAATGAAGAAGAAAGAGGAGGCGTACAAGATCGATTTGCTGATGTACTTGATAGGAGACCGCGCGGATGATATATTCAGAACCTTTAGGTTCGAAAAGGAGGAAGAGGCAACGAAATTTGATTCCGTCCTCAAGGCGTTCGACAGCCACTTCTGTGTAGGAAAGAATATTATCTACGAACGTGCGAAATTTAACTCTAGAGTACAAGAAGATCGAGAGCCAGTGGACGAATTTATCACTTCATTGTACAAATTGGCTGATAGTTGCGAATTCGAGAGTCTTCATGAGCAGTTGATCCGTGACCGAATAGTGGTTGGAGTGAGGGACAAGGCGTTATCTGAAAGAATGCAGTTGGACAGCGAACTGACTTTGGAAAAGGCTGTGAAAATGGTTCGGCAGCAAGAAGCCGTTCGACAGCAGCAAGTCGACCTGCAGCGTCCCTCAACAAGCCAAATGGTCAACCAGGTGAGGTTCAACTCGAGAAAACTTTCACCGAAGCAACAACAGCATCCTTCGGGGAAGAAGGAAAAGTCAGCCAAAACAAGAACAAGATGTCCAAAGTGCGGAGGTTTCACCCACAGGGAAGGACAGGCTTGCCGTGCTGAAGGAAAAAGATGTAACCTGTGTTCGAAAACTGGCCATTTTGCAAATAGCTGCCCAGATAAGCAGGCGAAGACGGCGAAAGTCAAAGCTGTTTCTGAACTGGATGAAGAAATTGGTTTTCTCCTGGGTGTCTCAGCTGTAGCGGATTCATCTAATCTCGATGATGATGAAGGCGAGTGCAGGAGGCGATGGACAGCAGAAATCCAGGTGAACGGGAAACAGGTGAAGTTCAAGCTCGACTCCCAGGCGGATGTTACATGTGTTCCTCTGGGTCTCTTCAAGACGATAATGGGACAGCAACGACTGGTAGAGAGTAACATCAGCCTTAGAGCTGCTGAATTTTCCGAACTTCAGACTGTGGGTATGTTTGTGTCAACGCTGCGAAATGGCAGTTATGAAATCAAGGAGAGGATTTATGTCATTCGTCGTTTGAGTGAACCTCTTCTGAGTCGCCAGGCATGTGAGCTCTTGAACCTGGCGAGGCGAATTGAAGTGGTTGCAACGAAAATTGACCCGATCAAGGAATTCCCCGAAGTATTTGAAGGACTGGGACAGATCGGAAACCCTTACGAAATCAAATTGAAACCTGGAGCAAACCCATATGCTGTGCATACTTCTCGACGGGTACCAAATTTCGCAGGGCAGTACGGATTCACACATGTTGCTTCAAGTCCTAGATTCCCGCAGAGCAATAGGAGGGCAGAAGCAGGTGTGAAAATTCCTAAGTTGATCCTCAAGAAAAATCAAGACCCATCGCTTGGACTCCTGGAGTGTCGGTCGACCCCTTTGAAGAACGGTTGCAGCCCTGCTGAGCTTCTCATGGGAAGTGGGCTCCGAACGACCTTGCCAATTGCACCAGAGAATCTTAGTCCAGGGTTGGTGGACTCTCAGACCCTGAAAAGAAAGGAGGAGAGGAGGAGAAGGGATATGAAATCCAGATATGATCGACGCTGCGGAGCTAGGGACATGGAGGAACTGGTTAAAAATGAAAAGACCCCAGCTGTGGATTATCCTTCTGGCGACTCAGATGACGGCCAGATAAGAACACGGAGTGGACGAATTTTTAAACCCGTGGATCGCCTTCATTGTTGATTATACTATGCATTTAAAGTTTGTAATGTATATGTATATATTTCAGATCTTTAAAAGGGGGATGTAAGCAGGTATGTAGTATATTTGCATATTTGCTCGTGGCATGTTTGGCACGATTTGCATAGTTGTTATAACCTATTTGTGCCAGCTATATATAGAGCGTGTGTGCCAGTCCAGCGAGAGGAGAATAGGGATAGTCTTGTTACCTAAAACGACTTTTGCTTATATAGTTTTATCCGGACAAATAAAGAGCATTTGTATAAAACAGCCCTATTTGGGTATTTATTCCATTCACAAAAGCAAACGGTGACAGAATTATTGATTGTTGATTACTCTGATACTTGTATATTTTAATAACTTTTTAGGGAAATCCCCTTGTAAGACAATAGTGTCTTAATAAAGGTTTTTGCTGTTGTTGTTGTTGTTGAAATCGAAGCCGCCCCTGAAATGATAAGGATCTGAACCTGAAACAATGATATACAGGTTAGCTTTATGTCGGAATTTTCCAAAACTGGTGTTGTGGCTTATTTCTTATTACCACTAGTATATATTTTTTACTTTGGTGATAAAACATAATGCATTTTTCTAAGGAATAACACTGTCCAACACATTTTTTATAATACAATATAATGCGGCTTATGATTGCAAAGCGACATTTGAAAATTATCCCGCATGTGTTTCTTTTGAACGAAAAATCGAAATTTATTTTAAGGAGAAATAACGATTATTTTTAACCTTAGGAATGAAGTATGAAAGGATGAATTGTGAAGAGTAATGATGAACGGAAAAAAATGAAGTGTCCTGGGATAGGAATTCATCCTTTCATCACAATTCATCCTTTCATACTTCATCCCTAAGGTTAGAAATAATCGTTATTTCTCCTTAAAATAAATTTCGATTTTTCGTTCGTAAGAAACATATGCGGGGATAATTTTTAAATGTCGTTTTACATATTTTATGTTGACATTATGGTGACATTGCAGTATTCATAACAAACATTTCCAGTACTACATCTTAAAAGCCATCTGTAATCTGACTAGGATATTCATAAGCTTTTTGTGGTTTATTGAAAAAAAAAAAGGTTGTTTACCTAAAGTATCTGGATTGGGTAAAGAAATTCTTCAGGAAGAATGGGATAAAATTGGCATTGTCATTTAAAGGAAAGACTAAAATAAGAGATTTTTTGTACGAACAATTTAAAGAACAAGGAAAACTTTCTAAAGGAAAATTGAATTTTCCTGTTTAATATTATACACAATAAATGAAACACTATAATAAAATTATTATTAAAATTCGAATCTATTATAGACGCGTATGATTCTTTTAAAAAATATTATAATAAATGTGGTTTAAAGTTCTTATCGAGTTGAAAATTTCATTTTTTAAATGAAATCTGAATACGAAAAGGAACAAAATGTTCATCTCTTAAACTTCAATGACTTTTAAAAAAAGTATTTATCAATCAACCAGGCGCGATATTGAAATTCAATGTCTTGGGTTTGTTGCTCTTATTTTAAACACGTTTTACACTTAACTATTTTGTTCTGAAAATAGAGAAATCCATATTTATATCTTTAGATAATAAAAAGGCATATATTGGATTGAATAAAAGATTTATTTGCCAATATTGCCTTGACAAAGGTTGACGTTCAGCCAACCGAAATATTGGCAAATAAATATTTTATTGTTGTTGTTGTGTCCAATGAAGAGATGTCTCCATACATCTCTATCACAGCGGTTGCAATGTCCTCTATCTTGGGTGTGTAAAGCTGCTGTTCTGGGTCCATGCCAATTTTCTGCAAGGCTGCGGCAATTGCTGGTCATGAGAATATGTGGGAAGGTGTTAGTTCCACACCAGGACAATTTTTGCATGTCCTGTAGGTTATTGTGGCATCTGGAGATATTGCCATTCCTTTGTAGTGTTTCGTTCTGAATCTTGTTATAGTTTTTGTTATTCTTCTCTCAGAGTTTATTTCGAATATTTTATTCAATCCAATATATGCCTTTTTATTATCTAAACTCTTAGCTATGTACTAAAAGAGACATCTCATCTTTTAATTTTGTGTCAGAACGATACACTGAGTTTTCCCACTATTTTCTAAGTGTCAACCTGCAACCCCAAACCACATTATTGACTGTATTGACTCATCCATTGATGAGCTCTACTCATCCCCAGCAGACATCATCAACAAACACTACAGACTTGATACCCTTCTCTTCTTCTTCTTTCTTATCTCCACTCAATCACACTAAGGTATCAAGCTTGTAAACTTGAGACTTTTGATGATGTCTGCCGGGGAAGAGTAGAGATCATCAATTAGATGAGTCAATACAGTCAATAATGTGTCTTGGGGTTGCAGGCTGAGAATTGCATTGATACCCTAATATGATTGAGTAGAGATAAGAAAAGAAAGAAGAAGAAGATGCACTGTGTACATCACCCTAAGGAAAACTTTACTAGAAATCAAGAATGAGGCAAAGAATCAGTTTTAGAAAATTCAGACAAAAGGTCAAAGCCCGAAACCATGGTATACAGGTGGCTTTTTGTCTGAATTTGCCTAAACGGATATTATGGCTCATTCTTTAGTCATCACTAGTAAGATATTTTACTAGGGTGATGCATAGTATCATCTTTCTACTACACAATTAAAGAGAGAGGTGCCTTTTTTTAGTACATGAATATCATCCTCCCGCCAACTTCTTGTGCTCTTAACTATATAATCTTAAATAATAATTACGGATTTTTCAAATATTAAAACTTTTGGATAATAAATTCAATCAGTAAGGGTTTAGCAATAAGGCATTATCGTTTAACATATTTATTAATTAAGAAAAAGGCATCTCCTTATCGTGCAACTGAAAGTTGCTGATGGCTTGCGCCATCTATCGGAATAAATATCAACTATTCTCGTTGATTTTTAATTATTCCAGAATTGGCCAAATACCCATTCTTGATTAATCAAGAAAAGCTAACCACGGACGCGTTTCGGGCTGTTGGCCCTCATCAGCGTGGTGCAAGCTGTACCTCAACGACCAAAAAAAATTGGTCATTAAGGCATCCTGAAAAATCATGAAACGGGTAGTTAAGGCCAGAATTGCGTGAGGACGCTACACAATGTGAAAAAATAGTACAAATGTAACATTGTACTGGGATAAGGTGCATGTTATTCAAATTAAAGATACTTCGACCAGTAAATATTTTTATTGGCTCGACGTTTCGACAAAAATCTTTTGTCGAAATGTCGAAACAATAAAAAAGATTTACTGGCCGAAGTATCTTATATTTGAAGAACTATGAATGCCGGCCAGGCAGCCTCTATCTTTACGACAATTTATTAATGTTCTCTTTCAAAAAACATAAATAATATGATCGATTGGATTGAATAAGTAACACATTCTTCAGTAGAATTTCATCAGTAAGTGGATTCATCTATCCGCTCAATGTTGATGAAATGGCAGTTGCACCATCAAACATATCCTGGAGTATTTCTGGAGCTTCATTCAGATCTCACATTCCAGCTACAGCGTTTTCTTTCCTTAGATTGATTTTATTTTTATTTATTAATCAACCAAGCGCGATATTGAAATATTTGCGCCTATTACAGAGGAAACAAACAAAACAGCAAACAAATTAGAACTTAGAATTAAATATTTACAAATTGACATGTATTAATCGACAGAGTTCATAAAATTTATATAGATAAAGTGGCTGATGTAAGAGAGTTAAATCATTTAGATCAGGGAACAATCGATTTCTCACTTCTACAAAGTTCGGACAGTCGTAGATTGAGAGAAATAGTGGGTATACTCACAGACAAAACTTAAGGAAGTTGTACCTTTTAGCATGTATATCAGTATTTTTTATTATTATATTTTATTATATATATATAATAGAACTTTAGAATTTACATATATGGGAAATCCGCCGTTATATAAGCAAATAAGGAGTGGTTTATGTTTAAAATATGAAACTTCCTTTAGTTTTGTTCATGAGTATATATATATCTTTTGGCAAATTTCCTTAACAAAATTTTAAAAATTTTCTCTATGAATTATTACCTCTAATTCAACTTTATAATAATATTATCTTGAAGATATAGAGGTTGCCTTGGTCAGCATTCATATTTCTTAAATAAAAGACACTTCGACCTGAAAAAGTTTTATTTTCTTTTATATAAATATTTTTCTGGCTAAAGTTGTTGTTGTTGTTGTCGTGTCCAATGAAGAGCCTCAGATATCTCCATGCATCTCCATCACAGCAGCAGCAATGTCCACACCTTTTTATCTGGCTGAAGGTGTTTCTTATATATTTAAGAAATTTAATAATTATATCTTAAAAAAATATAAATTCCAGTTTATCAAGTTGTCTAAAATTTGAAATTAACGATTAAAATCTACTTAAATTGATAAGTTACCTTATTAAGTTTGGGTATAGCTTTGTAATAGAATAGTTTGCTATTATAAGGTCTGTGTGGTTGAGAGCTTTGTTTTTGTTAATGTATATCAAGTCAAGCTCGATTTTTGGTGACTATATGAACAAATATTCTCTATTTCAATAAAATAACATGAAATAGGTATATAAGGCCAGAAATTCCTTTTGATTGAAAAGCCTTAATAATATCAATGATTCATAAATGAAATTAAGGATTTTTTTAAAATAAAATTTTTGTTTTATCACATTTATTTCAGAGCGAGTGTCAACAACATAAGCCATTACACGTTCTATTTTCCAACTTTTCACGCTTCCTCATTAACTGTTCCTCTTAATTACATTTAATTAGGTAATTAAATTAGATTGGCCTGTTTAATGTGCTATGTGTGTGAGTGACAGCTCTGAACATCTAGACTGATTAAACCTTCTCTACATTTTGTTCTCAGAATTAAACATACTGACACGCCATCTGTTGATTGAAAAGTTAACTATTTTGCGCTGATTGATGACACATACAGAAATGGTAGTTGGATCATCAAACACATATCCTGGAGTATTTCTGGAGCTTGATTCAGAGATCATATTCCATCTACAGCCTTTGTTTCCATAGTTCGATAGATATAGTAAGGTACTTGTGCTGAGAACATGTAAGAAAAGATCTACGTATGTTTTCCCACGTGACGCAGCGGAGCGTGACCTTGCCAGCACGGGTGAGTCAGTTGTTATTTTGAACTCTCTGTATAGATGGACATTAAAACATGGTGGCAGCGATAACTGGATAAAATACGAACCCGTATATCGCAAAATATCGATTTTTGCGTACTTTGGAAGATAATTCAACATGGCTCAGATTCAACCTCCAGAAACTTTCGACTTCTCGACTCCCAACGAATGGCCCAAATGGAGGAAGAGATTCGAACGATACCTCGTGGTCAGTGGAATGAAGAAGAAAGAGGAGGCGGACAAGATCGATTTGTTCATGTACTTGATGGGCGACCGCGCGGATGATATATTCAGGACCTTCAAGTTCGAAAAGGAGGAAGAGGCAACGAAAATTGATTCCGTCCTCAAGGCGTTCGACAGCCACTTCTGTGTCAGAAAGAATATTATCTACGAACGTGCGAAATTTAATTCAAGAATCCAAGAGGATCGGGAGCCAGTGGACGAATTCATCACTTCATTGTACAAATTGGCTGATAGTTGCGAATTTGAGGGTCTTCATGAGCAGTTGATCCGTGACCGAATTGTGGTTGGAGTGAGGGACAAAGCCTTATCTGAAAGAATGCAGTTGGACAGCGAACTGACTTTGGAAAAGGCGGTGAAAATGGTTCGACAGCAGGAAGCCGTTCGACAGCAGCAAGTCGACCTGCAGCGTCCCTCAACAAGCCAAAAGGTCAATCAGGTGAAGTTCAACTCGAAGAAACAATCACCGAAACAACAACAGCAGCCTTCGAGGAAGAAGGAGAAGTCAGCCAAAACAAGATCACGATGTCCAAAATGCGGAGGTTTCACCCACAGGGAAGGACAGGCTTGCCGTGCTGAAGGACAAAAATGTAACCTGTGTTCAAAAACTGGCCATTTTGCCAATTGCTGCCCAGATAAGCCGGCGAAGACTGCGGAAGTCAAAGCTGTTTCTGATCTTGATGAAGAAATTGGTTTTCTCCTGGAGGTCTCAGCTACGGAGGATTCATCTAATCTCGATGATGATGAAGGCGAGTGCAGGAGGCGATGGACAGCAGAAATCCAAGTGAACGGAAAACAGCTGAAGTTCAAGCTCGACTCCCAGGCGGATGTTACATGTGTTCCTCTGTGTCTCTTCAGGAAGATAATGGGACAACAACGACTAGTGGAAAGTGATATCAACCTTAGAGCTGCTGAATTCTCCGAACTTCAGACTGTGGGTATGTTTATATCAACGCTGCCAAATGGCAATTATGAAATCAAGGAGAAGATTTATGTCATTCGTCGTTTGAGTGAACCTCTTCTGAGTCGCCGGGCATGTGAGCTCTTGAACCTGGCGAGGCGAATTGAAGTGGTTGCGACGAGAATTAACCCGATCAAGGAATTCCCTGAAGTATTTGAAGGACTGGGACAGATCGGAAACCCTTACGAAATCAAATTGAAACCTGGAGCAAAACCATATGCTGTGCATACTCCTCGACGGGTACCAATACCTTTGATGGAAAAGCTCAGAATAAGATTGGAAGAGCTCGACAAAGACGATATCTTGACGAAGATTTTTGAAGCTCAACAAGAAGATACGACCCTGAAAGCAGTAGTCAACTACCTTGAGCAAGGCTGGCCAGATAAGAAGAAGATGTCACAGGCTCTGCTCTCTTATTGGCATGTCAAGGATGAACTCGGCGTTCAAAATGGACTACTGATGCGTAGCTGTCGTCTTGTTATTCCAGCAAGTATGAAACTGGAGATCCTAGAGAAGTTGCACGCTGGGCACTTCGGGATTACAAAAACAAGACTTCGCGCACGTGAGACGGTATGGTGGCCTGGAATTTCGGAAGAGGTCGCGGAAACGGTCAGAAAGTGCAGTGTCTGTATCCAGGAAGCCGTCTCAAAACATGAACCTTTGATACCAACCAACTTTCCTACACGACCGTGGCAAAAGATTGGAATGGATTTGTTCAAGTTCGAGAATAAGTGGTATCTAGTCGTCATTGACTATTATTCTCGCTTTCCTGAAGTGGTTCAGCTGGATCGGCTCACAGCCAATGTGGTGGTGCGTAGTTGCAAATCCATATTTGCCCGACATGGAGTACCAGAAACTGTTGTAAGCGATAATGGGACGCAATTTGGAGCTGCTCGTGAGTTTGCAAATTTCGCAAGGCAGTACGGATTCACACATGTCACTTCAAGTCCTCGATTCCCGCAGAGCAATGGGATGGCAGAAGCAGGTGTGAAAATTGCTAAGTTGATCCTCAAGAAAAATCAAGACCCATCGCTTGGACTCCTGGAGTATCGATCGACCCTTTTGGAGAACGGTTGCAGCCCTGCTGAGCTTCTCATGGGACGTAAACTCCGAACGACCTTGCCAATTGCACCAGAGAATCTTAATCCAAAGTTGGTGGACTCTCAGACCCTGAAAAGAAAGGAGGGGAGAAGGAGAAAGGATATGAAATCCAGATATGATCGACGCTGCGGAGCTACGGACATGGAGGAGCTATCCGAAGGTGACACGGTTTGGATTACAGATATGCGAACCTGGGGGATTGTAAAGCAGAAGGCATCGACACCAAGGTCATATTTGGTTGATACTCCAGTTGGGACTTTACGTCGAAACAGGTTCCATCTACGAAAAGGATATGCAGTGCAATATCCAGGCGACCCATCGACGCCGACCTTTTCGGGGGAGGAACTGGATGAAAATGAAAAGACCCCAGTTGTGGATTATCCCTCTAACGACTCAGAAGACGGCCAAATAAGAACCCGGAGTGGACGAATTGTTAAACCTGTGGATCGCCTTCATTATTAATTATATTATGCATTTAAAGTTTGTAATGTATATATATTTCAAGTCTTAAAAAGGGGGATGTGCTGAGAACATGTAAGAAAAGATCTACGTATGTTTTCCCACGTGACGCAGCGGAGCGTGACCTTGCCAGCACGGGTGAGTCAGTTGTTGTTTGGCTCTCTGTATAGATGGACATTAAAACAGTACTCTTACGGTGTTTTGCGCTGATTATTTTATCAATGTTTTTACACACTTCCTACTACTATAAAAATATATTCTAATAAGTCCTGACTCAATACTTTCGAATTCTTCATTAATATTTACCCTCATGGACAAAACTTAAGGAAGTGTAAAGCCTTTAATATCGCCTATTTATCGTCTATTTATTTTTTATGGAGACAGAGGCAATTTTGTTCACACTTGGTTATCTCGTGTATCTTCAATAAAAGTCACTATGTATCAAGTATCTTTCAGAGTTATTGTCTGAATCCCCATATATATGTTAAAAGGTACAACTTCCTTAAGTTTTATCCATCAGTGTAGGTGTGCATATTTTTATAGTTACAGAGAAGCTTATTTAAAATAAAAAAAAGCATATCCTGACCAGGAGCACATGTGCTTTACAGATAGCAGAGCGCCATCTGGTGGAACAGGAATCAACTAAACATTGATTTAACCTGTTCCCTGATATTTGGTCAACCCAATTTCTTGATAAAAATTGAAAAATGATTCATCAAGAAATTGGGTTGGTCAAATATCAGGAAACAGGCTAAATCAATGTTTAGTTGATTTCTGTTTCACTAGATGGCGCTCTGCCATCTGTAAATCACATGTGCTCCTGGTCAGGATATGTCTTTTTTTTTTAAATATCAACACTTGACCTTTTTATTTTTCATTTTTTTCTATTGTTTTTTCGGTTCCTACTATAAAAATATATTTTAAAAAGTCCTGGCTCATTACTGCGAATTCCTCATTAATATTTACACTCATGGACAAAAGGAATGAAAAGTGTCTTCGATGTCGATGTTTTTTTTAAGGAGATAAAGGCAATTTTGTTCATACTTGGTTATCCTGTGTGTCTTCAAAAAGGATCACTGTGTATCAAGTGTCTTTCAGAGTTATTGTCTGAATCCCGATATACATGCTAAAAGGTACAACTTCCTTAAGTTTTGTCTATGAGTGTATCTTTCAGAGTTATTGTCTGAATCCCGATATACATGCTAAAAGGTATAACTTCCTTAAGTTTTGTCTATGAGTGCATCTTTCAGAGTTATTTGTCTGAATCCCGATATACATGCTAAAAGGTACAACTTCCTTAAGTATTGTCCTTGAGTGTATCTTTCAGAGTTATTGTCTGAATCCCGATATATATGCTAAAAGGTACAACTTCCTTAAGTTTTGTCTATGAGTGAATCTTTCAGAGTTATCGTCTGAATCCTGATTACACGCTAAAAGGTATAACTTCCTTAAGTATTGTCCTTGAGTGTAGGTCTGCCGATTTCTATAGTTACAGATAAACTTATATGCATGGTGTCTTTAAATCCATTTACCAGTGCATTTACCTAGCATATAACATGCTATATAAGCTTATCATCCCAATACAATATTAGAGAGGTTTGGTGGACTAAGACAGGGGGGGGGGGGGGGGTACTTCTATTTACTTACCACGTTTGAAAGTATAAAACAAGTGATACATTCTCCTATTCTGTGTCACCTATATACCTTGTCTTCTTACTTCTACTTTTGTATATACATACAAGGTCTTTATTAAATCCCATAGTCTTATACAGATTCTCCGTATTAAATTATGAAAAAGAATAATACAGTAAAACAAGTATGTTCGCTGTACACTTTTAGATTGGTGCACTATGATGTTGGTTCGTTTAGATTAAAATGGTCTCAAGCAAAGGTGACAATATATATATATTTAAAGAGGATCAACTTTGTATACAAAAGCAAAAAAATCAAATCAAAAACAACTGTTTTCTTTTTCTCGCGCGGGCGTGCTTTTACGAAAAACAGCATTTTTTTTCTCGCAGATTACATTAGGCCTAGCGCAAATTACCTTTCCCTAACAAAGTAGTTAAAACTTTATACAATTTTAATCCGTATATTTAGAGATTTGATAAAGTATGGGGAAATAATCTTAGAAATAGTATTTAAGCAAACTATGGACATAAGTTTTTAGGACAGTAGAATTACATTTAAATATTTGCATCGAGGAATGTTCTTCCGCAAACAATATGAAACATTTGCGTCTTGGTGTTTTCATTTGTATTATATAGATGACGCGTTATTGCTATGTATTAAACTAGATTATAGACAGTGTTTGTTAGCGCTCTCCACCTAAACTGTTTATAGCTGATTACACTTGTTTACTTATTCTAGAAAAATAATGGTCACCTAGCTCATCAAAATAGACGCTAAAACTAAGCACAAACTAGCGGACTCAAATCGGTAACAAAGCCTCAACACCAGCTTTGGTAAACTGAGAAGCATCCACCATGGGAGACCATAGTTTCGGGCTAATGGCCCTCGTCATCCTAGGACGGACTTTATTTCATGTTTCAGTTTCAAAATCACTTTATCAGGTGCCGCTAAAAAAGAGCAACCTAGATCATCACATTTACAATATACTGTGGGGGATGTACAGGGGTTGTTCATTTACAATTATAATTTATAATGATGTCGTTGGATCGGGATTCTCATGTCCTTGGGGATATTGTTCTTGAGAAGGTTTTTTTCTGGCTTTTTTGATATTCAAGGTGGGTTTGTTTTTCCTTTTTTTCCACTTTTCGTCATTCTGGCTTAATTCATTGAGAATTTGTCTAGGTTTTAAATTTCTTATTTTCCTTTTTCCGCATTTGTAGTTTGTGGCTTCCTTGAAGGTGGAGTTTTCTAATTTTTCGTAGAAATCAAATGATTGTCTAATAATGTAGTCATTGATGTTTTCGATATTTAGATCGTTCCTGAGACTTTATTCCATGTGATTAACAAGGAATCTAATGAAATCTTTACAATCTGCCAAATATGTGTATAGCTGCAAGTGATTAGGTCCTATAACTAAAATAGTTCAGCCGCTTATTTTAGCGTTTATTTTGACGGGAGAAGCAACCTTTATTTTTATAGATCAATATTGTAGCAAAGCCAGGAAAGACAAATTTCAGGATGACACAACAATTTATTTAAGACAAGAATAAAATCAACATTCAAAAGATATAAGTAATGAGATTAGTTTCCAGAGTAGCAAAATATTAATACACCTATCCCCCGATTTACACGGTACTTGTTTTACACGTTTTCGCTTTTACACGGTTTTCCAAATAAGTTTTTTTTTTTTTATCGCTCTATACTAAATGCTACTGTGATTGAACACATGCGCTGTGTCACATCTCACGAGGAATCCCGAGCTTATGTGCTGACTACATATTTTAACCTGTCAATGCATTTTATTTTTATTTCTGTGTACACCTATCCCCCGATATACACGTTTTTCTCAGGAACGTATCTACCGTGTAAATCGGGGGATAGGTGTAATCTATACATAAAATATAATAGATACTTTGCTACAATTACCTTCCGGCAGATTTACTTTTATATTTAACCATTATTTCTTTCTATCATTGTTTGTTTTCCTGGATTTAAGGACGAGTTTATGTAAGACAAAATCTCATAATAAAAAGGCTTATGTTGGCAAGTAATAAAGGTTGTGAAGAGAAAGATAGAAGAATTAATGAAGATGGATGTGTTTATTGATGAAGGGTAATGCCAAAAATGATTAAATAAATGAAATAAATGAGAAGGGCGGTGATAAATTGAGATCTATTGATGGTGAGCTGTTATCATGATAGGAAGGAATTGGGCCTGAAGGACATACGAGGTGAAAGTTCTTGGTCTGACCTAGAGATGGCATTCCAATCGGCAGAAGATTACGTTTCCTTCCTGCATACGCCATGTCATTAGTTTGTAGGACAAGTTTCAACTTGTTCGATCCAGGTACAAGTTGTAGTTTGTGTAAATGAGTCTTTGCAGTACACGTTTTGCGCGTGTTTCGTTTTTCAAATGGATAAACTTGAATAGCGTTCTTTCTCTTTCTTTTATAGGGAGGAGATAGCTGTTGTTTTCCGTTCTAACAGGGGGGACATCCTAGAGTACCTGTCGCCTGAGCAGAGGTCTAAAGCTATTCCTCGACATGGCAATAGTCGGGGAGATGTCCGATCTACGTCTGTTCGACTTCAGGACAGAATGTGACATCATACCAGACGACCCTCAGTGGGATTCGTCTGATCAAAATAATATTTGAGAGTTTATTTTTTTAAATATATATTAATCCTATATAATTTCATATGTACGATTAATAAATATGTTTCAATCTCAATCTCTCTCTCTGTCCATCTGTGGCGGAGTCTAACCCGCGTTGGGCGCCACCAATGAAAACTGTATATATTTTATATATATGTATGTTATATAAAACTATTATTTTATTTTAAATTATAATTTCATAGATTTAAATACTCTGCTAAATCGACCGCCAGAGGTCACTCTTCCCCTATAAAAACTCGTTGTTTTATCCCAATGGCTGGCCCAATGGCTGTACATTTGTACATTATGTAAATAAGCTTTTCATTTTTTTTATTCTTACGCCTTAAGCCAGGCAGTACTTTTACAAAATTATGTCTTTTATACATTCCTTATCTCAATTAAAGCAACCTCTGATCAAAACCATTATTATGTTTATTTCAAGATTTTTAACCACGACTGCATCACCATTGCCATAATCCTCAACATGATCAAAAATCAAGCTGAAAATCTCATTCATCTTTATTTATAACAATAGTCGACAGGATATTTACCTGTTTATTCATTCAAAATGCCAAAAGAGAAAATATCTTATTTTAAAAAATGAAAATCCTCAACCAACCATATTCATCTCCAAACATAGCAATTTCCAAACAAACATAGCCTTCTACAACCAACATAGCCTACCTCAACCAAACATAGCCTAACATACTCACGTGTTGACCCTTGTGTGCGGCCACGCTTCGCGCGAGCTCCTCATCTTTCGCCTTTGAAAAGCGGAAAATTATCGCTGAAAGCGATAAATTTGGTATGGGCGGATAGCCCATTCAACGCCGAAGAAATACCTGCAAGGTACGGCTTAATACCTGAAACCAGCGCAGAATTATCTGCGGAAAACCAATTGCAGATTGAAAATTCAATCGAAATGCAAGAATCGGCCAGTAATGCAAATCTGCCTACTAGCGAACGATATGCAAAATCTGCCGTGTCGCACGAATTTGCCGCTACATTGCCTTCGTCTGGCGCGCTTCCAAGCCGACAGAACTGGGCGGAAATATCCGAGGATCAAGGTCCTGTTTCTGGAGACGACTTTACCGTCGTTCAAAACAAAAGAAAACGCCGCAACACGGGAGCGCCGGGCGTTACGGCCGCACAGTCCAACGGCGCTGGATCGGCTACTGGGCGACGGAGATCCTCGCCTACATGGGTGCGGCAGGTCCAGGAGATCAGGACCACGAGGGCGCACATCGTGGAAGCCAGAGCTCGCCAGGCGTCCTGCAACGAGGAGCAGTGCCTCTACCTGGAGTACTGCCCGGACTATCAGACATATCAATACCTAAAAGCCATTGAAAGAGTCGTCGGAGGATCCAAGAACGTTGTCCAATTTGCCAAGGTAAATGGGCACTACTTGCTTGGACTCACCAGCAGATCCCTGGCGGAACGGCTGATCCGGGAGGGCCTCGAGGTCGAGGGAACCCTCATCAGAACCTTCCCCTTTAGGAAGCGCTCCATCAAAATCACAATAGGGAACCTACCCTTCTTTGTGGAGGACGCCGCCGTGATCAATGCCCTCTCCCGATTTGGACGAATCACCTCGATCGCCCCCAAACTGCTAAGGGCTGGCGAATTTGACTTCACTGACGGCCGTCGGGAGGCTTTTATTCTCCTCCACGACGGCGTTACCGTTGACAAGCTTCCCACCCGCTTTGAAATTAAAATTAAAGGTGAGGCTTGGCCGGCCTACCTTACATATGGCATCAAATGCTCTAGATGCCACGGACAGGGACACAGAAGAGCCAACTGCCCCCTTCTCCACGGGCAGTCCACCACCTCCAGACGGGCTCCACCGCTCTCTCCCACCAAACTCCAACCACTGACCGCGCCTGGACTGCCTAAACGGTTCTCGGCCGCGCCTGCGCCAGCACCTCCCAGTTCAGCTGTAGAGGATTCTGGCGCTTCTCCTGCGGCCCGAGCTGTGACTCCATCTACAGCACCTCGGCCATCTCCACCAGCGGCCCCGACCTTACCTATGGAGGAGGCGTCTCCTGCCCCTCCACCTGTGACCCCTGCTCCGTCCCTGCGGGCACCTGTGAGTCACGTGCCTGCAGCCCCAACACCGGACGTTGAGTTGTCCATCATCGAGGAGATTTCTACATCCTCCACGTCTTCGACAAAAACATCAACGAGAGAAGGCCTCGTGACTTTCATCGAGAGGAACCCGGGCATCTCCTTTGCCCAGACGGACGCCCTTGGCCTCGGGCGGGAGGAGGTCTTGGACATCCTCTCCTCGAAGACCAAGGCTCGGAAGCGGAGACCCCTCCTGTCACCCTCGCAGGGCGGCGCTCTCGCCGGCCTAATCCATCAACTCTTGGGCCAGAGGCCCGGAGGGGATAGTAACATCTATAAAGTCCTGCGACAGGTCTTGTCAGAGCTGAGGACCGCCCCTACCGCAGTGCCTTCAACATCCCCACTGCCTGCGCCTCGGCCTTCTGGGCCTACGCCGC
This sequence comes from Cordylochernes scorpioides, assembly GCA_030710605.1. Classification (NCBI taxonomy): domain Eukaryota; kingdom Metazoa; phylum Arthropoda; class Arachnida; order Pseudoscorpiones; family Chernetidae; genus Cordylochernes; species Cordylochernes scorpioides. The sequence goes on along the minus strand of CP092869.1, from coordinate 82,795,170 downwards.
CTACTTCCCACAGCGAAGAACTGATGCCTGCTGTGATGACACCTCCGCCGCCCGCCCCGACGGAGATGGAGGAGGACAATCCGATGACGGAAAAAGAGCGTTGTGCACCCCCACCGCCTGCGCCTCGGTTCGCTGAGCCGACACCCCCCACTCCCCATGGGGAAGAGCTAACACCGGCCATGGCGACACCTCCGCCTCCACTGCCATTCCTGATCCAGGTGGAGCTGGAGACTAAGTGCGTAGACCGGATATTTGACCTGTTCAAAGAGCAGAACTATCAACAGGCCTTGGGGCCCCTACTCAAGAAGGGGCTAGATATTGACAACCTCTCACATTCGATCGTGTGGCTCAAGAGTAGGGAGTACCTCCTCAAGTCTCTCAGATCTAGACCCAGACACAAAGCCACTCTCGCCGAGTTTCTCGGCACTGTCGCCGAACATGCTCACGATGACCACCCCTTAATTCAAAGGGGAATATACGAGCTCAGGCTGGCTCTGCGCTCCTAACAGAATCAAGTTTATTGTAAATTTTTGTAGATTCTCCCATTGACTTTGGGTGTAATCATTGACTAAAAGTCAATAAAATTATTTAATTGTCAATTGTCAAACATAGCCTACCTCAACCAACATAGCCTACCTCAACCAACATAGCCTACCTCAACCAACATAGCCTACCTCAATCAAACATAGCCTACCTCAACCAACATAGCCTACCTCAATCAAACATAGCCTACCTCAACCAAACATAGCCTACCTCAACCAACATAGCCTACCTCAATCAAACATAGCTCACCTCAATCAAACATAGCCTACCTCAACCAACATAGCCTACCTCAATCAAACATAGCCTACCTCAACCAACATAGCCTACCTCAACCAACATAGCCTACCTCAACCAACATAGCCTACCTCAACCAACATAGCCTACCTCAATCAAACATAGCCTACCTCAACCAACATAGCCTACCTCAACCAACATAGCCTACCTCAATCAAACATAGCCTACCTCAACCAAACATAACCCTTTCCATCAAATATAGTCTTCTACAAGCAACAATTCTCATCTACAATCAACAATAGTTTTCTTCAATCAAAAATGATTTTCAACAAGCAACCATAGTTCTCTTCAACTACAACCATTTTCCTAGATCAACTCCAGCCAGCTTTATCCTTTTCGAGGTACTTTGTATCTACAATTTTGCACAAATTTCCATTTTCAACTTTGCTGATCCTCATCCATGCTTCTCAATAGTTTCAATGGCTCATTAATTTATAGTTATATTTCTTTTTCAAATCATTTTTAAATATCAGCATCAAATCTTATGTCTACAAAAATACTTAATGTCATTCCATTTATCTCTCTATTATCATTTTATTATTCAAATATTATTTAAAAAAACAATTATATATTATTTTCATATACTTTTAAATGTTAATATTTTAGAAACAACTTATTTTGAGTTATTATTTGCGTAAAAATAAACATTTTCTGCTGCCTTTTGATACTACTCTGATCAAAAAGTCTCGACACTTTGCTCATAAGTTTAAAAAAACTTTATTATTCTACCAAATTCAAATTGTCCCCTTCAAAGTAGTCCCCGTTGGCCGCGATGCACTTCAGCCACCTTTTTTTCCAGTCGGCAAAACACCTCTGGTAGTCTGTTTTCGGGATCGCCTTCATGGCCTTCTTCGATTCCACTTTGATCTCTTCTATGCTCTGAAATTTCCGACCCTTTAACTTTTTTTTTAGCTTTCCAAAAAGGAAAAAGTCGCAGGGGGCCAAATCGGGACTGTAGGGGGGTTGGGGTAATACAGAGGTTGAGTGGTCCTGCAGGAACTTCGATATTTTGAGGGCTGTGTGCGCCGGCGCGTTATCGTGGTGGAGGATCCACGACTTGCTCCTCCACAGCTCCGGCCGTTTCTGCCTGATCGCTTCCCTCAATCGCCTCAAAACTCCTAGGTAGGAGTCAGCAGTTATTGTAGAGCCTTGTTGTTGAAATTCATGATGAACGATGCCCTGGTAGTCGAAGAACACCGTCAACATGACCTTGACTTTGCTAGGAGTCTTCCTCGCTTTCTTTGGTCTCGGCTCATTTTTGAAGCGCCACTCCGATGCCTGTTGGGTAGTTTCCGAATCAAAGCCGTAAATCCATGTTTCGTCTCCAGTAATGACCCTCTTTAGCAATTCGGGGTCGTCGGTTGTCGCTTCGAGATTGAGACTGGCCGTTTCTTTCCGGGCGTTCTTTTGATAAAAAGTCAAATCTTTGGAACGAGAACGGCGTTGAGTCTTCTCACTCCCAAAATGTCCTTCATTATCGATTGAGTCGACCCGAATGATATCCCTGCTTCTTCGGCGACCTCCCTGACAGTTATTCGTCGGTCTTCACGCACCAGTTCCAACACCTTGTCCACTTTTTCAGGCGTGGTTGATGTGGACAGTGTCCCGGAACGCTCGTTGTCGGCGGTCTCTTCCCGACCCTCCTTGAAGCGCTTGTACCACTCGAAAACTCGTCTTCGGCTCATGACGGCAACCCCGTAGGCTGTTTGCAACATCTAAAAAATTTCGGCGCCTTTTTCCGTTTTTTACACAGAACTTGATGCAAATTCGTTGATCCTCCATTTCGGTGACTAACGAAATCGAAGCACGGGCAAAATGGCTTCACTTCGAACAGCCGCTGCTCGCGCTGTTGTGGCGCGTTATTTTTGAAAATTGGCAGGACTCTTAGCCAACGGCGACGCTTGCGTTTGCCACAAACCGG
>CP092869.1:82751190-82792312 GCA_030710605.1 Cordylochernes scorpioides | reverse complement strand
TCAGGAGAAGTGGACATCAAGGACTTAGGTGAAGTGAGATCTACTCTCTTAAGGATTAAAAGAAACAAGGATTCAAATCTTGAACTTGATCAGAACCTCATACATTGAAGAAATCCTTAAGAGTATGGAATGGAGCATGCGAAAGAAGCCTCAACACCTTTAGTCCTGGAATGTTTAACAGAAGGGCCTGAAGGAAAGGAAGCGTTGCCGTGCCCCTTATACAACAGGCTATTGGGAATTTGCTTTGGTTACAGGAATGACAAGGCCAGGCATTGCATATGCTGTATCTTACCTCAGCAAGTTTAATAGTTCCCCTTTGCAACAGCATTGGAATGCTGTAAAACACCTCTAGAGATATTTAAAGAAGACCAAGGACCTCAAATTAGTATTCAGCAAGACTGGAATGAGTTAGCAGCTTTTACGGATGCAGACTGGGGCAGTGATAAAGAAGACAGGAAATCCTATAGCGGGTATATCTTTGTGTTGGGCGAGCAGCCAATCTCCCGTTGCAGCAGAAAGCAAAAATGTGTTGCTCTTCTCAACAGCAGAAAGCCGAATATTATGCAATGTGTGAAGCAGCAAAGGAAGCTCTATGGTTCACAAGTTTATGAAGAAATTGGAGTTGGTGATTTTAAGGAATCTCCTCTGAAGATATATAGATAATCAAGGTGCTATGTTCCTTGCTGAAAATTAAGTTGTTTCAGAAAGAAGTAAACACATTGACATTCGACATTTCTTTATCAGAGATCTAATAAAGGATGGTAAGTTGATCTTTGTGTATGTTCCAACGGAGGAGAACCCAGGCAGTATCACTATTCACAAAGAACTTGAAGGCTCCTGTACTCCAGCGAAAACTATACACAAACTTGGACTTTGTATGTAAATCACAGACATGGGGGGTGTGTTAAAATATTTTTTGTGTGTCCATGATTTTATTTTGATTGACTTTGAGATATTTTATTTTTAATGATCTGGCACTCTGTCATTACTCTTGTTGTTGTTTGTTCTACAAAGGCTTACCCACACTTATTTTTCTTTGAAGATATATTGTTGTTAAAATGTTCAATAAACATTTCCTTAATAATAAAAACTCTGCTAATTCTTTAACATACTCTAATACTTAAAATTTGAGTAATTAGTTACATATGTGAACGTGTATAGCCACAAACATCAAACAAACATACATACTGACTTTTATATATATAAGGGATAAATACATTTAATATATATTCTAGTGGATTATAATTAATTAGGATACAAGATGCTTCACACCTTCTATTCTCTGTCTGATTGTAAAATGTAACATTACAATGTCAGAGAGTGACACATTCATACAACTTGCATTCCCATCCCTGACCTACTTTTTTCCGTGTATCATTACTCTTCACATTTCATCTTTCATACTTCATCCCTAAGGTTAGAAATAATCGTTATTTCTTCTCTTAAAATAAATTTTGATTTTTCATTCAAAAGAAACACATGCGGGATAATTTTCAAATGTCGTTCTATAAGCATAAGCAGCATATATTTGTATTATAAAATACAACTTACAACTGAGCTTCTTTTGGAGATATCTGAGCTTGCAGGCTGTGCGGTAGATGGCAAAACCTGACATGTCGTAGTTCTGTTTCCTGTACAACACACACATTGTAAGTCCCACAGAACTCGCCTTTGCCAAGTCCCAAGCCGGATGAAAAAGGAGGAGAGGGAGCAGTAAAAAGCTCACTAAAAAACCTGGGCTCGCTGGCCCGCTGATAGTACCTGTAAGGGCTCCTAATCCAGGGATACAGGATGAGCAGCGTTTGTACTCCATGTTAAAGGCGGCTGCACATGGTGTCTGTTCCTCATGTCAGAGGTGGCCATTTCTTTTGGAGCTAAGTCGGCCTGCAACTGAGTATGCTTGTTTCTAGTCTTAATGACAAAGGCATACTACTTAACCCATGTGGAGATAAGAAATGAAGAAGAAGTACCCACAGTATTTTGGGGCAACCGCAAACCAATTTGTATATCCTTTGAATATATAATTAATAAAACTTTCCAAGGATTTTATCTTTAATTTTTTAATTAGACATGGAGGGGAGTTAGAAAACAAATACGAGGGGGTGTTCTTTCATGGAAGTAATATACCATGTTTAATTCATGCCTACTGGCTTATCAAAAATTGTTTGTTGAAGATTCAATACAATACAGTTAAACCTTCTATAGCGCACCTCTAAATAGCGTCTTCCTCTCTATAGCGCCTGATTATTAAATTACGTAGTACGAAGCGATTTACATTAAAAGTGACCTGTCTATAGCCACCCCCTCTAACACCCTATTTTGGTGAGTCCCAAAGAGGGGGCGCTATAGACAGGTTTAACTGTACCATATATAAAAAAGTACAAAAGTGAATATGTTGTTGTTGTTGTTGTTTCTTATCCCCTGTGTAAAGATTACACGAATTCCATGAGTTCATGCTCCTCGAGCTGTTTTTGAATGAGCAGCGCCTCTCCAAAGGTCCTGTTTAGTGCATCTAATGCAAGCCAAAATGTGTTCTGGAGCTGCAGGACCAAACTACATTTTGGGCAAGTGGGATAAATTTTGTTATTATTTTTCTACTACAATGGGCTTGAGATGTCCGTTCTAAATCTTGTTAGTGTTGTTTGATGCTGTCTATTTCTGATCTTCAGAGCTTACTCCTGGGTTCACTCCACTGTACCAACTGTGCAACCCCGGTTTATGGACCGAAAGGTCTGGGTGGCCACTGCTCCAAAGATGTACCAACTGTGCTTAGGTGGATCCTCCAGTTCTTGTTTATTTTTGTTTTGGCTATGTTTCTATTTCTTTAAAAGTAAGTTTATTTTTCTGTGGCAAGGGTTCTTTTGTGCCTTTTTTCGCTAGCACATCAGCAGCTTCATTGCCTTCAATGCCAACGAGTGAGGGTATCCATTGAAGGTGAAATTTTGAGGTTTTTGAGAGTTTTTGGAGATAAACCAATTATGTTCCTGCTTACTTTGTCTCTGAGTTCCCCTGTGACTCAAGTGTTGTATGGCACTTCCTATCAGTAAGAATCCAGATATTTTGATAATTAGTATTTCTGATGGATTTTAAGGCTTCATAGATGGCTATAAGTTCTGACTGAAACTGAGCAAAAATCTGGGTTTCTTCTGTTCATTTTCTCAATGCCATTTGTGGTTTTGATGAGACAGCCACTGCCAGTGTGTCCTAGCTCATCTCTGCTACCATCGGTATAGATAGTTATTGCATTTTTAGGAATGTTATTAATTATTTCTAATGATAATTTGTTTTAAGTATTCTGGATTTTGGTATTGTTTTGGTGGGTTCATTTAAAGTGGCATTAAAAATAACATTTTGTAGTGGTTTGCATGGAGAATTTTTTTCTGCTAAATAATTTTTTTTCCACTTTATATTTTAAAAATTCATTTCTTTTGGCCAGGTGTAGAGGGCCTTCTTTTTTGTGTCTTAAATTGGATTCCCAATTAAGTATGTAACTTGGAAGTTCTGTGTTTGTTTCATAACTCTTGATTTTGTTTATATATTTTGGCAGATTGTAGCTTCTTCTATCCTTTAAGGGCATAATGTCTGCCTCGTAAAGTACAATATCATAGGGCAGGTATTTCGAAGACCTGTAATAATTCTAGCTGCACTTAGTGTATCCTTTCCAGTGATTTTAGATTTGTTTCAGATGCTGTACCATAGATTGATTCCATATTCCAGGATAGGTCTAATTAGAGATGTGTAAGTTAATTTTAGTGTGGTTGCATCGGCTCCCCACTCTCTTCCTGAAATATATTTCAGGATTTTTAGTCGGTCTCTTCCTTTTCTAATAACTTCTTCATATGTTTACTGGAGTTAATTTCTGGATCCAGGGTGTAGCCAAGATATTTAGGGATTTATATATTGCAATTGTTGTTCTTTCAGAATAATTTTTGGTCTTATTTTGTATAAGTTTCTTATCGGTAGTAAAAAGACAGGTTTCAGATTTTTTGGGGTTAAATTCTAATTTATGTTTATTAGCAAATTTTTCTAGTGGAAAAGAGTCTTGTTCAAATCTCTTTCAGCTTTTTTCCAGTTAGTATTGCTGCCCATAGAATAATGTCATCAGCGAAAAGTCCAATATTGGTTTTATGTGAAATTTTTTCTTCTATGCCTGCAATAAATAGGGTGAAGAGAGTTGGGCTAAGGACTGATCTTGTGGTAATCCTTGGTACAATTTGAAGGTTTTAGATAGAGTGCCATATATTTGACCCTGATGTATCTATTTTTAAGGAAATCATTTAATCCAAGTGATAGCTTTTCCATCAATTTGAAATGCTTTATAATTTTAATTAACTTGTTTTTCCATACTTATCAAAAGCTTGTGTAAGGTCTAAAAAAGCAGCTATTGTGTGGTTAGTTGGTTTTCTGTTTTGTGCATCTTTTACCTTTTGTGTGAAAAATAAGAGTTGGTCTATTGTCCCATGTCCTTTCCTAAATCCATATTGTTCTTTTGGTAAGAGATTTCTTGTGTCGAGGTGTAGGTGTCGTCTGAGTATAATTTTTTTCCATTAATTTGCAGCAAATACTTGTGAGGGAGATAGGTCGGTAGTTTTTTGGGTCATCAGCAGATTTGTCAAGTTTTTTAATAGGAATTATTGTTGCAGTTTTCCAGTCTTGAGGCAATTTTCCGTTTTCCAGGAGTTATTGAAAATATCAAGAAGTTTCTTTGCCATTTTTGCCCAAGTTTGATATCATTTGGCCATGGATTCCATCTGGCCCAGGAGTCTTGTTCAGGTCAGTGTTTTCTAATGCATAATCAGCTCTTTCATATTGATTTTTTCATGGAAAATATTATGAGTGCTAGTGACGTTTTTACAGTCATGGATAATCTTTCGGGCCTTTTTTTCAACTTTCTTATCTTTTATTTCAAATGATTTTACTACTTATTTGATATGAATTACCTAAAAGATTAGCACATTTTTGTCATTAGTTGCTGGGGTACCATCTGTATTCTTAATCATATTGTGTTTTCAGTTTGTGGCTGGGCTCTGTCAATTTGTTTTGCCAAATGCCAAAGTTTTTTTTTTTTTTTGTTTTTTTGTTTTTTTTTTTTGTATTTGGGTTTCTAGTTCAGGTTTTCACAAGTTTTGTTTCCATTTTTCCCTTTTCATATTTATGTATAATCTTTTTATTTTTGCATTCACAATGTTCAGTTCAGTTCTACAATTTGTTTGGTTTTGGGTGCACTTTTTTTTAGTTCATTTCTTTTAGTTATAAGTGTTTGAATATCTTTTGCCTGGTGTGTATAATTTGGAATCCATTTCTTAATATTACCTCTTGGTATTGAAACTTTGGCTGCTTTAATAATGGTGTTTTTGAAAGATATCCAATTTTGTTCCAGATCTTTTATCTAGTGGGTGCTTTTCTAAAGTCTTCATTGGTGTTTTGCTGGTAAAGATTCCAATTAGCCTTTTTGAAGTTCCAGAATTTTTCTTTAATTGAGCTGGTTTTGGTCTTGGTGCTAATTTCTATCAAAATAGGCAAATGATCACTTCCAATACTTTTTAATATTTGCCATTTGCATTTGTGGAAAATGTCAGGACTGGAAAAACTTATATCAAGGGCTTGTGCGGTATTATAACTGTAGGAATGGTGGGTAGGATTCCCATCATTTAAGCACATGAAGGCATTGTCGTCAAATAAGTTTGAAAGTATTTTGCCTCTTGGGTTTGGCGTGGAACATCCCCATAGTTGATGTTTGGCATTAAGGTCACCTACAATAATAGTATTGTCTGTAAGAAATTGAGCCATTGTTCCATCGTCAATAAGTTTATTGTTTGGTGGGTGATACATATTGAATATGTTGATGGTTTTATTTTGATTGAGGTAGACTTTGATACCTTGGGCTTCGAGGTCTGATGTGTTTGGAATATTAATGGCTATGTCTTCATAGTACAAATTCTTGATTAAAAATGCAAGGCCACCCCCTTCTTTATTTCTGTCTTTTCTGAGGATATTGTAGTTTTTAAATTTGAGATTGTACTTTTCATTTAATTTGGTTTCCTGTAGGGCTATAATTTGTATCTTTTGTTTTTCAGCTATTTCCATTATTTCTTCTAATTTTATTTTTGTTGCTGTTGAGCACAATCCATTTATGTTGCACTGCAGAATGCTCAATTGCTTGGAAGTTGCAAAGTGTGAAGTTTGTGGAGACTGTATTATACTTATCGGACAGAACCCTCTACCTAAGTCCTGAACGCGCCCCTGTTTATTCTGCGCGACGGGCGATGCAGCATGCAAATCAACATCTGATCTCATGGAATGGGGTATAGGGGTGCAGCTTTCGTTGATCATGGCACCATGATCCAGGCACACTTTGGTGAAAGTCTGACTTTGCCTGTAGTTTGAGGCCGTTCCTAACATGGAAGCAGACGCCTTTGCTGCCGACTCTAACATGAGTACAGACACAGCTCCTCGTATCCCTGGAGTGGGACCCTTGCTGAGGTCTATCAACCGGGTCAGTTGAACTCAGATTTTAAAGAGGTCTACTCCTCTTCTAACAATGCTGCTGTTGGTCCGCTGCTTATTTGTCAGAGTTATTCTGCTTGTTTCGCAGCTGGCCTTCATATCTGAAGGTCGTTCCCCTATCCGCCACCTGGGGACGCGCCCTATAGCAGTCAGCTCTGCCAAGGGAAAGTGAATATGTACTTGGATCAGGTGGATAAATTGAGAAAAAGGGCATTTCCTGATCGTGCAACTAAAAGTTGCTGATGGCTTACACCATCTATCAGAATAAATATCAACTAATCGTTGATTTTTTTATTATTCCGATAGATGGCGTTCTCAACATTGGCCATTCTCAGGCCCTCTCAGCCTAAATACCTGTTTCATGGTTTTTCAAGATGCCCCAAAGATCAGCTTTTTGGTTGTTGAGGTACAGCTTGCACCACACTGATGAGGGCCAACAGCCCAAAACGCGTCCGTGGTTAGCTTTTCTTGATTAATCAAGAAACGGTATTTGGCCAATTCTGGAATAATTAAAAATCAACAAGAATAGTTGATATTTATTCCGATAGATGGCACAAGCCTTCAACAACTTTTAGTTGCACGATCAGGAAATGCCCTTTTTCTCATACTTTATATATACTAGCCGAATGACCCGGGCAACGCCCGTGATTTAATTTAGACATGTGGACCTGTTGGATCATTAACGCCCATGTTTTACCCGATTGAATGTTTTTATTCAAATACTATTTGTTACAATTATAAATTGGCGCCTTAAATGCATATATTAGTTAATAACTATAGCCTATGTGCTTTATCTGTCTATGTACTGTTGGCTTCCGTAGGCGTCTCTTACTGGGAAAAAGAAAGAGATTCCATTTAGTTATTAACTAATATATGCATTTATTTAAGGAGGGACCCGCTCCAACACAATAGTTACAAAACCAAAAGCGAGTGGGGGGGGGCAAAGTCAAAAACAAAGTGTCTCGCGCAGTGGCGGCGCCATCGTAGTGAACCAATAGGAGAGCGCCATTCCAAAAAAAAAGCAAACGGTGACAGAGATGAAGAACGCATGACGCTTGTAACTGTATATAGAATACTGTCCTTATAGCTTTTAAATATTCATCTTCTTCTTTCTTATCTAATATTCTTATATATACTAGACGAATGGCCCGGGCATTGCCCGGGTTTACCCGAGTGCGAATATATTCTAAAAACGTTGACTTGGGTGGTCGCTATTAACAGGGTGGTCTGTATAGACAGGTGGATGTATCACACAGCTGATAACAGGGTTGTCTAGAGTGGTCGCTATAGACAGGGTGGTCTGTATAGACAGGTTTATGAGAGAGGCACAAACTTACAGGTTGTTGACGCCGCAATTCCCAGAGAGAGTGTTTTTTGTTGCATCATGCTGTGACTCACACGCCGACCCAAGGTCAACAGGGGTGGAGCAGCAAGCTTAGGCCTATCACCGTCTGGCGGCGCTGCTTGCGAGTTATATCTACAATTCTGCAATAACTCTAAGGATATTCAAGATATTCAAGAAATTATTTTTCGAAAACCTTTCCGGGGATATACCTATAATATCCCAGAATTTCATGGCGATTGGATGTATGGTTTTTGAATAACAGGGTTGTCTAGAGGGGGGCAGGGAGGACACGTGTTCCCTTGCAGCCAATGAGCGCGCATTCTATCCGTGAGCTTCAGACAAAGAGACAGAATAAAGCAAATATATAAGTAGATCCATAGTTTCCTTAAATACCTTATTCACACACACACAAAATTCTTTATTAAGATATATAGTCTTAAACATGGATTTACCACGGAGTCTGCAAATAAAAACAATAAAAAAAGTAAAAGCTAATCACATTTAATGGTAATAATGAAATTTATATACAGAAAAACTTAATTAAGACAATTCAGCTCATAAACATATTGGTCTAGATAAATCCATAGAAAAGAAGAAGATAAAAATAAATAAAAGAATAAAAACACTGGTATATATATTATATATATATTTACAAACTTGCATATAGAGTAAAACCCCGCTAATACGAACCCTGGATATAGCGAACCTTTCCTTATAACGAACCCACGGCGATATCTGATTCCATTCCATTGAAAATACCATCGTTATAACGAACTTTGCGATTTTAAAAATAACGAACTACCCCTATAACGAACCTATTTTCAGTCCCAAAATGATAAAATCTATTAAAAATATAGGCTTATAACGAACTAAAATTGTGATTTAAAAAAAGAAATTAAAAACAACAAAATTTTGAGCATGTTTCAGCTCGCGGATCGCGATTTCAAAACAAAAAATTAGCGGCATTGTTTGTTTTCATTTCCATTCTATTTTTTCTGTATGTTGTATAAATTTTTACAACATTATACTTTTATTTAATAGAATATCTTTGCATTTGACAATTTTTAAATAGAAGAAAAATACGAATGGCTTCCAAAATAAAGAAAAGAAACAAAGAATGGCGTTCTTAAAAAAAAACAGTGGCAGCATGCCCTTTTAGAAGCGTTCTATATCAAGTTTAACCTAGGCTAAAAAATAATTCCAAATAATTTTAAAGCCAGAAATGGTTTGAATAACAGGTTAAAAATATAATTTAATATACACTTCAGAAGAATATGTGGAAACTGGAATTGAAAAAAAAAAAAAAAGTTTCCCCCCAAGAGTTCCCCGTGTCTCATGAGCCACAAACAAATCGACTTATAAATTCTCAAAAACTACCACTACAGTTCTATTTTTAGAATGGAATTTTTGTTAGGTATATGACTCATTCAGGGTTCGCGGATATTCCCCCTGGCCAGCCGTTTCCCTACCGATTTGGTGTTTGCAAATTGGCGTTTTTTATTCGCAATTTTACCGATCGCGCTATCGTTTCAACATGTTTCACGTCAGATTTTTCTGAATTGGATACTTTTGATTCATCCTCAATTGATTCAGAATACACGGAGCTTTATTCCTTTGATCGAAATAACGAATTTTAAGACAATTCTGATTTTCAAATTTCACTTTCAAACAACATGGTATTAGAGGCATTTTTTCAAATAAATATAGCATTATATTATTTGAGAAAGATGTTCTAAAATAGTCTTATACTTTTCAAATATATAATTAATAATGTTTTGCCTAGGGGATTTGGCATAATTTTTAAATAATACATAGGTTTATATATAAACATGTATGCTAATGATAAGAAGAACCTATTAACAAATGACTTCTATTGATATTCAGCATTACTGTAAAGAAATAGGTCAATTTATATAGGGAATTAAAACAAAGTTATCATTATTAAGTGGCTGCCTTTTCCTGTTTGTATGGCTGTTTTTTAATTATACGGTCTAAAAATTTTGAAAGTTTAAAAAAAATAGCCAAACCGTGGCTATAGTGAACCGTGGCTATAGTGAACCAAAAGCTCTGTCCCATTGGGGTTCACTATAGAGGGGTTTTACTGTATAAGCCTTTATCAAGATCTTTGGTCTTATGTAAAAATTCCTCAACAGAAGAACAGAGATTATAAAAATTTGAATCCAAACTTATTAACACTATTTGCATTCATAGAAAGCTAAATACAAAAGACAATTAGGCATGGAAAGGAAAAATATATATTACAATAATGTTAGGACATGTTGAATTATTTTGGTAACTGCTCTGTGAAAATCAATCTCTTTGCACCAGTCTTCCATAAGATGGAGTTAATTCTTATCTTGCCGATACAGAGCTTGAAATTCCATCATGATTGGGTGAAGTAAAATGTGTCTGCTTTTGTCATTAAGACTGGGAGCACTACTCAGTGGCAGGCCGACTTAGCTCCAAAATGAATGGCTGCCTCTGACATGAGGAACAGATACCATATACAGCTGCTCCTAACATGGAGTACAGACTCATCCTGTATCCCTGGACTAGAAGCCCTTACAGGGTACTATCAGCTGGGCCAGCTGAGCACAGGTATTTTTGTGAGCTTGTTACTGCTCCCCCTCCTCCTTTTTCATTCAGGCTTGGGACCAGCAAAGGTGGAGTTAACTTTATAAAGTCAGGCAATATTGTTGATATTTAGAAGAATAATCTCATTGCACCTCACATTTCTCTATTGTATATCCTCCCATCTAAACACAATACAACAACAAGAAAAAGGCTTTTATTAAGGCCCATTGCCCTGTATGGATTCGCCATACAACAACAAAATAACAAGTAATTATTTTTCTCCCTTTCCCCATGTGCACCTGAGCCTTTGTTTGAAAAGGGATTTATTTACACATCTGTTCTAAAACTTTCCTCACTACCTCTTTTGTGTATGAATCTATTTACAATTGATCTGTAGAAATTATGGAGTTCTATTGCTATATTTTTCTTTTCTGAACTAGTTCTCAGCGTCTTCAGTGGGTTGCTAAATCTCCCGAAGGTGTTTTTAAGAGCTAAACATAATACACATACATTTTATTTGCTTAGAAAGCTAAACAATTTGAAAACGAACATTCTGGTCTAAAATATGCGATCAGTTAAAAAAAGACATTGAATTGGGCACTGTAAAATCTTGATGCTATATGTAACAGGACTTGTTTTCAGAAATGGATTTGGGGTTTCTGCAATCTAGTCATTCTTAAATAAAAAATTGACCATGTTAAAATGTATTCAGGACAAAAGAAAATCTTGGAATGTTTCAAATGAAGACAACAGCTACTTACTCATTTCTGAGAGGAGATACTGGAAGTTTGGAGGGGGAGTGGACTTCTTTTTTGGAGTTCCACCACGATCCATGGTCTGCATCAAACATCTGGTTCATAAGACTGAAAAGAGGGAGAATATAGAGATATGTTAACAACAGGGGCTGAATGATAGTGTTACATAGAATAAAAAGCACATTTCAGAATAGAATGTTTCAGAACGTTCTAGAATAATGTAGAAAAATTAGAGAAGAACTGATTGGCCAATCTAAAGTGATTGTGCAAGGCTTAGTGCTGGCGGCTTTCTGATTGGCTGACCAACCATGACCATTCTGGAAAGGTCTACTCCGGGATATATAGGGATGAGGAACTCATGCAAGAGAGAAAGAAGAATGAAGCTACGTGGAGGACTCCAAGCAAAGCTGCTGTCTCAAGAGGTCAGACTGCTGCTTACCGCTGACGCCGGTGTACTTCATGGAATATTCTAGAAAGTTCTAACAATTTCTGTCTCCTGTTCTGCTCCTGTTTTCCTTCACTGTGCTGCAGTTGGTCAGCTTGTAACTTCTGTTTTCTTTATTGTTATTTTATTTTTGCATTATTCTATAATTATTTTATCGATTAGGCTTAAATAAAAGTCCTAAAGATCCTTTGTACCCACGGAAGTTATTCTTTGTCAACCAACAACGCAACAATAGGAAGAGACACTGAAGTGCCATAACAAAGGTAAATTGGTTAAATTTGAAGATGGGTAATATACACTGCAGACATTGAAAATGGAACACCAAGAAATAGTGGCCAGAAAGTGATGAAACTCAGCAGACAGAGAGAGACAGGGACGAACAATAAGTGATCTTTATTTCAAAATGATAGTCATAATACAGAGCGAGAACGGCGTCAGCTTAGTAGCAAGTAGGACCACCGCGGACGGCGATGCACGCAGCAACACGTCTAGGTAGAGAGTCAATCAGAGTACGGATGGCGTCCTGAGGGATGGCTCTCCATTCCCTCTCAACCATTTGCCACAGTTCGTCTTCTGAACGCGGCTGTGGCAAGGCATGCAAACAGCGTCCAATGATGTCCCAGACGTGCTCGATTGGTGAGAGATCAGGAGAGTACGGTGGCCAGGGAAGCATCTGTACATCTTGCAGAGCTTGTTGGCTAATGCGAGCAGTGTGCGGTCGGGCGTTATCCTGCTGATAAAGGGCATTGGGTACCCCCTGAAGGTAGGGGAGTGTCACCGGTCGCAGCACATCATAAACATATCGTTGGGCCGTCATAGTGCCCTGAATACGAAGTAAAGGTGACCTGGAATCATACGCGATTGCGCCCAAACCATGATTCCACGTTGTCGCACGGTGGGGCGTTCCACAATTGCTGCCGGATTGGACCTTTCTCCACGTCGACGTCACACGCGTACACGGCGACTATCACTGGACAAGCAGAAACGCGACTCATCTGAGAACACGACCCTGTGCCATTCCGTCATCCACGTCGATCTAGCCCGGCACCATTCCAAACGTTGGCGCCTATTCGGTGGGGTCAATGGCAGTCTTCTTTGCGGACGGCATGAGTGCAAGCCATTAACAACCAATCGACGGGAAATGGTTCTGGTCGAGATGGAATGATCTAGGGTGTCTTACACATGTTGCAGGATGGCGGTACAAGTGGCTTGTGGGGCCGCCACTGCTTGTCGAAGGATACGCCGATCCACACGTGCTGACGTCACTCTGGTTGCACCGGCATTCCTATAAATTGCCACATTTCCTTGTTCCAACCATCTTCTCCAGTCGTTGCACCGTGGACGCACCAAGGTGTGTATCAGCTGCGATTTGACGTATGGACCAACTTGCCCTTTTCAGTCCGATCACCATGCCCCTCGTAAAAGCGTCTGTCTGCTTGAACTGCCTCCGTTTACGATGACCTGGCATTCTCTGTTATTACACGTGTCTTTTGACACAAGAAAAAAATTTCTACAATGATTTTCCTTGAAGAAATAACGACACGAATACTGTCCTTTCTGCAAGTTCCTTCCCTTATATCTTAGTCCATGTGCGCACGAGAGCTGCGCATTTTACATCATTTGCATAACTCGGTTAGGCGCGTCTACCTTGAAATTTGCATAATTTTCTGGCCACTATTTCTTGGTGTTCCATTTTCAATGTCACGCAGTGTACAAGTACAGTAGAACCTCCCTTAGGGACACCCGCGCTTGCAGACACCTCTAAACAACAGAGTTTTTTACAGCCAAAATTACCCTTCCATTAAAAATACATTTGTACTAGCAGACACCTCCAAATAACAGACACTTTTCCAATGACCATTTATTGATTTTACATATAATAGACATGCCCACTAGTGGACAATTCAAAGAAAATCAACGTTTAATAATAATAATATATACAATAGAACCTCCATGTGAGGACACTCGCACTAGAGGACACCTCTCTATAAAGGACAGTTTTCATTTGCAAAATTACCATTTTTACTACAGTCGAACCTCTTTAATTCAAAACCCCAAGGGATCAGAGGTTTCGGTTGAATTAAAGGAAGTGTTGAATTAAGGTTAGATGATTAGCTAATCATCTAACTCACGAAAATAATATTTTTAAAAAATTGCTTTGTAATATAAATTAATGATATTAATTGAAACCATTGTATGTACTTTTTTGTATTTATTTTTTTATTTTCATGATTAACTTTTAGTATCAGGGACAAAATGGCAATAATACATATTTTTGAAACATAAATAATTACAAATAATATTTTATTCTAATTGAAGAATATAGCAGTTGAAAGGAAATAAATATGGAAAATAAAAAGAAAATTTAAAAATAATATTTAAAAATAATCATGAATATCTTTTTAAAAATTCCTTTATGGATGTCTGCTTTTTCACTGAAATCCTATTTAAAATGTATTCCAGATGGTCTATTTAAAAAAAAAAACATGCATGTCTTTCTTCCTCTGGAATGTGTTTTAAATAACAAAGAGCTTTTAATGTATTAAAGGCATCCACTGCTGCTGCAGGTGTTATTGATTTTGTGTTTAAATCTTTTTAATAAAATGGAAATGGAATATTGAAATAAAATTTTATCATAATAATTGTGGCTACATTTTATTAAGATTTATATATTTAAAAAGAAATTATTTGTAAATTTTAAAATAATTAAAATATTTCAATGCTGAAAATTAAAAAGAAAATAATATTAATAATTAGCACACAAAGCCTAAATACAGGCGTAAAAAAAAAAAAAAAACAATAACACTAGCGACATTGCGCAACGGCACTGCAAAGTGAAACTTAACCCGGCATTGCGCGCGCCGGTGAAAATTACCCATGGCAACATTTGAATGGAGAATTAACCAATAAAAAATCGGTTGGCGGAGATGTGGTTTCGTTTAGCTTCCTGACTCATCAATTATTATAAAGTTTTGGTTTCACATTTTGACAGCTCCCACTGAAATTCCATCTATTGTCACTGTCGGGTAAAAAATACCCGGCGCGCGCACTCACGTAATTTTTTTTGTTGCATTTTTTTATAACATTTTTTAAAGTGAGATAAATAATTCGAATTAATAATTTAAAAAATAACTATAATAGGTTGATATATTTATCAGCCTATAATTATATATAAAATGGAGGGAAGAAGGTCATGAAGGTGCCATGTGTAAATAGCCAGGACAAGGTGACTCGTGAGCACAGCTCATATGTAACACCTGTAAATTGAGACAAAATAAATAAATAACAATGCCTCACAGGGCTAACCACAAATGCATTTCAGGCTGTTGGCCATCATCAGCGGAGATTCTTTTTCTTAATTTATCAACCTGATCCCAGTACAGTTTCACTTTTGAACATTTTTCACATAGTTTGGTGTTCTCACACCCTTCTGAACAAAATCCCCTTCCAGCCTAAATACCTGTTTCATGATTTTTCAGAATGCCTCAAAGACCAGCTTTTTTGGTTGTTGAGGTACAGCTTGCACATCACTAATGTGGGCCAACAGCTCAAAACATCTATGTGGATAGCTTTTCTTGATTAATCCAGAAAGGGTTTTTGGCCGATTCCAGAATAATTTAAAAAATAAATGATTAGTTGATATTTATTCCGACAGATGGCGCAAGTCTTCAGTAACTTTTAGTTGCACGATCAGTAGATGCCTTTCTTCTTAATCATATTGTCTGTTTAGAGTTTATATAGTCTGCATTTTATAGATGGTATACCTTGATTTATTATAATTTAGAACTCTGCTTTTGCCGGCCCCAAGCCCTGATGAAAAAGGAGGAGGGGAGCAGTAACAAGCTCGATAAAAAACTTGGCTCAGCTGGCCTGGCTGATAGTACCCTGTAAGGGCTCCTGATCCAGGGATACAGGATGAGCAGCGTTTGTACTCAATGTTAGGAGTGGCTACACATGGCGTCTGTTCCTCATGTCAGAGGCAGCCATTTCTTTTGGAGCTAAGTCGGCCTGCCACTGAGTAGTGCTCCCAGTCTTTATGACAAAGGCAGACACATTCTACTTCACCCAGTGTGAAGATAAAAAAGAAGATTATAATTTAGACTTTAAAAATAAAAAAGGCATATCCTGACCAGGAGCACATGTGCTTTACAGAAGGCAGAGTGCCATCTGGTGGAACAGAAATCAACTATTCATTTATTTATCCTGTTCCCTGATATTTGGCCAACCCATTTTTTGATAAATCAAGAAAAGCCATCCACGAACGCATTTCGCGCTGTTGGCGATCGTCAGCGTGGAGTAGGCTGTACCACTACAACCAAAAAGATTTTTTGGTCCCAGTGGCTTCCTGAAAAACCAAGAAATGGGTATTTAAGGCCAAAATTGCGTAAATACGCTTTACACATTTAGACTTTGTTGTGTGCCTTACAAACTTAACAACTTTCAATCTATTTTTATAATGCCACATGCTTATGATTATAGAATAAAACCTTTCCATTCCAAGGAGCACTATGCCTGAAAAAATCTTTAAGACAAACTGTAAAAAATATACATTTTTGTTAATATATGTGTATATACTTTTTCAAAATACTCAATTAAAAATAAACCACAACCTTTTAAAAATGCATATAAGGTTTGAAACAATTCCCAAAGTACCTAAATATAAATTCGAAACTATTATAGACGCGTATGATTCTTTTAAAAATGAAACAATTTATACTGCCCTTACTGCAATGGAAAAATTAATGGGAAGGCCTGGCTCATCAGTGGTGAACCCTCCCCGTAGTTTCGCTAGTTTAGTCTAACATTGGTAGATTAAAGGGTTCACCACGTATGAGCCAGGCCCTTCCATTAATTTTTCTATTGCAGTAAGGGCAGTAGAAATTATTTTATTTTTAAAATAATCATACGCATCTATAATAGTTTCAAATTTTCGTTACAGATGACGGGCTAATGTATCATAAATATTAAATTTGCCTAAAATAAAAATGTTATAAAGTATACCCTCGAGCACTTGGAGTAATTCAACCACATGTTCTGACCTCCAGTCTATCAAATACCAAACCTCAATTTGACCTAATGTTTATCTGACACTATCAATGATTCGACAGATTTTTAAAAACAAATTTCGACAACATTAGCTAATATTTGTTAAAATACAAATTATATTATGATGCATTAACACACCATCTGTTATGAAAATTCGAAACTATTATAGACGTGTATGATTCTTTTAAAAATTAAACAATTTCTACTGACCTTATTGCAAAGGAAAAATTAATGGGAGGACCTGACTCATCAGTGGTGAACCCTCCCATTAAACTGACAAAACTGCTGGGAGGATTCACCACTGATGAGTCAGGCCCTCCCATTAATTTTTCCATTGCAGTAAGGACAGTAGAATTTTTTTTTTTTTTAAAAGAATCATACACGTCTATAATAGTTTCAAAAATACAAATTAATTGCTAAAAATTCAATATTTTGGCATGCAGGATACAGCGACCTTAGTTAGCATATGTGCACCATGCTTAAAAGTGTTATAATGCGTCGCAACTATAGTTGCTGACATTCACGTGCAATTGTTTACTCGAAGGTTTAGAACTAACTTAACGGCCGCTAATTAAAGTGTCTTAAAGAGTCAAATAAATTATTCTTTTCTTCATTTTCTAAATTTATTAATTTTCTTCCTATTGAATTTATTCACTTAGATTATAATAATTATTTGTGATTTATTCTTTGTATTAAGGCAATTTTATCCATTGCTAAAAGTTGATCATGAAACATTCAGAAAAAAAGAAAAGTCCCAATGGCATATTATTTGACATTAATAATACAAATCAAAACACCAAAACTCGAATGTTTCTTTTCACAGATAAATCAAGCTTCTACTGTCCTTACTGCAATGAAAAAATATTGGGAGGGCTTGACTGATCAGTGGTGAACCCTCCCAGCAGTTTGGCCAAGTTAAACATTCGCATTTTGGTGTTTTCATTTGTATTATATAGATGGTGCGTTATTGCTTTGTAATATTAATTATATAAAAATATATATTTTGTTATATAAATCATATAATAAAATTTCCACTAGAAATGAATGTTCTGATGAAATCATTTAACTGACTTTAATTCAACACTTATTTTAATTCAACCGTTTCAGATCCCTTGGGGTGTTGAATTATAGAGGTTCAACAGTCTTCTTCTTCTTCTTTCTTATCTCCACTCAATCATATTAGGGTATCAAGCTTGTAAAGCATGAGACTTTTGATGGTGTCTGCTGGGGAAGAGTAGAGCTCATCAATGAATGAGTCAATACAGTTAATAATATGTCTTGGGGTTGCAGGTTGAGAATTGCACTTAGTACATAGTGGGAAAACCTTGAAACCATTCTGGAAAGTCATTGTCCGTAGATGACCAGACTTAAGTCTGGAAATCAAAGACTGTTGTTCTCTTGGGAGGACCGGTGCTTGTCCCTCCTGCGATTCAACAGTATATATAGTCTAACCTCTTTAATTTAACAATCTAAGAGATCAGAGCTTTTGGTTGAATTAAAGTCAGTTACTGTATAATTAATACAAACGTCATCTATATACAGCAAATGAAAACATTGAGACGCGAATGTTTCATTTAAATATCAATCAAACTTCTACTGTCCTTACTGTGATGAAAAATATTCGTAGGACTTAGCTCATCATTGGTAAACTCTCACAATGGTCTCGCCAATTTAATCTACCAGACCGTTTCTTTAGAGCTCTAATACTGTATTGGATCATTCAGTAGAACTTGGAAAATTCAGCAGTGGTTCACCACTGATGAGCCAAGCCCTTCTAATATTTTTTCATCGTAATAAGGACAGTAGAAGTTTGATTGATGTGTAAAAAAAACATTCGCGTCTTAATGTTTTCATTTACTTACAAGAAAAATAAGACCTAATCCAAATAAATTAATAGTGTGTGAATTTTGTTAACAGTGTTGTTACCAAATGTCACACACTTTGATTTAGTTAGGATTAAGTCTTATTTTCTTGTAGCTATAATCTATTATCCAAACTGTACCATATCATTTTTGATAAGACTTCAATGGACCTAATAAGTTATTCTTCCTATGAACTGAAGAAAATGAATTCCAAAGTGAATATCAATGTTGATGTTATCACTTGAAGATTCTAACATTTATTCTTCTGGCTGATGATGGTAACAACGCTGTTACCGAAACATCGCACACTAATAATTTATTTGGATATTGGTCTTATTTACTTGTAGCTATAATCTATCTACTAAACTCCGCCTTTGCCGGTCCCAAGCCCGGATGAAAAAGGAGGAGGAGGAGCAGTAACAAGCTCACTAAACAACCTGGGTTCAGCTGGCCCGGCTGATAGTACCCTGTAAGGGCTCCTAATCCAGGGATACATGATGAGTTTGTACTCCATGTTAAGAGCGTCTGCACATGGTGTTTGTTCTTCATGTCAGAGGTGGCCATTTCTTTTGGAGCTAAGTCTGCCTGCCACTGAGTAGTGCTCTCAGTCTTAATGACAAAGGCAGACGCATTCTACATCACCCAATCATGACTTTACAAGCTTGACACCTTAATATGATTTAGTGGAGATAAGAAAGAAGAAGGAAATCTATAATCTAAATTGCGTTTTATCATTTTCATTTACTATATAATTATATTTCAAATATTGTAACTAAAGCAGTTTCATTTGAATGTAGGCTAGGTTGAAACATTGGAAGCTGAGCTGCTGTGTTTACTTACATCTATATTACACCCCACCTCTGCAGAAATAACAGATTGTTTCCTGATTGCCTAATGGAAGCAGTTGTCAGAATTCTCCCCCATTTAGCTTTTGGGGAGAGTCCTCGACATTTCGCCCAATCTGAGATTAAGCCTCTCATTGGTCGTGACGTCACGGTGATGTGCGATGTAAACAAAGGCTATGATTGGTTCGTTCTATGTGTCACTGCCTCGACTGATATAGATATTTTTAAAACAAAATATTAATTGTGAAAAAATAATACAAATGTGATATTGTACTGTGGTAAGGTGCATAAATTAAGAAAAAGGCATCTCCTATATTCAGTTGCACGATAAGGAGATGCCTTTTTCTTAAAATATTAATTGTTAATATTTTAAAACCCAGTAAATACTTTATATTGACTAGCTTTTTTATAATCTAATATAAGGAAGGTGAATTTTTAATAAAATGTGTTCTTTTTATAATTCAAAACTAAGAGTGAAAAAATATTGTAGCAAAATTTTCATTATTTTATGAACAGATTATTAATATTGATATAGTAGAAGCTCCCTGTAAAGGACACCTTAATTGTAAAGCCAAAGTGTCCTTTAGGGAGAGGTGTCCTCTTACCGGAGAGTTACTGAATAGTAAAAATGGTAATTTTACAAATGAAAACTGTCCTTTATAGAGAGGTATCTTCTAGCGTGGGTGTCCTCTCATGGAGGTTTTATTATATTTTTATATTTATTCCTACTCTGTAAAACTTGCCTCATTGCCTCTCAAGTATTTGTGTCGCGGTCTCACGCAATTCTGGCCTTAACTACCCGTTTCATGATTTTTCAGGATGCCTGAATGACCAGTTTTTGGTCGTTGAGGTACAGCTTGCGCCATGCTGATGAGGGCCAACAGCCCAAAATGCGTCCGTGGTTAGCTTTTATTGATTAATCAAGAATGGGTATTTGGTCAATTCTGGAAAATTTAAAAATCAACGAGAATATTTGATATTTATTCCGATAAAACGCTTCACGATTTTGCGTGTCATCCTTGTGCAGGGGCCATGCAAATCTTCTCTGTATCGTTCCAATTTTAGTATATGTACCGCCGAATAAACGTTTATTCCAATAGATGGTGCAAGCTATCAGCAACTTTCAGTTGCACGATAAGGAGATGCCTTTTTCATAAAATTTTAATTTGTTCTTATATAAATTGTTGTGACATCCTGAAGAGAAAATATGGAGATAAGTTATCATGGCAGCTGTAGCCAACCACCAAAGACAAAGTGTCCATACAGTGAGGAAGTTGAATCCCTCCCATCTGCCAAGCACATGTTCGAATTCAACAGCATGGACAACCTTTACAACATTGTGCGACGTACTTTCGAATCCATCCTTGTGGACTCCAACCTCAACACTCCCAAGAAAAGAAACATAGCCACCAAAGCTTTGCTACTCGATTTTGCAAAGAAAACAGAGCTCCTTCTGGAAGATGCTTTCAAAGGCACGAGCCTAAGTCAACCCCAACCTACGGGAAGTGTCACAAACCTTCATACCCCTTATAGCTCAGTTGCGGCGAAGGAAGCAAAGCCTGTCCCAACAAAGAAAAAGGTAAGGCCATCATCAAGAACTCTGGACCAATATGAACATCGCTAGTGGCGAAAATAATATTCCATTGTGGTATGAAGTGCGGCTACGTTATCGTATCATCTATAGGGATATCGTTATCTTGAAGAAAAGTCCTGGTTTTGACATGGCGGGAGAATTCTGGAGCCAGTTTTGGAAAATGTAGATCACAGCACCCATGGCCTCAAGGTCTTTATCTTCAGTTTGTCTTCATTAATTTACCCGGCAACTCCACCAAAATGTCACCTGGATAATTAGGGCAGACAAACTTCAGAAAGAGAGAGATATTTATAACCCAGGTTTCTAGAGCGCAGAATGCCAACTACCTAAACAGAGCTCCTTACATCAGGCTGTGTTGGGTACCCGGACAAACTGGAATCAATGGCAATGAACTAGCAGACAGTGCAGGAAAAATTTCCTTTACTTCTGTCCTACCACACTCATACTCCACCCTGCCTCGAACTCATGCTCGAAACCTAACACATAAGGCTGCTCTATCATCATGGACTATATAATATTCCCAAGACCATTCGACCAGATCCCTCAGAAATATTGTTTCCACTCCAAGCCATCTCCTTAAATTTCTACCAAAAATCCGCTATGGAGAGGCCCCCACCATCCTCACGGTCCATGGCCAGGTACTGGCAGACATTACACGTGTGCATCCCGAAACAAACCCTACCTGCATCCACTGTTCAGAAGGGCCACAGACAGTTGATCATCTCTTCAGCTGTCCAGCATTCCTAAGACATAGGAAACAAACAGCTATCCTGCTTGGACTGACCCACCTCAATCCTAGATCTATGGCCAGCCTTCCAGACTCAACCTCAGCATGGAACTTCCTGGTCAACTGGTTCAACTCAATAATCAAAACAGGATGCGATTAAAAGCGTTTAGCACTAGTCTATACTAGTGAGCTGGACTCCCCAGGTAGTTGGTGTTCTGGGCTCTAGGAACCTGGGTCTTCTTCTTCTTTCTTATCTCCACTCAATCACACTAAGGTATCAAGCTTGTAAACTTGAGACTTTTGATAATGTCTGCCGGGGAAGAGTAGAGATAATCAATTAGATGAGTCAATACAGTCAATAATGTGTCTGGGGGTTGCAGGCTGAGAATTGCATTGATCCCCTAATATGATTGAGTAGAGATAAGAAAAGAAAGAAGAAGAAGATGCACTGTGTACATCACTCTAATGAAAACTTTACTAGTAATCAAGAATGAGGAAAAACACCAGTTTTGACAAAATCAGACAAAAAGTCAAAGCACGAAACCATGGTATACAAGTTGGATTTTTGTCTGAATTTGCCTAAACGGATGTTATGGCTCATTCTTCATAATCACTAGTAAAGTCTTTTACTAGGGTGATGCATAGTGTCATCTTTCTACTACACAATTAAGGAGAGGCCGCTGCTCATCATAAAACAGCTCGAGGAGCATGAACTCATGGAATTCGTGTAATCTTTACACAAGGGGATAAGAAACAACAACAACAAGAGAGAGGTGCCTTTTTTAGTACATGAATATCATCCTCCCACCAACTTTTACACTCTTAACTATATAATCATAAATAATAATTACGATATATATTTTTTCAAATAGTAAAACTTTTGGATAATAAATTCAATCAGCAAGGGGCTAAAACATTATCGTTATAACTAATTTCTTAGATTATATAAAAGGGCGTACCTTGATCTGTAAAGAAAAAAAAAAACAATTTTTTTCTTAAAATATTTCGAGAGATTGCTTTAAGAAAAAAATTGTTTTTTTTCCTTTACTGATCCAGGTACGCCCTTTTATATAAGTTTAATTAATGGATCGCCTTTTGACTCAAATAATTTCTTAGTGTTCTTCAAATTAAAGTTACTTCGGCCATTAAATTTTTTTTTATTGTCTCGACGTTTCGACAAAAGATGTTTAGAAACAATAAAAACGATTTACTGGCCAAAATATCTTTAATTTGAAGAACTATGAATTCCGGCCAGGCAGCCTCTATCTTTACGATAATTTATTAATGTTCTCTTTAAAAAAACAGAAATAATATATGATCGGTTGGATTGAATAAGTAACACATTCTTCAGTAGAATTTCAACAGTAAAAATATCCATCTATCCGCTCAATGTTGATGACACATACAGAAATGGCAGTTGCACCATCAAACATATCCTGGAGTATTTCTGGAGCTTGATTCAGATCTCACATTCCAGCTACAGCGTTTTCTTTCCTTAGTTCGATTTTTATTTTTATTTATTTATTAATCAACCAAGCGCGATATTGTAATACTTGCGTCTATTACAGAAGAAACAAACAAAACAACAAACAAATTAGAACTTAGAATTAAATATTTACAAATTTACATGTATTAATCGACAGAGTTCATAAAATTTATATAGACAAAGTGGCTGATGTAAGAGAGTTAAATCATTTAGATCAGGGAACAATCGATGTCTCACTTCTATATAGTTCGGACAGTCGTAAATTGATAGATATAGTAGGATACACTAATAAGACTGGTGAAACCGCTGGGAGGGTTCACCACTGATGAGACAGGCCCTCTCAGTAATTTTTCCATTGCAGTAAGAGCAGTAGAAATTGTTTAATTTTGAAAAGAATTATACGTGTCTATAATAGTTTCGAATTTTAATAACAGATGGCGCGCTAATGCATCATAATATATATATGTATTTTTATTATTATATTTTATTATATATATATAAAGTAGAACTTTCGAATTTACATATATGGGAAATCCACCGTTATATAAGCAAATAAGTAGTGGTTTATGCGAAAAATATTAAACTTGCTTAAATTTTGTTCATGAATGTTGATACGCTGTAAGAAATTTCGTTAACAGATTTTAAAAATGTTCTCTATATGAATTATTACCTCTAATTCAACTTTATAATAATATTATCTTAAAGATATAGAGGTTGCCTTGGTCAGCATTCATATTTCTTAAATAAAAGACACTTCGACCTGAAAATATTTTATTTTCTCTTGTATAAATATTTTTTCTGGCTGAAGTTGTTGTTGTTGTGTCCAAAGAAGAGCCTCAGATATCTCCATGCATCCCCATCACAGCAGCAGCAATGTCCACACCTTTTTATCTGGCTGAAGGTGTTTCTTTATTTAAGAAATGTAATAATTATATTTTTAAAAATCGCAATTCCAGTTGAAATTAATGATTAAAATCTACTTAAATTGATAGGTTACCTTATTAAGTTTGGGTATACCTTTGTAATAGAATAGTTTGTTATGTGGTTGAGACCTTTGTGTTTGTTAGTGTATATCAAGTCAAGTTCGATTTTTGGTTACTATATGAACAAATATTCTATATTTCAATAAAAAAAATAATGAAATGGGTATATAAGGCCATAAATTCCTTTTGTATGAAAAGCCTTAATAATATCAATAAATCATAAATGAAATTAAGGATTTTTTTAAAACAAAATTTTTGTTTTATCACATTGATTTCAGAGTGTCAACAACATAAGCTATTACATGTTCTATTTTCCAACTTTTCACGCTTCCTCATTAACTGTTCCTCTTAATTACATTTAATTAAGTAATTAAATTAGATTGGCCTGTTTAATGTGCTATGTGTGTGAGTGACAGGTCTGAACGTCTAGACTGATTAAACCTTCTCTACATTTTGTTCTCAGAATTCAATATACTGACACGCCATCTGTTAATTGAAAAGTTAACTATTGTGTGCTGATTTATTTTTTTAAAATGATTTATTTCAATCTTTTAAAAAATACTTTGTTCTCCGGTTTTTGCGCTGCTTATTATATAAATGTTTTCTACAAAGTTCCTACTATAAAAATATATTTAGAAAGTTCTGACTCATTACTGCGAATTCCTCATTAATATTTACACTAATGGACATGACCTAAGGGGGTAGAAAGTCTTTAATATCGTCGGTCTTCTAATTTTTTTCTAAGGAGACAGAGGCAATTTTGTTCACACTTGGTTATCTCGTGTATCTTCAATAAAAGTCACTATGTATCAAGTATCTTTCAGAGTTATTGTCTGAATCCCCATATATATGCTAAAAGGTACAACTTCTTTATGTTTTGTCCATCATTGTAGGTGTGCATATTTTTATAGTTACAGAGAAGCTTATTTAAAATAAAAAAAGCATATCCTGACCAGGAGCACATGTGCTTTACAGATAGCAGAGCGCCATCTGGTGGAACAGAAATCAACTAAACATTGATTTAGCCTGTTTCCTGATATTTGGTCAACCCAATTTCTTGATAAAAATTGATAAATGATTTATCAAGAAATTGGGTTGCCCAAATATCAGGAAACAGGCTAAATCAATGTTTAGTTGATTTCTGTTCCACTAGATGGCGCTCTGCCATCTGTAAAGCACATGTGCTCTTGGTCAGAATATGCCTTTTTTATTTTTAATATCAACACCTGACCTTTTTATTTTTCATTTTTTTCTAATGTTTTTTTCAGTTTTCCTACTATAAAAATATATTTTTAAAATTCCTGGCTCATTACTGTGAATTCCTCATTAATATTTACACTCATGGACAAAAGGAATGAAAAGTGTCTTCGATGTCGCTGGTCATCTATTTTTTTTTTTTTTGAAGGAGATAGAGTCAATTTTGTTCACACATGGTTATCTCGTGTGTCTTCAATAAAGGTCACTGTGTGTATCAAATATCTTTCAGAGTTATTATCTGAATCCCGATTTACATGATAAAAGGTACAACTTCTTTAAATATTGTCCTTGAGTGTAGGTCTGCCGATTTCTATAGTTACAGATAAACTTATATGCATAGTGTCTTTAAATCCATTTACCATTACATTTACCTAGCATATAGCATGCTATATAAGCTCATCATCCCAATACAATATTAGAGAGGTTTGGTGGACTAAGACAGGGGGGGGGGTATTTCTATTTATTTACTTACTACGTTTGAAAGTATAAAACAGATGATACATTCTCCTATTCTTTGTCACCTATATACCTTGTCTTCTTACTTCTACTTTTGTATATACATACAAGGTCTTTATTAAATCCCATAGTCTTATACAGATTCTCCGTATTAAATTATTAAAAAGAATAATACAGTAAAACAAGTATGTTCGCTGTACACTTTTAGATGGTGCACTATGATGTTGGTTCGTTTAGATTAAAATGGTCTCAAGCAAAGGTGACAATATATATATTTAAAGAGGATCAACTTTGTATACAAAAGCAAACAAATCAAATCAAAAACAACTGTTTTCTTTTTCTCGCGCGGGCGTGCTTTTACGAAAAACAGCATTTTTTTCTCGCAGATTACATTAGGCCTAGCGCAAATTACCTTTCCCTAACAAAGTAGTTAAAACTTTATACAATTTTAATCCGTATATTTAGAGATTTGATAAAGTATGGGGAAATAATCTTAGAAATGGTATTTAAGCAAACTATGGACATAAGTTTTTAGGACAGTAGAATTACATTTAAATATTTGCATCGAGCAATGTTCTTCCGCAAACAATATGAAACATTCGCGTCTTGGTGTTTTCATTTGTATTATATAGATTGCGTGTTATTGCTTTGTATTAAACTAGATTATATGCAGTGTTTGTTAGCGCTCTCCATCTACACTGTTTATAGCTGATTACACTTGTTTACTTATTCTAGAAAAATAATGGTCACCTAGCTCATCAAAATAGACGCTAAAACTAAGCACAAACTAGCGGACTCAAATCAGTGACAAAGCCACAATACCAGCTTTGGTAAACTGAGAAGCATCCACCATGGGAGACCATAGTTTCGGGCTAATGGCCCTCGTCATCCTAGGGACGGACTTTATTTCATGTTTCAGTTTCAAAATCACTTTATCAGGTGCCGTTAAAAAAGAGTAACCTAGATCATCACATTTACAATATACTGTGGGGATGTACAGGGGTTGTTCATTTACAATTATAATTTACTAGCCGAATGACCCGGGCAACGCCCGTGTTTTACCCGATTGAATGTTTTGATTCAAATACTATTTGTTACAATTACAAATTGGCGCCTTGAATAAATGCATATATTAGTTAATAACTATAGCCTATGTGCTTTATCTGTCTATGCACTGTTGGCTTCCGTAGGCGTCTCTTACAGGGAAAAAGAAAGAGAGGATTCCATTTGGTTATTAACTAATATATGCATTTATTTAAGGAGCGACCCGCTCCAACACAATAATTACATAAACGAAAAGGCGAGTGGGAGGGGCAAGATGGGGGGGGGGGGGGGGGGGCAAAGGTGGCGTGATCGTAGCCAACCAATAGGAGGGCGCCATTCCAAAAAAAAAAAAGCAAACGGCGACAGAGATGAAAACTGATGACTGATTGTTGATTAGGAGATGAGGAATGACGCTCGTAACTGTATAATTTATAATGATGTCGTTGGGTCCTGATTCTCAGGTCCTTGGGGATATTGTTCTTGAGAAGGCTTTTTTCTGGCTTGTTTGATATTCAAGGTGGGTTTGTTTTTCCTTTTTTTCCACTTTTCGTCATTCTGGCTTAATTGATTGAGAATTTGTCTAGGTTTTAAATTTCTTATTTTCCTTTTTCCGCATTTGTAGTTTGTGGCTTCCTTGAAGGTGGGGTTTTCTAATTTTTCGTAGAATTTAAATGATTGTCTAATAATGTAGTCATTGATGTTTTCGATATTTAGATCGTTCCTGAGACTTTATTTCATGTGATTAACAAGGAATCTAATGAAATCTTTACAATCTGCCAAATAGGTGAATAGCTGCAAGTGATTAGGTCCTATAACTAAAATAGTTCAGCTGTTTATTTTAGCGTTTATTTTGACGTGAGAAGCAACCTTTATTTTTATAGATCATAATCGTAGCAAAGTTAGGAAAGAAAAACTTCAGGATGACACAGCAATTTATTTAAGACAATAATAAAATCAACATTCAAAAGATATAAGTAATGAGGTTAGTTTCCAGAGTAGCAAAATATTAATAATCTATACATAAAATATAATAAATACTTTGCTACAATTACCTTCCGGCAGATTTACTTCTACATTTAACCATTATTTCTTTCTATCATTGTTTGTTTTCCTGGATTTCGGGACGAGTCTATGTAAGACAAAATCTCATAATAAAAAGGCTTATGTTGGCAAGTAATAAAGGTTGTGAAGAGAAAGATAGAAGAATTAATGAAGATGGATGTGTTTATTGATGAAGGGTAATGCCAAAAATGATTAAATAAATGAAATAAATGAGAAGGGCGGTGATAAATTGAGATCTATTGATGGTGAGCTGTTATCATGATAGGAAGGAATTGGGCCTGAAGGACATACGAGGTGAAAGTTTTCGGTCTGACCTAGAGATGGCATTCCAATCGGCAGAAGATTACGTTTCCTTCCTGCATACGCCATTTCATTAGTTTGTAGGACAAGTTTCAACTTGTTCGATCCAGGTACAAGTTGTAGTTTGTATAAATGAGTCTTTGCAGTACACGTTTTGCGCGTGTTTCCTTTTTAAAATGGATAAACTTGAATAGCGTTCTTTCTCTTTCTTTTATAGGGAGGAGATAGCTGTTGTTTTTCGTTCTAACAGTGAGGACGTCCTCGAGTACCTATCGCCTGAGCAGAGGTCTGAAGCTATTCCTCGACATGGCAATAGTCGGGGAGATGTCCGATCTACGTCTGTTCGACTTCAGGATGGAATGTGACATCATACCAGACGACCCTCAGTGGGATTCGTCTGATCAAAATAATATTTAAGAGTTTAATTTTTTAAAAATATATATTAATCCTATATAATTTCATATGTACGATTAATAAATATGTTTCAATCTCTCTCTCTCTCTGTCCATCTGTGGCGGAGTCTAACCCGCGTTGGGCGCCACCAATGAAAACTGTATATCTATATATATATATGTATGTTATATAAAACTATTATTTTATTTTAAATTATAATTTCATAGATTTAAATACTCTGCTAAATCGACCGCCAGAGGTCACTCTTTCCCTATAAAAACTCTTTGTTTTATCCCAATGGCTAGCTCAAAACATTTGTACATTATGTAAATAAGCTTTTCATTTTTTTTTTATTCTTACGCCTTAAGCCAAGCAGTAATTTTACCAAATTATGTCTTTTATACATTCCTTATCTCAATTAAAGCAACCTCTGATCAAAACCATTATTATGTTTATTTCAAGATTTTTAACCACGACTTCATCACCATTACCATAATCCTCAACATGATCAAAAATCAAGCTGAAAATCTCATTCATCTTTATTTATAACAATAGTCGACAGGATATTTACCTGTTTATTCATTCAAAATGCCAAAAGAGAAAATATCTTATTTTAAAAAATGAAAATCCTCAACCAACCATATTCATCTCCAAACATAGCAATTTCCAAACAAACATAGCCTTCTACAACCAACATAGCTTACCTCAACCAAACATAGCCTACCTCAACCAACGTAGCCTACCTCAATCAAACATAGCTTACCTCAATCAAACATAGCCTACCTCAACCAACATAGCCTACCTCAATCAAACATAGCCTACCTCAACCAACATAGCCTACCTCAACCAACATAGCCTACCTCAACCAACATAGCCTACTTCAACCAACATAGCCTACCTCAATCAAACATAGCCTACCTCAACCAACATAGCCTACCTCAATCAAACATAACCCTCTCCAATCAAATATAGTCTTCTACAAGCAACAATTCTCATCTACAATCAACAATAGTTTTCTTCAATCAAAAATGGTTTTCAACAAGCAACCATAGTTCTCTTCAACTACAACCATTTTCCAAGATCATCAACTCCAGCCAGCTTTATCCTTTTCAAGGTACTTTGTATCTACAATTTTGCACAAATTTCCATTTTCAACTTTGTTGATCTTCATCCATGCTTCTCAATAGTGTCAATAGCTCATTAATTTATAGTTATATTTCTTTTTCAAATCATTTTTAAATATCAGCATCAAATCTTATGTCTACAAAAATACTTAATGTCATTCCATTTATCTCTCTATTATCATTTTATTATTCAAATATTATTAACAAAAAAACAATTATATATTATTTTCATATACTTTTAAATGTTAATATTTTAGAAACAACTTATTTTGAGTTATTATTTGCGTAAAAATAAACATTTTCTGCTGCCTTTTGATACTACTCTGATCAAAAAGTTTCGACACTTTGCTCATAAGTTTAAAAAAACTTTATTATTCTACCAAATTCAAATTGTCCCCTTCAAAGTAGTCCCCGTTGGCCGCGATGCACTTCAGCCACCTTTTTTTCCAGTCGGCAAAACACCTCTGGTAGTCTGTTTTCGGGATCGCCTTCATGGCCTTCTTCGATTCCACTTTGATCTCTTCTATGCTCTGAAATTTCCGACCCTTTAACTTTTTTTTGAGCTTTCCAAAAAGGAAAAAGTCGCAGGGGGCCAAATCGGGACTGTAGGGGGGTTGGGGTAATACAGAGGTTGAGTGGTCCTGCAGGAACTTCGATATTTTGAGGGCTGTGTGCGCCGGCGCGTTATCGTGGTGGAGGATCCACGACTTGCTCCTCCACAGCTCCGGCCGTTTCTGCCTGATCGCTTCCCTCAATCGCCTCAAAACTCCTAGGTAGGAGTCAGCAGTTATTGTAGAGCCTTGTTGTTGAAATTCATGATGAACGATGCCCTGGTAGTCGAAGAACACCGTCAACATGACCTTGACTTTGCTAGGAGCCTTCCTCGCTTTCTTTGGTCTCGGCTCATTTTTGAAGCGCCACTCCGATGCCTGTTGGGTAGTTTCCGAATCAAAGCCGTAAATCCATGTTTCGTCTCCAGTAATTACCCTCTTTAGCAATTCGGGGTCGTCGGTTGTCGCTTCGAAATTGAGACTGGCCGTTTCTTTCCGGGCGTTCTTTTGATAAAAAGTCAAATCTTTGGAACGAGAACGGCGTCGAGTCTTCTCACTCCCAAAATGTCCTTCATTATGGATTGAGTCGACCCGAATGATATCCCTGCTTCTTCGGCGACCTCCCTGACAGTTATTCGTCGGTCTTCACGCACCAGTTCCAACACCTTGTCCACTTTTTCAGGCGTGGTTGATGTGGACGGTGTCCCGGAACGCTCGTTGTCGGCGGTCTCTTCCCGACCCTCCTTGAAGCGCTTGTACCACTCGAAAACTCGTCTTCGGCTCATGACGGCAACCCCGTAGGCTGTTTGCAACATCTAAAAAATTTCGGCGCCCTTGAATCCGTTTTTTACACAGAACTTGAGGCAAATTCGTTGATCCTCCATTTCGGTGACTAACGAAATCGAAGCACGGGCAAAATGGCTTCACTTCGAACAGCCGCTGCTCGCGCTGTTGTGGCGCGTGATTTTTGAAAATTGGCAGGACTCTAAGCCAACGGCGACGCTTGCGTTTGCCACAAACCGGGAGAAAATATATTGAGTTTTCAGGATTTTATGAGCAAAGTGTCGAAACTTTTTGATCAGAGTAGTATTTTGAAATATAACTAGTATGATGACATAATTACTCATATTTTAATTGCCTTTTTATTCGTCTAATATTTTATATATAAATCTATCAATATTATTAAATATATACACATTTATCATAATATTTTCTAAATATATAAATTATTTATAAACAAACTTTCTGTTGTTTATTTTTTAAATATCTTTACTTTGATTTTTATTGTTTAATTTGTAATTATTTCTATAGACATTTTGATTTCGTTTAAATATTTTTTAGTTACCAATTTTATTTTAAACTTTATTTTTGTTTATATTTTCCATCTTTATTCTTTTGTTTAAATGTGATCATTCTTTATGCTTTACCATTACTTTTTATCTTTACCATATCTTTACATATTCATTCCTTGTTTCACATTTGCCTTTTGTAAATAATTAACCTTTGCTTAATGTTTATTGCTTTTTCAAAAATGCCCTTTTTCATAAAATATCCAATGTTTTAATGTTCCACCAATCCTTTACTAATGTAATTAATTTTATATTGTTGCCAATGTTATCTCGTCTTTATATATATTTTCATTTATATACTTTTCAATATTCATTTTATTTTCCTTCTCATTTTTATCATAATGTGTATTATTTTTCATGTCTTTTCCAATCTATTGGTTCACAAAAAGCCAATATGATAATGGATACCAAACTTTGACTTTCACTCTCTACCAATATTTTTTTTTGTCATTTGCCATTATATCATAATCACACTCTCTTAACTATATTTTCTAACTTTTCTCTGAACCCGCTAATTCTAGTTTTTCACAGGGGGGAAATATTATATAATCTAAATATAAAAATATTCTATAATTTAAAAAATATATTTTATTTTCATTTATTGATAATTCTACTTGTGTTTTGACCATAGTTTTAGAATACGCCGACTTTTAATACTTGTTGTAAATATGTAGTTATCTAACCTATTTTTGAAATTCACTAATATAGAATTTATTTCATAAATTCCATATAACTGTGAAAAATGTCTTATTGTAATTTTCTTCAAGTAATTTAAAATAAAAACTACTTGATAGTAAATAGTTATTTTTCTGCTTTTCTTTCAAAATGACACGACTGCAAACGATACCATTAGGTACTCATGTACTCAAAAGAACCAGTAATTAATTTCTATCTCAAAATAATATTTATTATAACATGTATATATCTATCAATTTTATATTTGTTTATTTATATTTATTCTTATTTAATCTTAATTATTTATATTTATTATGGATTTAACCTTATATAATCGTATATGGACATTGTAATAAATCAGTTTCAATCTCAATCTCTCTCTCTCAGTTATTAAAATTTTCGATTTGGATTGATTAGCTCTTAAAAATAATTTCATCCGATGTTGGCAAAATTGTATAGGAACTCTGCTCCTTCAATTTCAAACGTTAAAAAGTGGGCAGCTGAATTTAAACGTGGTCGCATGTCGCTCGAAGATGACCCACGTGAAGGACGACCAACCACACTTGAAACTATCGAAAAGGTGAACAATATCGTGTTGGACGATAGATAAGTAAAGGTGTGTGAGATAGCTGAGGCCGTAGAAATATCGGAAGAAAAGGTGCGGAACATCTTGTACTAAGAATTAGGGATGCGAAAGTTCTGCCCTAGGTAAGATTTCCCCATTTTCTGAATTAAAATCAAAAGCAAATGCGCAAACGACATTCACAGCAATGTTTGGACTGATTCGTAATTCGGGCGTAATATTTTAGAAGTATTTTTATTTGTTGTTTATTGAATTTTAGTCATGAATTTCTAATTCACAAATTTATCATAGTCAAATGATTTCTATATTCACAAAACCGAATCAAGAGTTGAAATATATAAAAAATCTAAGTGAAATCTCTAAATATACACACATCAATATTAAATACAATATTATTAAGTTAAAACATTCACACACTGTGGTAGCTAAGCTGTGACGTACCTGAGTTGGAGCGGAGAGTAGCATGAAGAAATAGTGGGTATTTAGTTGAGGTTGGTCAATATGTAAATAGAGTATGTAGCTATGCAACGGTGTAGCTGAGGTGAGATGTTATGTGAATTGAAGAAGTGATGAGATGTGTAGTTAGCGTGTAGCAGAGGTGGTGCGGTGTGTAGCAATAAGAAGTGATGAGGTGTTTAGTTGAGGTAGGCACTATGTAAATAGTGTTTTTTTTTTTTTGCTTATCCTTAGTATACCTGGTACAGGCCATGCTAATCATGGTGGGTAGAAAGTAGGCGGCTGCTTTTACTGTAAGTGCACCACATGTATACACATGTGAAAAGCAGTTAGACTTTGCACTTACTTATATGTAAATAGTGTGCTGCTATGCAATGGTGTAGCTGAGGTGAGACGTTATGTAAAATGGTGAAGTGGTTAGATGTGTAGTTAACGTGTAGCTGAGGTGTAACGGTATGTAGCAGGAAGAAGTGGTGAGGTGTTTAGCTGAGGTAGGCACTATGTAAATAGTGTGCTGCTATGTAATGGTCTATCTTAAGTGACGTTATGTAAAATATAGATGTGGTTATATGTGACGTTAATATATAGCTGAATGGGGCGGTGTGTAGCAGGAAGAAGTGGTGAGGTGTTTAGCTGAGGTAGGATAACTTGTAAATAGTTTTCAGTTATGCAATGGCACAGCTTAAGTGACGTTATGTAAAATGAAGTGGTTAGATGTGTAGTTAGAGTGTAGCTGAGGTGGTGCGATGTGTAGCAGGAAGAAGTGGTGAGGCGGACATCGGGAGTGGGCAGTGCCGTGGGAGTATGCACCCTGATGGTCCTGGGCCTGGGGTTTGTGATGTTCATCCTGGTGCTGATCTTCTACCCTGGTGAGTCCATCTCTCTTTCTCTGAACCTTATTATATACAAATATATCCCGGCTCTCGGGTTTTTAGATGTCATAAAGCATCGCAGGAATATATCTTTCATTCCTATTCGTTTGAATTTTTTCTTCAGTTTTATGCATTAATGTTGTGCGCCAAAGTTAAGTAATAAACACTAAAATAATGTTTTTCAAATTACAGAACGATTTGAAAAGTATATTGCATATTTACACTCTATAACAAACAAAATCGACATACCAATAAGGAGTTGTCCTTTATGAAAATACGTTTAGAAAGACGTTTCGACCAAACCTGCATATGATTGAAATTTGGTATCCGATTTATGCAAAGAAAGAGCTCCAGCGCATCTGAACTGCGTATCCAGCATGAGTATTCTAGACTCAATATTCGGCGCAACACGAGCAGATTTTCAAATTTTCCGTTCAATTTTTTTTCAGTAAGCCTATTCCTACTGTATCAATGCCTCGCTGAAAGATTAGTGCTCATTACGAACATATGTCAGAGTTTGAAAGGGATCGTGGCATTGGATTGAAAGAGGCTGGTTGGTCAAATTGACTAATCGCGCGACATCTGTGTCGAAGTGATGCGGTTATTAGACGATGTTGACAAGAGTGGGTCAACAACGAGAGCATACAACGTCAGGATGGCAGCGGTCGAGCAAAAGACACAACAGAACGGGAGGACAGAGCGATTGTCAGAACGGATGTCGCCACACCGAATTCGACGTTATCTACCATGCAACATGTGACTGACACACAAGTGTCCAAAATGATTATCAAGAGACGATTGAGAGAGCGGAATCTAAGAGCTCACCGACCGTTACGATACCTACCCCTTACACCTGTACACCGACAAGTCCGACTACAGTGGTGTCGGGAGCGATCAACTTGGAACTGTACTGACTGGGGACGTATAGTCTTTAGTGACGATTACCGTTTTTTCTGTGCCCCGACGAGCGTCGCAAACGTGTCTGGAAACGTCCTGGATCTTGGCCTTATTTTCTAACACTTTCGAACACCACACAAGTCCACAATAGGGCGGTATGGTTTGGGATGCCATTTCTTTTGTTAACAAGACCCCATTGGTAATCATTGTTGGCACCCTGACAGCACAACGGTACGTAAATGACATTTTACGGCTTGTTTGAGTAATTTTTCCATTGCAGTAAGGGCAGTAGAAATTGTTTATTTCCAAAAAGAATCTTACGCCTTTAAAATAGTTTCGAATTTTGATAACAGATGGCGAGCTAGTGCATCATATATTAATGTGTCTTCTTCTTTCTTATCTCCACTCAATCATATTATGGTATCACTTTTGAATGGTGTCTGCTGGGGATGAGTATAGCTTATCAATGGATAAGCCAATACAGTTAATGATGCGGTTTGGGGTTGCAGGTTGAAAATTACACTTAATGGGAAAACCTTGTTACCATTCTGGAAAGTCATCGTCCGTAGATTACCACGCTTAGTCTGGAAATCAAGGACTGCCTGTTCCCTTGGGAGGGCAGAATTTGTGCTTGTCCCTCCTGATTTGTCATGTACAGCAGTAGATTTACATTTTTGCTGGCATTGGGCCTTGATGGTACGGAGAAGGTCTCTTTCGTCTAGTTATGTGGTAGATTTCCTGGCATCAGGGAGACCAAGTTCTCCAGATTTTAGCCAGAGAGTCTGCCAGTTCATTTCCAGGAATTCCAACGTGAGCTGGAAGCCATTGTACTGCGACAGAGTTGTTTGCTGGGAGTCTGTTTACGGATTTTGCAACGCTCATATTAATGTGCTGAGTTGTCTACTATGTTGATTGATGCTACGTGATGGGATACATTTCTACCACGTGTTGCTTACTTTGCAGTATTTAAAGTACGCCACGATTTGAGTTGTTTTTGTTGCGTTTTGTGATTTTTAAGATGTGCATTATGCTTGTTTTGTGATTTTTATTTTTGAGTTTTGTTATAATTTGTGTTTGTTTGACTGTGCATTGTTTTTCGTGTGAAAATAGCACAAAAGAGTGTCTTTGTACTTGGATCAGGTGTATAAATTAA
This sequence comes from Cordylochernes scorpioides, assembly GCA_030710605.1. Classification (NCBI taxonomy): domain Eukaryota; kingdom Metazoa; phylum Arthropoda; class Arachnida; order Pseudoscorpiones; family Chernetidae; genus Cordylochernes; species Cordylochernes scorpioides. The sequence goes on along the minus strand of CP092869.1, from coordinate 82,755,971 downwards.
GAAAAAAAGGCATCTGTTGATCGTGCAAATAAAAGTTGCTGATGGCTTGCGCCATTTATCGGAATAAATATCAACTAATATTTTTTATTATTATTCCAGAATTGACCAAATACCGTTTCTTGATTAATCAAGAAAAACTAACCACGTACGCATTTCGGGCTTTTGGCCCTCGAAGCGTGGTGCAAGCTGTACTTCAACGACCAAAAAAGCTAGTCTTTGGGGCATCCTGAAAAACCATGAAACAGGTATTTGGGCCGGAAAAGCGTGACTACGTAGTAAGTATTAACGTACGTTGTATTTATTCCGATAGATAGCGCAAGCCATCAGCAACCTTTAGTTGCACGAGCAGGAGATGTCTTTTTTCTTAATTTTTGTTGTGATCGATGCATTGTGCGGTATTTGTTATGCTTAATTTTGGGATATTGTGTTTTTGTGTTGAGTTAGGTTTTTAATATATTATATTTAGTAACTTAAGCGTTCTAACTTGTGCGTTGTGTTATTGCGATATGTAATGCTATGTGTTGTGCCAATTGTTTTTTATACTGTATTGTTTAAATTTAGCGTATTGTGTTCATTATGTTTTGTATTATATTTTATGTGTTATGCTCATTGTACATTGTACTCATTGCATTTTATCATTGCAGTAAGAGGGCATTAAGAAATTATTTTATTTTAAAAAGAAACATACACGTTAAAAATATCTAAAGAGACAAGGGTCGCCTCTCTCGTCAAAATAGACGTCAAAACCTGACGCCATTTTTTTTACGTCTATTTTGACAGGAGAGGCGACCCTTGTCTCTTTAGATCATTATCCTTCCGGCAAAAATTTCCATCTATATTTTGGCCATAGAATTGGCCCAGCCACATTGCCAGCTAAACACCTCTTTGGCAGATTGTCAAGATTCCATTAGATCCCGTATGGATCTCATGGAATAAAGTCCGCCCTAGACTGACGAGGGCCATTAGCCCGAAACCATGGTCTCTAGGTGGACGCTTTTCAGTTTTCCAAAGCTGGTGTTGTGGCTTTGTCACCGACCCGAGGCCGCTAGTTTGCGGCGACGGTCAATAGATGGCGTCTGGTTTTGACGTCTATTTTAACGGGAGAGGCGACCTTTGTCTCTTTAGATCATTATCCTCCCAGCAAAATTTCCATGTATACGTTCAAAATAGTTTGAAATCTTGATAACAGATGGCGCGCTAATGCATCATATCATTGTATCATGTTGACTTCTTACGTTGTAGATATATATATTGGTTTCCATTGGCAAATTATTGAGTCTCTACATTATTTCGTTTTTTATTGATTGGCTTTTAAATGAACTCTAGACTCGTGAGCTAATATACCTGTGTGTGGCTAAATAAACATAGCCTTTATTAATTGATTTATTAAAAATAAAGATACTTCGGCCAGTAAATCTTTTTATTACGATCTGATCTGTTTTGTTTAAAGATAATATATCAGTGATATATTATTACTTTACTCTGTTTTGATTCGAAACGAATCAAAATTTTTTATCATCATCTTGGAGATAACAAAGGCTTGTGATATAATGTAGGCAAGAATTGTAAAAAGAATAAAATAATTATAGTAGCATAAAAATGGTGTTCATTTATCTTTAAAGATATCTAAATATATATAAAGTGTGATTTCTTATAAAATATCTTTCACTATTAATCTTCAACCTATAATAGAAACATATCAATTACCTCGACGTTTCGATAAAAATATTTTGTCCTCATCAGGAGCAAACAAAAATTAAAACATTTGGCAAGGCGTTAAAAATTATTCTCAATCATTTTTAACACCTTGCCAAATGTTTTAATTTTTGTTTGCTCTTGACGAGGACAAAATCTTTTTGTCGAAACGTCGAGGTAATAAAAAGATTTACTGGCTGAAGTATCTTTATTTTCAAGAAATATGAATGCCGGCCAGGCAGGCAGCCTCTATCTTTATTAATTGAGTATATTTGGTTATTATTATGATTTTTTTGTGAGGTGTTCATTGTTATACACATTATGGTTATTGTCTTTTGTGCTGTGATCATTTTGAGAGTTATGTGTTTAAAGTTTTCATCGTGTTGTGTTGTTATTGTACTGTGCTAATTGTAAGTATTCACAATAAATGGAAGCATTAAAAACCACGAATGTATCTTTTTCAAACACAAAACAATCTCTTCTACTGTCCTTACTGCGATGAAAAAACACATTGGGAGGGCTTGGCTCATCAGTGGTGAACCCTCCCAGCGGTTTCGCCAATTTAATCTACCACCGTCATTGCAGCGTATAATAAGTATAAGTATCCAATACAGTATTAGAGCTTTGAGAAGCGGTCTGGTGGATTAAATTGGCGAAACCGCTGGGAGGCTTCACCACTGATGAGTCGAGCACTCCCAATGTGTATTTTCATCGCAGTAAGGACAGTAGAAGAGTTTGTGTTTGAAAAAAAGAAACATTGGTGCTTTATAATGCTTCCATTTATTTTGTATAGATGGCGTGTTAGATTTAAATTGTAAGTATTGGCTCATTTGTTCCATATTGGTTCTTTATAGTGTCTCATTGTTTACCATTAAGTCTGTAGGTGAACAATTAGCTCTAAAGGTATTCCTATAATTGACTGGATATAAAAATAATAAATTTAAACTATTTTTGACGTGCATGATTCTTTTTTAAAATAAAACAATTTTCTACTGCCCTTTTTATTATTTTTTTAATTATCATTTACAAAGCACGCGATATCCGTCTTGGATATTTGCATGCCTACACAAGTTTGGGAGCTTATTTACAGTAATTATTAATATGATTTTAGTTATTATAATATAAATTATTAACATATTTGTCAGTTATTTAACGATTTAATTACCCTATAATGAATATTAGTGAACATCACAGATAAGAACAGAAATTTAGAGCTATTTACAGCATATAACTATATACCAGTTATTACAGCCCAGGCTATCTATTACTAAAAAACATCCTACAAAATCTATTAAAATTTATATACATATATCTATTATTAACTATTTGATTTAGACAATTTATATTTATTTGAATTTTGACTCTCAAGTCCTCTACAAGTCGACAGTCCGTTAGAATATGTACAGGATTTTCTTCTTCTGCACCACATGAGCATTTAGGCGAATCCGTCTTTCTGACTTTGTACAAATATGATCTAAAGTTACCGTGTCCAGTAAAAAAATGGACACTGTAAAAATTTGGCTTGACACTGTAATGATTTGTAGATTAAACTCGAGAAACTGCTGGGAGGGTTTAAAACTAATGAGCCAGGCCCTCCTATTAATTTATCATTGCGGTAAGGACAGTAGAAACTTGTTTTATTATCAAAAGAAACATACGCGTCAAAAAGGAGTTTAAATTTCTTATTACAGATGGCTCGCTAATGCATCATGTAAATAGGAAAAGGAACATGTCTATTATAACAACTTATTGTATTTTATTTTAATGCATTGTTTGTCTTCATTCTTATCTCAAGGAGGTCGGTGGAAGGATGGTCTAAACCGTTAGTTTTCGACCGCTACGACCCGGGTTCGATTCCCGCATTGGGCACTTTTTTCTAATAATAAAAAAAAAATGCTCCAATGGCCCCCGGTTCTTTCAAAAGTCCAACCCCACCAGCGAGTGCAAGTAACCAAACGAGGCTCTGGCACATTTGTAAGTGCAAAGTCGAACTGCTTTTCATATGTGTAGAGATGTGGTGCAATTACAGTAAAAGCAGTCGCCTACTTCTACCCACCATGATTATCACGGCCTGTACCACGTGTACTAGGGATAAGCAAAAAAAAAATCTTATCTCAATCATTATGACTTGGCGAGGTAGAATACATCTGCCTTTGTCATTAAGAATGGAAGAACTACTCAGTAGCAGGCTGACAGCTCCAAAAGAAATGGCCGCCTCTGACATGAGGAACATACGTCATGGGAAGCCGCTCCTAACATGGAGTACAGACTCATCCTGTATCTATGGATTAGGAGCCCTTACAGGATACTATCTGCCGGGCCAACTGAGCCCAGGTTTTTTAGTGAGCTTGTTACTGCTCCTCCTCTTTTTTATCCAGGATTGGGACCGGCAAAGGCGTAGTTCGTTGTGTTTGTTATGTTGTGTATTGTTGTGCCTATTGTGTTGAAAGTTTTGTTGTTATCTGTGTAAAGTCATATAAGGAACATGAACTTTCTACTAAAGAACTCAATAGAAATCAACAAACAGCTTTAGCAAGACTAAGAAGTGGCCATATAAAAACCTTAAAATTTCAAAATGGACAAAAAAACCTTCAATAAATGCTTGAAATGCAATAGTACAGAAGCTTCTCCGGATCATATCTTGTCATGCTCAGAACAGACAATAGAGGACCTATTTTCCAGGCTTATAACTACCATTGCAAAATTGGAGAGGAGTGGATTTCAGGATTTGGTTTAACCATGGAGATAAGCACTACCACTAACGACTTACATTGCCGAAGGACTGTGTGAGTTTTGGTTACACGGAAGACGACTACAATAGATACGTTCCCGACCTTGAATGTTTTTAAAACATTGCGACAGTAGGTGGCAATTCAATTCCCATTAAGGAAGTCCCAACAGCTCTTTGCCAAATCCATCCAGACGGGAAATAGCTATCTTCTCTTCCCTATTATAGTGGTTTACTTAAAGTAATACGGTAGATACCTATTTCCGTAGATATACATTGTGTTTAGCATTGTTTTTAATCGTGTCTTGGGCTTGTTGAGATACGCATTACGTTTGTTTTGTATTATATTGTGTTCTTT
>CP092869.1:82720679-82751090 GCA_030710605.1 Cordylochernes scorpioides | reverse complement strand
GAGAAAATATATTGAGTTTTCAGGATTTTATGAGCAAAGTGTCGAAACTTTTTGATCAGAGTAGTATTTTGAAATATAACTAGTATAATGACATAATTACTCATATTTTAATTGCCTTTTTATTCGTCTAATATTTTATATATAAATCTATCATTATTATTAAATATATACACATTTATCATATTATTTTCTAAATATATAAATTATTTATAAACAAACTTTCTGTTGTTTATTTTTTAAATATCTTTACTTTGATTTTTATTGTTTAATTTGTAATTATTTCTATAGACATTTTGATTTCGTTTAAATATTTTTTAGTTACCAATTTTATTTTAAACTTCATTTTTGTTTATATTTTCCATCTTTATTCTTTTGTTTAAATGTGATCATTCTTTATGCTTTACCATTACTTTTTATCTTTACCATATCTTTACATATTCATTCCTTGTTTCACATTTGCCTTTTGTAAATAATTAACCTTTGCTTAATGTTTATTGCTTTTTCAAAAATGCCCTTTTTCATAAAATATCTAATGTTTTAATGTTCCACCAATCCTTTACTAATGTAATTTATTTTATATTGTTGCCAATGTTATCTCGTCTTTATATATATTTTCATTTATATACTTTTCAATATTCATTTTATTTTCCTTCTCATTTTTATCATAATGTGTATTATTTTCCAATCTATTGGTTTACAAAAAGCCAATATGATAATGGATACCAAACTTTTGATGGGTTCCCCAGGTTTGGATAGATGAAAAGGGAGGTTACACGATGTGACTTATTAAAGTCTCCTTATTTAAGTATATATATATATATATAGCAATTTAGGCCAACAACCCCATGTATATAACCCGCAGCAAGACCTTAATGTTGTATAATAGCAGCACAGCTGTCAGTGATGCACTATCGGCATATGTCTTTACATCATCACATGTAATACAATTTGTGCGAACAGGATAAATAAAATAAATAAAAAAAGAAAGGGGGGAAAAACTCTGTAATTGATTAAGAGTTGAGCTAAAGCAAGGATTGAGCATATAATATTGTCAGTACAATGGTCAACCCACGAAATCGTTATTAAATTGGGCAATCTATAAAACACTGAAACACAGACACTCGCGGCAATGTATGTGGCCGGTAATTTATGGGAGACTTGATTATTATTAACATTCCCTTCAAATAGGTAATAAACATACAACATTTTATTTAAACAGTTGGAATAGCACCATAAGGCAAATTATGTATGAAATAGGTAACAGAGGAAACAAGAAAATTTCTCTAGATATTTATTTAAATATCTTAAAATTTGGGAACATGTCTAAACTGACGAGATATGCTATTTACATAGTAAAATTTAGATAGAGGTGACCTGAAGTTACTTTATAGCCCTTTAAGGCCCATGCGAAATCTAGGTTGGCTACTACACAAAAAGGGGGGGGAACCTAGATCTCCATCTATTCTAGCGGGACAAAATATACGAACCCTAACACTCCTTTTTAAGTCACTTAAAGCCCTTTAGGGCCCATTCAGAATCTAAATAGATTAGCTTCTGTTCAAAAAATAAAAAGGGGGGGCTAAGCCATAATGGCAAGGGGCTTACCTTCTCTCGAAAGCGGCGGCAAGGTCTGGTCTCCTCTACGTCTCAGGCCCGTCTAAAAAATCGTCCTTCTCACTGAGCGACTCCGATCGAAATTCGCCTTTTGGCAAAGAACCTTCTTTTATTCATCTCTCTCTCCATTTTCATTCGCCGAAAGAAACACCAATCAAAATGGCCAACGGCTCCAGTATCAATTTCATAGACGCCCCCAGGCCTCATCAAAATAGAACATATATCGTATTACCAAAACAAAAAAATCTAAAGAGAGCAGCAGCTATGGCGATAGTGTAAAATTTCAGACGCCAGCCCAGGCCTTCCACATGGATTGAAATAAAATCCTCCCTTTTTCTCGGGACGATATATATATATCGCCCCCCCCCCCGTCTTGGCTAAAATTGACCCAGGCCCTTTTTACCTGGACTGTAATGTGATGCTTTCCTTTCTCTGGAAGGATATTTTATAAGGTTCAGTCTTTAGAGATCTTCCTTCTCCATTTTTCTCTCCTTTTTTTTTTTTCTGGTCACCTTTACCTAAATTTTTGGTGAGGGGAATATATGTACATATGAAACAACAGTTTCCAGCTCGTATGTCTCTGGATGTCTTCTTCTTTACCAGGAATCAGCTTTCGGCATGGAAGTCTGGTGTCACCAAGTGTCTAAGTTTCTGGGCAAAAAAAATGGTCTGTAAGTCTATGTGGGAGGGAAGCCATGTATCCATTTGATTTGATTATACATACGCCTTCTGTTGGGGTATGGTTACAAAAACGTGCCCCAACAATCCTCCCCCTGCCAAGTAATGGACAAATGCGTTTGTGCTATTCATTATTCATCTGCCTTTCATCAGTTACTATGAAAGCAGGCCCATTTCTAGCAAAATGCATTTTCCATTACTAGGTGAAGCCAGATGTACCGAAACCTATAGGGAAGATAAGGCTAGTCAAAATGATGGTATGCCATTCTAGATGTTTATTATTCCGAACATTAGTGGGCATTGCGCATCCTGGCAAAGGGGTTTTTATGTGCTATTATTCTGTCAGAACACTGTTATCAAAATAGGTTATTGGGGACAGTCATATCATATGTATGGAAGTAAGCAAGGTCATCTGTCTTACCATTCATGGGTATATATACCACCCTTCCACTTTCTTCTTTGGTCTTGAGGAGTAGGCCTTCCTAGTGGTAAGTCCTCTCAACCCCATCCTTGCCTCTTGGGATACTGGATTCATTGCTACCTTCTTTCTGCTAACAATACGGTTAGGACATTTCCCTATTACATATTATATATAAAAAATTGGGCGCCAAGAAGTCGTTTAGAAATAACTGACTAGTCCAACTCCTAAAACATGCCAGCATCTTTATTTAAGTACCAATCAAGACATTCGTGTGGTATAGTTATACATATACAATCAAAGGAAAGGATAATTATAGTTAGCTGAAAGAAATATCTTGGTATATAATGATTAGCCTATGACATGATGACTTTTGCTAAATAAAAAATTACAGAAAACAAATTGTGAAAGTAATTGTTAAATAAGGCACGAAATATGTAATGATAAAATGAATCCTTCCATGTTATATGATGAGTATAACATATATATTGAAGTAAAACATATCCTGTAGATAGTGATTAAATATGTTAAGATATAAGTGATAAAAAACATCCCATGATAGATGACAAAAGAAAACTACTACAAGATTATATATGGTGACAAAATATATATAATTAAATATTTAATATAAATATTAATATCATGAATGTCAAAATAAAATTGTTGAAATGAATAGTATATGACTATAATATAATATATATGATATAAAAATAATAGCATATTGAAAAAGAAAATGTAAACATAATATATATTTGTGCGCTGAAGGTTCAAGGTTTAGTATCTCAGTTAAGTTTCAATCTTATCCAGTCTGGAATCACGAGTTGGTCACTGGGTAATATTCGTCTATCCCGATCCTACTGGAGGGTGGGTTCTCTCTTGTGTGTTAGATTCCTCAAATTACAATACTCTCTCAACCCAGATGGGAACGTCATTTAGAATCTTGGTCAAATGGAGCATAGCCCAGACCTCTATTAAACTACACAGTCCATTTAAATCTAGGGTGACAACCGTATGAAGAGAATTTTTCTGTTTTGGCAGAGCGACTAATCAATTTCTACTATTTTGTTTGTGACTCCGTTTACCTTGTCTCTGGGGTGTGTACAGTTCAGCTACCTCCCCCTTCCAAGAAATCCATATTACTTTCGTCTACTAATATACTCTCTATTCATTGACCTGAATCCTATAAATCTACATCTTATAGGTTTGAATTTTTTTATCAATCTGAAATTTTGGTTCTTTTACTAATTCCTTCAGAATTCTACTCCTTGTATAACTGCTCTTAATCCTACTGTCCTCAATACAACACTTCTAAAACTTTGACTCATTGGCTCGTTCTGGTGTCTCGTTCGCGGTCCTTATAGTTAACTAATACTTTAAAATCTTATCCTAACATGGAACGAGTCTAAACTCGTTGAAGGTCCTAATAATTACTTATTCTGTCTCTCGAATCGGTCTTATGCTCGAATTCATTCCAACAAAACGTATGGCAGGGCGAATCCTTTATTAGAAGAAACTTCCGCTAGCTATGGGGGATCAAACTGGTACCAAAAAAAAATTCAATAGACGGGAACACTTCGTCTAGAATAACTGGGCAATCTCTGCCTACATGCCAATCTTACAGGACCTCCCGTCTGGAACACCCTCGCTCCAGCCACGCTAAAAGCGTCGAAACTACGGTGTCAGATCGGTTACCCAAGGTCGCGCCGTTATACCCCAGGCTATACGGCATGGCTAAAACAAATCCCCCATCCTGCATAAAATTCAATCTATACCTCTTCGCTTCCTCTTGCGAGGAGGAGGTGAGTGGGCTGTCGGCTTGATCCCTGCCTCCCACTATCTCCAAGTCTGAGGGTCGGGATAGGGATCATTTATCCACAATCCTTAGAATTCAAGCTAAACTAAGATAAAAGAAAATCAAAGGGAAATTATACCCCCTAACGAGGGACCTAACAACAGGGAGCGAATATTTTCTAACTAGATAGAGTTGTAGTTGTCCTGTTTGAGGCTTCTCGGTCTTAACAAAATTCGAAATAAAAAATAAAATAAAATAAAAATCGATCCTATTGAAATCCTTAACCCTATTCTAATGTATTTTTGGATTAACAGTATGTTAGACTTTAACTTTGTGGTCGCATTCATTGATCATTACATTCACTCTCTCATTCACGATCGCATTCAAACTAGAGTTAGACTCTATCATAAAAACCAAAATACTATAATATCATTATTAATAGGCCTTAACAATAATGAAAATCTTCCAGGACAAAATGTGAAATCAAATAAAATAATAAAATTAAAACAAATTGGGAACTAAAGCCCTAGGTTACTCAAAAGAAATGCCTCTGTACAAGCTCTATATATACTAATACTTTATACTCAATAAATGATTGTTAACAATAATTGTTAACAATTCTAAATAATCTGGAAGCTAACCTATCTTTAAAAAAATGTAATTTCAAAACTGCCCTTGCCTTGACACTAAGCGACTATTCACGACAATTCTATGAAGACACACACAGAATATAAGGGCGATTAAAGAACCATTAAACGTGACACCTCATAAAAGCGGATTGAGTCACTCCCCTAGCCACCGTGGGTGAAGTCACTTTCTTCTTACTTCCTCGTGCGTCTGTCCCCTTTGCAGTAGTCCGACCTCAACACTCTATTGAAAGATGGATTTATAGGGTTTATGATTCACTACCCAACTCTAACATTCTCAAGTGCTTTTCAAGGATCAACTACAGTCTGGGTCTACTTTACTTCTACCCCTGGCTTAGGGTCCCTATACTTCACAACTTTACTCTGAGAGATTGACCTTTCATGTCCTCATTAGAAACCTATTTCAAAGCTACTACCTGAAGGCCAGGGATTATAGGGTTTCTGAATTACCCAACACAAGCCATAGGATGCCTATTAGGTTTGTTGTTTTAGACATAGCCCCCCTCTAAGTTGTGATTTCCTACACCTTCCTTCACCTATTACTCCTGATAATAACTAAAATTTCAGATTTACACTAAATAGTTAATTCACAATGGTATACATTATTCTCACTGGTCTTTGAAACTCGGGTTTTAACAAGAAATAGTTTGTATAGAAAAAAAAAAGGAATCCTAATGAAGTTCTACTTTAAAAAAAAAAAAAAAGGTTTTTAAATGAAAAAAAAAAAAAAAAGGTTGAAATCTCTAAACTTCTCACTCTATCGAGCTGATTCTCCGTACACACTCCAAAATCCTAGTTAGAGGCGACAGTCTAAGCAGAATTTACACTGTGTGGGCCTTTTCACCCTTGTAGACCTGCGTAAAGTTAAACTGTTCACACTAACTCTGTCAACTTCCCCTCGTCTCATTACTTCTGAGTTCGCTCTGGTTGTCACCCCTTGTGGAACCACTACATTAACGGACCTATTAGGGAGATAAGCTGGACCTGTAAGATGAATCCAATGATCTTCATCACTGGAACCTTGACTTGAATTACCATCACTAGTCTCCTCCTCCTCTGTGGGGAAAATCCTAATTGGTATATGGTATTGTTTTAACCTATCTATATGGTATTTATCCAAATTCCCAGTTTCTAGATTCTTCAAGAGATATACAGTATCACCAGCCCTTTTTAGTACCTCATATGGACCCCCATACCTTGGCTCAAATTTGTGACGCCCCTTCGTCTCATGCATTCTCTCCACTAGGACTAAATCCCCATTATTAAAAGTTCTCAGCCCTTTGTTTTCAAACTTAGTCCTAGCTTCTTCCTGTTCACTCAAGTAGGTTTGCCTTACCACCTCTCTTATCTTCTCGACCTCCTCTGTTAGTTCCCGCTCGTAGAAGGCTGCCGTTTGAGCAATCAAATCTTCGCTTACAGGACTTTGTCCCGCTTCCTGAAAGGGTTGCGGGAGCCTCAGCTCATGTCCGAAGACGAGTTTCGCTGGCGTAAATCCTGTACTAGAATGTTCAGTGGTTCTGATAGCTAAAGCTACCATGGGTAAGATGTCATCCCAATTAGAACCTGCCTCACACCTACGCAAAGATTCAATTACTGTTCTGTTGAGCCTTTCTACAGCGCCATTACTTTGAGGTCTCCAAGCAGTGGTGTTCACTGCACTTACCCCCATGGCCTTGCAAATCCCTTTGAAAATACAGCTAATGAATGCCGAACCCCGGTCCGAAAGTATAGTTTTCGGTACTCCAAAGATAGTAATTACGCTTTCCAACAGCGCTTTAACCACTGTACTGGCACACTGGTCTCTTGTAGGTATTAAAATAGGGAATTTGGTAAATAAATCGACTATGGTCAGGATGCTAGATGTAAACTGTATCAAAATAGTGTAGTTTTCTAGTTTCCGAATTATATGACAGTTAGAAAAAAAAAAAAGAAACAAACATTCTGGAAATATCTCGCACTGGCTACTATAAAAAAAATTGAATGGGGTACAGCTCTGATCTTACAGGATACCTCATGGCTCATAGAATTGAATCGCTCATTTCTCACTAAAATATTCACACAGGGTATGGAGGTCTCCAGCGGTTCTATAGCTATTGGTCAACTAAATTAATTAATGGCAGGAATTGAAGTTAGTTTAAATGCTCATGTGCTGTTTTTGTCATGCGTCTTTATGTCATCTGCAAAGGAAAGTGTCGCCTCAAAGGACCTAATTCTGGGACTAACATCCGCTGCACATTTCAGGAAGGGGTGGTCGTCCATACAATAGCAAGATATCATTTTGCTGCCAATGTACAATGTTGAGCATTTTCCATGTCGTCATTTTGTCGATCCCCAATCTTCTAGGGTGTTTCTTTAAGCATTTCTTGATATCGTTTAATGCTTTATGCGATCCCGCCCGGCATTCAATAAGTATTATTTGATCGTACCATCTCCAGGAGACCATCCCATTGCGGCCGAATCATTTCCACCCAACTTATAACGCCGTCCATATCGCGTAATTGAAATTAGTGTAAAACTCAAAGAATAAGACCTTAATCTCTTAATTCTTTACTAATTTCAGTTGGCTCAACATAAATCTTCTCAATTATTAATTTAGTACAGTGGCGTGACATGTCACACTTCTTCTAGTTCTTTCGCAAGCTCGATTAATCCCAGTGGAAACCCGTCCAGGCGTCAATCCCGTGCTAACCCGTCATGCATGACTTCAAATTTGGAAATTATTAGACCTGAATATTTGCAGTGGCATCTGCTTCCACTGAAAGTATTTAAGACACAAGGCTGCCTCTTATCTTGTTTAAATCACTGTCTTTACTCCCATATGCCTGTGTTAACTTTAACCATGACCTTATCAATTCTCAAAATTCTGCCTATCGAATATCCTGAGGATCAATGTTCTTCTTGTCTACGGCGGATTAACACAATAATTGTTCTCTAGAGTTATCTGCGTCGAGTGGTCAGTCTGTACTACTAATTCTCCACTCTAACTCCAGGATTCCTTTATCTACTCAGGCTGTTCAAAAATTTTCAAGACAGTTGTTCAAATCCCCAATGATAATCTGCTAAATTTCGATAATTATTGGAATTCTCATTAAACAGAATAACTACACCTTTCTGACACAGAAATATCCAGCATCAAGATATAGCGCACCGTCCAATTTCTTTATTTCAAGACGGTGTCAAATTACAACTGAAGGAACATACTAAACATATAACTGGTTTAAATTTCATGTAATCTCATCATGCCTTCTGCTGGCAAATATTTACTGTAAAAATTCAATACTATCAAGATGGTTTTATTTGTCTTCATCTAAAAAAAAATGTTTCAGAAATAGAGTTTTGGAAATCTCTACTAAAGACAAAATTTATACATTTGTCAATTCAGGATAACCTTCCCTTGTCAGAGTGTATACAGCTGCCAAGCCAAAATACGCAGGGGAGACAGGAAGGAGAGTCAGCAATAGAATATATGAACATAGACGCAACGTTATTAATCAAGACAATAGGTCTCTAATTTTCCAATACTGCAAAGGAACAGGTCACACTTTCGCATTAGGAGAACCTAGAATACATTACAATAACATAAACAGCAAATATCAAAGGCTTATAATTGATTCTCTATTATTCAGAAAACACAATAGCATTAATAGAAATAGATTTGCCCGAAACATATAACACAATATATCCTAGTACCAGCTAATAATATCAACAATAATATAAGTAACTTATATGTAATAGCCAATAACTATTATAAAACTACTTAAATAATAGAATTTCTAACCTATAAGATAATTCATAGAATATAGCAAACAATAGTAGAATATGTGTAATACCTTAATCCAAAAAAATATGTCTTAAGAAAACAAATAATATGCAAAACTTTCTAATGTATATATATATATGTACATAGAATCATAATAGTTTTAGCATCAGGCGACGTTATATTTTCTTGATATATTGTATATGTTTCTCCTGTAGAAGGGCGGACAAGCTCGAAAGCTCGAGAAGACCAGAATAAAAGATACTCATCCCCATAGACGTTTTACTTTGATATCAGAAATCAATGATAATATTAAGGTTTTGCCACAAACAATGTGAATCGTAAAAGACAGCGGCGAGAGATGCGGTATACACCGCCTCAACATAACTTTCATTGCCTGATAAAATGCCAGTGAAACGGAAAGCGTAAATTAAAATTCACGATTTATAATAGACTGTTAATCTCAGGATGCGTGGACTACTTCACCAATACTTAAAATAGTATGGCTTTTCATTAGGTATATATTTCTAAAGTATAGGGGAAGAAACATATACTAAATTCGAGCCCCACGTTGGGCGCCATTGATGGGTTCCCCAGGTTTGGATAGATGAAAAGGGAGGTTACACGATGTGACTTATTAAAGTCTCCTTATTTAAGTATATATATATATATAGCAATTTAGGCCAACAACCCCATGTATATAACCCGCAGCAAGACCTTAATGTTGTATAATAGCAGCACAGCTGTCAGTGATGCACTATCGGCATATGTCTTTACATCATCACATGTAATACAATTTGTGCGAACAGGATAAATAAAATAAATAAAAAAAGAAAGGGGGGAAAAACTCTGTAATTGATTAAGAGTTGAGCTAAAGCAAGGATTGAGCATATAATATTGTCAGTACAATGGTCAACCCACGAAATCGTTATTAAATTGGGCAATCTATAAAACACTGAAACACAGACACTCGCGGCAATGTATGTGGCCGGTAATTTATGGGAGACTTGATTATTATTAACATTCCCTTCAAATAGGTAATAAACATACAACATTTTATTTAAACAGTTGGAATAGCACCATAAGGCAAATTATGTATGAAATAGGTAACAGAGGAAACAAGAAAATTTCTCTAGATATTTATTTAAATATCTTAAAATTTGGGAACATGTCTAAACTGACGAGATATGCTATTTACATAGTAAAATTTAGATAGAGGTGACCTGAAGTTACTTTATAGCCCTTTAAGGCCCATGCGAAATCTAGGTTGGCTACTACACAAAAAGGGGGGGGAACCTAGATCTCCATCTATTCTAGCGGGACAAAATATACGAACCCTAACACTCCTTTTTAAGTCACTTAAAGCCCTTTAGGGCCCATTCAGAATCTAAATAGATTAGCTTCTGTTCAAAAAATAAAAAGGGGGGGCTAAGCCATAATGGCAAGGGGCTTACCTTCTCTCGAAAGCGGCGGCAAGGTCTGGTCTCCTCTACGTCTCAGGCCCGTCTAAAAATCGTCCTTCTCACTGAGCGACTCCGATCGAAATTCGCCTTTTGGCAAAGAACCTTCTTTTATTCATCTCTCTCTCCATTTTCATTCGCCGAAAGAAACACCAATCAAAATGGCCAACGGCTCCAGTATCAATTTCATAGACGCCCCCAGGCCTCATCAAAATAGAACATATATCGTATTACCAAAACAAAAAAATCTAAAGAGAGCAGCAGCTATGGCGATAGTGTAAAATTTCAGACGCCAGCCCAGGCCTTCCACATGGATTGAAATAAAATCCTCCCTTTTTCTCGGGACGATATATATATATCGCCCCCCCCGTCTTGGCTAAAATTGACCCAGGCCCTTTTTACCTGGACTGTAATGTGATGCTTTCCTTTCTCTGGAAGGATATTTTATAAGGTTCAGTCTTTAGAGATCTTCCTTCTCCATTTTTCTCTCTTTTTTTTTTTTTCTGGTCACCTTTACCTAAATTTTTGGTGAGGGGAATATATGTACATATGAAACAACAGTTTCCAGCTCGTATGTCTCTGGATGTCTTCTTCTTTACCAGGAATCAGCTCTCGGCATGGAAGTCTGGTGTCACCAAGTGTCTAAGTTTCTGGGCAAAAAAAATGGTCTGTAAGTCTATGTGGGAGGGAAGCCATGTATCCATTTGATTTGATTATACATACGCCTTCTGTTGGGGTATGGTTACAAAAACGTGCCCCAACACTTTGACTTTCACTCTCTACCAATATTTTTTTTTTGTCGTTTGCATTTATATCATAATCACACTCTTTTAACTATATTTTCTAACTTTTCTCTGAACGCGCTAATTCTAGTTTTTCACAGGGGGGAAATATTATATAATCTAAATATAAAAATATTCTATAATTTAAAAAAAATATATTTTATTTTCATTTATTGATAATTCTACTTGTGTTTTGACCATAGTTTTAGAATACGCCGACTTTTAATACTTGTTGTAAATATGTAGTTATCTAACCTATTTTTGAAATTCACTAATATAGAATTTATTTCATAAATTCCATATAACTGTGAAAAATGTCTTATTGTAATTTTCTTCAAGTAATTTAAAATAAAAACTACTTGATAGTAAATAGTTATTTTTCTGCTTTTCTTTCAAAATGACACGACTGCAAACGATACCATTAGGTACTCATGTACTCAAAAGAACCAGTAATTAATTTCTATCTCAAAATAATATTTATTATAACATGTATATATCTATCAATTTTATATTTTATATTTGTTTATTTATATTTATTCTTATTTAATCTTAATTATTTATATTTATTATGTATTTAACCTTATATAATCGTATATGGACATTGTAATAAATCAGTTTCAATCTCAATCTCTCTCTCAGTTATTAAAATTTTCGATTTGGATTGATTAACCCTTAAAAATAATTTCATCCGATGTTGGCAAAATTGTATAGGAACTCTGCTCCTTCAATTTCAAACGTTAAAAAGTGGGCAGCTGAATTTAAACGTGGTCGCATGTCGCTCGAAGATGACCCACGTGAAGGACGACCAACCACACTTGAAACTATCGAAAAGGTGAACAATATCGTGTTGGACGATAGATGAGTAAAGGTGTGTGAGATAGCTGAGGCCGTAGAAATATCGGAAGAAAAGGTGCGGAACATCTTGTACTAAGAATTAGGGATGCGAAAGTTCTGCCCAAGGTAGGATTTCCCCATTTTCTGAATTAAAATCAAAAGCAAATGCGCAAACGACATTCACAGCAATGTTTGGACCGATTCGTAATTCGGACGTAATATTTTAGAAGTATTTTTTATTTGTTCTTTATTGAATTTTAGTCATGAATTTCTAATTCACAAATTTATCATAGTCAAATGATTTCTATATTCACAAAACAGAATCAAGAGTTGAAATATATAAAAAATCTAAGTGAAATCTCTAAATATACACACATCAATATTAAATACAATATTATTAAGTAAAAACATTCACACACTGTGGTAGCTAAGCTGTGACGTACCTGAGTTGGAGCGGAGTGTAGCATGAATAAATAGTGGGTATTTAGTTGAAGTTGGTCAATATGTAAATAGAGTATGTAGCTATGCAACGGTATAGCTGAGGTGAGATGTTATGTGAATTGAAGAAGTGATGAGATGTGTAGTTAGCGTGTAGCAGAGGTGGTGCGGTGTGCAGCAATAAGAAGTGATGAGGTATTTAGATGAGGTAGGCACTATGTAAATAGTGTTTTTTTTTTCTTATCCTTAGTATACCTGGTACAGGCCATGCTAATCATGGTGGGTAGAAAGTAGGCGGCTGCTTTTACTGTAAGTGCACCGCATGTCTACACATGTGAAAAGCAGTTCGACTTTGCACTTACTTACTTTGTACTTACTATGTAATACTTTGTACATTACTATGTAACTAGTGTGCTGCTATGCAATGGTACAGCTTAAGTGACTTTATGTAAAATGAAGTGGCTAGATGTGTAGTTAACGTGTAGCTGAGGTGTAACGGTGTGTAGCAGGAAGAAGTGATGAGGTGTTTAGCTGAGGTAGGCACTATGTAAATAGTGTGCTGCTATGTAATGGTAGAGCTTAAGTGACGTTATGTAAAATATAGATGTGATTAGATGTGTAGTTAACGTATAGCCGAATGGGGAGCTGAGTGTAGCAGGAAGAAGTGGTGAGGTGTTTAGCTGAGGTAGGATAACTTGTAAATAGTTTTCAGTTATGGAATGGTGCAGATTAAGTGACGTTACGTAAAATATAGAAGTGGTTAGATGTGTAGTTAGAGTGTAGCTGAGGTGGTGCGATGTGTAGCAGGAAGAAGTGGTGAGGCGGACATCGGGAGTGGGCAGTGCCGTGGGAGTATGCACCCTGATGGTCCTGGGCCTGGGGTTTGTGATGTTCATCCTGGTGCTGATCTTCTACCCTGGTGAGTCCATCTCTCTTTATCTCTGAACCTTATTATATACAAATATATCCCGGCTCTCGGATTTTTAGATGTCATAAAGCATCGCAGGAATATATCTTTCATTCCTATTCGTTTGAATTTTTTTTTTCTTCAGTTTTATACATTAATGTTGCGCGCCAAAGTTAAGTAATAAACACTAAAATAATGTTTTTCAAATTACAGAACGATTTGAAAAGTATATTGCATATTTACACTCTATAACAAACAAAATCGACACACCAATAAGGAGTTGTCCTTTATGAAAATACGTTTAGAAAGACGTTTCGACCAAACCTGCAAATGATTGAAATTTGGTAGCCGATTTATGCAAAGCAAGAGCTCCAGCGCATCTGAACTGCGTATCCAGCATGAGTATTCTAGACTCAATATTCGGCGCAACACGAGCAGATTTTCAAATTTTCCGTTCAATTTTTTTTTTTCAGTAAGCCTATTCCTACTGTATCAATGCCTCGCTGAAAGATTAGTGCTCATTACGAACATATGTCAGA
This sequence comes from Cordylochernes scorpioides, assembly GCA_030710605.1. Taxonomy (NCBI): domain Eukaryota; kingdom Metazoa; phylum Arthropoda; class Arachnida; order Pseudoscorpiones; family Chernetidae; genus Cordylochernes; species Cordylochernes scorpioides. The sequence goes on along the minus strand of CP092869.1, from coordinate 82,737,224 downwards.
GTTTGAAAGGGATCGTGGCATTGGATTGAAAGAGGCTGGTTGGTCAAATTGACTAATCGCGCGACATCTGTGTCGAAGTGATGCGGTTATTAGACGATATCGGCAAGAGTGGGTCAACAACGAGAGCATACGTCAGGATGGCAGCGGTCGAGCAAAATACACAACAGAACGGGAGGACAGAGCGATTGTCAGAACGGTTGTCGCCACACCGAATTCGACGTTATCTACCATGCAACATGTGACTGACACACAAGTGTCCAAAATGATTATCAAGAGACGACTGAGAGAGCGGAATCTACGAGCTCACCGACCTTTACGATACCTACCCCTTACACCCGTGCACCGACAAGTCCGACTACAGTGGTGTCGGGGGCGATCAACTTGGAACTGTACTGACTGGGGACATATAGTCTTTAGTGACGATTACCGTTTTTTCTGTGCCCCGACGAGCGTCGCAAACGTGTCTGGAAACGTCCTGGATCTTGGCCTTATTTTCTAACACCACACAGGTCCACAATAGGGCGGTATGGTTTGGGATGCCATTTCATTTGTTAGCAAGACCCCATTGGTAATCATTGTTGGCACCCTGACAGCACAACGGTACGTAAATGACATTTTACGGGCTGTTTGAGTAATTTTTCCATTGCAGTAAGGGCAGTAGAAATTGTTTATTTCCAAAAAGAATCTTACGCCTTTAAAATAGTTTCGAATTTTGATAACAGATGGCGAGCTAGTGCATCATATATTAATGTGTCTTCTTCTTTCTTATCTCCACTCAATCATATTATGGTATCACTTTTGAATGGTGTCTGCTGGGGATGAGTATAGCTTATTAATGGATAAGCCAATACAGTTAATGATGCGGTTTGGGGTTGCAGGTTGAAAATTACACTTAATGGGAAAACCTTGGAAGCATTCTGGAAAGTCATCGTCCGTAGATTACCACACTTAGTCTGGAAATCAAGGACTGCCTGTTCCCTTGGGAGGACAGAATTTGTGCTTGTCCCTCCTGATTTGTCATGTACAGCAGTAGATTTACATTTTTGCTGGCATTGGGCCTTGATGGTACGGAGAAGGTCTCTTTCGTCTAGTTATGTTGTAGATTTCCTGGCACCAGGGAGACCAAGTTCTCCAGATTTTAGCCAGAGATTCTGCCAGTTCATTTCCAGGAATTCCAACGTGAGCTGGAGGCCATTGTACTGCGACAGAGTTGTTTGCAGGGAGTCTGTTTACGGATTTTGCAACGCTCATATTAATATGCTGAGTTGTCTGCTATGTTGATTGATGCTACGTGATGGGATACATTTCTACCACGTGTTGTTTACTGTGCAGTATTTAAAGTACGCCACGATTTGGGTTGTTTTTGTTGCGTTTTGTGCTTTTAAGATGTGCATTATGCTTGTTTTGTGATTTTTATTTTCGAGTTTTGTTATAATTTGAGTTTGTTTGACTGTGCATTGTTTTTCGTGTGAAAATAGCACAAAAGAGTGTCTTTGTACTTGGATCAGGTGAATAAATTAAGAAAAAAAGGCATCTCGTGATCGTGCAAATAAAAGTTGCTGATGGCTTGCGCCATTTATCGGAATAAATATCAACTAATATATATATATTTTTTATTATTCCAGAATTGGCCAAATACCGTTTCTTGATTAATCAAGAAAAACTAACCACGTACCCATTTCGGGCTTTTGGCCCTCGTCAGCGTGGTGCAAGCTGTACCTCAACGACCAAAAAAGCTAGTCTTTGGGGCATCCTGAAAAACCATGAAACAGGTATTTGGGCCGGAAAAGCATGACTACGCAGTAAGTATTTACGTACATTGTATTTATTCCGATAGATGGCGCAAGCCTTCAGCAACCTTTAGTTGCACAACCTTTTGTTGTGATCGATGCATTGTGTGGTATTTGTTATGCTTAATTTTGGGATATTGTGTTTTTGTGTTGAGTTAGGTTTTTAATATATTATATTTAGTAACTTAAGCGTTCTGACTTGTGCGTTGTGTTCATTAGGTTATGCGTTGTGTTATTGTGATATGTAATGCTATGTGTTGTGCCAATTGTTTTTTATCCTGTATTGTTTAAATTTAGCGTATTGTGTTCATTATATTTTGTGTTATATTTGCTGTGTTATGATCATTGTACATTGTACTCATAGCATTTTATCATTGCAGTAAGAGAGCAGTAGAAAATTATTTTATTTTAAAAATAAACATACACGTTTAAAATATATAAAGAGACAAGGGTCGCCTCTCTCGTCAAAATAGACGTCAAAACCTGACGCCATCTTTTTTTACGTCTATTTTGACAGGAGAGGCGACCCTTGTCTCTTTAGATCATTATCCTTCCCGCAAAAAATTCCATCTATATTTTGGCCATAGAATTGGCCCAGCCACATTGCCAGCTAAACACCTCTTTGGCAGATTGTCAAGATTCCATTAGATCCCGTGTGGATCTCATGGAATAAAGTCCGCCCTAGGCTGACGAGGGCCATTAGCCCGAAACCATGGTCTCTAGGTGGACGCTTTTCAGTTTGCCAAAGCTGGTGTTGTGGCTTTGTTACCGACCCGAGGCCGCTAGTTTGCGGCGACGGTCAATAGATGGCGTCAGGTTTTGACGTCTATTTTAACAGGAGAGGCGACCTTTGTCTCTTTAGATCATTATCCTCCCAGAAAAATTTCCATGTATACGTTAAAAATAGTTTGAATTTTTGATAACAGATGGCGCGCTAATGCATCATATCATTGTATCATGTTGACTTCTTACGTTGTAGATATATATATTGGTCTTCATTGGCAAATTATTGAGCCTCTACATTATCTCGTTTTGTATTGATTGGATTTTAAATGAACTCTAGACTCGTGAGCTAATATACTTGTGTGTGGCTAAATAAACATAGCCTTTATTAATTGATTTATTAAAAATAAAGATACTTCCGCCAGTAAACCTTTTTATTACGATCTGATCTGTTTTGTTTAAAGATAATATATCAGTGATATATTATTACTTTACTCTGTTTTGATTCCAAACGAATCGAACGTTTTTATCATCATCTTGGAGATAACAAAGGCTTGTGATATAATGTAGGCAAGAATTGTAAAAAGAATAAAATAATTATAGTAGCATAAAAATGGTGTTCATTTATCTTTAAAGATATCTAAATATATAAAGTGCAATTTCTTATAATATAACTTTCACTATTAATCTTCAACCTATAATAGAAACATATCAATTATCTCGACGTTTCGACAAAAATCTTTTGTCCTCGTCAGGAGCAAACAAAAATTAAAACATTTGGGAAGGCGTTAAAAATGATTAAGATTAATTTTTAACGCCTTGCCAAATGTTTTAATTTTTGTTTGCTCCTGACGAGGACAAAAGCTTTTTGTTGAAACGTCAAGGTAATAAAAAGATTTACTGGCCGAAGTATCTTTATTTTCAAGAAATATGTATACCAGCCAGGCAGGCAGCCTCTATCTTTATTAATTGAGTATATTTGGTTATTATTATTGACTAGACGAATGGCCCGGGCAACGCCCGGGGTTTACCCGAGTGCGAATATATTTTAAAAACGTTGTCTTGGGTGGTCGCTATTGTCAGGGTGGTCTGTATAGTCAGGTGGATGTATCACACAGCTGATAACAGGGTTGCCTAGAGTGGCCGCTATAGACAGGGTGGTCTGTATAGACAGGTGTATGTATCACACTGCTGATAACAGGGTTGCCTAAAGTGGCCGCTATAGACAGGGTGGTCTGTATAGACGGGTGGATGTATCACCCAGCTGATAACAGGGTTGTCTAGAGTGGCCGCTATAGACAGGTGTATGTATCACACAGCAGATAACAGGGTTTTCTAGAATGGCCGCTATATACAGGGTGGTCTGTATAGACAGGTGGATGTATCACACTGATAACAGGGTTATCTAGAATGGCCGCTATATACAGGGTGGTCTGTATAGACAGGTGGATGTATCACACAGCTGATAACAGGGTTGTCTAGGGTGGTCGCTATTGACAGGGTGGTCTGTATAGACAGGTGGATGCATCACACAGCTGATAACAGGGGTGTCTAGAGTGGTCGCTATAGACAGGGTGGGCTGTATAGACAGGTGTATGTATCACACAGCTGATAACAGGGTTGTCTAGGGTGACCGCTATAGACAGGGTGGTCTGTATAGACAGGTGGATGTAACACACTGCTGCTAACAGGGTTGTCTAGAATGGCCGCTATAGACAGGTGTATGCATCACACAGCTGATAACAGGGTTGTCTAGAGGGGGGCGGGCAGGGAGGTCACGTGTTTGCTGGCAGCCAATGGGCGCGCATTCTATCCGTGAGCTTCAGACAAACAGACAAAATAAGGCAAATATATAAGTAGATTTTTTGTAAGGTTTTCATTGTTATACACATTATGGTTATTGTCTTTTGTGCTGTGATCATTTTGAGAGTTATGTGTTTAAAGTTTTCATCGTGTTGTGTTGTTATTGTACTGTGTTAATTGTAAGTATTCACAATAAATAGAAGCATTAAAAACCACGAATGTATCTTTTTCAAACACAAAACAATCTCTTCTACTGTCCTTACTGCGATGAAAAAACACATTGGGAGGGCTTGGCTCATCAGCGGTGAAACCCCCCCCCCCCCCCCCAGCAGTTTCGCCAATTTAATCCATCACCGTCATTGCAGCGTATAATAAGCAGTATCGTCCAATACAGTATTAGAGCTCTGAGAAGCGGTCTGGTAGATTAAATTGGCGAAACCGCTGGGAGGCTTCACCACTAATGAGTCAAGTCCTCCCAATGTGTTTTTCCATCGCAGTAAGGACAGTAGAAGAGTTTGTGTTTGAAAAAAAGAAACATTGGTGCTTTATAATGCTTCCATATCTTTTGTATAGATGGTGGGTTAGATTTAAATTGTAAGTATTGGCTCATTTGTTCCATATTGGTTTTTTATAGTGTCTCATTGTTTACCATTAGGCCTGTAGGTGAACAATTATCTCGAAAGGTATTCCTATAATTGACTGGATATGAAAATAATAAATTTACACTATTTTTGACGTGTATTATTTATTTTTTAAAATAAAACAATTTTCTACTGCCCTTTTTATTTATTTTTTAAATTATCATTTACAAAGCACGCGATATCCGTCTTGGATATTTGCATGCATACACAAGTTTGGGAGCTTAGTTACAGTAATTATTAATGTGATTTTAGTTATTATAATAGAAATTATTAACATATTTGTCAGTTATTTAACGATTTAATTACCCTATAATGAATATTAGTGAACATCACAGATAAGAACAGAAATTTAGAGCTATTTACAGCATATAACTATATACCAGTTATTACAGCCCAGGCTATCTATTACTAAAAACATTCTACAAAATCTATTAAAATTTATATACATATATCTATTATTAACTATTTGATTTAGACAATTTATATTTATTTGATTTTTGACTCTCAAGTCCTCTACAAGTCGACAGTCCGTTAGAATATGTACAGGATTTTCTTCTTCTGCACCACATGAGCATTTAGGCGAATCCGTCTTTCTGACTTTGTACAAATATGATCTAAAGTTACCGTGTCCAGTAAAAAATTGGACACTGTAAAAATTTGGCTTGACACTGTAATGATTTGTAGATTAAACTCGAGAAACTGCTGGGAGGGTTTAAAACTAATAAGCCAGGCCCTCCTATTAATTTATCATTGCGGTAAGGACAGTAGAAACTTGTTTTATTATCAAAAGAAACATACGCGTCAAAAAGGAGTTTAAATTTCTTATTACAGATGGCTCGCTAATGCATCATGAAAATATGAAAAGGAACATGTCTATTCATAACTTGGTGGATTTGACTTTAATACATTGTTTGTCTTCATTCTTATCTCAAGGAGGTCGGTGGAAGGATAGTCTAAACCGTTAGTTTTCGACCGCTACGACCCGGGTTCGATTCCCGCATTGGGCACTTTTTTCTAATAATAATTTTAAAAAATGCTCCAATGGCCCCGGTTCTTTCAAAAGTCCAACCCCACCAGCGAGTGCAAGTAACCAAACGAGGCTCTGGCACATTTGTAAGTGCAAAGTCGAACTGCTTTTCACATGTGTAGAGATGTGGTGCAATTACAGTAAAAGCAGTCGCCTACTTCTACCCACCATGATTATCACGGCCTGTACCACGTGTACTAGGGATAAGCAAAAAAAAAAAATCTTATCTCAATCATTATGACTTGGCGAGGTAGAATACATCTGCCTTTGTCATTAAGAATGGAAGAACTACTCAGTAGCAGGCTGACAGCTCCAAAAGAAATGGCTGCCTCTGACATGAGGAACATACGTCATGTGCAGCCGCTCCGAACATGGAATACAGACTCATCCTGTATCTCTGGATTAGGAGCCCTTGCAGGGTACTATCTGCCGGGCCAACTGAGCCCAGTTTTTTTAGTGAGCTTGTTACTGCTCCCTTTCCTCCTTTTTTTTTAATCGAGGATTGGGTCCGTCAAAGGCGTAGTTCGTTGTGTTTGTTATGTTGTGTATGTTGTTGTGCCTATTGTGTTGAAAGTTTTGTTGTTATCTGTGTAAAGTCATATAAGGAACATGAACTTTCTACTAAAGAACTCAATAGAAATCAACAAACAGCTTTAGCAAGACTAAGAAGTGGCCATATAAAAACCTTAAAATTTCAAAATGGACAAAAAACCTTCAATAACTGCTTTAAATGCAATAGTACAGAAGCTTCTCCGGAGCATATCTTGTCAGAACTGACAATAGAGGACCTATTTTCCAGGCTTATAACTACCATTGCAAAATTGGAGAGAAGTGGACTTCAGGATTTGGTTTAACCATGGAGATAAGCACTACCACTAACGACTTACATTGCCGATGGACTGTGTGAGTTTTGGTTACACGGAAGACGACTACAATAGATACGTTCCTGACCTTGAATGTTTTTAAAAGATTGCGACAGTTGGTGGCAATTCAATTCCCATTAAGGAAGTCCCAACAGCTCTTTGCCAAATCCATCCAGACGGGAAATAGCTATCTTCTCTTCCCTATTATAGTGGTTTACTGAAAGTAATACGGTAGATACCTATTTCCGTAGATATACATTGTGTTTAGCATTGTTTTTTGATCGTTTCTTGGGCTTGTTGAGTTACGCATTACGTTTGTTTTTTATTATATTGTGTTCTTTATAATACAATATAATGCGGTTTATGATTTTAGAACGACATTTTATATGCGTCGACATTATCCCGCATGTATTTCTTTTGAACGAAAAATCGAAATTTATTTTAAGGAGAAATAACGATTATTTCTAACCTTAGGGATAAGGTATGAAAGGATGAATTGTGAAGAGTAATGATAAACGGAAAAATAAAGTGTCCAGGGATGGGAGAAAATATCTTTATTTTACGGGGCTGCTAACCAAAATGAATGATTTTTGAGCCCCGATGGACGCATAATGCGGAATATATACAAAGCATAGTTGGAGGGGCCTGGGGATGGGTGGCCAGGGGTCATCGCCAGGTGAGGCCAGGAGAGCCGGGATGTAGAGGAGGGACCGGGGGGGGGGGAGCAGGGTGGTGATCCGCGGAGTTCAGGGGGTGGCAGAGACGGGTTCAATGGTGTTGAGCCCAGGGGTGACCGTGGAGAGCAGACAGACCGCAATGATTAAAGTATACGATTTTTAAGCACAAAAGGTGTAGCAGGCAGACAAGCCGCAATGCACAATGTCAAAGTATCAAGGTGCTGCACGCAACCAAGGCTGTTCAAAAAGGTTAGATTCCCCAGGCCAGGGAAAATAAAAGAAAGACAGCTGTTGTTTAAATAAGAATATTAGTCCAGGGATGGGAAACGAATCCCTTAAATTATAGGAGAAGCGTGACCTCTGGCGGTCGATTTAAACAGAATATTTTAATCTATGAAATATAATTTTGAATAAAATAATATTTTAATATAACATATATATTTGAAATAAATGTAGCGTTAAAATGTTTCAAATTTCACTAGTACATAATATTCCCCCCTCAACATTTGAAAGTTGTTTCTGGTAAATTATAACTTATAGATAATGAATATAACCTTAATTTTAAAATTTTATCTCTATTTTGAAAAAAAAATTAAAAATTCACAATTTCAAGAATAAACTGATATCGTTGTCTTCAAAATATTTTAAATATTTTGATTCTGTAAGCCTAAAATTTAATCACCATATCTATCAAATACATACCATTGTAATTTTATATCAAGAAAATGTTTATTATTATATTTATTTCTATCATATTTTTTTAAATATATAAATAATTCCGTGTATATAAATGTAAAGCTAATCTATAAATGTGAAAAATAGTACAAAAGTGAATTTGTACTTGGATCAGGTAGATAAATTAAGATAAAATGCATTTCCTGATCGTGAAACTGAAATTCGCTGATGGCTTGCGCCATCTATTGAAAAAAATATCAACTAATCGTTAATTCAACGATTCAATCAACGATTAGTTGATATTTATTCCGATAGATGGCGCAAGCCATCAGCAACTTTCAGTTTCATGATCAAGAAATGCATTTTTTTTTTTCTTAATCTAGAAATGTTCTGCTACATTTGTAGAAAAGTTACTACCCCCAATCAGAGGTAATCTATTACTCCAAAATAAAAGAATTCTATAAAAGGGGTTGAGTTCAATTGATGAGGTGGCGCCATGCAGATTCTTGGAAGATTTTTCTAGGGATGCTGTACTTAGGTTTGTGATCCCTAAGAGTTTGGCCGTCAGGAAATTTTAGTATTGGGAGATTGGCCGAGTGAATTGATCCATTCAAAAATCCAGTAAGATTCAGTAGTTATCAGTTATGATATGGTCAACGGTCAAATTTTATTATATCAACCACTGATAACAAGGTCTGGATGTCCCAGGAAAGTCATCACCTCCTATTCTCGGCAAGATTGACCTCCGGGATTTCACCGACTCTGCTTACACTCCCTTTGAGAACAATGCTACTTGGGTGTCAGGTAAGATACTCTACTTATCTTTCTATATACAATCTCAGTAAAGGTCACTTAGTTACAGAGCCAAAGTTTCCTTAAGATTCCTTATTGGAACTGCTTCTTCTTCCTTTTTCTTATCTCCACTCAATCATATTAGGGTATCAAGTTGGGACCCTTGATGGTGTCTGTTTGACAACCATCATGACTGGGTGAAGTAGAATGCGTCTGCCTTTGTCATTAAGACTGGGAGCACTACTCAGTGGCAGGCAGACTTAGCTCCAAAAGAAATGGCCGCCTCTGACATGAGGAACAAACGCCATGTACAGCCGCTCCTAACATGGAGTACAAACGCTGCTCATCCTGTATCCCTGGAGCCCTTACAGGGTACTATCAGCCGGGCCAGCTGAACCCAGGTTTTTTAGCGAGCTTGTTACTGCTCCCCCCTCCTCCTTTTTCATCCGGGCTTGGGATCGGCAAAGGCGGAGTTACTATCACGGATTTTAACAGGCAAGGGCCCATTTTCCTCCAGTTTCACCTGGTTCCCAGAATGGTACACTTCTGGTAAAGCAGTGACATTGATTAGAATAGAGGGCCATTTTACTAGTCTTCCATCAACGCACTAGGAGAACTGCTAAATAGTAAAAATGGCAATTTTGGCGATGCCTGTCCTTTATAGAGAGTTGTCCCCAAGCAGGAGTGTACGCTCATGAAGAGACAGTACTATGTAAAAAGTGACAATCTGTTTAAATAATGTTTTTGAAATATGCCACCTTGTGTGTGGATATCCAAACTTGAAGCAGCAATGTCCTCATAATCCCTTTCTGCTTCAAAAATATGTAAATTATCAAATATTCAGGTAATTTAAATTCCATATAGTAAGAACAAAAATGTGATAAATATTTCTTTCAAAGTTAAAATATTATCCAGATTGGTTAATTGTTGAGGAAACACATAAGGGGCACAAATAAATATATATATATATAAGTATATACGTGTATAGATAAAGTATAAAATATTACACAAGTACATGTATTTGCAATTAAAAGGGATCATTTGGGAAAAATGATAACCGAATGTTGAAAATTAATAATCTTTTTCACGATGTTATTCATGTTTATACATACTGAAGTGGTCGCTCAATGAGGTCGTGGTTCAGCAATGTAGTCACTCAATGAGGTCGTGGTTCAGCAATGTAGTCACTCAATGAGGTCGTGGTTCAGGGATGTAGTCACTCAATGAGGTCGTGGTTCAGGGATGTAGTCACTCAATGAGGTCGTGGTTCAGGGAGGTGGTCGCTCAATGAGGTCGTGCTTCAGCGATGTAGTCACTCAATGAGGTCGTGCTTCAGCGATGTAGTCGCTCAATGAGGTCGTGGTTCAGGGATGTAGTCACTCAATGAGGTCGTGGTTCAGGGAGGTGGTCGCTCAATGAGGTTGTGGTTCAGGGAGGTGGTCGCTCAATGAGGTTGTGGTTCAGGTAGAAGGTCGCTCAATGAGGTCGTGGTTCAGAGAGGTGGTCGCTCAATGAGGTCGTAGTTCAGGGAGGTGGTCACTCAATGAGGTCATGGTTCAGAGAGGTGGTCGTCCAAAGAAGTCGTGGATCAGGGAGGTGGTCACTCAATGAGGTCATGGTTCAGAGAGGTGGTCGCTCAATGAGGACGTGGTTCAGGGAGGTGGTCACTCAATGAGGTCATGGTTCAGAGAGGTGGTCGCTCAATGAGGACGTGGTTCAGGGAGGTGGTCACTCAATGAGGTCATGGTTCAGATAGGTGGTCGTCCAAAGAAGTCGTGGTTCAGGGAGGTGGTAGCTCAATGAGGTTGTGGTTCAGGGAGGTGGTCGCTCAATGAGGTTGTGGTTCAGGGAGCTGGTCGCTCAATGAGGTTGTGGTTCAGGGAGGTGGTCGCTCAATGAGGTCGTGGTTCAGGGAGGTGGTCGCTCAATGAGGTCGTGGTTCAGGGAGGTGGTCGCTCAATGAGGTCGTGGTTCAGGGAGGTGGTCGCTCAATGAGGTCGTGGTTCAGGGAGGTGGTCGCTCAATAAGGTTGTGGTTCAGGGAGGTTGTCGCTCAATGAGGTCGTGGTTCAGGGAGGTGGTCGCTCAACGAGGTCGTGATTTAGGTAGGTGGTCGCTCAATGAGGTCGTGGTTCAGGGAGGTGGTCGCTCAATGAGGTTGTGGTTCAGAGAGGTGGTCGTCCAAAGAGGTCGTGGTTCAGAGAGGTGGTCGCTCAATGAGGTCGTGGTTCAGGGAGGTGGTCGCTCAATGAGGTCGTGGTTCAGGGAGGTGGTCGTTCATTGAGGTGATTCAGATAGGTGGTCGCTCAATGAGGTCGTGGTTCAGGGAGGTGGTCGCTCAATGAGGTCGTGGTTCAGAGAGGTGGTCGCTCAATGAGGACGTGGTTCGGGGAGGTGGTCGCTCAACGAGGTCGTGGTTCAGGGAGGTGGTCGCTCAATGAGGTTGTGGTTCAGAGAGGTGGTCGTCCAAAGAGGTCGTGGTTCAGAGAGGTGGTCGCTCAATGAGGTCGTGGTTCAGGGAGGTGGTCGCTCAATGAGGTCGTGGTTCAGAGAGGTGGTCGCTCAATGAGGACGTGGTTCGGGGAGGTGGTCGCTCAATGAGGACGTAGTTCGGGGAGGTGGTCGCTCAACGAGGTCGTGGTTCAGGGAGGTGGTCGCTCAACGAGGTCGTGGTTCAGGGAGATTGTTTCTCATCAGATCGGCGTCGCACGGGAAGTTTAACTACCTTATAAATATTCCATAATTACATTAAATTCCCTATCTCAACACTTTGTTAAATGACATTGACGTCAATCCATCATTGACGGACAATGTCAAGGACACTGACGGGTTATCTGAAGGCTTACTTCTTATCAAATCCTAGAATTTATTGCTTAGCAAAGTTAAGATTCGGTATTGCACATTACGAGAGTTAAGCCATCACATATGTGATCGAAAACTTCACATATGGGACTTATAAGCGATCATCTCCTTGTGGGACCACTTATGTAAAACTAAAAGTGAATTGTCCCAATCCTCCAGTGAGAGACCAGGGGTATCACAGATTTTTCAGGTAGTCTATCATAGGAAAGACTCTAGAAACAAATCTACATCCTATTTCCCTTGTATGTTGTTCTTCATGCACTGGACTGAAAAGTAAGGGGGGAAAAGGTTGTAAAGAGAAATAATAAAAATAATATTTTCTCAAATTACCCTTGGTGAATATGTTGATTAACATTAATAACTTTTTGAATTGATTCAGAAGTATTCCAAAAGTATGGAATAACTCAGTAACGTCATCTTAAAGGATAGAACCATTAAGAGCTTTAGATTTTTTAAACAATGAACAAATTTCTATATTGAACTAGTATTGAACTGAATAAGATCATTTGGAAAGCTTGGATCATCAGTGGTGAACCTTCCCATCGATTTTGCCAGTTCAATTCACCAGATCGTTACAACTTTTGTAGATTGATTCGGTTCAAACAGTCTGCACTCTAAGGTCTACTCTATTACAATAATTATTGATATTCGTTCATTTTTAAAATATCAATACGGTATAATGGTTTCATCTTCTGCATACAGAGTATGTTATGTGTACTATTTAGTTAACTTCATTTTATTTCGTGAAGAAAAGTTCGAGTTCAAGAATAATCGCTGGTAAAGAAAACTCGTACTTGAAAAGATTATAAGAGAGAGTTCTTGAATCGAATGGTAAGCGGTGTGTCCATAGATTAAACAGATATTTATAAAGATCTCATCGCAGAAAGTTCAGAAAGTCATAAAGTAATTGAGAAATCATTGATAGTCAATTATTTATCTAATTCGCATACCTAAAGATATCCAGATAGGACATCAAGTTGAAATTGTAGAAGTAGGAGGCTTCTAGGCTGAGACCATTTGTTGTTGTATGGGAAGGAAGAGTGAAGTGATCTAGGAGTTCAGTATTAAACGAAGAAGGGAAAGCAGGGTCAGAAAAGACACGATAGAAACTCAACCATACAGCGATACCAGAAAAGAAATTAACGATTAACTCTATAAAAAATACTCGCTTGCCTACATTATTGACCATTTTAAGAGAGAAAACAACCTTGTACCATAGTTAACCAAGCAATGGACAGCAGGATCCAAATGAGGACATATACTAGTATCTGAGAAAGAGAGATCAAGGAGTGGAAAAGAGTACCCATTCAAAGAATTAACACCAGTACCAGACCCAGAAAAAGACAGTCTTATCAAACCTAGTAATGGACAGCAGTACCTGTGAACAAGGTAGTACATTAGCAATTATACAAAGGATGGATACACCAATCTAAGTTCTTTGATATTTATGATCCAAAAACTATCAAGATACAAGCATTCATTATTAAATGCAATTATCTACTAAGATGGTGGCAATTTTTGGAAAATGTTGGTCAGTCTGCAAAATCGTTGATTTTATGGTATGATGGTGCTCCAGATTCAAATCCTAGATAAATATAAATTTATATCACACACATATATATATAATATTTTCAAATTTCATTTGTGTTTGCAAATAGCTGACCTTTAATACCTTTCACATTAAACAGATTATCATTTTTATTATATATAATGACGTTTCCTGTAGAAGGGCGTATGTGCCCGAAAGCTCGTAATATCGTCGTTCTAATAAAGATACGCAGCCCTTGATGCTTTGTTTTATTCGTTTATAATGACGTTTCTAGATATACATTTTAAGGGAAGAATAATATTTACTCCAAAAGACAAGTATTATCCACTCCCTTTAAAATAGATAGAATACCTATTTGCCATCTATTGACTGTCGGTGATATGGCCACAATATCAGCTTTAGGTAATTCATAACGCCTACCCTGAGACCGGGTTATGGCTCACGTTAGTCAAGGGAGGGATTTGATTTCATTTGAAACCTAGAAGACTCAGGATGAAAAAGCCACAAAGAGCAAAATAATTAGAATTGTGGCTTACAACTTTTCCCACTAATCACATATTTGGAAAATTCTGAAATCATCATAAATCCTTTGTAGATTTCATATTTTAAAATCTTCCCTAGGCATATAAAGTCCTCAGCCCAAACCCATGATCTATGGGTTGACGTTTTGAGTTTGTAAAATTTTGGGTTGTGGCTTTATCATTGACTCAAGATTGTTTTGACTATATTTAGGTACATTGTTTATTTATAGTAGATCTGTTTTCATGTGAGAGGTAGCCATTTTCTTTTAAGAAATACACATATTCAACTTATATACGCTTATATATATATAATGAAATGATAAATTTATGTTTTCTACTTTTCTCTGTAAAAACTACCAAGTCACATTTTTTTTAAATCCTAGGAAAGTATCTAAAGATGAGAATTCAATATATAGGCTATTCACATCAAAAACTAAAAAAACAATATATCAATTTTACTCTCTTTCTCTAAATCGAATATCAATTTGAAGCTAAATTTATCTAATATTCAGCTTTCCTAAAGCATGTAACTTATACTGCACTTTGATAATATACAGTGGAAGAAGGGTTCATCAATTTGGCAAGGATTTTTGTAATGAAGAAAAAGATTGGGTAGGAGAGAAAGTCGAAGCTATCAAATGATTATAAATGGAGAGCTAAATCCAGAGAACTTTCTTTACTAGAACTGCAGGCAGCCAGTTAGACTGGGACCACCTAGATAACTACTCATTTAAACACCATCAGAGTATGTTTTTGCCAGAGTCAAAAGGAGAGTATAAGAATGCTACATATTATATGAATAACACTAGTAACCTATTATCTAACTATCATCAACATTAATTGCTGGAGAGATATTCCAAATATTCAGTAATATCAAATAAACAGTTTAAAGGAATGTATGTCATACTTATTATTAAATCTATATACTTATTGGCTAGAGCATTTTCCACCAAGTGCATATGTATAAAAATGGTGTTTCTATTCAAATATATTTCGCTACAATTATAAATTATGACCCTTGTTATTAATGATATAATATTTGGAGAAAAATCAGGTTTGTGTGCACATTGTTGCCAGACAGCGCCTGTTTACTTTTTTTTTTCTTAAACAATAACAGTATGTGGAGTTTTCAGGTGGCAAAATTTTCTTTCTTCAAACCTAGGCCTTTAGCGACAGACTACTTAAACGATGCAAACAAATTCCACCATTAGCTTTCACTCTTTGGAACCCTAGTGACACTCCCCCCCCCCCCCCCCTGTTTCCACACACCACAAACACATGCACGCTCACTTCCCTACTAGCATTCCTTTCTTTACCACATCTGTTAGCGAGATATAGTTCATTAGGGAAATATTG
Source organism: Cordylochernes scorpioides (assembly GCA_030710605.1). NCBI lineage: Eukaryota > Metazoa > Arthropoda > Arachnida > Pseudoscorpiones > Chernetidae > Cordylochernes > Cordylochernes scorpioides. Next base: position 82,721,946 of record CP092869.1, on the reverse strand, counting down.
CACTGGAATAGGTTATTTATTCCACCATTTTGATTTACTTTATAACCTATTTATTATTATTTTTTTAATTGAAAATATTTCCAAACTAGTAAGAACTTATGATGACTCGCATTCACAAAAACCAGGATCATTTATTAATCCTAGAACGTGTTCTTTCATTTATAAGTAGATGAGTTAGACTTTTAAACCAGCAATTATATAACGACATTTTCTCAATAAAAGAAAAAAATACCTGTTATATAATAACAGATAACTACTCTGGATTCATTGATTTCAAAGAAATGAAGACAATGAACTCTGCAGAAACTATTGAATCTCTTAAAAAAGGGTTTAGCGTACATGGAATTCCCAGACTCCTGGAAACTGATAATGGGCCAAACTTTACGTCCAGGGACTTTAAAGACTTTCAAAAGAAGTGGTTGTTCGACCACCAGACATCAAGTCCTCTATATCCTAAATCAAACGGATTAGCAAAGAGAGCGGTACAGACAGCCAAGAACCTCATCAGGAAGTGTTTGGATTCAGGACAAGAAGTGAAACTAGCACTTTTGAACTTTTTCAACACTCCTAGATATGGTCTTCCTTCAACAGCTCAGTGTCTGTTCAGTCGCAGGAACAGAACCCTCCTTCCCACTAGCACTCATCAGTTGGAACCAGAAATCCAAAAGGGACATACACAAAACCTAAGAAATAAGCGGGAGAAGCAGAAAACACACCACGATAAGACAGCTAAGACAACGCGAAGCTTCAAGGAAGGTGAAAAGATAATGCTGAAACAGCATCACCGTGAATGGATCCCTGCCAGAGTTACCCAAGAAGTAGCTCCAAGATCATATAAAGTGCAAACACCTACTGGTGAGTACCGCCGCAACAGCTCCTTCATGCGACACACGAATCTGGAGAGTCCAAAGCAACAGCGAAGAAGAATCCCGAGAATCCCGAAGATCCCTAAGTCAGCTCTACAGGAAGGACCTGGCCCGAGCGGTGTTAAGGAACAGGCTCAAGTTCCGAAGAACTCAATACTTCTCCGAGAACATTCTCAGGCCAGGAACCCAGGAGTGATCACCAGAACGCGGAGCACAAGAACGGCACCCTGCCCATTACAACAAGGTCCAGGCGGATCATCAAGCCACCCAAACGATTTAAAGAATGAATTTCTTCAAAGGGGGAGATGTAACGGCAGCTGGCATGCCTATATAGTAAATTATCATTGTGAGCACATTATTATCACTGATGGTACTCTGTGCAGTTGCCTTTTGACGGATTG
>CP092869.1:82694751-82720579 GCA_030710605.1 Cordylochernes scorpioides | reverse complement strand
ATAATACAATATAATGCGGTTTATGATTTTAGAACGACATTTTAAAATTATGCGTCGACATTTGAAAATTATCCCGCATGTGTTTCTTTTGAACGAATAATCGATTTTTTTTTTTTAAAGGAGAAATAACGATTATTTCTAACCTTAGGGATGAAGTATGAAAGGATGAATTGTGATGAAAGGATGAATTCCTATCCCTGGACACTTTTTTTTTTCTGTTTATCATTATTCTTCACAATTCATCCTTTTATACTTAATTCCTAAGGTTAAAAATAATCGTTATTTCTCCTTAAAATAAATTTCGATTTTTCCTTCAAAAGAAACACATGCGGGATAATTTTCAAATGTCGTTCTATTTGTGTTCTTTGTTGCGCTCGGCAATGTTTTTCGTTTGTTTTATGATTGAACCTTAATAAAAATAATAATTTAAGCATTTTTATAAATTAAATTATCATCTATCGATACAAATTGTAATATTTATTTTTGATCAAAAGAGACAGGGGTCTCCTCTCCCGTCAAAATAGACGTCTAAAACCAGACGTCATCTATTGACCGTCGCCGCAACTAGCGGCCTCGGGTTGGTAACAAAGCCACAACACCAGCTTTGGCAAACTGAAAAGCGTCCACCTAGAGACCATGGTTTCGGGCTAATGGCCCTCGTCAGTCTAGGGCGGACTTTATTCCATGAGATCCACACGGGATCTAATGGAATTTTGACAATCACAGTTTGCCAAAGCTGGTGTTGTGGCTTTGTCACCGACCCGAGGCCGCTAGTTGCGGCGACGGTCAATAGATGGCATCTGGTTTTAGACGTCTATTTTGACGGGAGAGGCGACCCTTGTCTCATTTGATCAATTTCCTCCCGGCAAAATTTTCATTTATTTTTGGTAATGTGTTTCTTTTGATGTATATATTATCAAATAGCACATCTACAGACCATATTATAATGATAAAATATATTAATGAAAGGACTTGGCTGGCTCATCAATGGTGAACTTTCTCAGTCGTCTGATTCAAGCTCTTTTGGTTTGAATTTGCCCATTGAAGAACAAAATTTGCTCGAAAGTTTGAAACACCTCAAAATAAATAAACTCATTGCCCAAAAGCTAGTTTCCATATTCAAATTAATACTGGATAACCATTGCTTGCATTAAAATGTTTCTAATTTCACTAGTACACAAATATTCCCCTCCTCAATATTTGAAAGTTGTTTCTGGTAAATTCTAACTCATAGATCATGAATATAACCTTTAATTTTAGAAAATTATCTCTATTTGAAAAATAAGATTAAATATTCAATTTCAAAGAATAAACTGATGTCATTGTTGTCTTCAAAATATTTTAAATATTTTGATTCTGTAAGCCTAAAATTTAATCACCATATCTATCAAATACATACCATTGTAATTTTATATCAAGAAAATGTTTATTATTATATTTATTTCTATCATATTTTTTTAAATATATAAATAATTCCGTGTAAATGTAAAGCTAATCTATAAATGTGAAAAATAGTACAAAAGTGAATTTGTACTTGGATTAGGTAGATAAATTAAGAAAAAATGCATTTCCTGATCGTGCAACTGAAATTCGCTGGTGGCCTGCGCCATCTATCGAAATAAATATCAACTAATCGTTGATTCAACGATTCAATCAACGAGAATAGTTGATATTTATTCCGATAGATGGCGCAAGCCATCAGCAACTTTCAGTTTCATGATCAGGTAATGCATTTTTTTTTCTTAATCTAGAAATGTTCTGCTACATTTGTAGAAAAGTTACTACCCCCAATCAGAGGTAATCTATTACTCCAAAATAAAAGAATTCTATAAAGGGGGGAGTTCAATTCATGAGGTGGCGCCATGCATATTCTTGGAAGATTTTCTAGGGATGTTGTACTTAGGTTTGTGATCCCTATGACTATCAGGAATTTTTGGTATTGGAAGATTGGCCGAGTGAATTGATCCATTCAAAAATCCAGTAAAATGCAGTAGTATCAGTTATGATATGGTCGATATGGTCAACGGTCAAATATTATTATATCAACCACTGACAACAAGGTCTGGATGTCCCAGGAAAGTCATCACCTCCTATTCTCGGCAAGATTGACCTCCGGGATTTCACCGACTCTGCTTACACTCCCTTTGAGAACAATGCTACTTGGGTGTCAGGTAAGATACTCTACTTATCTTTCTATATACAATCTCAGTAAAGGTCACCTAGTTACAGAGACAAAGTTTCCTTAAGAGAGAGTTATTCTCTTATTGGAGAACTGCTTCTTCTTCTTTCTTATCTCCACTCAATCATATTAGGGTATCAAGTTGGGACCCTTGATGGTGTCTGTTTGACAACCATCATGACTGGGTGATGTAGAATGCGGCACTACTCAGTGGTAACCCGACTTAGCTCCAAAAGAAATGGCCGCCTCTGACATGAGGAACAGACGTCATCTACAGCCGCTCCTAACATGGAGTACAAACGCTGCTCATCCAGTATCCCTGGATTAGGAGCCCTTACAGGGTACTATCAGCCGGGCCAGCTGAACCCAGGTTTTTTAGCGAGCTTGTTACTGCTCCCCATCCTCCTTTTTCATCCGGGCTTGGGATCGGCAAAGGCGGAGTTACTATCACGGATTTAAACAGGCAAGGACCCATTTTCCACCAGTTTCACCTGGTTCCCAGAATGGTACACTTCTGGTAAAGCGGTGACATTGATTAGAATAGAGGGCCATTTTACTAGTCTTCCATCAACGCACTAGGAGAACTGCTAAATAGTAAAAATGGCAATTTTGGCGATGCCTGTCCTTTATAGAGAGTTGTCCCCAAGCAGGAGTGTACGCTCATGAAGAGACAGTACTATGTAAAAAGTGACAATCTGTTTAAATAATGTTTTTGAAATATGCCACCTTGGATATCCAAACTTGAAGCAGCAATGTCCTCATAATCCCTTTCTGCTTCAAAAATATGTAAATTATCAAATATTCAGTTAATTTAAATTCCAAATAGTAAGAAAAAAATGTGATAAATATTTCTTTCGAAGTTAAAATATTATCCAGATTGGTTAATTGTTGAGGAAACACATGAGGGGCACAAATAAATATATATACAAGTATATAGTGTATATATAAAGTATAAAATACTACACAAGTAAATGCAATTAAAGGGGATCAGATGACAAAAAATGATAAACGAATGTTGAAAATTAATAAACTTTTCAGGATGTTATTCATGTTTATACATACTTAAGTGGTCGCTCAATGAGGTCGTGGTTCAGGGAGGTGGTCGCTCAATGAGGTCGTGGTTTAGGGAGGTGGTCGCTCAATGAGGTCGTGGTTCAAACAGGTGGTCGCTCAATGAGGACGTGGTTCGGGGAGGTGGTCGCTCAATGAGGTCGTGGTTTAGGGAGGTGGTCGCTCAATGAGGTCGTGGTTCAGGGAGGTAGTCGCTCAATGAGGTCGTGGTTTAGGGAGGTGGTCGCTCAATGAGGACGTGATCAAGGAGGTGGTCGTTCAATGAGATGATGATTCAGGGAGATTGTTTCTCATCAGATCGTTTCAGAAGTTTAACTATCTTATAAATATTCCATTTAGATTCCCTTCTCAACACTTTGTTAATGGTGGGGTCAAGGACACTGACGGGTTATCTGAAGGCTTACTTCTTATCAAATCCTAGAGTTTATTGCTAAGCAAAGTTAAGATTCGGTATTGCACATAACGAGAGTTAAGCCATCATATATATGTGACCGAAAACTTAACCTATGAGACTTATAAGCGACTATCTCCTTGTGGTTAGACCACTTCTGTAAAACCAAAAGTGAATTGTCTTAATCCTCCAGTGAAAGACCAGGGGTATCACAGGTTTTTCAGGTAGTTTCTATCATAGGAAAGACTATAGAAACCAATCTACATGCTATTACCCTCGTATGTTGTTCTTCATGCACCGGACTGAAAAGTAAGGGGGGAAAGGTTGTGAAGAGAAATAATAAAAATAATATTTTCTCAAATTGCCCTTGGTGAATATGTTGATTAACATTAATAACTTTTTAAATTGATTCAGAAGTATTCCAAAAGTATGGAATAACTCAGTAACGTCATCTTAAAGGATAGAACCATTAAGAGCTTTAGATTTTTTAAACAATGAACAAATTTCTATATTGAACTAGTATTGAACTGAATAAGATCATTTGGAAAGCTTGGATCATCAGTGGTGAACCTTCCCATCGATTTTGCCAGTTCAATTCACCAGATCGTTACAACTTTTGTAGATTGATTCGGTTCAAACAGTCTGCACTCTAAGGTCTACTCTATTACAATAATTATTGATATTCGTTCATTTTTTTAAATATCAATACGGTATAATGGTTTCATATTCTGCATACAGAGTATGCTATGTGTACTGTTTAGTTAACTTCATTTCGTGAAGAAAAAGTTCGAGTTCAAGAATAATCGCTGGTAAAGAAGACTCGTACTTGAAAAGATGATAAGAGAGAGTTCTTGAATCGAATGGTAAGCGGTTTGTCCATAGATTAAACAGATATTTATAAAGATCTCATCGCAGAAAGTTCAGAAAGTCATAAAGTAATTGAGAAATCATTGATGGTCAATTATTTATCTAATTCGCATACCTAAAGATATCCAGATAGGACATCAAGTTGAAATTGTAGAAGTAGGAGGCTTCTAGGCTGAGACCATTTGTTGTTGTATGGGAAGAAGGAGTGAAGTGATCTAGGAGTTCAGTATTAAACGAAGAAGGGAAAGCAGGGTCAGAAAATACACGATAGAAACTTAACCATACAGCGATACCAGAAAATAAATTAACGATTAACTCTATAAAAAATACTCGCTTGCCTACATTATTGACCATTTTAAGAGAGAAAACAACCTTGTACCATAGTTAACCAAGCAATGGACAGCAGGGTCCAAATAAGGACAGATACTAGTACCTGAGAAAGAGAGATCAAGGAGTGGAAAAGAGTACCCATCCAAAGAATTAACACCAGTACCAGACCCAGAAAAAGACAGTCTTATCAAACCTAGTAATGGACAGCAGTACCTGTGAACAAGGTAGTACATTAGCAATTATACAAAGGATGGATACACCAATCTAAGTTCTTTGATATTTATGATCCAAAAACTATCAAGATACAAGCATTCATTATTAAATGCAATTATCTACTAAGATGGTGGCAATTTTTGGAAAATGTTGGTCAGTCTGCAAAATCGTTGATTTTATGGTATGATGGTGCTCCAGATTCAAATCCTAGATAAATATAAATTTATATCACACACATATATTTATAATATTTTTAAATTTCATTTGTGTTTGCAAATAGCTGACCTTTAATACCTTTCACATTAAACAGATTATCATTTTTATTATATATAATGACGTTTCCTGTAGAAGGGCGTATGTGCCCGAAAGCTCGTAATATCGTCGTTCTAATAAAGATACGCAGCCCTTGATGCTTTGTTTTATTCGTTTATAATGACGTTTCTAGATATACATTTTAAGGGAAGAATAATATTTACTCCAAAAGACAAGTATTATCCACTCCCTTTAAAATAGATAGAATATCTATTTGCCATCTATTGACTGTCGGTGATATGGCCACAATATCAGCTTTAGGTAATTCATAACGCCTACCCTGAGACCGGGTTATGGCTCACGTTAGTCAAGAGAGGGATTTGATTTCATTTGAAACCTAGAAGACTCAGGATGAAAAAGCCACAAAGAGCAAAATAATTAGAATTGTGGCTTACAACTTTTCCCACTAATCACATATTTGGAAAATTCTGAAATAATCATGAATCCTTTGTAGATTTCATATTTTAAAATCTTCCCTAGGCATATAAAGTCCTCAGCCCAAACCCATGATCTATGGGTTGACGTTTTGAGTTTGTAAAATTTTGGGTTGTGGCTTTATCATTGACTCAAGATTGTTTTGACTATATTTAGGTACATTGTTTATTTATAGTAGATCTGTTTTCATGTGAGAGGTAGCCATTTTCTTTTAAGAAATACACATAATCAACTTATATACGCTTATATATATATAATGAAATGATAAATTTATGTTTTCTACTTTTCTCTGTAAAAACTACTAAGTCACATTTTTTTTAAATCCTAGGAAAGTATCTAAAGATGAGAATTCAATATATAGGCTATTCACATCAAAAACTAAAAAAACAATATATCAATTTTACTCTCTCTCTCTAAATCGAATATCAATTTGAAGCTAAATTTATCTAAATATTCAGCTTTCCTAAAACATGTAACTTATACTGCACTTTGATAATATACAGTGGAAGAAGGGTTCATCAATTTGGCAAGGATTTTTGTAATGAAGAAAAAGATTGGGTAGGAGAGAAAGTAAAAGCTATCAAATGATTATAAATGGAGAGCTAAATCCAGAGAACTTTCTTTACTAGAACTGCAGGCAGCCAGTTAGACTGGGACCACCTAGATAACTACTCATTTAAAGACCATCAGAGTATGTTTTTGCCAGAGTCAAAAGGAGAGTATAAGAATGCTACATATTATATGAATAACACTAGTAACCTATTATCTAACTATCATCAACATTAATTGCTGGAGAGATATTCCAAATATTCAGTAATATCAAATAAACAGTTTAAAGGAATGTATGTCATACTTATTATTAAATCTATATACTTATTGGCTAGAGCATTTTCCACCAAGTGCATATGTATAAAAATGGTGTTTCTATTCAAATATTATTCGCTACAATTATAAATTATGACCCTTGTTATTAATGATATAATATTTGGAGAAAAATCAGGTTTGTGTGCACATTGTTGCCAGACAGCGTCTGTTTACTTTTTTTTTTCTTAAACAATAACAGTATGTGGAGTTTTCAGGTGGCAAAATGTTCTTTCTTCAAACCTAGGCCTTTAGCGACAGACTACTTAAACGAAGCAAACAAATTCCACCATTAGCTTTCACTCTTTGGAACCCTAGTGACACTTCCCCCCCCCCCCTGTTCCCACACACCACAAACACATGCACGCTCACTTCCCTACTAGCATTCCTTTCTTTACCATATCTGTTAGCGAGATATAGTTCATTAGGGAAATATTGCACTGGAATAGGTTATTTATTCCACCATTTTGATTTACTTTATAACCTATTTATTATTATTTTTTTAATTGAAAATATTTCCAAACTAGTAAGAACTTATGATGACTCGCATTCACAAAAACCAGGATCATTTATTAATCCTAGAACGTGTTCTTTCATTTATAAGTAGATGAGTTAGACTTTTAAACCAGCAATTATATAACGACATTTTCTCAATAAAAGAAAAAAATACCTGTTATATAATAACAGATAACTACTCTGGATTCATTGATTTCAAAGAAATGAAGACAATGAACTCTGCAGAAACTATTGAATCTCTTAAAAAAGGGTTTAGCGTACATGGAATTCCCAGACTCCTGGAAACTGATAATGGGCCAAACTTTACGTCCAGGGACTTTAAAGACTTTCAAAAGAAGTGGTTGTTCGACCACCAGACATCAAGTCCTCTATATCCTAAATCAAACGGATTAGCAGAGAGAGCGGTACAGACAGCCAAGAACCTCATCAGGAAGTGTTTGGATTCAGGACAAGAAGTGGAACTAGCACTTTTGAACTTTTGCAACACTCCTAGAGATGGTCTTCCTTCAACAGCTCAGTGTCTGTTCAGTCGCAGGAACAGAACCCTCCTTCCCACTAGCACTCATCAGTTGGAACCAGAAATCCAAAAGGGACATACACAAAACCTAATAAATAAGCGGGAGAAGCAGAAAACACACCACGATAAGACAGCTAAGACAACGCGAAGCTTCAAGGAAGGTGAAAAGATAATGCTGAAACAGCATCACCGTGAATGGATCCCTGCCAGAGTTACCCAAGAAGTAGCTCCAAGATCATATAAAGTGCAAACACCTACTGGTGAGTACCGCCGCAACAGCTCCTTCATGCGACACACGAATCTGGAGAGTCCAAAGCAACAGCGAAGAAGAATCCCGAAAATCCCGAAGATCCCTAAGTCAGCTCTACAGGAAGGACCTGGCCCGAGCGGTGTTAAGGAACAGGCTCAAGTTCCGAAGAACTCAATACTTCTCCGAGAGCATTCTCAGGCCAGGAACCCAGGAGTGATCACCAGAACGCGGAGCACAAGAACGGCACCCTGCCCATTACAACAAGGTCCAGGTGGATCATCAAGCCACCCAAACGATTTAAAGAATGAATTTCTTCAAAAGGGGAGATGTAACGGCAGCTGGCATGCCTATATAGTAAATTATCATTGTGAGCACATTACTATCACTGATGGTACTCTGTGCAGTTGCCTTTTGACGGATTGTGATATATATCCACATGTAAACTTATGTCTAATAATTAATATATTATATCCGATGTTAGCCTAAAAGAAATAAAGACTTTCTTTTAAACTTCCAAGTACTTCTTGCTGATTAACGTCAACCAACAAATACAGGACGTTACAAGGTAAATATATATAAGGTACCTGAAGAAAATAAAAATTAATATAAAAGATGACTTCAAATGAAAGAATGTATTAATTAGCGTCATTATTCAATTAATCACATCATTATATTTTAAAACTAACATTCAGGCAAATAATCCATAGATACACTTAATCGGTGTAAAATGAAAGAAAAAGATGGATTTATAGAGGGAAAAAAAGTACATATATCTTTATATTGATGTATTTTTTCAATGAAAAGAAGCATAAAGGTATAGAGAAACAGACGTTTTTAATAAAACAAGTTTTCATCAAAGTATTTACTATAAAATTATTCATTAATTCGGTTTATAGGATTTTATAAATATAATTTCATAAATAAATATATTTTTCTTTTACTCTTATTTTTTTGCAATGTGTGTATTTTAAGGCCATAATTTAGCAATACTAATTTCTGTAACTATATATTCCAATTCTCATCATATTAGATTATTTTAAGTTATAATATGTCGATTGAGCTGTATTGATGTGTGTATCGAGTTAATAATTTTGTATAAGCAGCGGGAAAATATTGGTAAAATAAATGATATTTTGATCGAATAAATGCCTTTTTAATTATATATATATATTCTATCGCTTGGGAAAGTGCAGAAAATTGTAATAAGTGAATAATTATTTAAAAAAAAAATTTAAATATATACTGTTTTATTTCATAGGCTAAAAAAAGTATTTTGAATTAAAATTTCATTATATATATTTCTATTTAAAAGCAATGGATTTTGGCATATAAATTCTTGATCAAAAATCTTCGATATTCACAGAAGGGTGTGTTTATATTATTATTTTATATTTTTGGATACGAAATACTCTGTGGTTCTTAGTAGTTCTAGATTGTTTTGTTTACGTCAATTTCCAGTAACTTTTTAATATTAGTGAAAGCGGTGGCTTGTATATTTATTTTAAAAGCACGTTTGCAATTATTTTTATTCATATTTAATTTTATTTCAGTTATTTTAAGTTAAGCACATATAGTAAGTTCAGCGATGTTAGCTGCCGAAAACTTTCTTTTGAAGCCACTAATGAAATTTGCCAGCCCATGGAGCCGGGTTTTAAGTACATCATCTCGACCAAAAACCGGTGTTTTAATGTTGAATATGGGCGGGCCTAGCACTCTTAAAGAAGTGGAAAATTTTTTATGTAGATTATTTACAGACAAAGATATAATGTCATTACCAAGTCAAAATTTGTTAGGTCCTTTAATTGCAAAGCGTCGAACGCCAAAAATAGCAGAAAAATACGCAGAAATCGGTGGAGGTTCACCAATTAGAAAATGGACAGAAACTCAAGGCAAACTCTTAGTAGAGAAATTGGATCAATTATCACCAGCAACTGCACCTCATAAATATTATCTTGGCTTTCGCTATGCCCCACCACTCATTGAAGATGCCCTTGAAGAAATATCAAAAGATAACCCTGAAAGAATCATAGCATTTTCCCAATATCCACAATATAGTTGTTCTACAACTGGAAGTAGCCTTAACCATCTTGCAAAACTACTTAAGAACAGCTCAATTGATAATTCAAAATGGAGTATAATTGATAGATGGGCAACTCACCCAGGATTGGCATCTGTTTTTGCTAATTTGATTAAAGAAGAGCTTCAACATTTTCCGGAATCAGTTAGAGACAAAGTAGTTATTTTGTTCTCAGCTCATTCCCTACCTATGAAGGTAGTAACAGTGGGTGATCCATATCCAGCAGAAGTTGCGGCTACAGTTCACAATGTGATGGACCAATTGGAATATAGCCATCCCTATAGATTGGTATGGCAATCAAAGGTGGGACGATTAGCATGGCTACCTCCAAGAACAGATGAATCCATGAGAGGCCTTGTTAGACAAGGCCGTCGCAATATGATCATGGTTCCCATTACATTTGTTAATGAACATATTGAAACTCTTCATGAGATGGATATTGAGTATGGTCAAGATCTTGTCAAAGAGATTGGTGTTGAACAATTCCGACGTGTAAAGGCACCGAATGATCATCCTCTCTTCATCCAGACTCTGGCAGATGTGGTGAAGAAACATCTTGACTCCAAGTTGCCTTATCTTCCACAGCTTACAATGAGATGTCCTGGATGTTGCAAGGAATCTTGTATGATGACTCGGGAATGGATGGCTACATTGGGCTGAGTGACGATGGTTTGTAAATATTGTTTAGCTCATATATTCCTCTATAGCTTTGTTATCAAGTCTATATATATTATTGTGTGTGTTGAAGATGGGAATAAAAACATTGTAAATTTATTCAATCACTTCTCTAGCTCTACTTAATAGTCTCCTCTACAAGCTTGATATCTTCTTCTTTCTTATCTCCACTCAATCATATTAGGGTATTAAGCTTGTAGAGCTTATTGATGGTGTCTGCTGGGGATGAGTAGAGCACATCATTGGATGAGTCAATCCAGTCAAAAGGACAACCATCATGATTGGGTGAAGTAGAATGTGTCTGTCTTTGTCATTAAGACTGGAAGCACTACTCAGTAGCAGGCCACTGACTTAGCTCCAAAAGAAATGGCCGCCTCTGACATGAGGAACAGACGCCACGTGCAGCCGCTCTTAACATGGAGTACAAAGCTGTTCATCCTGTATACCTGGAGCCCTTACAGGGTACTATCAGCCGGGCCAGCTGAGCCCAGGTATTTTAGTGAGCTTGTTACTGCTCCTCCTCCTCCTTTTTCATCCGGGATTGGGACCAGCAAAGGCGGAGTTATATATCATATCCAAATATGATTGAGTAGAGATAAGAAAGAAAGATTTTACTTCTCTCTATCCCCATGTACGAGGTGTGTTCAAAAAGTATCGCGACTTTTGAATTTTCGCGGGTTACGTATATTCGAATTTCGATCTTTTTGTGGCTTTATGTTGGTACTTATGTCTCTCACTTATGCCGACAAGCTCGGCCATATTGAATGTTCACTTAATTGTTGACAGCTGCTTTGCTTACGGGTGTTTTGGATCGTCTTCGATTTTTACCTATTAAAAAAATGTATCAAAGAATCTGTATCAAATTTTGTGTGAAAAACGAAATTAAGTGCGCGGATGCATTCCGAATGTTGACTGTGGCATACGGAGATGCTACCTTGGACCGAAGCAACGTTTATCGGTGGTACAAAATGCTCTCAGAAGGCTGAGAAGATGTGAACGACGAAGAGCGTGCCGGACGCCCGAGCACTTCAACAACAGACAAAAAAATTAATGAAGTGGAGAAAATGATATTGGCCAATCGTCGAATCACCGTTAGAGAAGTTGCTGAGGACCTAAACATATCGATTGGCTCGTGCCATTCGATTTTTATGAATGATTTGGGCATGAGACGAGTCGCCGCGAAATTCGTACCAAAATTGCTCAATTGCGACCAAAAACAGCATCGCATGAACATTGCTAATGAGATGTTGGACTCTGTCCGCGACGATCCAAATGTGCTCCAGAGGGTCATAACTGGTGAGGAAGCGTGGGCTTATGGTTATGACGTGGAAACCAAAGCTCAATCATCTCAATGGAAGCTGCCTCACGAACCAAGACCGAAAAAAGCGCGCCAAGTTTGGTCGAATGTGAAAGTTTTCCTGACAGTTTTCTTCGATTGCAGGGGCGTGGTGCATCATGAGTTCTTGCCACAGGGTAGAACGGTCAATAAGGAATATTACCTGAAAGTTATGCGCAATTTGCGCGAAGCAATCCGCCAGAAACGCCCGGATTTGTGGAAGAACAAAAATTGGCTTTTGCAGCACGATAACGCCCCTGCTCACACATCTTTGCTTGTGCGCGACTTTTTGGCCAAAAACAACACACTAATTATGCCGCAGCCACCGTATCCCCCAGATCTGACCCCCTGTGACTTTTTCTTGTTCCCTAAACTGAAGAGGCCCATGAAAGGACGACGTTACGCTACGCTTGACGAGATAAAGACGGCATCGAAGGAGGAGCTGAAAAAGATTTTAAAAAATGATATTTTGAAGTGCTTCGAAGATTGGAAAAACCGTTGGCACAAGTTATAATATCTCATGGGGATTACTTTGAAGGGGACAAAATAGGTATTCATGAATAAATAAATAAATTTTGAAAAAACACAAAAGTCGCGATACTTTTTGAACACACCTCGTACAGGAGGACTCTTGTTTTTATATTTTTTATTATTATCCCATTGTATAATTATACAAGGTCATGGAGACTATATTCATTTATCAAATTCACAATCTTGGTAGGGTTGGAATATAGGTTCTGTCTTGAGGCTCCCATACATTCCAAGAGGTGGTCTGGTGAGATCTCTTTGGTCTTGCAGATAGTGCATTGTGGGAAGGTCTTTACATCATCCTGGAAGAGGAGTGGTCTTGTGTGGCCAGTTAAAGTCCAGAACACTATTGTAGAAATGTCAAGTAATATACAATATAGAAAGGCATTTGAAAATTAGCTCGCATGTGTTTCTTTAGAACGAAAAATCGAAATTTATTTCAAGGAGAAAAAACGATTATTTCTAACCTTAGAGATGAAATATGAAAGGATGAATTTTGAAGAGTAATAATAAACGGAAAAATAAAGTGTCCAGGGATGGGAATCGAGCCCACAGTGTTCTGCTTACCGGGCCCATGTCCACTAGGCTACCATGGACATATTTTTCCGTTCGTAAATATCATAAAGTAATTTATAATACAATATAATGCGGCTTATGATTGTACTAGCCGAATGACCCGGGCAACGCCCGTGTTTTACCCGATTGAATGTTTTTATTCAAATACTATTTGTTACAATTATAAATTGGCGCCTTAAATAAATGCATATATTAGTTAATAACTATAGCCTATGTGCTTTATCTGTCTATGTACTGTTGGCTTCCGTAGGCGTCTCATACTGGGAAAAAGAAAGAGAGGATTCCATTTAGTTATTAACTAATATATGCATTTATTTAAGGAGCGACCCGCTCCAACACAATAGTTACAAAAACGAAAAAGCGAGTGGGGGAGGCATGATGGGGGGGAGGGGGGGCAAAGGTGGCGTGATCGTAGCCAACCAATAGAAGGGCGCCATTCCAAAAAAAAAAGCAAACGGTGACAGAGTTGATTAGGAGATGAAGAATGAAGCTCGTAACTGTATATAGAATTATAAATATACAGTATAACCTTGTTAATTTGACATTTTATCTATAGGATGCATTAACATGTCATCTGTTATAAGAAATTTGAAATATTTTAAATCCTAGGAAGGTATCTAAAGATGAGAATTCAATATATAGGCTATTCACATCAAAAACTAAAAAAAACAAACAATATATCAATTTTACTCTCTCTCTCTAAATCGATAATCAATTTTATGTAGTTATTTTTCTTATCACTAGGGAGCAGCACTAGTAGGAATAATAACTACAAATATTTGTATATTTGACTGATTGATATTGCAGCACACTTCTTTTTGAAGCTAAATTTATCTAAATATTCAGTTTTCCTAACACACATGTAACTTATACTGCACTTTGATAATATACAGTGGAAGAAGGGTTCATTAATTTGGCAAGGATTTTTGTAATGAAGAAAAAGATTGGGTAGGAGAGAAAGTAGAAGCTATCAAATGATTATAAATGGAGAGCTAAATCCAGAGAACTTTCTTTACTAGAACTGCAGGCAGCCAGTTAGACTGGGACCACCTAGATAACTACTCATTTAAAGACCATCAGAGTATGTTTTTGCCAGAGTCAAAAGGAGAGTATAAGAATGCTACATATTATATGAATAACACTAGTAACCTATTATCTAACTATCATCAACATTAATTGCTGGAGAGATATTCCAAATATTCAGTAATATCAAATAAACAGTTTAAAGGAATGTATGTCATACTTATTATTAAATCTATATACTTATTGGCTAGAGCATTTTCCACCAAGTGCATATGTATAAAAATGGTGTTTCTATTCAAATATTATTCGCTACAATTATAAATTATGACCTTTGTTATTAATGATATAATATTTGGAGAAAAATCAGGTTTGCACATTGTTGCCAGGCAGGGCCTGTTTACTTTTTTTTCTTAAACAATAACGGTATGTAAAACGAAAATTAAAATTATACCGCGAATGTTTCTTTTTAAAAATCGAAATTTATTTTCAAAGAGAAATAGCGACATTTCTAACTTTGAGGATGAGGTATGGAAAGGTGAAACATGAAGAGTAATGGAGAACGGAAAAATAAAAAGTGTTCAGGGGCGGGAATCGAACCCACACCCTTCTGCTTACGGTAAGCAGAAGGGTGTGGGTTCGATTCCCGCCCCTGGACACTTTTTATTTTTCCGTTCTCCATTACTCTTCATGTTTCACCTTTCCATACCTCATCCTCAAAGTTAGAAATGTCGCTATTTCTCTTTGAAAATAAATTTCGATTTTTAAAAAGAAACATTCGCGGTATAATTTTAATTTTCGTGTTACAATCATCAGCCGCGTTATATTGTAAAATAACGGTATGTGGAGTTTTCAGGTTGCAAAATGTTCTTTCTTCAAACCTAGGCCTTTAGCGACAGACTACTTAAACGAAGCAAACAAATTCCACCATTAGCTTTCACTCTTTGGAACCCTAGTGACACTCCCCCCCCCCCCCCCCCCCCCTGTTCCCACACACACACAAACACATGCACGCTCACTTCCCTACTAGCATTCCTTTCTTTACCACATCTGTTAGCGATATATAGTTCATTAGGGAAATATTACACTGGAATAGGTTTGTTACAGATCCAGTGCCTTTTTTTGTGTGTGCGTTTTAATTATAATTTTATTTGAAGATATTGAGAGGGAGGCCTTCAAATGTGAGAAAGCCGTGGAAGAAGACGCCCGCCTCCCCCCCCGCGGCGCGAGCGGCGGTGGTGGTCACGCCCATGATGCAACTTCCGCCCTCCCTCACCCCCCTTTTTTTTTTTTGTTCTTCTTTGTTCTCAACTTGTCGACGCCTGCTCGCGTCTTGAGATCCCAAAACTCTATCTCTCTCTTTTGGAATAATTCTTTTCCTGTAATTTTTGTATCAATTATAAATACATTTTCATTCTTCACAGCAATCATTGAGTTGCAATAGTTTTAATTTATTCTATGCTGGTTACACCGTCCAGTGATTCGAATTTCTTTGTTCAAAGCTCGACATTTTTTGGCGTCCGCGACAGGACGGTGCAACAGCATATTTTGTAACTCAAAATGAATCGCCTCAAGAAAGGAAGAAGGCCTGTTCGTGGCCAAATCACAAAGCTCATCAACAGTGTTGAAACAGCCCTGAAGAAGCCAGTAGAAGAACTGGACAAGACAGACTTGAGGGTCTCAGCACTACAGCTTGAAGATTTATGTCGAGATCTTCATGAATGGGATGAGAAAGTAACCGAGGCCATGTTGGATGAAGAAGTGACTGAAGCTGATCAGGACAAAGAATATGATGAACGTCTGAGGTACGACAGACTTATCAAAAGGATGAGAGAAGAGTTAGAAAAGGAACTGAATCCGAAGAAAGGTGTGTCGCCCCAGCCTGATGAAACATCTTCGGAAACGAGCAACAGTACAAGCCGGAGAAGAGTTCTGCTTCCCAAGAGAAAACTCCCATAGTTTGGAGGTGATGTACGGGAATGGATAACCTTCTGGTCATGGTTTGAAGACATCCACAACGACGAGGATCTCTCAGACTCAGATAAGTACCAATATCTTGTAGACTGCATGTTGGAAAATTCCGAAGCTCAGCAACTAGTTCTAAGTTATCCTGTCTCAGGAAAGAATTATGCTTCGGTAATCAAAGATCTTAAAGAAAGATTTGGGCGAGATAACATGCTAATAAAGGTCTATGTTCGAGATCTATTGTGGTTGGTCATCCGAAGTGCACAAGAGAGAAAGGTCAACTTTAAAGATCTTGTGACAAAGTTGAACTCTCAAATTAGGCATTTAAGTATGCTTGGTGTAATGACGGACAAGTGTGCCGATATATTGTATCCGGTAGTTGAATCATGTCTACCGGAGGATGTCCTCATCTCATGGCAGCGCAGCAGCGAACCGGAAGACCTAGAAAGCTTGATGAAATTTCTTCGTCGTGAGGTCAATCAGACTAAGGATAGAGAAATGGCCTACAATAAGCATTCAGATTCCTTAGCTCAGCCTACACCAGGGAAGATAGAGACGAAGAAAAGAAGTTTCAATGCAAGGCGTGAAATTGCTACAACCTCTGGATTTATGCATTCCGACATCTCACCAACACTGCGTGAGAAATTTAAATGCATTTTCTGCGACAATGGTCATCCAAGTCAAGACTGTCGAAAAGGAATGAAAATGGGCATGGACCAGAAAAATGAGAAAATCAAGAACTACAAAAGATGTTTCAAATGTCTGCTTCCAGGCCACAGAAGCAGGCAATGTAAAAAGAAAGTGCGCTGTGATTTCTGCAAAAGGGATGGGCATTATGCCATCATGTGTAGAGGTGTACATCATGCTGAAACTGAAATAAAGAGTCCACAACGACCACAGAATTCAACGCCAACTCCAAGTTCGAGTGATATAGCTACGGTGAACGAGATGTCCAACTGTGTAAGCACCAAAGCATGCCTTGAGACATTATTAGTGAAAGTTTGGGGTCCTAAAGGTAGCAAAGTGGTACGGGCAGTAATTGATAGTGGATCATCCCAATCGTACATTTTGGAACACATTGTAAAGGATTTGGGTGTTCCTATCATGGGAGAAGAAGAGCTTGATCATTAAATATTTGGTGGGATCAGGTATACTGATCGACATCGGATCTACTGCCTGACTCTATCAAGTATTGAGAAAGATAGATGCATTTCATGTCCGGCATCGGCCACTAATCAAATAGCCAGATGTATAAGAAAGCCTACATTTGGTTCATGGGCCCGCGAACTTGCGTCAAAGAAGATACAGCTCTCAGCATTTAAAGCCGAAAGTGATGTGGTAGAGCTTCTCCTCGGTGCAGACATTAACCCAAAAATAGCTACAGCCAATATGATAAGATTATCGGATGATCTTATTGCTCGAGAAACATTGCTAGGTTGGGTAGTTCAAGGCAAAACGGAAGGAAAATTCCCAGATAAAAATCCTAACCAGGTTGATAACAGTATGCTGATCACATCTTTAATGACACAAGAAATAAAGGTTTCCGATTTATGGTCTCTGGAAAATATTGGAGTCATGGATAACGGGCAAGCAGAGTCAAAGAAAGAGACAGATCAGGCTATTATGGATAATTTTCGGACTGAAACAAAGCGATTGGAATCTGGTAGACACGAGGTGCACCTTCCATGGATAGAACCAGCCCAGAAGCTGAAAGAAAATAAAAGCCATGCCGAGAAAAGACTCCGGAAGATGACAGAGGATCTAAAGAAAAGAGGCTTTTATCACCATTACAACAAGATATTTGAAGAATGGGAGGAAAATGGGATAATCGAAAGAATCCAGTCAGATAAAGATGATACACTAGAATACTTTCTACCACACCGAGCAGTAGTGAAATCTGGTAGCAGCACGACACCAGTACGACCGGTTTTTGATGCTTCCTGTAAGACAAAGGGTGGATGGTCTCTGAATGATTGTTTGGCGAAGGGACCCAACTTATTGGAGCTCATTCCGGATGTCATGCTGAGATTTCGACTCAATAAAATCGGCGTAATAGCAGACATAGAAAAGGCCTTCCTTCAAATATCAGTGGCAAAAGAAGACAGGCAATTTTTGAGATTTCTATGGTGGGAGGACGGCAAGCAAGAGAATCTTCGGATTTATCAACACAAGAGAGTGGTGTTCGGAGTTATACATCAAGTCCTTTCCTCCTAGCTGCTACATTGAAGTTACACTTGGAGCAATATGAAAGAGAAGTAATCCCATTGCTAAAATGTATGTACATGGACAACTGCGTCAATAGTGTTACTTCGTTAGAAGAGGCACAAGTCTTTCAACAGCAGTCTATTGACCTGCTCAGCCCAGCAGGATTCAATCTAAGAGAGTGGCAGATGGGAGGCCCCAGCATAGTTAACAGTGAGAATGTTTCTGTGCTAGGTATGAAATGGGACACAGCTGATGACACTTTGACAATTTCGGATAAGCTAATGATGACTCCAACCTACAAGTCATTGGATCAAGAGAATGATGCCGAAATAGAAAATCAGACTCATAAATTGACAAAGAGGATTATGCTATCGGAGGCCCATGCGGTGTTTGACCCTCTTGGATTGTTTTCTCCATTCACCATAGTGCCAAAGATCATCCTACAACAATGTTGGAAGTCCGAGTTGAAATGGGATCAGCCGGTCCCAGAGGACATTGTGAAGAAGTTTGTAGAATGGCAGAGTCAAATTCCCGAATTGTTGTCTGCCAGGATTCCAAGATGGGTGATGAGAGATGGGTTTGAACAGGCATCACTGCATGTGTTTTGCGATGCAATTCAAGATGCCTATGCAACCTGCATTTACTTAAGAACAGTGAAAAATAAAGAAGTAAATGTACAACTCTTCGCATCAAAGGCAAGAGTAGCACCCAAAAAGAAACTTACTCTTCCGAGATTAGAATTAATGTCATGCCTCATCGGATCCAGATTGACTAAGCAAGTCATGAAGATTATATCGAAATCGATTGCAATACCAGAGACAAATATTTGGTTTTGGACGGACTCCTCAACTGCACTTCGTTGGATCCAAAATGAGAAACCGTGGGCAACATTTGTCAGAAACAGAGTCAACGAAATCTGTTCTATTTCGAAGAAAGAAAATTGGCATCATGTGTCAGGGGTAAACAATCCAGCTGACCTTCCATCACGTGGGAGCAGTGTAAAGAAATTGATAGAGCATAAATGGTGGGAGGGACCCTCTTTTCTCTGGGGAGAAGAAGCAAGCTGGAATCAATTTGATCCGATTTTTGATGAAGAAGAAATCAATAAGGAATTGAAGAAGACGGTAAACATCGCCGTCAACAGCACGAAAGATAATTTCATGGACAAACTTGAGAGGTATGGAGATTATCATCGTATAGTACGGATTGTTGCTTATTTACTGCGTTTTAAAAGGAAGACCATCTCAGATCAATCGCGACCCGGACAACATGATAAGATGTCAAAAGAAATCTCTGTAGGAGAATTTGAAGAAGCTGAAAAGGTAGTATTACGGCATATCCAACTAATAAGTTTTGGGAAAGATGACAAGCGAATAAACAAGCTCAATGCTTTTACAGATGAATATGGACTATATCGAATCAAGAGTCAACTGTATTTTGGAGAAGACGACTATGATACAAGATGCCCAATAGTTCTTCCGGGTGAAAACCAAGTAGTCAAGCTTTTGATTCGAAAGGAGCACGAGATGATGTCCCATGCCGGGATTCAAACAACTCAACAACTGGTGAGACGTCGTTTTTGGATTCTAAAATGCAAGAAAACCATAAGAAGTATCATCTCTGCATGTGCTACGTGTCGTCGTTACAATTCCAAGAGAGTTCAGACTGAGAGCATTCCAATTCAGGAAACAGGATCGGATCAACACCAGCATTTGGAGTGATAGGTGTGGATCTAGCTGGACCTTTGACTGAGACTGGTGGAAAGAAAATATGGGTAGTGTTGTACACCTGTGCTGTGTACAGAGCTGTACATTTGGAGCTCACAAAAACAGTGTCTACTGAAGGATTTCTTGACACTTTTCGAAGATTTGTTGCAAGACTTGGTAGACCGAGCATTGTGTATTCTGACAACGGCCTCAATTTTGTCGATGCAATAACTTATTCAAGAAAGTTAATTGGAATGATGTCCTACGTTATGCCACCGTACAACGTATTAAGTGGAATTTCAACCCCCCAACAGCAGCATTTTGGGGAGGATGGTGGGAACGCCTTGTGGGTCTCATGAAGCAACTGATCCGAAAAGTATTGGGAGACAAAACAGTCTCATATGAAGAACTACAGACTGTGATATGTGAAGTGGAGTCAGCAATGAATTCGAGACCTTTGACCGCGATCAGTGAAGAATCTGGCTTGGTACCTATAACACCTGCCAAATTCATGTGTGACAACGCATCATGATTATTTGTACCTGAAGCGGACATTGTCGACTCTAAGTTCCTCAAAGAAAGTCACGTAAAAATACAAAAATTACGCGAGACAATTCGACAAAGATTTAGAAAAGAGTACTTAGGGTTTCTGCGACAAAATACTAGAAACAAGACAAAGTCAATTAAAGAAGGCGATGTTGTACTCATGGAGGTTGATAACAAAAAGCGAACAGAATGGCCAATCGGAGTTATTGAGAAGACCTACCAGGGAAAAGATGGCATCGTTAGAGTCGCTATAATAAAAACTAAGCGTGGAAATTTTTTGCGACCTGTTCAACGGTTGTTCTTTCTTGAATCAAGCGAAAACCATTCTAAAGAAGATTTCGGAAAAGGACGTGATCTAGAGAAAGAGAAGATAAATCTTGACGCACCAAGTATATCGCAACGGAGCATCCGAGGGAAAGATTCACCTGTTATCACAAGATCAGGGAGAATCGTTAAGCCGCCTGACAGATATTGATCATAGTGAATCCAGAAGAATAATTACTCCATAATTATTGGTGGGAGTATGTTACAGATCCAGTGCCTTTTTTTATGTGTGCATTTTAATTATAATTTTATTTGAAGATATTAAGAGGGAGGCCTTCAAAATGTTAGAAAGCCGTGGAAGAAGACGCCCGCCTCCCCCCCCCCCCCCCGCGGCGCGAGCGGCGGCGGTGGTCACGCCCATGATGCAACTTCCGCCCTCCCTCACCCCCCATTTTTTTTGTTCTTCTTTGTTCTCAACTTGTCGACGCCTGCTCGCGTCTTGAGATCCCAAAACTCTATCTTTCTCTTTTGGAATAATTCTTTTCCTGTAATTTTTGTATCAATTATAAATAAATTTTCATTCTTCATAGCAATCATTGAGTTGCAATAGTTTTAATTTATTCTATGCTGGTTACACCGTCCAGTGATTCGAATTTCTTTGTTCAAAGCTCGACAAGGTTATTTATTCCACCATTTTGTTTTACTTTATAACCTATTTATTATTTTTTTTTTAATTGAAAATATTTCCAAACTAGTAAGAACTTATGATGACTCGCATTCACAAAAACCAGGATCATTTATTAATCCTAGAACGTGTTTTAGCGTACATGGAATTCCCAGATTCCTGGAAACTGATAATGGGCCAAACTTTACGTCCAGGGACTTTAAAGACTTTCAAAAGAAGTGGTTGTTCGACCACCAGACATCAAGTCCTCTATATCCTAAATCAAACGGATTAGCAGAGAGAGCGGTACAGACAGCCAAGAACCTCATCAGGAAGTGTTTGGATTCAGGACAAGAAGTGGAACTAGCACTTTTGAACTTTTACAACACTCCTAGAGATGGTCTTCCTTCAACAGCTCAGTGTCTGTTCAGTCGCAGGAACAGAACCCTCCTTCCCACTAGCACTCATCAGTTGGAACCAGAAATCCAAAAGGGACATACACAATACCTAAGAAATAAGCGGGAGAAGTAGAAAACACACCACGATAAGACAGCTAAGACAACGCGAAGCATCAAGGAAGGTGAAAAGATAATGCTGAAACAGCATCACCGTGAATGGATCCCTGCCAGAGTTACCCAAGAAGTAGCTCCAAGATCATATAAAGTGCAAACACTTACTGGTGAGTACCGCCGCAACAGCTCCTTCATGCGACACACGAATCTGGAGAGTCCAAAGCAACAGCGAAGAAGAATCCCGAGAATCCTGAAGATCCCCAAGTCAACTCTACAGGAAGGACCTGGCCCGAGCGGTGTTAAGGAACAGGCTCAAGTTCCGAAGAACTCAATACTTCTCCGAGAGCATTCTCAGGCCAGGAACCCAGGAGTGATCACCAGAACGCGGAGCACAAGAACGGCACCCTGCCCATTACAACAAGGTCCAGGCTGATCATCAAGCCACCCAAACGATTTGAAGAATGAATTTCTTCAAAGGGGGGGATGTAACGGCAGCTGGCATGCCTATATAGTAAATTATCATTGTGAGCACATTATCATCACTGATGGTACTCTGTGCAGTTTCCTTTTGACGGATTGTGATATATATCGACATGTAAACTTATATCTAATAATTAATATATTATATCTGATGTTAGCCTAAAAGAAATAAAGACTTTCTTTTAAACTTCCAAGTACTTCTTGCTGATTAACGTCAACCAACAAATACAGGACTTACAAGGTATATTTATATATAAGGTACCTGAAGAAAATGAATATTAATATAAAAGATGACTTTTCAAATGAAAGAATGTATTAATTAGCGTCATTATTCAATTAATCACATCATTATATTTTAAAACTAACATTCAAGCAAATAATCCAAGATACACTTAATCAGTGTAAAATGATAGAAAAAGGTGGATTTATAGAGAGAAAAAAGTACATATATCTTTATATTGATGTATTTTTTCAATGAAAAGAAGCATAAAGGTATAGAGAAACAGACGTTTTTAATAAAACAAGTTTTCATCAAAGTATTTACTATAAAATTATTCATTAATTAGGTTTACAGGATTTTATAAATATTATTTCATAAATAAATCTTTTTTTTCTTTTATTCTTTTTTTTTTTGCAATGTGTGTATTTTAAGGCCATAATTTAGCAATACTAATTTCTGTAACTATATATTCCAATTATCATCATATTAGATTATTTTAAGTTATAATATTTTGATTGAGATGTATTGGTGTGTGTATCGAGTTAATAATTTTGTATAAGCAGCGGGAAAATATTGGTAAAATAAATGATATTTTGATCCAATACATGCCTTTTTAATTATATATATATATATTATATCGCTTGGGAAAGTGCAGAAAATTGTAATAAGTGAATAATTATTTAAAAAATAAAAAAAAATTAAATATATACTGTTTGATTTCATAAGCTAAAAAAAGTATTTTGAATTAAAATTTCATTATATATATTTCTATTTAAAAGCAATGGATTTTGGCGTATAAATTCTTGACCAAAAATCTTCGATATTCACAGAAGGGTGGGTTTAAATTATTATTTTATATTTTTGGATACGAAATACTCTGTGGTTCTTAGTAGCTCTAGATTGTTTTGTTTACGTCAATTTCCAGTAACTTTTTAATATTGGTGAAAGCGGTGGTTTGAATATTTTATTTTAAAAGCACGTTTGCAATTATTTTTATTCTTATTTAATTTTTTTCAGTTATTTTAAGTTAAGCACATATAGTAAGTTTAGCGATGTTAGCTGCCGAAAACTTTCTTTTGAAGCCACTAATGAAATTTGCCAGCCCATGGAGCCGGGTTTTAAGTACATCATCTCGACCAAAAACCGGTGTTTTAATGTTGAATATGGGCGGGCCTAGCACTCTTAAAGAAGTGGAAAATTTTCTATGTAGATTATTTACAGACAAAGATATAATGTCATTACCAAGTCAAAATTTGTTAGGTCCTTTAATTGCAAAGCGTCGAACTCCAAAAATAGCAGAAAAATACGCTGAAATCGGTGGAGGTTCACAAATTAGAAAATGGACAGAAACTCAAGGAAAACTCTTAGTAGAGAAATTGGATCAATTATCACCAGCAACTGCACCTCATAAATATTATGTTGGCTTTCGCTATGCCCCACCACTCACTGAAGATGCCCTTGAAGAAATATCAAAAGATAACCCTGAAAGAATCGTAGCATTTTCCCAATATGCACAATATAGTTGTTCTACAACTGGAAGTAGCCTTAACCATCTTGCAAAACTACTTAAGAACAGCTCAATTGATAATTCAAAATGGAGTATAATTGATAGATGGGCAACTCACCCAGGATTGGCATCTGTTTTTGCTAATTTGATTAAAGAAGAGCTTCAACATTTTCCGGAATCAGTTAGAGACAAAGTAGTTATTTTGTTCTCAGCTCATTCCCTACCTATGAAGGTAGTAACAGTAGGTGATCCATATCCAGCAGAAGTTGCGGCTACAGTTCACAATGTGATGGACCAATTGGAATATAGCCATCCCTATAGATTGGTATGGCAATCAAAGGTGGGACCATTAGCATGGCTACCTCCAGCTACAGATGAATCCATGAGAGGCCTTGTTAGACAAGGTCGTCGTAATATGATCATGGTTCCCATTACATTTGTTAATGAACATATCGAAACTCTTCATGAGATGGATATTGAGTATGGTCAAGATCTTGCCAAAGAGATTGGTGTTGAACAATTCCGACGTGTAAAGGCACCGAATGATCATCCTCTCTTCATCCAGACTCTGGCAGATGTGGTGAAGAAACATCTCGACTCCAAGTTGCCTTATCTTCCACAGCTTACAATGAGATGTCCTGGATGTTGCAAGGAATCTTGTATGATGACTCGGGAATGGATGACTACATTGGGCTGATGACGGTGGTTTGTAAATATTGTTTAGCTCATATATTCCTCTATAGCTTTGTTATCAAGTCTATATATATTATCATGTGTGTTGAAGATGGGAATAAAAATATCGTAGATTTATTCAATCTGATCACTTCTCTAGCTTTACTCAAAAGTCTCAAGCTCTACAAGCTTGATACCCTCTTCTTCTTTCTTATCTCCACTCAATCATATTAGGGTATCAAGTTATGACCCTTGATGGTGTCTGTTTGACAACCATCATAACTGGGTAAAGTAGAATGTGTCTGCCTTGGTCATTAAGACTGGAAGCACTACTCAGTGGCAAGCTGACTTAGCTCCAAAAGAAATGGCCGCCTCTGACATGAGGAACAGACGCCATGTACAGCCGCTCCTAACATGGAGTACAAACACTGCTCATCCTGTATCCCTGGATTAGGAGCCCTTACAGGGTACTATCAGCTGAGCCCAGGTTTTTTTAGCAAGCTTGTTACTGCTCCCCCTCCTCCTTTTTCATCCGGGCTTAGGACCGGCAAAGACGGAGTTGCTTGATACCCTAATATGATTGAGTAGAGATAAGATAGAATATTTTACCTTTCTCTTTCCCCATGTACAGGAAGACTATTTTTTATATATATTTATTATTATCCCATTGTATAATTATACAAGGTCATGGAGACTATATTCATAGATCAAATTCACAATCTTGGTCGGGTTGGAATATAGGTTCTGTCTTGAGGCTTCCATACATTCCAAGAGGTGGTCTGGTGAGTCCTCTTTGGTCCTGTAGATGGTGCATTGTGGGAAGGTCTTTACATCATCCTGGAAGAGGAGTGGTCTTGTGTGGCCAGTTAAAGTCCAGAACACTATTGTAGAAATGTCAAGTAATATACAATATAGAAAGGCATTTGAAAATTA
>CP092869.1:82676346-82694651 GCA_030710605.1 Cordylochernes scorpioides | reverse complement strand
TGATATATATCCACATGTAAACTTATGTCTAATAATTAATATATTATATCCGATGTTAGCCTAAAAGAAATAAAGACTTTCTTTTAAACTTCCAAGTACTTCTTGCTGATTAACGTCAACCAACAAATACAGGACGTTACAAGGTAAATATATATAAGGTACCTGAAGAAAATAAAAATTAATATAAAAGATGACTTCAAATGAAAGAATGTATTAATTAGCGTCATTATTCAATTAATCACATCATTATATTTTAAAACTAACATTCAGGCAAATAATCCATAGATACACTTAATCAGTGTAAAATGAAAGAAAAAGATGGATTTATAGAGGAAAAAAAAGTACATATATCTTTATATTGATGTATTTTTTCAATGAAAAGAAGCATAAAGGTATAGAGAAACAGACGTTTTTAATAAAACAAGTTTTCATCAAAGTATTTACTATAAAATTATTCATTAATTCGGTTTATAGGATTTTATAAATATAATTTCATAAATAAATTTTTTTTTTCTTTTACTCTTATTTTTTTGCAATGTGTGTATTTTAAGGCCATAATTTAGCAATACTAATTTCTGTAACTATATATTCCAATTCTCATCATATTAGATTATTTTAAGTTATAATATGTCGATTGAGCTGTATTGGTGTGTGTATCGAGTTAATAATTTTGTATAAGCAGCGGGAAAATATTGGTAAAATAAATGATATTTTGATCGAATATATGCCTTTTTAATTATATATATATATATTCTATCGCTTGGGAAAGTGCAGAAAATTGTAATAAGTGAATAATTATTAAAAAAAAAAATTAAATATATACTGTTTTATTTCATAGGCTAAAAAAAGTATTTTGAATTAAAATTTCATTATATATATTTCTATTTAAAAGCAATGGATTTTGGCATATAAATTCTTGATCAAAAATCTTCGATATTCACAGAAGGGTGTGTTTATATTATTATTTTATATTTTTGGATACGAAATACTCTGTGGTTCTTAGTAGTTCTAGATTGTTTTGTTTACGTCAATTTCCAGTAACTTTTTAATATTAGTGAAAGCGGTGGCTTGAATATTTATTTTAAAAGCACGTTTGCAATTATTTTTATTCTTATTTAATTTTTTTCAGTTATTTTAAGTTAAGCACATATAGTAAGTTTAGCGATGTTAGCTGCTGAAAACTTTCTTTTGAAGCCACTAATGAAATTTGCCAGCCCATGGAGCCGGGTTTTAAGTACATCATCTCGACCAAAAACCGGTGTTTTAATGTTGAATATGGGCGGGCCTAGCACTCTTAAAGAAGTGGAAAATTTTTTATGTAGATTATTTACAGACAAAGATATAATGTCATTACCAAGTCAAAATTTGTTAGGTCCTTTAATTGCAAAGCGTCGAACGCCAAAAATAGCAGAAAAATACGCAGAAATCGGTGGAGGTTCACCAATTAGAAAATGGACAGAAACTCAAGGCAAACTCTTAGTAGAGAAATTGGATCAATTATCACCAGCAACTGCACCTCATAAATATTATCTTGGCTTTCGCTATGCCCCACCACTCATTGAAGATGCCCTTGAAGAAATATCAAAAGATAACCCTGAAAGAATCATAGCATTTTCCCAATATCCACAATATAGTTGTTCTACAACTGGAAGTAGCCTTAACCATCTTGCAAAACTACTTAAGAACAGCTCAATTGATAATTCAAAATGGAGTATAATTGATAGATGGGCAACTCACCCAGGATTGGCATCTGTTTTTGCTAATTTGATTAAAGAAGAGCTTCAACATTTTCCGGAATCAGTTAGAGACAAAGTAGTTATTTTGTTCTCAGCTCATTCCCTACCTATGAAGGTAGTAACAGTGGGTGATCCATATCCAGCAGAAGTTGCGGCTACAGTTCACAATGTGATGGACCAATTGGAATATAGCCATCCCTATAGATTGGTATGGCAATCAAAGGTGGGACGATTAGCATGGCTACCTCCAAGAACAGATGAATCCATGAGAGGCCTTGTTAGACAAGGCCGTCGCAATATGATCATGGTTCCCATTACATTTGTTAATGAACATATTGAAACTCTTCATGAGATGGATATTGAGTATGGTCAAGATCTTGCCAAAGAGATTGGTGTTGAACAATTCCGACGTGTAAAGGCACCGAATGATCATCCTCTCTTCATCCAGACTCTGGCAGATGTGGTGAAGAAACATCTTGACTCCAAGTTGCCTTATCTTCCACAGCTTACAATGAGATGTCCTGGATGTTGCAAGGAATCTTGTATGATGACTCGGGAATGGATGGCTACATTGGGCTGATGACGGTGGTTTGTAAATATTGTTTAGCTCATATATTCCTCTATAGCTTTGTTATCAAGTCAATATATATTATTGTGTGTGTTGAAGATGGGAATAAAAACATTGTAGATTTATTCAATCACTTCTCTAGCTCTATTTAATAGTCTCAAGCTCTACAAGCTTGATATCTTCTTGTTAGGAACCAATTCTTTCCTAGTCTACAATCGAGCAGAGTAAACACCAACACCTCTAAGAAATTAACACCTTTAATTTCCATTCATGACTAACTCATTTACATCATTTAAAACCAACTATATACATGTAAAATTGTCCGGTCATCTGGTCAAAACATAAATAAATTAATCTATGATAAAACAACTTATAAAAATCCTAACAATGACCCCCATTTTTAAAGTTGTTTTCATACCCTCATCGGAGGCCTAGAGTGGCCAAGATCCTGGTTAGTTTAATTCTTCCAATTCCCTTAGTTAGAAAATCTGCAATACTCCCTCCGCCAAGCCGCAATTCTTGAAGATCTTCTTGGGATTATAGTTTCATTCTGGCCTTCCTCTTCGTCTTCTCTCCTCAGTTCTTCGTCTTCACAGGCCTGCTCTTCATCCTCTTTTCGTTCTAAGTTATTCAGATCTTTCTCTACCGATATTGTCTCCTCATCAGTCCCTGAATATCCTCTTGGGATCGCAGCTTCATTTTGGTATTCCCCTTCGTCTTCTCTCCTCAGTTCTTCGTCTTTCTGGTTTCTTTCCACAAATTTCGTCTCTTCCTCATTTACAGATTCATAGTCTTCTTCAAAATTATTATTTAAAACCTGGAAAAAATCAGTTTCATGTGAAATTTGTTTATCGACTTTCTTAGTTGGGAAAACATCTTCTCTAAATCTGACATTTCTGGTTACGAAGACCTTATTGTTTCTGAAGTCCCAAACCTTGTATCCTTTGACTCCTTCCGGATAACCAATTAGAACACATTCTCTGCTTCTTGAGTCAAATTTGGATCGACGCTGGTCGTTGTATGTCCAGGTCTGACAACCGAAAACTCGGATATGTTCAATCTTCACTGGCCGTTCGGTCCACATTTCTTCGGGTATTTTGTTACTTATCGCCTTGCTAGAACATTTGTTTCTCAAGTAACACGCTGTATTTACGGCATCTGCCCAGAACGATTTGGGAATCCCTGATTCAAGCAAAATGCATCTTGCTGTGTTTAGTAATGTTTGATTCATTCTTTCCGCAGTTCCATTTTGCTGAGGTGTTCTTGGAACTGTAAGCTGTCGCTTGATGCCATTTTCATTGAGAAATCTATTAAATTCGCCGTTAACATATTCCGTCCCATTATCACTTCTTAAGACTTTGATTTTTCCGCTGTGGTAATTCTCAACACTGTTCTTATATTCTTTAAATCTTTCAAGTACCCCCGATTTAGATCTCATAAACTATACTTTAGTGTAATGAGTGAAATCATCTATGAATGTCACAAAACAATTGTTCCCTCCCTTCGACATTGGGCTAATGGGACCTACTACATCCGAATGGATGAGCTCCAAAGGTGATGAAGTTTTCTTACTTTCGACAGGTTTGGAAGGAAATGGGAGTCTTCGCATTTTACCTTCAAGGCATACTTCGCACTCAGCTGTGTCACTTACATTTTGGAGATCCCTTTTGTAAACGTGTCCCAGCCTTCTGTGCCAGATATCTGCACTAGGTGACTTCACTTTTGCTATCTTAAGTTCTTCCACTGTATAGATTCTTCCTCTTCTATTAGATTTCAAAATTAACCCGCCATCACTTCCAAAAATAGAGGCCTTGCCATTCTGGAATAAAACTTTGTTTCCTCTTTCCTCAATCCTTCCAACAGACAAAATATTTCCGTCTAACTCAGGAACGTATAATACGTTTTCTAAGAACAAGGTCTCACCTCCATATTCGTGACCGAGTTTGATGGTTACATCACCCATCTCTGATACCTTTATTTTCTCATTGTTAGCCATTTCAACAGAAGTTGAAATACTTTTTGTATTCGTCATTTTCAGTCTGTTCGACGTCATATGTTCAGTAGCTCCACTGTCCAGAAACCAGATATTCTGCGAGTTATTGTTTTCAAAGTTATTTGCAAATAGAACTCTATGAGTAAGGTCTACCGTACTTTGTTTCAGCATACCTTCGCTAATTCTCCTTGAGGAGTTGGCAAATCTGCAATTCCTAGCTATGTGTCCTAATCTGCCACAACTGAAACATCTTATCTGCCTGGAGTAATTATAATTTTCCCTTTTCCCTTCCGTCCACGTATTATGATAATTCCTTGGTTGATCATATTCAAATTTATTTCGCTCTTTACATGGTGATTTGCATGTATCCTCTTTTCTTCTTACCGCAAAAGCGCTATTAGGATCTTCTTGAGGAATTTGACGCTGTTTCTGTCTTTTTTCTTCTAAAGTAACTTGGATTTAACCACACTAGTCGATAGCTTCTCTTCTTGCTGTTCTAAACTGAGAATTAGCGGCTCGTAGCTCTTTGGCAATCCCAATAGCATAATCAAAGCTAATTCAACATCCCCAAATCCATGGTGGCACTTTGCTAATTTTCTATGACATTCCATTATTCTCGCGAAATATTCCTTCATGTCTTCGTCATTTCTTTTGACAATATTGAAAAATTCTCTCAGTAGCTGTAATATATGCAGTAATCCATACTTTGTGTGGATATCCTCCAGCATCTGCCATGCATCGATCGCTCGCTTACAATCACCGATGTCATCTAGGAATGAATCCTCAACTGCTAATAATATGATAGATAATGCCAAGTTATCTTTCCGCTTCTGTTTTTCTGAAGTTTCACTAGGAAAGCCAGGCTCAATCGCATCCCATATATCTTTCTGGATCAAAATAGATTTAGTTCTTATAGCCCAGGAATAATAATTATTACCATCAAGTTTAGGTATTCTCAACTCGTCAGCCATTGATATCTCTAGTTATGCAAATCTGACAAAAAATTATAACTCAAAGCTTTTCTTCTTCTTCTTCGTTGCACAAAGTTCAGTCTTTAAATCACTCAAATTTCTTATAATCAAATTCTTTTTTCTATCTTAGTTAGCTTTATCTTCTTCAGTCTAGCATAAACTTTTCTTCTTTAGCCGTTCCCTGGCCTTATCTTCTTTAGCCTTCATCTTTTTTTCTTTAGATTTAACTTTTAATTTCTTTCTACGGCGCAGTGGAAGCGTGTTGCTGGGCCCATAACCTGTTAGGAACTAATTCTTTCCTAGTCTACAATCGAGCAGAGTAAACACCAACACCTCTAAGAAATTAACACCTTTAATTTCCTTTCATGACTAACTCATTTACATCATTTAAAACCAACTATATACATGTAAAATTGTCCGGTCATCTGGTCAAAACATAAATAAATTAATCTATGATAAAACAACTTATAAAAATCCTAACACTTCTTCTTTCTTATCTCCACTCAATCATATTAGGGTATTAAGCTTGTAGAGCTTATTGATGGTGTCTGCTGGGAATTTGTAGAGCACATCATTGAATGAGTCAATCCAGTCAAAAGGACAACCATCATGATTGGGTGAAGTAGAATGTGTCTGCCTTTGTCATTAAGACTGGAAGCACTACTCAGTAGCAGGCCACTGACTTAGCTCCAAAAGAAATGGCCGCCTCTGACATGAGGAACAGACGCCTCGTGCAGCCGCTCTTAACATGGAGTACAAAGCTGTTCATCCTGTATACCTGGAGCCCTTACAGGGTACTATCAGCCGGGCCAGCTGAGCCCAGGTATTTTAGTTAGCTTGTTACTGCTCCTCCTCCTCCTTTTTCATCCGGGCTTGGGACCAGCAAAGGCGGAGTTATATATCATATCCAAATATGATTGAGTAGAGATAAGAAAGAAAGATTTTACTTCTCTCTATCCCCATGTACAGGAGGACTATTGTTTTTATATTTTTTATTATTATCCCATTGTATAATTATACAAGGTCATGGAGACTATATTCATAGATCAAATTCACAATCTTGATAGGGTTGGAATATAGGTCCTGTCTTAAGGCTCCCATACATTCCAAGAGGTGGTCTGGTGAGATCTCTTTGGTCTTGCAGATAGTTCATTGTGGGAAGGTCTTTACATCATCCTGGAAGAGGAGTGGTCTTGTATGGCCAGTTAAAGTCCAGGAACACTATTATAGAAATGTCAAGTAATATACAATATAGAATGACATTTGAAAATTAGCTCGCATGTGTTTCTTTAGAACGAAAAATCGAAATTTATTTCAAGGAGAAAAAACGATTATTTCTAACCTTAGAGATGAAGTATGAAAGAATGAATTGTGAAGAGTAATAATAAACGGAAAAATAAAGTGTCCAGGGATGGGAATCAAAACCACAGTGTTCTGCTTACCGGGCCCATGTCCACTAGGCTACCATGGACATATTTTTCCGTTCGTAAATATCATAAAGTAATTTATAATACAATATAATGCGGCTTATGATTGTACTAGCCGAATGACCCGGGCAACGCCCGTGTTTTACCCCGATTGAATGTTTTTATTCAAATACTATTTGTTACAATTATAAATTGGCGCCTCAAATAAATGCATATATTAGTTAATAACTATAGCCTATGTGCTTTATCTGTCTATGTACTGTTGGCTTCCGTAGGCGTCTCATACTGGGAAAAAGAAAGAGAGGATTCCATTTAGTTATTAACTAATATATGCATTTATTTAAGGAGCGACCCGCTCCAACACAATAGTTACAAAAATGAAAAAGCGAGTGGGGGAGGCATGATGGGGGGGGGGGGGGGGGGTCAAAGGTGGCGTGATCGTAGCCAACCAATAGAAGGGCGCCATTCCAAAAAAAAAAAGCAAACGGTGACAGAGTTGATTAGGAGATGAAGAATGTAACTGTATATAGAATTATAAATATACAGTATAACCTTGTTAATTTGACATTTTTTCTACAGGATGCATTACCATGTCATCTCTTATAAGAAATTTGAAATATTTTAAATCCTAGGAAAGTATCTAAAGATGAGAATTCTATATATAGGCTATTCTCTCACATCAAAAACTAAATAAACAATAATCAATTTTACTCTCTCTCTCTCTAAATAGAATATCAATTTTATGTAGTTATTTTTCTTATCACTAGGGGGCAGCACTAGTAGGAATAATAACTACAAATTATTTGTATATTTGACTGATTGATCTTGCAGCACACTTCTTTTTGAAGCTAAATTTATCTAAATATTCAGTTTTCCTAAAACATGTAACTTATACTGCACTTTGATAATATACAGTGGAAGAAGGGTTCATTAATTTGGCAAGGATTTTTGTAATGAAGAAAAAGATTGGGTAGGAGAGAAAGTAGAAGCTATCAAATGATTATAAATGGAGAGCTAAATCCAGAGAACTTTCTTTACTAGAACTGCAGGCAGCCAGTTAGACTGGGACCACCTAGATAACTACTCATTTAAAGACCATCAGAGTATGTTTTTGCCAGAGTCAAATGCTACATATTATATGAATAACACTAGTAACCTATTATCTAACTATCATCAACATTAATTGCTGGAGAGATATTCCAAATATTCAGTAATATCAAATAAACAGTTTAAAGGAATGTATGTCATACTTATTATTAAATCTATATACTTATTGGCTAGAGCATTTTCCACCAAGTGAATATGTATAAAAATGGTGTTTCTATTCAAATATTATTCGCTACAATTATAAATTATGACCTTTGTTATTAATGATATAATATTTGGAGAAAAATCAGGTTTGCACATTGTTGCCAGACAGGGCCTGTTTACTTTTTTTTTCTTAAACAATAATGGTATGTGGAGTTTTCAGGTGGCAAAATGTTCTTTCTTCAAACCTAGGCCTTTAGCGACAGACTACTTAAACGAAGCAAACAAATTCCACCATTAGCTTTCACTCTTTGGAACCCTAGTGACACTCCCCCCCCTGTTCCCACACACACACAAACACATGCACGCTCACTTCCCTACTAGCATTCCTTTCTTTACCACATCTGTTAGCGAGATATAGTTCATTAGGGAAATATTACACTGGAATAGGTTTGTTACAGATCCAGTGCCTTTTTTTGTGTGTGCGTTTTAATTATAATTTTATTTGAAGATATTGAGAGGGAGGCCTTCAAAATGTGAGAAAGCCGTGGAAGAAGACGCCCGCCTCCCCCCCCCCCGCGGCGCGAGCGGCGGTGGTGGTCACGCCCATGATGCAACTTCCGCCCTCCCTCACCCCCCCCCTTTTTTTTTTTGTTCTTCTTTGTTCTCAACTTGTCGACGCCTGCTCGCGTCTTGAGATTCCAAAACTCTATCTCTCTCTTTCGGAATAATTCTTTTCCTGTAATTTTTGTATCAATTATAAATAAATTTTCATTCTTCACAGCAATCATTGAGTTGCAATAGTTTTAATTTATTCTATGCTGGTTACACCGTCCAGTGATTCGAATTTCTTTGTTCAAAGCTCGACATTTTTTTGGCGTCCGCGACAGGACGGTGCGACAGCATATTTTGTAACTCAAAATGAATCGCCTCAAGAAAGGAAGAAGGCCTGTTCGTGGCCAAATCACAAAGCTCATCAACAGTGTTGAAACAGCCCTGAAGAAGCCAGTAGAAGAACTGGACAAGACAGACTTGAGGGTCTCAGCACTACAGCTTGAAGATTTATGTCGAGATCTTCATGAATGGGATGAGAAAGTAACCGAGGCCATGTTGGATGAAGAAGTGACTGAAGCTGATCAGGACAAAGAATATGATGAACGTCTGAGGTACGACAGACTTATCAAAAGGATGAGAGAAGAGTTAGAAAAGGTACTGAATCCGAAGAAAGGTGTGTCGCCCCAGCCTGATGAAACATCTTCGGAAACGAGCAACAGTACAAGCCGGAGAAGAGTTCTGCTTCCCAAGAGAAAACTCCCAGAGTTTGGAGGTGATGTACGGGAATGGATAACCTTCTGGTCATGGTTTGAAGACATCCACAACGACGAGGATCTCTCAGACTCAGATAAGTACCAATATCTTGTAGACTGCATGTTGGAAAATTCCGAAGCTCAGCAACTAGTTCTAAGTTATCCTGTCTCAGGAAAGAATTATGCTTCGGTAATCAAAGATCTTAAAGAAAGATTTGGGCGAGATAACATGCTAATAAAGGTCTATGTTCGAGATCTATTGTGGTTGGTCATCCGAAGTGCACAAGAGAGAAAGGTCAACTTTAAAGATCTTGTGACAAAGTTGAACTCTCAAATTAGGCATTTAAGTATGCTTGGTGTAACTACGGACAAGTGTGCCGATATATTGTATCCGGTAGTTGAATCATGTCTACCGGAGGATGTCCTCATCTCATGGCAGCGCAGCAGCGAACCGGAAGACCTAGAAAGCTTGATGAAATTTCTTCGTCGTGAGGTCAATCAGACTAAGGATAGAGAAATGGCCTACAATAAGCATTCAGATTCCTTAGCTCAGCCTACATCAGGGAAGATAGAGACGAAGAAAAGAAGTTTCAATGCAAGGCGTGAAATTGCTACAACCTCTGGATTTATGCATTCCGACATCTCACCAACACTGCGTGAGAAATTTAAATGCATTTTCTGCGACAATGGTCATCCAAGTCAAGACTGTCGAAAAGGAATGAAAATGGGCATGGACCAGAAAAATGAGAAAATCAAGAGCTACAAAAGATGTTTCAAATGTCTGCTTCCAGGCCACAGAAGCAGGCAATGTAAAAAGAAAGTGCGCTGTGATTTCTGCAAAAGGGATGGGCATTATGCCATCATGTGTAGAGGTGTACATCATGCTGAAACTGAAATAAAGAGTCCACAACGACCACAGAATTCAACGCCAACTCCAAGTTCGAGTGATATAGCTACGGTGAACGAGATGTCCAACTGTGTAAGCACCAAAGCATGCCTTGAGACATTATTAGTGAAAGTTTGGGGTCCTAAAGGTAGCAAAGTGGTACGGGCAGTAATTGATAGTGGATCATCCCAATCGTACATTTTGGAACACATTGTAAAGGATTTGGGTGTTCCTATCATGGGAGAAGAAGAGCTTGATCATGAAATATTTGGTGGGATCAGGTATACTGATCGACATCGGATCTACTGCCTGACTCTATCAAGTATTGAGAAAGATAGATGCATTTCATGTCCGGCATCGGCCACTAATCAAATAGCCAGATGTATAAGAAAGCCTACATTTGGTTCATGGGCCCGCGAACTTGCGTCAAAGAAGATACAGCTCTCAGCATTTAAAGCCGAAAGTGATGTGGTAGAGCTTCTCCTCGGTGCAGACATTAACCCAAAAATAGCTACAGCCAATATGATAAGATTATCGGATGATCTTACTGCTCGAGAAACATTGCTAGGTTGGGTAGTTCAAGGCAAAACGGAAGGAAAATTCCCAGATAAAAATCCTAACCAGGTTGATAACAGTATGCTGATCACATCTTTAATGACACAAGAAATAAAGGTTTCCGATTTATGGTCTCTGGAAAATATTGTAGTCATGGATGACGGGCAAGCAGAGTCAAAGAAAGAGACAGATCAGGCTATTATGGATAATTTTTGGACTGAAACAAAGCGATTGGAATCTGGTAGACACGAGGTGCACCTTCCATGGATAGAACCAGCCCAGAAGCTGAAAGAAAATAAAAGCCATGCCGAGAAAAGACTCCGGAAGATGACAGAGGATCTAAAGAAAAGAGGCTTTTATCACCATTACAACAAGATATTTGAAGAATGGGAGGAAAATGGGATAATCGAAAGAATCCAGTCAGATAAAGATGATACACTAGAATACTTTCTACCACACCGAGCAGTAGTGAAATCTGGTAGCAGCACGACACCAGTACGACCGGTTTTTGATGCTTCCTGTAAGACAAAGGGTGGATGGTCTCTGAATGATTGTTTGGCGAAGGGACCCAACTTATTGGAGCTCATTCCGGATATCATGCTGAGATTTCGACTCAATAAAATCGGCGTAATAGCAGACATAGAAAAGGCCTTCCTTCAAATATCAGTGGCAAAAGAAGACAGGCAATTTTTGAGATTTCTATGGTGGGAGGACGGCAAGCAAGAGAATCTTCGGATTTATCAACACAAGAGAGTGGTGTTCGGAGTTACATCAAGTCCTTTCCTCCTAGCTGCTACATTGAAGTTACACTTGGAGCAATATGAAAGAGAAGTAATCCCATTGCTAAAATGTATGTACATGGACAACTGCGTCAATAGTGTTACTTCGTTAGAAGAGGCACAAGTCTTTCAACAGCAGTCTATTGACCTGCTCAGCCCAGCAGGATTCAATCTAAGAGAGTGGCAGATGGGAGGCCCCAGAATAGTTAACAGTGAGAATGTTTCTGTGCTAGGTATGAAATGGGACACAGCTGATGACACTTTGACAATTTCGGATAAGCTAATGATGACTCCAACCTACAAGTCATTGGATCAAGAGAATGATGCCGAAATAGAAAATCAGACTCATAAATTGACAAAGAGGATTATGCTATCGGAGGCCCATGCGGTGTTTGACCCTCTTGGATTGTTTTCTCCATTCACCATAGTGCCAAAGATCATCCTACAACAATGTTGGAAGTCCGAGTTGAAATGGGATCAGCCGGTCCCAGAGGACATTGTGAAGAAGTTTGTGGAATGGCAGAGTCAAATTCCCGAATTGTTGTCTGCCAGGATTCCAAGATGGGTGATGAGAGATGGGTTTGAACAGGCATCACTCTATGTGTTTTGCGATGCAATTCAAGATGCCTATGCAACCTGCATTTACTTAAGAACAGTGAAAAATAAAGAAGTAAATGTACAACTCTTCGCATCAAAGGCAAGAGTAGCACCCAAAAAGAAACTTACTATTCCGAGATTAGAATTAATGTCATGCCTCATCGGATCCAGATTGACTAAGCAAGTCATGAAGATTATATCGAAATCGATTGCAATACCAGAGACAAATATTTGGTTTTGGACGGACTCCTCAACTGCACTTCGTTGGATCCAAAATGAGAAACCGTGGGCAACATTTGTCAGAAACAGTCAACGAAATCTGTTCTATTTCGAAGAAAGAAAATTGGCATCATGTGTCAGGGGTAAACAATCCAGCTGACCTTCCATCACGTGGGAGCAGTGTAAAGAAATTGATAGAGCATAAATGGTGGGAGGGACCCTCTTTTCTCTGGGGAGAAGAAGCAAGCTGGAATCAATTTTATCCGATTTTTGATGAAGAAGAAATCAATAAGGAATTGAAGAAGACGGTAAACATCGCCGTCAACAGCACGAAAGATAATTTCATGGACAAACTTGAGAGGTATGGAGATTATCATCGTATAGTACGGATTGTTGCTTATTTACTGCGTTTTAAAAGGAAGACCATCTCAGATCAATCGCGACCCGGACAACATGATAAGATGTCAAAAGAAATCTCTGTAGAAGAATTTGAAGAAGCTGAAAAGGTAGTATTACGGCATATCCAACTAATAAGTTTTGGGAAAGATGACAAGCGAATAAACAAGCTCAATGCTTTTACAGATGAATATGGACTATATCGAATCAAGAGTCAACTGTATTTTGGAGAAGACGACTATGATACAAGATGCCCAATAGTTCTTCCGGGTGAAAACCAAGTAGTCAAGCTTTTGATTCGAAAGGAGCACGAAATGATGTCCCATGCCGGGATTCAAACAACTCAACAACTGGTGAGACGTCGTTTTTGGATTCTAAAATGCAAGAAAACCATAAGAAGTATCATCTCTGCATGTGCTACGTGTCGTCGTTACAATTCCAAGAGAGTTCAGACTGAGAGCATTCCAATTCAGGAAACAGGATCGGATCAACACCAGCATTTGGGGTGATAGGTGTGGATCTAGCTGGACCTTTGACTGAGACTGGTGGAAAGAAAATATGGGTAGTGTTGTACACCTGTGCTGTGTACAGAGCTGTACATTTGGAGCTCACAAAAACAGTGTCTACTGAAGGATTTCTTGACACTTTTCGAAGATTTGTTGCAAGACTTGGTAGACCGAGCATTGTGTATTCTGACAACGGCCTCAATTTTGTCGATGCAATAACTTATTCGAGAAAGTTAATTGGAATGATGTCCTACGTTATGCCACCGTACAACGTATTAAGTGGAATTTCAACCCCCCAACAGCAGCATTTTGGGGAGGATGGTGGGAACGCCTTGTGGGTCTCATGAAGCAACTGATCCGAAAAGTATTGGGAGACAAAACAGTCTCATATGAAGAACTACAGACTGTGATATGTGAAGTGGAGTCAGCAATGAATTCGAGACCTTTGACCGCGATCAGTGAAGAATCTGGCTTGGTACCTATAACACCTGCCAAATTCATGTGTGACAACGCATCATGCTTATTTGTACCTGAAGCGGACATTGTCGACTCTAAGTTCCTCAAAGAAAGTCACGTAAAAGTACAAAAATTACGCGAGACAATTCGACAAAGATTTAGAAAAGAGTACTTAGGGTTTCTGCGACAAAATACTAGAAACAAGACAAAGTCAATTAAAGAAGGCGATGTTGTACTCATGGAGGTTGATAACAAAAAGCGAACAGAATGGCCAATCGGAGTTATTGAGAAGACCTACCAGGGAAAAGATGGCATCGTTAGAGTCGCTATAATAAAAACTAAGCGTGGAAATTTTTTGCGACCTGTTCAACGGTTGTTCTTTCTTGAATCAAGCGAAAACCATTCTAAAGAAGATTTCGGAAAAGGACGTGATCTAGAGAAAGAGAAGATAAATCTTGACACACCAAGTATATCGCAACGGAGCATCCAGGGGAAAAATTCACCTGTTATCACAAGATCAGGGAGAATCGTTAAGCCGCCTGACAGATATTGATCATAGTGAATCCAGAAGAATAATTACTCCATAATTATTGGTGGGAGTATGTTAAAGATCCAGTGCCTTTTTTTATGTGTGCGTTTTAATTATAATTTTATTTGAAGATATTGAGAGGGAGGCCTTCAAAATGTTAGAAAGCCGTGGAAGAAGACGCCCGCCTCCCCCCCCCCCCCCTTCGCGGCGCGAGCGGCGGCGGTGGTCACGCCCATGATGCAACTTCCGTCCTCCCTCACCCCCCATTTTTTTTTGTTCTTCTTTGTTCTCAACTTGTCGACGCCTGCTCGCGTCTTGAGATCCCAAAACTCTATCTTTCTCTTTTGGAATAATTCTTTTCCTGTAATTTTTGTATCAATTATAAATAAATTTTCATTCTTCACAGCAATCATTGAGTTGCAATAGTTTTAATTTATTCTATGCTGGTTACACCGTCCAGTGATTCGAATTTCTTTGTTCAAAGCTCGACAAGGTTATTTATTCCACCATTTTGTTTTACTTTATCACCTATTTATTATTTTTTTTTAATTGAAAATATTTCCAAACTAGTAAGAACTTATGATGACTCGCATTCACAAAAACCAGGATCATTTATTAATCCTAGAACGTGTTTTAGCGTACATGGAATTCCCAGACTCCTGGAAACTGATAATGGGCCAAACTTTACGTCCAGGGACTTTAAAGACTTTCAAAAGAAGTGGTTGTTCGACCACCAGACATCAAGTCCTCTATATCCTAAATCAAATGGATTAGCAGAGAGAGCGGTACAGACAGCCAAGAACCTCATCAGGAAGTGTTTGGATTCAGGACAAGAAGTGGAACTAGCACTTTTGAACTATTACAACACTCCTATAGATGGTCTTCCTTCAACAGCTCAGTGTCTGTTCAGTCGCAGGACCAGAACCCTCCTTCCCACTAGCACTCATCAGTTGGAACCAGAAATCCAAAAGGGACATACACAAAACCTAAGAAATAAGCGGGAGAAGTAGAAAACA
Source organism: Cordylochernes scorpioides (assembly GCA_030710605.1). Classification (NCBI taxonomy): domain Eukaryota; kingdom Metazoa; phylum Arthropoda; class Arachnida; order Pseudoscorpiones; family Chernetidae; genus Cordylochernes; species Cordylochernes scorpioides. The sequence continues at coordinate 82,679,462 of CP092869.1, read as the reverse complement.
CACCACGATAAGACAGCTAAGACAACGCGAAGCATCAAGGAAGGTGAAAAGATAATGCTGAAACAGCATCACCGTGAATGGATCCCTGCCAGAGTTACCCAAGAAGTAGCTCCAAGATCATATAAAGTGCAAACACCTACTGGTGAGTACCGCCGCAACAGCTCCTTCATGCGACACACGAATCTGGAGAGTCCAAAGCAACAGCGAAGAAGAATCCCGAGAATCCTGAAGATCCCCAAGTCAACTCTACAGGAAGGACCTGGCCCGAGCGGTGTTAAGGAACAGGCTCTAGGTCCGAAGAACTCAATACTTCTCCGAGAACATTCTCAGGCCAGGAACCCAGGAGTGATCACCAGAACGCGGAGCACAAGAACGGCACCCTGCCCATTATAACAAGGTCCAGGCTGATCATCAAGCCACCCAAACGATTTGAAGAATGAATTTCTTCAAAGGGGGAGATGTAACGGCAGCTGGCATGCCTATATAGTAAATTATCATTGTGAGCACATTATCATCACTGATGGTACTCTGTGCAGTTTCCTTTTGACGGATTGTGATATATATCCACATGTAAACTTATGTCTAATAATTAATATATTATATCCGATGTTAGCCTAAAAGAAATAAAGACTTTCTTTTAAACTTCCAAGTACTTCTTGCTGATTAACGTCAACCAACAAATACAGGACTTACAAGGTATATTTATATATAAGGTACCTGAAGAAAATAAATATTAATATAAAAGATGACTTTTCAAATGAAAGAATGTATTAATTAGCGTCATTATTCAATTAATGCCATCATTATATTTTAAAACTAACATTCAGGCAAATAATCCAAGATACACTTAATCAGTGTAAAATGATAGAAAAAGGTGGATTTATAGAGGAAAAAAAGTACATATATCTTTATATTGATGTATTTTTTCAATGAAAAGAAGCATAAAGGTATAGAGAAACAGACGTTTTTAATAAAACAAGTTTTCATCAAAGTATTTACTATAAAATTATTCATTAATTAGGTTTACAGGATTTTATAAATATTATTTCATAAATAAATCTTTTTTTTCTTTTATTCTTTTTTTTTTTTGCAATGTGTGTATTTTAAGGCCATAATTTAGCAATACTAATTTCTGTAACTATATATTCCAATTCTCATCATATTAGATTATTTTAAGTTATAATATGTCGATTGAGCTGTATTGGTGTGTGTATCGAGTTAATAATTTTGTATAAGCAGCGGGAAAATATTGGTAAAATAAATGATATTTTGATCCAATACATGCCTTTTTAATTATATATATATATATTCTATCGCTTGGGAAAGTGCAGAAAATTGTAATAAGTGAATAATTATTTAAAATATAAAAAAAATTTAAATATATACTGTTTGATTTCATAAGCTAAAAAAAGTATTTTGAATTAAAATTTCATTATATATATTTCTATTTAAAAGCAATGGATTTTGGCGTATAAATTCTTGACCAAAAATCTTCGATATTCACAGAAGGGTGGGTTTAAATTATTATTTTATATTTTTGGATACGAAATACTCTGTGGTTCTTAGTAGCTCTAGATTGTTTTGTTTACGTCAATTTCCAGTAACTTTTTAATATTGGTGAAAGCGGTGGTTTGAATATTTTATTTTAAAAGCACGTTTGCAATTATTTTTATTCATATTTAATTTTTTTTCAGTTATTTTAAGTTAAGCACATATAGTAAGTTTAGCGATGTTAGCTGCCGAAAACTTTCTTTTGAAGCCACTAATGAAATTTGCCAGCCCATGGAGCCGGGTTTTAAGTACATCATCTCGACCAAAAACCGGTGTTTTAATGTTGAATATGGGCGGGCCTAGCACTCTTAAAGAAGTGGAAAATTTTCTATGTAGATTATTTACAGACAAAGATATAATGTCATTACCAAGTCAAAATTTGTTAGGTCCTTTAATTGCAAAGCGTCGAACTCCAAAAATAGCAGAAAAATACGCTGAAATCGGTGGAGGTTCACAAATTAGAAAATGGACAGAAACTCAAGGAAAACTCTTAGTAGAGAAATTGGATCAATTATCACCAGCAACTGCACCTCATAAATATTATGTTGGCTTTCGCTATGCCCCACCACTCACTGAAGATGCCCTTGAAGAAATATCAAAAGATAACCCTGAAAGAATCGTAGCATTTTCCCAATATGCACAATATAGTTGTTCTACAACTGGAAGTAGCCTTAACCATCTTGCAAAACTACTTAAGAACAGCTCAATTGATAATTCAAAATGGAGTATAATTGATAGATGGGCAACTCACCCAGGATTGGCATCTGTTTTTGCTAATTTGATTAAAGAAGAGCTTCAACATTTTCCGGAATCAGTTAGAGACAAAGTAGTTATTTTGTTCTCAGCTCATTCCCTACCTATGAAGGTAGTAACAGTAGGTGATCCATATCCAGCAGAAGTTGCGGCTACAGTTCACAATGTGATGGACCAATTGGAATATAGCCATCCCTATAGATTGGTATGGCAATCAAAGGTGGGACCATTAGCATGGCTACCTCCAGCTACAGATGAATCCATGAGAGGCCTTGTTAGACAAGGTCGTCGTAATATGATCATGGTTCCCATTACATTTGTTAATGAACATATCGAAACTCTTCATGAGATGGATATTGAGTATGGTCAAGATCTTGCCAAAGAGATTGGTGTTGAACAATTCCGACGTGTAAAGGCACCGAATGATCATCCTCTCTTCATCCAGACTCTGGCAGATGTGGTGAAGAAACATCTTGACTCCAAGTTGCCTTATCTTCCACAGCTTACAATGAGATGTCCTGGATGTTGCAAGGAATCTTGTATGATGACTCGGGAATGGATGGCTACATTGGGCTGATGACGGTGGTTTGTAAATATTGTTTAGCTCATATATTCCTCTATAGCTTTGTTGCTTTGTTATCAATTCTATATATATATTACATATTGTGTGTGTATTGAAGATGGGAATAAAAATATCGTAGATTTATTCAATCTGATCACTTCTCTAGCTTTACTCAAAAGTCTCAAGCTCTACAAGCTTGATACCCTCTTCTTCTTCTTTCTTATCTCCACTCATTTATATTAGGGTATCA
>CP092869.1:82657737-82676246 GCA_030710605.1 Cordylochernes scorpioides | reverse complement strand
TTTACACATGTTTTAGACTTTGGTCTCTCGTGGTAGACTACTGTATAAGTATATGATAGAGAGGTGTCAACATAGCAACTACAGTATCTACACGGGATGTTGACACTAATGACTACTTACACTTTATCCGCGTCATTATCTACAAAGGATGTAGATTCAATCGTTCTTTTTTCCTATATTCTGTAAGAGAATTCAAAATACATCGATCTTCTACGGGAATAGGTTATACACTTTAAGAATAATACAAATATTCTCTATAGAAATAGGCTAGTTTATTGAATATTCAATGGCATAGAATTGTCAAAAAGTCAGAAAATGATGCTAAATATCAATATATTTAACCTATCAAGATGGAACTTTGCAACAATACACTCATGGACAGAACTTGAAGAAGTAAAATGCGCCAATGGCCCCCGATTCTTGCAAAAGTCCAACCCCACCTGCGAGTGCAAGTAACCAAACGGGGCTCTGCCACATTTGTAAGTTCAAAGTCGAACTGCTTTTCACATGTGTAGACATGTGGTGCACTTACAGTTAAAGCAGTTGCCTTCTTCTACCCACCATGATTATCATGGCCTTTACCACGTGTACTAGGGATAAGCAAAAAAAAAAAAAACTTAAGGAAGTTGTACCTTTTAGCATGTATATCGGGATTCAGACAATAACTCTGAAAGATATTATTTATTGAATTACACATGAGATAACCAAGTGTGAAGAAAAATTGTTTCTGTCTCCTTCAAAAAAATATATATAGATGCTCGGCGTTATCAAAGACTTTACACTTCCTTAAATTTTATCAATGATTGTATATTCAGGTCTGAAATGAATCATTTTTCTATTCCAAATCCGGAATATACACACATATAATATATCCGATAATTTTTATCCAGTTAAAAAAGGTATTTCTATCTTCATTTACAATCTTAAAATATCGGAGTAAATTATTTGGAATATATCGCATATTCCAGGTTTGGAACTGTGAAATTGATTCCTTTTAACTCTATAATTTGGCAAAGCTTCATCTCTGAAGAGGTAAAAATATATATAAAAGCAAAGGTTGCCTCTCCCTTCAAATTAAACGTCCAAACTAGACACCATTTTGACGGGAGAGTCGACCTTAGCTTTTATAGAACAATTTCCCCCCAGCAAAATTTCCATATAGAATTTCCAATAGATAAAAATATATTTGTCTATCATCATTTTAAGATTTTTTTTTTAAATAAACCATCGCATTAAAGATTTTTAAAACTACTAAATGTTCTTAGAATATTTTTCTATTGTTTTTATGTGTAGAACTTATTACAAAAGTTTGTCGTTGGTGTATTTTGGATTCATCTCTTGTATAGTTTTACAAACTAGGTATCTCTCAATCTTCGACTTTCTTTTCAGCAAGAAACATTGATTTAATTTCAAGGTGTCTCAAAATAACGTAGTTAATGTTTAATTTATCCTAACCCAGACCCTTTGCATTCGCCTTTTATAAATACTGGAAATCAGCTCAATCAAAATATTTAGCACAGACACCGGATCCAACTCGATAATTGGTCGAGGTCAATACCCAATATTTGTATATAACTATGATGCTAATCTGTTATTTATTTATTTTGTCCTACCGGGAGAATCCTGTATGGCACGTGTGCCTAATAAAGGCGATTGTTGTTGTTGTTAATTTATCCTAACACGAAAGATTGAGTATTGAACCGTAATTAATTTATTTATGAGAATACGAAACTAATTATAGACGCATATGATTATTTTAAAAATTTAACAAAATTCTACTACCCTTATTACAATGAAAAATTAATGGTAGGGCCTTGATTATCAATGGTGAACCCTCCAAGGGGTTCAAATAGTTCAAGTATTTATAGCACATGGCTAATGTATCATACTAATTAATTTCTTCCTTTTGTCAATGCATTTAATGCAGAGATATTAAGGAGACTTCCTATAAACAAATAGTAAAAGAAACTTAATCCTGGATTTTTGTTATTTTTATTAAATAGACCATTTATTGAAAAATCTGCCTTCAAAAACCTTTAAATCAGGGGGTCGGTGGGAGAATGGTCTAAACCGTTGGTTTTCGACTGCTACGACCCGGGTTCGATTCCCGCATTGGGCACTTTTTTTCTGATTAATTTTTTTCTCGATTTTACTTTTATAGTGATACTAATACTAGACTCTTGGAATGGGTATTTTAAATTTATGTTTTGTCAGATTCTTCATGTTGTTATGTATTATTATGTTAAGTTTCGACTTTGTGTTAACTTATTTTGTCATTTTTTAGGATATCAAACAACGTAGTGCAATTATTGAGCTGTTTCGTCAAGGAAACCGACAATGGCTAATTTCGTTAGTTTAGAACATCCTATAATTTTGATATCGAGTAGTAAATGAAAGTTCAGTTACCGACAATGCCAGGAATCTATAAAAATAAAATATGTAAATATATACAGGTTTGTTGTTCATAAATATAGTATCTTGGCTACTTATCAAAAAATCGTTTAAAAAAGAAATACACCTATAGATGATAAAAAGGCATATATTGGATTGAATAAAAAGATATATTTGCCAATATTTTGGTTGACTGAACGCCAACCTTTATCAAAGCATTACATATTGTAAAATATAAACCTATATTTTCTTCAATGTGATACTTGATACGATTGTTATCCATGATTCTTCTATCTTTTCTATCCAGAAATCGATAATGAACATAGTGAAAACAAATAAACAACCACGATAAGGATAATCTAGATCAATAGAGCGATACTCCAGAAAACCAACGATGAATTCATAGAAGCATGGTAGAGCGAGGAAGAACAGAGCATTTATCAGAATCCCGAAGACAGATAGAGACATACTCCAGGTAAAACAGCTGTTTCACTACATAGTACAGAGGGGAGTGGAGTAAAGGCTGAAAATTTCGCTCATAATCCTACGAAAAAATGGTTACTGAACCATAAAACATCAGTAACGTCACACAACTGAAGGAAACTGGAACTGAAGGAAAGTGCGGACAATATACTCAGAATTCTTTATATTACACAACAATTACCTAAGACAATGTACTCGGAAATCTACAAATTAAAAACAAAGCTCCAGGAAAACACAGCCGTAACACCACATAGTACAGTGGAACAGAAGCGAGGATGGACAGTACACTCTCAATACTCCAGACATACACAGCGATACTCCATGACAACAGCCGTAACACCAGCACAGTACAGTGGAACAGAAGCGAGGATGGACAGTACACTCTCAATACTCCAGACATACACAGTGATACTCCATGACAACAGCCGTAACACCACACAGTACAGTGGAACAGAAGCGAGGATGGACAGTACACTCTCAATACTCCAGACATACACAGCGATACTCCATGATAACAGCCGTAACACCACATAGTACAGTGGAACAGAAGCGAGGATGGACAGTACATTCTCAATACTCCAGACATACACAGTGATACTCCATGACAACAGCCGTAACACTGCACAGTACAGTGGAACAGAAGCGAGGATGGACAGTACACTCTCAATACTTCAGACATACACAGCGATACTCCATGACAACAGCCGTAATACCACACAGTACAGTGGAACAGAAGCGAGGATGGACAGTACACTCTCAATACGCCAGACATACACAGCGATACTCCATGACAACAGCCGTAACACCACACCGTACAGTGGAACAAGCGAGGATGGACAGTACACTCTCAATACTCCAGACATACACAGCGATACTCCATGACAACAGCCGTAATACCACACAGTACAGTGGAACAGAAGCGAGGATGGACAGTACACTCTCAATACTCAGACATACAGAGCGATACTCCATGACAACAGCCGTAACACCACACAGTACAGTGGAACAGAAGCGAGGATGGACAGTACACTCTCAATACTTCCAGACATACACAGCGATACTCCATGACAACAACCGTAACACCACACAGTACAGTGGAACAGAAGCGAGAGTGGACAGTACACTCTCAATACTCCAGACATACACAGCGATACTCCATGACAACAGCCGTAACACCACACAGTACAGTGGAACAGAAGCGAGGATGGACAGTACATTCTCAATACTCCAGACATACACAGCGATACTCCATGACAATAGCCGTAACACCACACAGTACAGTGGAACAGAAGCGAGGATGGACAGTACACTCTCAATACTCCAGACATACACAGCGATACTCCATGACAACAGCCGTAACACCACACAGTACAGTGAAACAGAAGCGAGGATGGACAGTACACTCTCAATACTCCAGACGTACACAGCGATACTCCATGACAACAGCCGTAACACCACACAGTACAGTGGAACAGAAGCGAGGATGGACAGTACACTCTCAATACTCCAGACATACACAGCGATACTCCATGACAACAGCCGTAACACCACACAGTACAGTGAAACAGAAGCGAGGATGGACAGTACACTCTCAATACTCCAGACATAGACAGCGATACTCCATGACAACAGCCGTAACACCACACAGTACAGTGGAACAGAAGCGAGGATAGACAGTACACATTCTCAATACTCCAGACATACACAGCTATACTCCATGACAACAGCCATAACACCACACAGTACAGTGGAACAGAAGCGAGGATAGGACAGTACATTCTCAATACTCCAGACATACACAGCGATACTGCATGACAACAGCCGTAACACCACACAGTACAGTGGAACAGAAGCGAGGATGGACAGTACACTCTCAATACTCCAGACATACACAGCGATACTCCATGACAACAGCCGTATCACCACACAGTACAGTGGAACAGAAGCGAGGATGGACAGTACACTCTCAATACTCCAGACATACACAGCGATACTCCATGACAACAGCCGTAACACCACAAGTACAGTGGAACAGAAGCGAGGATGGACAGTACACTCTCAATACTCCAGACATACACAGCGATACTCCATGACAACAGCCGTAACACCACACAGTACAGTGGAACAGAAGCGAGGATGGACAGTACACTCTCAATACTCCAGACATACACAGCGATACTCCATGACAACAGCCGTAACACCACACAGTACAGTGGAACAGAAGCGAGAGTGGACAGTACACTCTCAATACTCCAGACATACACAGCGATACTCCATGACAACAGCCGTAACACCACACAGTACAGTGGAACAGAAGCGAGGATGGACAGTACACTCTCAATACTCCAGACATACACAGCGATACTCCATGACAACAGCCGTAACACCACACAGTACAGTGGAACAGAAGCTAGGATGGACAGTACACTCTCAATACTCCAGACATACACAGCGATACTCCATGACAACAGCCGTAACACCACACAGTACAGTGGAACAGAAGCGAGGATGGACAGTACACTCTCAATACTCCAGACATACACAGCGATACTCCATGACAACAGCCGTAACACCACACAGTACAGTGGAACAGAAGCGAGGATAGACAGTACACTCTCAATACTCCAGACATACACAGCGATACTCCATGACAACAGCCGTTACACCACACAGTACAGTGGAACAGAAGCGAGAGTGGACAGTACACTCTCAATACTCCAGACATACACAGCGATACTCCATGACAACAGCCGTAACACCACACAGTACAGTGGAACAGAAGCGAGGATGGACAGTACACTCTCAATACTCCAGACATACACAGCGATACTCCATGACAACAGCCGTAACACCACACAGTACAGTGAAACAGAAGCGAGGATGGACAGTACACTCTCAATACTCCAGACATACACAGCGATACTCCATGACAACAGCCGTAACACCACACAGTACAGTGAAACAGAAGCGAGGATGGACAGTACACTCTCAATACTCCAGACATACACAGCGATACTCCATGACAACAGCCGTAACACCACACAGTACAGTGAACAGAAGCGAGGATGGACAGTACACTCTCAATACTCCAGACGTACACAGCGATACTCCATGACAACAGCCGTAACACCACACAGTACAGTGGAACAGAAGCGAGGATGGACACTACACTCTCAATACTCCAGACATACACAGCGATTACTCATGACAACAGCCGTAACACCACACAGTACAGTGGAACAGAAGCGAGGATGGACAGTACACTCTCAATACTCCAGACATACACAGCGATACTCCATGACAACAGCCGTAACACCACACAGTACAGTGGAACAGAAGCGAGGATGGACACTACACTCTCAATACTTCCAGACATACACAGCGATACTCCATGACAACAGCCGTAACACCACACAGTACAGTGAAACAGAAGCGAGGATGGACAGTACACTCTCAATACTCCAGACATAGACAGCGATACTCCATGACAACAGCCGTAACACCACACAGTACAGTGGAACAGAAGCGAGGATAGACAGTACATTCTCAATACTCCAGACATACACAGCTATACTCCATGACAACAGCCGTAACACCACACAGTACAGTGGAACAGAAGCGAGGATAGACAGTACATTCTCAATACTCCGGACATACACAGCGATACTGCATGACAACAGCCGTAACACCACACAGTACAGTGGAACAGAAGCGAGGATGGACAGTACACTCTCAATACTCCAGACATACACAGCGATACTCCATGACAACAGCCGTAACACCACACAGTACAGTGGAACAGAAGCGAGGATGGACAGACACACTCTCAATACTCCAGACATACACAGCGATACTCCATGACAACAGCCCGTAACACCACACAGTACAGTGGAACAGAAGCGTGAGTGGACAGTACACTCTCAATACTCCAGACATACACAGTGATACTCCATGACAACAGCCGTAACACCACACAGTACAGTGGAACAGAAGCGAGGATGGACAGTACACTCTCAATACTCCAAACATACACAGCGATACTCCATGACAACAGCCGTAACACCACACAGTACAATGGAACAGAAGCGAGAGTGGACAGTACACTCTCAATACTCCAAACATACACAGCGATACTCCATGACAACAGCCGTAACACCACACAGTACAGTGGAACAGAAGCGAGAGTGGACAGTACACTCTCAATACTCCAGACATACACAGCGATACTCCATGACAACAGCCGTAACACCACACAGTACAATGGAACAGAAGCGAGGATGGACAGTACACTCTCAATACTCCAAACATACACAGCGATACTCCATGACAACAGCCGTAACACCACACAGTACAATGGAACAGAAGCGAGAGTGGACAGTACACTCTCAATACTCCAGACATACACAGCGATACTCCATGACAACAGCCGTAACACCACACAGTACAGTGGAACAGAAGCGAGGATGGACAGTACACTCTCAATACTCCAGACATACACAGCGATTACTTCATGACAACAGCCGTAACACCACACAGTACAGTGGAACAGAAGCGAGGATGGACAGTACACTCTCAATACTTCAGACATACACAGCGATACTCCATGACAACAGCCGTAACACCGCACAGTACAGTGAAACAGAAGCGAGGATGGACAGTACACTCTCAATACTCCAGACATAGACAGCGATACTCCATGACAACAGCCCGTAACACCACACAGTACAGTGGAACAGAAGCGAGGATAGACAGTACATTCTCAATACTCCAGACATACACAGCTATACTCCATGACAACAGCCATAACACCACACAGTACAGTGGAACAGAAGCGAGGATAGACAGTACATTCTCAATACTCCGGACATACACAGCGATACTGCATGACAACAGCCGTAACACCACACAGTACAGTGGAACAGAAGCGAGGATGGACAGTACACTCTCAATACTCCAGACATACACAGCGATACTCCATGACAACAGCCGTAACACCACACAGTACAGTGGAACAGAAGCGAGGATGGACAGCACACTCTCAATACTCCAGACATACACAGCGATACTCCATGACAACAGCCGTAACACCACACAGTACAGTGGAACAGAAGCGTGAGTGGACAGTACACTCTCAATACTCCAGACATACACAGTGATACTCCATGACAACAGCCGTAACACCACACAGTACAGTGGAACAGAAGCGAGGATGGACAGTACACTCTCAATACTCCAAACATACACAGCGATACTCCATGACAACAGCCGTAACACCACACAGTACAATGGAACAGAAGCGAGAGTGGACAGTACACTCTCAATACTCCAAACATACACAGCGATACTCCATGACAACAGCCGTAACACCACACAGTACAGTGGAACAGAAGCGAGAGTGGACAGTACACTCTCAATACTCCAGACATACACAGCGATACTCCATGACAACAGCCGTAACACCACACAGTACAATGGAACAGAAGCGAGGATGGACAGTACACTCTCAATACTCCAAACATACACAGCGATACTCCATGACAACAGCCGTAACACCACACAGTACAATGGAACAGAAGCGAGAGTGGACAGTACACTCTCAATACTCCAGACATACACAGCGATACTCCATGACAACAGCCGTAACACCACACAGTACAGTGGAACAGAAGCGAGGGTGGACAGTACACTCTCAATACTCCAGACATACACAGCGATACTCCATGACAACAGCCGTATCACCACACAGTACAGTGGAACAGAAGCGAGGATGGACAGTACACTCTCAATACTCCAGACATACACAGCGATACTCCATGACAACAGCCGTAACACCACACAGTACAGTGGAACAGAAGCGAGGATGGACAGTACACTCTCAATACTCCAGACATACACAGCGATACTCCATGACAACAGCCGTAACACCACACAGTACAGTGGAACAGAAGCGAGATGGACAGTACACTCTCAATACTCCAGACGTACACAGCGATACTCCATGACAACAGCCCGTATCACCACCCAGTACAGTGGAACAGAAGCGAGATGGACAGTACACTCTCAATACTCCAGACATACACAGCGATACTCCATGACAACAGCCGTAACACCACACAGTACAGTGGAACAGAAGCTAGGATAGACAGTACACTCTCAATACTCCAGACATACACAGCGATACTCCATGACAACAGCCGTAACACCACACAGTACAGTGGGAACAGAATCGAGGATGGACAGTACACTCTCAATACTCCAGACATACACAGCGATACTCCATGACAACAGCCGTAACACCACACAGTACAGTGGAACAGAAGCTAGGATAGACAGTACACTCTCAATACTCCAGACATACACAGCGATACTCCATGACAACAGCCGTAACACCACACAGTACAGTGGAACAGAAGCGAGAGTGGACAGTACACTCTCAATACTCCAGACATACACAGCGATACTCCATGACAACCAGCCGTAACACAACACAGTACAGTGGAACAGAAGCGAGAGTGGACAGTACACTCTCAATACTCAAGACATACACAGCGATACTCCATGACAACAGCCGTAACACCACACAGTACAGTGGAACAGAAGCGAGGATGGACAGTACACTCTCAATACTCCAGACATACACAGCGATACTCCATGACAACAGCCGTAACACCACACAGTACGGTGGAACAGAACCTAGGATGGACAGTACACTCTCAATACTCCAGACATGCACAGTGATACTCCATGACAACAGCCGTAACACCACACAGTACAGTGGAACAGAAGCGAGAGTGGACAGTACACTCTCAATACTCCAGACATACACAGCGATACTCCATGACAACAGCCGTAACACCACACAGTACAGTGGAACAGAAGCGAGAGTGGACAGTACACTCTCAATACTCCAGACATACACAGCGATACTCCATGACAACAGCCGTAACACCACACAGTTCAAGTGGAACAGAAGCGAGGATGGACAGTACACTCTCAATACTCCAGACATACACAGCGACTACTCCATGACAACAGCCGTAACACCACACAGTACAGTGAAACAGAAGCGAGGATGGACAGTACACTCTCAATACTCCAGACATACACAGCGATACTCCATGACAACAGCCGTAACACCACACAGTACAGTGAAAACAGAAGCGAGGATGGACAGTACACTCTCAATACTCCAGACATACAAAGCGATACTCCATGACAACAGCCGTAACACACACCACACAGTACAGTGAAACAGAAGCGAGGATGGACAGTACACTCTCAATACTCCAGACGTACAACCAGCGATACTCCATGACAACAGCCGTAACACCACACAGTACAGTGGAACAGAAGCGAGGATGGACACTACACTCTCAATACTCCAGACATACACAGCGATTACTTCATGACAACAGCCGTAACACCACACAGTACATGGAACAGAAGCGAGGATGGACAGTACACTCTCAATACTTCAGACATACACAGCGATACTCCATGACAACAGCCGTAACACCACACAGTACAGTGAAACAGAAGCGAGGATGGACAGTACACTCTCAATACTCCAGACATAGACAGCGATACTCCATGACAACAGCCGTAACACCACACAGTACAGTGGAACAGAAGCGAGGATAGACAGTACATTCTCAATACTCCAGACATACACAGCTATACTCCATGACAACAGCCATAACACCACACAGTACAGTGGAACAGAAGCGAGGATAGACAGTACATTCTCAATACTCCGGACATACACAGCGATACTGCATGACAACAGCCGTAACACCACACAGTACAGTGGAACAGAAGCGAGGATGGACAGTACACTCTCAATACTCCAGACATACACAGCGATACTCCATGACAACAGCCGTAACACCACACAGTACAGTGGAACAGAAGCGAGGATGGACAGCACACTCTCAATACTCCAGACATACACAGCGATACTCCATGACAACAGCCGTAACACCACACAGTACAGTGGAACAGAAGCGTGAGGTGGACAGTACACTCTCAATACTCCAGACATACACAGTGATACTCCATGACAACAGCCGTAACACCACACAGTACAGTGGAACAGAAGCGAGGATGGACAGTACACTCTCAATACTCCAAACATACACAGCGATACTCCATGACAACAGCCGTAACACCACACAGTACAATGGAACAGAAGCGAGAGTGGACAGTACACTCTCAATACTCCAAACATACACAGCGATACTCCATGACAACAGCCGTAACACCACACAGTACAGTGGAACAGAAGCGAGAGTGGACAGTACACTCTCAATACTCCAGACATACACAGCGATACTCCATGACAACAGCCGTAACACCACACAGTACAGTGGAACAGAAGCTAGGATAGACAGTACACTCTCAATACTCCAGACATACACAGCGATACTCCATGACAACAGCCGTAACACCACACAGTACAGTGGAACAGAAGCTAGGATAGACAGTACACTCTCAATACTCCAGACATACACAGCGATACTCCATGACAACAGCCGTAACACCACACAGTACAGTGGAACAGAAGCGAGGATGGACAGTACACTCTCAATACTCCAGACATACACAGCGATACTCCATGACAACAGCCGTAACACCACACAGTACAGTGGAACAGAAGCTAGGATAGACAGTACACTCTCAATACTCCAGACATACACAGCGATACTCCATGACAACAGCCGTAACACCACACAGTACAGTGGAACAGAAGCGAGAGTGGACAGTACACTCTCAATACTCCAGACATACACAGCGATACTCCATGACAACAGCCGTAACACCACACAGTACAGTGGAACAGAAGCGAGAGTGGACAGTACACTCTCAATACTCCAGACATACACAGCGATACTCCATGACAACAGCCGTAACACCACACAGTACAGTGGAACAGAAGCGAGGATGGACAGTACACTCTCAATACTCCAGACATACACAGCGATACTCCATGACAACAGCCGTAACACCCACACAGTTACAGTGAAACAGAAGCGAGGATGGACAGTACACTCTCAATACTCCAGACATACACAGCGATACTCCATGACAACAGCCGTAACACCACACAGTACAGTGAAACAGAAGCGAGGTAGATGGACCAGTACACTCTCAATACTCCAGACATACACAGCGATACTCCATGACAACAGCCGTAACACCACACAGTACAGTGAAACAGAAGCGAGGATGGACAGTACACTCTCAATACTCCAGACGTACACAGCGATACTCCATGACAACAGCCGTAACACCACACAGTACAGTGGAACAGAAGCGAGGATAGACAGTACATTCTCAATACTCCAGACATACACAGCTATACTCCATGGACAACAGCCATAACACCACACAGTACAGTGGAACAGAAGCGAGGATAGACAGTACATTCTCAATACTCCGGACATACACAGCGATACTGCATGACAACAGCCGTAACACCACACAGTACAGTGGAACAGAAGCGAGGATGGACAGTACACTCTCAATACTCCAGACATACACAGCGATACTCCATGACAACAGCCGTAACACCACACAGTACAGTGGAACAGAAGCGAGGATGGACAGCACACTCTCAATACTCCAGACATACACAGCGATACTCCATGACAACAGCCCGTAACACCACACAGTACAGTGGAACAGAAGCGTGAGTGGACAGTACACTCTCAATACTCCAGACATACACAGTGATACTCCATGACAACAGCCGTAACACCACACAGTACAGTGGAACAGAAGCGAGGATGGACAGTACACTCTCAATACTCCAAACATACACAGCGATACTCCATGACAACAGCCGTAACACCACACAGTACAATGGAACAGAAGCGAGAGTGGACAGTACACTCTCAATACTCCAAACATACACAGCGATACTCCATGACAACAGCCGTAACACCACACAGTACAGTGGAACAGAAGCGAGAGTGGACAGTACACTCTCAATACTCCAGACATACACAGCGATACTCCATGACAACAGCCGTAACACCACACAGTACAGTGGAACAGAAGCTAGGATAGGACAGTACACTCTCAATACTCCAGACATACACAGTGATACTCCATGACAACAGCCGTAACACCACACAGTACAGTGGAACAGAAGCTAGGATAGGACAGTACACTCTCAATACTCCAGACATACACAGCGATACTCCATGACAACAGCCGTAACACCACACAGTACAGTGGAACAGAAGCGAGGATGGACAGTACACTCTCAATACTCCAGACATACACAGCGATACTCCATGACAACAGCCGTAACACCACACAGTACAGTGGAACAGAAGCGAGGATGGACAGTACACTCTCAATACTCCAGACATACACAGCGATACTCCATGACAACAGCCGTAACACCACACAGTACAGTGGAACAGAAGCGAGGATGGACAGTACACTCTCAATACTCCAGACATACACAGCGATACTCCATGACAACAGCCGTAACACCACACAGTACAGTGGAACAGAAGCGAGGATGGACAGTACACTCTCAATACTCCAGACATACACAGCGATACTCCATGACAACAGCCGTAACACCACACAGTACAGTGGAACAGAAGCGAGGATGGACAGTACACTCTCAATACTCCAGACATACACAGCGATACTCCATGACAACAGCCGTAACACCACACAGTACAGTGGAACAGAAGCGAGGATGGACAGTACACTCTCAATACTCCAGACATACACAGCGATACTCCATGACAACAGCCGTAACACCACACAGTACAGTGGAAACAGAAGCGAGGATGGACAGTACACTCTCAATACTCCAGACATACACAGCGATACTCCATGACAACAGCCGTAACACCACACAGTACAGTGGAACAGAAGCGAGGATGGACAGTACACTCTCAATACTCCAGACATACACAGCGATACTCCATGACAACAGCCGTAACACCACACAGTACAGTGGAACAGAAGCGAGGATGGACAGTACACTCTCAATACTCCAGACATACACAGCGATACTCCATGACAACAGCCGTAACACCACACAGTACAGTGAACAGAAGCGAGGATGGACAGTACACTCTCAATACTCCAGACATACACAGCGATACTCCATGACAACAGCCGTAACACCACACAGTACAGTGGAACAGAAGCGAGGATGGACAGTACACTCTCAATACTCCAGACATACACAGCGATACTCCATGACAACAGCCGTAACACCACACAGTACAGTGGAACAGAAGCGAGGATGGACAGTACACTCTCAATACTCCAGACATACACAGCGATACTCCATGACAACAGCCGTAACACCACACAGTACAGTGGAACAGAAGCGAGGATGGACAGTACACTCTCAATACTCCAGACATACACAGCGATACTCCATGACAACAGCCGTAACACCACACAGTACAGTGGAACAGAAGCGAGGATGGACAGTACACTCTCAATACTCCAGACATACACAGCGATACTCCATGACAACAGCCGTAACACCACACAGTACAGTGGAACAGAAGCGAGGATGGACAGTACACTCTCAATACTCCAGACATACACAGCGATACTCCATGACAACAGCCGTAACACCACACAGTACAGTGGAACAGAAGCGAGGATGGACAGTACACTCTCAATACTCCAGACATACACAGCGATACTCCATGACAACAGCCGTAACACCACACAGTACAGTGGAACAGAAGCGAGAGTGGACAGTACACTCTCAATACTCCAGACATACACAGCGATACTCCATGACAACAGCCGTAACACCACACAGTACAGTGGAACAGAAGCGAGGATGGACAGTACACTCTCAATACTCCAGACATACACAGCGATACTCCATGACAACAGCCGTAACACCACACAGTACAGTGGAACAGAAGCGAGGATGGACAGTACACTCTCAATACTCCAGACATACACAGCGATACTCCATGACAACAGCCGTAACACCACACAGTACAGTGGAACAGAAGCGAGGATGGACAGTACACTCTCAATACTCCAGACATACACAGCGATACTCCATGACAACAGCCGTAACACCAACAGGTACAGTGGAACAGAAGCGAGGATGGACAGTACACTCTCAATACTCCAGACATACACAGCGATACTCCATGACAACAGCCGTAACACAGCACAGTACAGTGGAACAGAAGCGAGGATGGACAGTACACTCTCAATACTCCAGACATACACAGCGATACTCCATGACAACAGCCGTAACACCACACAGTACAGTGGAACAGAAGCGAGGATGGACAGTACACTCTCAATACTCCAGACATACACAGCGATACTCCATGACAACAGCCGTAACACCACACAGTACAGTGGAACAGAAGCGAGGATGGACAGTACACTCTCAATACTCCAGACATACACAGCGATACTCCATGACAACAGCCGTAACACCACACAGTACAGTGGAACAGAAGCGAGATGGACAGTACACTCTCAATACTCCAGACATACACAGCGATACTCCATGACAACAGCCGTAACACCACACAGTACAGTGGAACAGAAGCGAGGATGGACAGTACACTCTCAATACTCCAGACATACACAGCGATACTCCATGACAACAGCCGTAACACCACACAGTACAGTGGAACAGAAGCGAGAGTGGACAGTACACTCTCAATACTCCAGACATACACAGCGATACTCCATGACAACAGCCGTAACACCACACAGTACAGTGGAACAGAAGCGAGAGTGGACAGTACACTCTCAATACTCCAGACATACACAGCGATACTCCATGACAACAGCCGTAACACCACACAGTACAGTGGAACAGAAGCGAGAGTGGACAGTACACTCTCAATACTCCAGACATACACAGCGATACTCCATGACAACAGCCGTAACACCACACAGTACAGTGGAACAGAAGCGAGGATGGACAGTACACTCTCAATACTCCAGACATACACAGCGATACTCCATGACAACAGCCGTAACACCACACAGTACAGTGGAACAGAAGCGAGGATGGACAGTACACTCTCAATACTCCAGACATACACAGCGATACTCCATGACAACAGCCGTAACACCACACAGTACAGTGAACAGAAGCGAGGATGGACAGTACACTCTCAATACTCCAGACATACACAGCGATACTCCATGACAACAGCCGTAACACCACACAGTACAGTGGAACAGAAGCGAGGATGGACAGTACACTCTCAATACTCCAGACATACACAGCGATACTCCATTACAACAGCCGTAACACCACACAGTACAGTGGAACAGAAGCGAGGATGGACAGTACACTCTCAATACTCCAGACATACACAGCGATACTCCATGACAACAGCCGTAACACCACACAGTACAGTGGAACAGAAGCGAGGATGGACAGTACACTCTCAATACTCCAGACGTACACAGCGATACTCCATGACAACAGCCGTAACACCACACAGTACAGTGGAACAGAAGCGAGGATGGACAGTACACTCTCAATACTCCAGACGTACACAGTGATACTCCATGACAACAGCCGTAAACACCACACAGTACATGGAACAGAAGCGAGGATGGACAGTACACTCTCAATACTCCAGACATACACAGCGATACTTCATGACAACAACCGTAACACACACACAGTACGGTGGAACAGAAGCGAGGATGGACAGTGCACTCTCAATACTCCAGACATACACAGCGATACTCCATGACAACAGCCGTAACACCACACAGTACAGTGGAACAGAAGCGAGGATGGACAGTACATTCTCAATACTCCAGGCATACACAGCGATACTCCATGACAACAGCCGTAACACCACACAGTACAGTGGAACAGAAGCGAGAGTGGAAAGTACGCTCTGAATAACTCATAAGGAACAATACTCCAGAAGAGCACAACCGTAGCATCACACAGTACACTGGAGAATAATAAAGTGTGAACAGTACGTTCAGAATCCTTCATACATACACAGCGACATGCCTCCACAGCCGTACCATCACAAAGTAGAATGGAACAGAAGCGAGAGTGAATACTACGCTCAGATTATCGAGACAAATAAAACAATACTCCAGGACAACACAACCGTTAGCATCACACAGTACAGTGGAGCCGATTGAAAGTTTGGACAGTAAGTTCAGAATACTCCATTCATACACAACGAAACTTCATGCAGCCGTAACATAACACAGTATAATGGAACAGAAGCGAGAGTGAGTTACGCTCAGATTATCGAGACAAACAGATCAATACTCCAGGACAACACAACCGTAGCATCACACAGTAAGTGAAGCCGATTGAACGTTTGGACAGTAAGTTCAGAATCCATACACAACGAAACTCCATGCAGCCGTAACATAACACAGTAGAATAGAGCAGAAGCGAAAGTGGATACTACGCTCAAATTCCCCTGACAAACAGAACAATACTCCAGGACAACACAACCAATCAGAGTGGAGCAGTGTACCATGCAGTGTTGCTGCAGGACAAGAAATCGCTCACCTGCGGTAAGACGCGACTATTCCCGTTCATCCCAAGATGTGGCAGGAAGTGACGTATGCTCAAGGCCGGCCTTGTTCTTCTGTCTCAATTAGAACCAAACGCTCGGCTGTGGGGAATTAAAAATTAGCGTGGTTGTCCATTTTGGGGGCAGTTTAAGTCAATTGATGTCCTACACTTGTCATTAGATGTCGCCCACTTGAGTGGAGACTTCCTTGTTAGCCATCACAGATGGAGGCCATCTCTTTAGCAGAGATCTGCAGGAAGACATCGGTCCTTCATTCATTCTTTCCACAATGATCAATTCACTCACTTCTTCCTATTCCCTCAGAGATTCGGCACTATTAATCGCAGTTAGGACAGTAGAAGTTTGATTTATTTGTTAAAAGAAACATTCGCGTTTTGGTGTTTTCAATTGTATTAACACTTTACCTTATAATTAAACTTAATTCTTTTGACGTTATGTGGCGTTGAGTTTGTTGTTGACACACTTTAATATGTTATAATACCTTGATAAAGGTTGGCGTTCAGCCAACTGAAATATTGGTAAAATAAATGATATTTTGATACAATATATGTCTTTTTAATTAAATATTTATTTATGGATTTAGAGGGAAACTTAGAGGGAAAAGAATTGCGATGCTTACTTTGTGTGTTTTGCTTTGTTGTTATTTTTCTCTTTGGACAATTTTCTTTGGTTAATTATGTAAAATAATGAATTGAACAGGATTGTATATAGCCGATTTGTTGTGATGTAGAGAGAGGTATTGACGCAAATATCCCTGAGTTTGGGATATCGCGTTTCATGATGTTAATAAAGGTATGTAATTATATTTAATTCCATAACTAGAACTCTATAGCAACCAGGACTTTCTTATGTCTAAAATAATCAATATGATTTCTCTACAAGATTATAAGCCATTTATATAAGAAATATAAACTATTTGACGCCTATAACTCTTTTTGAATATAAACAAATTTCTACTGGTTTTGACGCAATGATAAAATAATTTTCTTAATTTATTAATATGATTTACTAATACAATTTCATTTTGTTATATTCTTTATTACATTTCTTACACAATTCTTTCTTCCAAACTAGGAG
>CP092869.1:82594923-82657637 GCA_030710605.1 Cordylochernes scorpioides | reverse complement strand
AGTTCAAAGACTGGTGGTTGACCTACAAAGGCCCTTTCGGTTGTACAATATTTGCCGAAGAACGGAATCCCCGAATTCCCTCACTCTCCCCATTTCCGTGATTTCTATCCCCTTAACCTTTTCCTCTTCCGTAAGATAAAATACTTCTTAGAGGGTAAACCTATTGATGATGTAAGTGCAATTATAGGAAATTCGAAGAAAAATTTAAAAGCCATTCCGAAAAAAGGAATTTTCTCTATGATTTGAGCAGTTGAAAAAAAGATGGGAACATTGTTGTGTAGTGCAAAAATCATACTTTGAAGAATACTTGTTTTTATATTTGTATCTACTATAGTAAATTTTAACAATCTTGTCTATCTATTTAATGATCACACCTTGTATAGTTTTAAAATGCCAAACCATACAACAATAGAATCAATTGCAAAATATTAAGGGTCTATTCACGATGAAATTGTGAAAAACTTTTTTAAAATTACAAAATATTTCCTCACAATAAGAGTTTTTTTTTTTTTTTTAAATTGCTAGATTTCAAACCTGTCGAAAAACGATTATCACTTGAAAGCTAGCAATTTAAAATAAAAATAAACTTATTGTGTGAAAATATTTTGTAATTTTGAAAAATAATAAGGATAATGGTAAAATGCAGAAGACAGAATTATCGATTATATTTAGCAAACAGGCCTTTCTCATGGCTAAGAGGGGATCAATGAACCCCCTCTCCCCCACTAACCAATTAATGTAAATTTTAAAGTCACAATGAAGATCGTTTTTGTCCTTGTAATACCTTGAAAAATTTTGGCGTTCAGCCAACTAAAATATTGGTTAATAAATTATATTTTGATCCACGAATCAATTAAAGGATGCGCGCTACAAGGTTATAAACATTACATTTGATAGCTGCTTTTACAATTCTTTATATTATGATGCACTAGCGCGCCATCTGTTATGAAAATTCGAAACTATTTCAGACGCATAAGATTCTTTTTGAAATTAAACAATTTCTACTTCCCTTACTGCAATGGAAAAAATTAATGGGAGGGCCTAGCTCATCAGTGGTGAACCCTCCCAGCGGTTTCACCCGTTTAATCTACCATACCGCTGTTATATTGCATTTTTCGAACTTTCTTTTATAGTGATACTGATGCTAGACTCTTGGAATGGGTATTTTAGATTAACTATGGACTTAAGCTTTGAGGACAGCAGAAATACATACAATTATAAATATATAATATGCTTCGAGCAATCGCTCTTCCGAAAATATCAAATTGAGTCTTTTATACGAACATTTATGCAAATTTGGGAGAGTTCCTCGAACTGAGACCTGTTTTCTAACTATGTACTGTGGGAGTGATCTGGATAAATGCCACTATGTGAATTGCCCTTTTAGAATCTTTTAAAAGTGTTATTTATATGGCAATGGGTGTTCGAAGAATAACGATCATTATTTTATTAACAAGAAATCTCATCATTTGGTTCATAAATCCATCCTTATAAAGTCAGAAAAAAAACTAAAATTGGATACGTCAAACATTAAAAATGTCAAAATTCTTAGTGTAAATCTTTTTAGTACTTTTAACTATGGAGAAATGTATGGCATGCTTGTTAAATATAAATCTAATTGGCTCAATTTATTTCTATATTTCACTTTACAAAGCGAACACTTTCATTGAATACACACACAAGCCTTTATTAAGACATTCCGTCTTATACAGACGATTCTCCTGTTAGAAATGATCTAAAAAGAAACGAGAAGCAAGGAGAAGAAACTGAATCCTCGCTCAGAAAAGAGAAAAAGAAGAAAAGGAAAGAATATATACATATGTACAACAAGATAATGTACAAAAGTCACTTTCATTGACACAGATTTTAAAATCTAGGAAAAGATTGAGCTCTGTTCCAGTAAAAGGAATGTACCTTACCATCTCGGAGGTGGCCATCGCACACAAGAACGCTGGCAGATGATAACGCAGACGGAAATAGGCGCTGTTATCGTATCAAACGAAATATTCATTTGACATAGCATAAATCTTATGCCACACTTCCTCCTAGCTATTGTTGATTTGTTTAGCATTCTCATTGTTGTGATTGGCTTGTGGAAACGTAAATTATTTACATACTGTTACATGTTTACTTGTATATTTGCATATTGCTACATACTTGTTTCCTTGTATGGTATACTAACCGAATGGAGCCAGCTCTTTGCTTATTATTCAGATGAATTAGACTTGAAAGGTGTTATGTATTAGCATATTTACTTATTGTACTGCACTATTTTGCATAGTTGTTGTTTATGCTTTTATTAGATATTGTCACGGTAGTGATAACGAGTATCACAAAAGTTTAAGTAAAAATAATTTATTGATTAGAGAATGCACACACACAAACTATTTCTAAATTTTATTCACAAGTAATAATATACGAGCTTGATAAGGGGTGATGACTATGCAAATATTTATGATAAACAACAGAGTATTCAAAATAATTATTCTGTAACAATATAAATACCGTTGTCAGTTTAAGAGCGACAGTCCAATAGCACGTTAGACGAGTTTTGTATCTTGTGTATGCAAAAAAAAAAAAACTTTTTTTTTTCAAACAGAAATAATGTAATATATTCTTCTCTCAATATATATAATAAGTAAATTAAATTTAATTGCCATATATCGTTAAAATTTTTACACAAATAAATTTACTGGCAATGCGTTTCTTTTAAATATCATCAAATATTATCTCTACAGACCTTACTGCAATGATATGAGTTATTGAATGAGAGGGCTTGGCTCATCAGTAGTGATTTGGCGAAACCGCTGAGAGGGTTCACTACTGATGAGCCAAGCCCTCTCATTAATAACTCATATCATTGCAGTAAGGTCTGTAGAAATAATATTTGATGATATTTAAAAGAAACGCATTGCCAGTAAATTTATTTGTGTAAAATTTTAAATATATAATAAGTATTTAAAATATGTATATAATAATGTGTATATAAAAATAGTATTTATTATTAATTTGTTAATGTGATAATCCTGTTGAAGGACTGACAAGTCCGAAAGCTTGAAAATAAAAAGTTGCACAAGAAACTTAACCCTGAAAGCTTTATATATTTATAAAAAGCCTTATTTCAGTCGTGTTGGTAAATTGAGAGACACGACGATACAACAGAAGGGAAAATATAAACTTCACAAAAGTTATAAATAATTAAAAATTGTTGATGATATATGGATGTTTTTTAATGTCCTACTTAAAATGACTTTTGGCATCATAAAGAGAATTCACAATCATCAACAAATATTTTGGATATGCGAATACTCCACAGTTAGAAGTAGTGACAAATACAGTTTCAAAATTTTAAAGTTCCCGTTCTCTTCGATTAAAGATTTTTTATCTAAGACGAAAGCTCTTGATAAAGACTTATCTACTTAAATAGGCATCTCTCCCTTTAATTATACATCAGAACTTTGCAGTCAGAAAATTGACATAGACCCAGAACAGCAGCTTTTACACACCCAAGATAGAGGACATTGCGACTGCTGTGATAGAGATGTATGGAAATATCTGAGGCCCTTCATTGGACACAATAACATCAACAGAAAATTGACATGGACCCGTAACAGCAGATTTACACCCAAGATAGAGGACATTACGACTGCTGTGATAGAGATGCATGGAAATATCTGAAGCTCTTCATTGGACACGACAAAAACAACAACAGAAAATTGACATGGACCCATAGCAGCAGATTTACACACCCAAGATAGAGAACATTGCTGTGATAGAGATGCATGGAGACATCTGAGGCTCTTCATTGGACATGACAACAACAGAAAATTAACATGGATCCAGAACAGCAGCTTTACACACCCAAGATAGAGAACATTGCTGTGATAGAGATGCATGAAGACATCTGAGGCTCTTCATTGGACACAACAACAACAGAAAATTGACATGGACCCAGAACAGCAGCTTTACACACCCAAGATAGAGAACATTACGACTGCTGTGATAGAGATGCATGGAAACATCTGAGGCTCTTCATTGGACACAACAATAACAACAACAGAAAATTGACATGGACCCAGAACAGCAGCTTTACACACCCAAGATAGAGTACATTGTGACTGCTGTGATAGAGATGCTTGGAAATATCTGAGGCTCTTCATTAGACACGACAACAACAACAGAAAATTGACATGGACCCAGAACAGCAGCTTTACACACCCAAGATAGAGAACATTGCTGTGATAGAGATGTATGGAGACATCTGAGGCTCTTCATTGGACATAACAACAACAACAACGATGCACTATTTCCAATACCCTAATAAAAAAAAACTTTACTATTGGTGATGTAGAATGAGCCACAACACCAGTTTTGTCCAATTCAGACAAAAGCCAACAACCTGTATACCATGGTTTCAGGCTATGGCCCTCATCAGTACAGAGGCAGCTTTGATTTCATAACATCCTACGAGAGGAATTATGAAATCGGTCGAATTTCCATTTGTAAAATTTTCTATTAGGATAATGAACGTAATGTATCGTTCTGATGTATAAGTAAAGGGCGAAACTCCTCCTTTGCCGGTCCTAAGCCCGGATGAAAAAGGAGGATGGGGAGCAGTAACAAGTTCACTAAAAAACCTGGGCTCAGCTGGCCTGGCTGATAGTACCCTGTAAAGGCTCCTAATCCAGGAACACAGGATGAGCAGCGTTTGTACTCCATGTTAGGAGCGGCTGTACATGGCATCTGTTCCTCATGTCAGAGATGGCCATTTATTTTGGAGCTAAGTCGGCCTGCCATTGAGTAGTGCTCCCAGTCTTAATGACAAAGGCAGACGCATTCTACTTCACCCAGTCATAATGGTTGTCAAAGCTTGATACACTAATATGGTTAATATGATTAAGTGGAGATAAGAAAGAAGAAGGAGGAAGGAGGAGTAAAGGGAGAGATCCTCTTTAGGTAGATGTATATAATCCTCCCGAAACTTTATGCTAAGGACTTATCTATTCATGTATCATTCGTAAAAATACGCCTTTATATTTTACTTACTTCTTATTGTGAACAAAAATAGTACAAAGAAGGTTGAAATCCCCTCTAAATAATATAAGTGATAGATTTAAAGCGAACGAGGATGCGTTTCTTATAAGTTTTAATAAAGTCAAACTTTCGGGTCAATAACCCTTCTACAGGACATCATATCTGAAGAGAATCTTGCATCATATATTCATATCCATTTTGAGAAAAATTATCATATTTACAAGAAAAATAAACATGTTAGCAAACCAGTGAGAAAAACAATAGTAAGAAATATCCGCGTGCCCTGAGCATGCCAAGAAGAATTCAAAAGAAGCTTCACGATTAAGACACGATTCAATTTAAGGCTGCATGAGTAAAACAATCCAAAATAAAACGTACTTGCAATGGTCCCCTAAGGTACACTATGGTAATATTGCTTTATATATATCAGGGATGTCTATGTGTCTATTAATACTATTAGGTCTTAAAGAGAGTAATGCCTCGACGACCAATCTTTTGTATTTGCTCTTGATTCCTGAGTAATATGCCTGTGGGTGAGAGGTATCGAAAGAATGTCCTGTCTGTCTAATGTGTTGCACTATGAGAGATCTAGGTTCACTGTTTCTGATGTTTCTGTGGTGTTCGTCTATCCTATCCTTAATTCTTCGGCCTGTCTCTCCTATATACAAACTGTTGCAATCTGAGCATTTTAAGGAATACACGGAGTTTGTAAGATATGGCAGGGTAATGGGGAAAACTATTTCTGGTGATGGGGTTTCTAACTATTGTTTCTAATTTGGGAGTGTTGGTATAATAGGTGCGGATTCCGTACTTGTTTTTTAAGTGTCTAGAGATGTTGATACTATGGGTAGAGTATGGGATGATGCAAGTCGATCTATAAGTCTGACTGTTTAGCTGCTGTTGAGGATTGTGAAAGTGTCGGAGGAAGAAGTTTTTGGGGTAACCTGAGTTCATTAGGTGATTAACCACATTTTGGGTCTCTGTTTGTTTAAATTCAGACGTTGAGCAGTGAGTAAAATACGTTTCGAGAGGGTTTTGATAGTATTAATTTTATGGCTGAGGGGGCAGTATGAGGAATAGTGTATATAGGAGGGATGAAAGGAGGGCTTATAGTATACGTTGGTGGAATACCTGCAATTCTATTTTGTAATCATGATATCTAAGAAAGCTAAGGAACAATTGTTTTCTTTTTCTACTGTGAATTGGATGTCCGGAAATAGTGAATTTAATTTGGTATGAATACTGTCCAAGGATTCTGTTTTAACTATACAGAAAATATCGTCTATGTATCTAAACCAAGTATGAATATCTGCTGGGAAATGACCTGTAATTAAACTATCTACTTTTCGCATAACTATTTCAGAGAGTGGTGAGGACAAAGGGCTACCCATGGGAGTGCCCTTGGATTGCCTGTAATAATGTTAATCAAAATTGAAAATACTATTGCTTAGACAGATCGATATTAAGGTGGTTAACTTAGATATCATATCTGCTGTATACCCGTGCGTCCGGAGGAATTCTGTGGTGCTTTCTAAAATGAGGGAGTGGGGGAGACTGGGGATTGTTTGGATTGTTTTACTCATGCAGCCTCAAATTGAATCGTGTCTTAATCGTGAAGCTTCTTTTGAATTCTTCTTGGCATGCTCAGGGCACGCGGATATTTCTTACTATTGTTTTTCTCACTGGTTTGCTAACATGTTTATTTTTCTTGTAAATATGATAATTTTTCTCAAAATGGATATGAATATATGATGCAAGATTCTCTTCAGATATGATGTCCTGTAGAAGGGTTATTGACCCGAAAGCTTGACTTTATTAAAACTAATAAGAAACGCATCCTCGTTCGCTTTAAATCTATCACTTACAAAAATAGTACAAAATAATCAAATTGTACTGGGATCTTATGGATAAATTAATAAAAAGCCATCTTCTGATCTTAAAACTAACTTTATTTATTTACTTTTTATTGTCATATTTTAGTTTTTAATTTGACTTATCATTCAAATCTGTTACAAAATTGTTTAATTTTAAAAGTAATCAATACGCGTTCAAAAATTGTTTAAATTTCTTATATACAAATCTTTGTATGAAAATAATTGTCTTAATTAGGTTTTCGTATATACATTCATGGACAAAACTTAAGGAATTAAAAGTCTTTAATGAATCCAGTCTTCTGTTTTTTGAAGGAAACAGAGGCAATTTTGTTCACACTTGGTTATCTCACGTGTCTTCAATAGAGGTCACTGTAATATCTTTCAGAGTTATTGTCTCAATCCCGATATACATGTTTAAAGGTACAACTTACTTATGTTTTGTCCATGAATGAATAGCATCTGCATTATTATCATTGAATGTAAATAATACTTTTTTCACACACTTTTCCTTGATAGACTACATGGTAAATTTATGTAAAAGATCATGTCTTCAATAAATACTTTTGTGTATGTGTGCTTACAAAAAGTATAATGTAACAAAGTATTTAATATTTTATTAACAGAGTATCATTTTTTATGTTTATATTTTGCTACTCTGTAAACTTCCCTTATTGTTTATCTTTTGTTTATCATTCATCTTTCACACTAACTATGGACCGATATATTCGTTTCTGTCCCATCAACTCGACACTTGAGAAAAGTCTCACCCACTCCCGGTAATCTTAAAAAGAACCTAAAAAAATACAACTAGGAACATCAACCACGACATCAGGACATGGATATGTTCAAGCCGATATGGCCAGAATTAGTCCCTGATCCAACATGTCTACACTGCCAAGAGGAAGATCAAACAGTAGAGCATGTCAGCTGCCCAGCATTTGAACTATAGCGATTACAAACGGCTAAACTTATTGGACTGCCCTCATTCAATGACACTGACCTATTGAATCTACCAAGAAACAAACCGGCCTGGAAACACTTGGTGAACTGGTTCACTAAGGCTACCAAGATAGACTCCTAAACCACAGGACAGCCTGGGTAGTTGGCGATCTATGGATACGCTCCAGGAGCCTGGGTTACCTTTATGTTACTACTACATTCATAGTTTGTCCTTGCCTTAAATAAATTTCTGTATCATCCTTAATTTTGTCTTTCCTAATTTTCCACGTGGCAATATCATATACTCCAGTAGAAGGATTGTGATACTCGAAGGTTTGAGATGAATATGCAATAAAGCAAGAGATAAACGATCTCGGAAGCCGTTTAGCTTATTATTTATATCGATTTCAGAAGATTTTACTTTCACGAGATTGATTAAATCCTTAGTTTTTAACATGGTCCCTTTTTGACTGGATGTAACGGTGTAGATGGAAAAAGTCGATATCACTTCCGGGAAACTGTCTCGGTGGATGCAGCTGAAGGAAAAAGTTATGGTTTCCTGGAAAAGAGATCCTAGCCGGAATTCTCTAGAATATTGTCGCTGTTGTGTCTATCAACATTTCAGACGTTTGTGACCATTGTACCGCTATATATCCTCCATATGTCAGATTCCATTGCATGAAAGTGCGCCATATATCAGATTCCATTGCATTAAGGTGCATGTTTTACTTCATTAACGAATCATAGAGAGTATTGAACTAGTTTAATGACGCTTCAGAACAGTTTGCTGGTTATTTAATTCTTGTAGGTTTTTATCTTTAGACCCAGATGATTGTATATGTTGTAGCACTTTGATCTTAGCCAAAAGGCCGATAAGCGTTGTATATGTTCTGAAGCCGGCTTATAGACAGAATGGTCTGGGAGGTCATTTGATCCTAGGATACATAGATGTGATAAATGTTCTGGCTTATGGATAGAAAGTCTGAAGGTCATTTGTTTCTAGGATTTATAGGTGTGATATATGTGCCGGGTTATAGACCGGAAGGTCTGAGAGGCCATTCGCTTCTAGGGTGTATTTTTCAGTTGGTCTCGAGGACCACGCCATCACCATCTCCTCAGCGGCGAAGTACGCTATACGCTCTGGCCAAACTCAAACCAAGCGCTGAAAGAGTCGCCATATTCATTGTGTGTATATAATGCATATTATCTTTTTTTTAATATTGCAGACTGTGCACTTTGCATGTATTGACAAGATGTCAATAAAATTATTTTAATTGTCAATTGTCTAGGGTGTATTTCTCCTGATTCTCCCAGCCCCCCACCCCTGCGTCAAGACGACAGCAACCGCCACCTGACCTACGACCCAGCTGAAGAACAGCTGGTGACATCATAGAGAGGGAGTTCTCCTGATGGTGCCAAACCCGAACCAAACTTAATAGCACTTAATACACTTGTCTCTCTAGAGTGTATTGATGTGATATGTGTGCCGGTGTATGGACCGAAAAGTCTTGGAGGCCATTTGCCCCTAGGATGCATAGATATAATCGTATCATGGAGTCAGAAGCCGTTCCAGACACCTTCGAGTCGTGTTCCACTAGATACGGTCACACGGGATAGCCGGCCGTATGGAGCAGCCTGCCTGTCGATCCGAGCGAGCGAGGCCCAAGGTTGACATCTTGGATTGCGTCGTCATCACTTCCTTATTACGTGGGACCTTGGCCGCTGTCGTGTTTCCACCTGGGTGGTTGCCTGGACTTCATTCAGGGGACGTACAGTGATGAGACTCATACAGCGCCCAACTAGCGTCAATGGTGCTGGTGTACTGTATAGGCCTGGACGTGAGGAGATATCCAGTGGCGTGGCTTATATAATGAACATCTTGTTCTCTTGTTGTACTGTAGACCGGGAGACATGAGGAGACATCCAGTAGAGGGACTCATACATTGAACATCTTGTTCTCTTGTTGTACTGTAGACCGGGAGACATGAAGAGACATCCAGTAGAGGGACTCATACATTGAACATCTTGTTCTCTTGTTGTACTGTAGACCGGGAGACATGAGGAGACATCCAGTAGAGGGACTCATACATTGAACATCTTGTTCTCTTGTTGTACTGTAGACCGGGAGACATGAGGAGACATCCAGTAGAGGGACTCATACATTGAACATCTTGTTCTCTTGTTGTACTGTAGACCGGGAGACATGAGGAGACATCCAGTAGAGGGACTCATACATTGAACATCTTGTTCTCTTGTTGTGTTTGAGTCCGAGACAAGAGGGAACATTCAGCAACGTGACTCATACTGTGTATTCTTGATATTATTTTAAGGGAGAACAGAATACATACTCTGACGTGGCTCATATAGAGATCAATTTTTCTCCTATTTTTTCGAAGACCTGGACATGAGGGGACTTCCAGTAATGTGGCTTATACAGTCGTTCGACAAGGACGCTCTCAATGGCGCACACATAGAATCAAGACCCAAGAGAGTCCGTGACGGATCTTCTATCTGTGGTCCAACTTGCTCGAAGATTTTCCGAGGCGACACCCTATTCATTCCATCATCTCCAAGAATATGGGCTCGCTTTGCCCTTTCCCCATACCAGCCGCCTTGGGACTGGCCAGTGCTGGAGATAGGCTTCTTTCCCATTTTTGACCAACAAAGAAATGGTCACGTAAAGTTAGAATTAGAGTATTAATAGAAAAGTAGATTTAAGTTAAATATCTATATATTAAAAAGGCATATTCTGACCACATTCGCATTAACTTTTAAATAGCAGAGCGCCATCTAGTGGAACATCTGCCATCTAAAAGTTCATAAGAACGTGATAAGGATATGTTTTTTTAATTTTAATAACAAACACCTGACCTTTTATTATTATTTTTTCGCATATCTATATATCTAAAAATTTGTAAGTACTTTGTTTTATCAAAATTCAAAACTATTTTAAAGGCGTAAGATTCTTTTTGATATTAAACAATTTCTACTGCCCTTACTGCAATGGAAAAATTAATGAGAGGGCCTGGCTCATCAGTGGTGAACCCTCACAGCGGTTTCGCCAGTTTAATCTACCATACTGCTGTTATATTGCATTTTTGGAACTTCCTTTTATAGTGATACTGTTGATAGACTCTTTGAATGGGTATTTTAGAAGAACTATGGACATAAGCTTTGAGGACAGTAGAATTACATACTTTGTTTTATATCTCACTTTCAATTTGAATATGGAATAAACTGAAAATCTATTCATAGTCGAATTTGTCCATTTTATAGACATCTAAACTTGAACTTAAACATTTATCTAATAGCCCCATTCAATCTACCTGACAGTCTTGCTATTTAAAAAGTATATCAAATTGGAATGTATAATAGATCAGGTCGTAAAATTAAGAAAAAAGGTATTTTCCCATCTCAAGTTTTACAGGGCAGCGCAAGAGAAGAAATACCGAGGAAAGAGAGCCGTATGTAAATAGATATATAAATAGATGTATATTTTGCCGGGAGGAAATTGATCTAAAGAGACAAGGGTCGCCTCTCCCGTCAAAATAGACGTCTAAAACCAGACGCCATCTATTGACCGTCGCCGCAACTAGCAGCCTCGGGTCGATGACAAAGCCACAACACCAGCTTTGGCAAACTGAAGTGTGTGGATCTCATGGAATAAAGTCCGCCCTAGACTGACGAGGGCCATTAGCCCGAAACCATGGTCTCTAGGTGGATGCTTTTCAGTTTGCCAAAGCTGGTGTTGTGACTTTGTCATCGACCCGAGGCTGCTAGTTGCGGCGACGGTCAATAGATGCGTCTGGTTTTAGACGTCTATTTTGAAGGGAGAGGCGACCCTTGTATCTTTAGATATATAAATGAACGATCACCTTTAAATAACTTTCTATGAGGTTATCACCAGGGTGAATCCTATGTAGGGCATAGGTCCCCAATAAAAGGGTCATTGTTGTATTTCCCATTATGTAACTCAGCATTGCTGACGGCTTGCTCCATCTATCGGCCTAAATAGAAACTAATCGTTATTTTTTTTATTCCATAATATTGGCCAAAGGATTTAATGCAGTCAATAATCTTACAATTGTATTTCACTGCTCAGGAATTATTATAAAGCGATAAAGTAATTTATAATACAATGGACATGGCATCTGCCCGGTAAGCGGAACACTGTAGGGTTCGATTCCCATTCCCTGGAATACTTTTATTTTTCCGTTTATCATTTACTCTTCACAATTCATCCTTTCATACCTCATCCTTAAGGTTAGAAATAATCGTTATTTCTCCTTGGTATAAATTTCGATTTTTCGTTCAAAAAAAACACATGCGGGATAATTTTCAAATGTCGTTCTACAATAAAGCGATAAACTTAAAAGTAAGATTTTTTATGGTAAGAGTTTTTATATAGATCATGGAAGAATAAGCTTTCTGAAACTGTAGATATATTTGTTGTTGTTAGAGATCATCAAGTCGAGTTATGACTATATGGACAAATAGTCTACAATTTGATCTGTTAATGGTCATCACTCACAGATCATCTAGTGACCTTCTGGTAGTTTTCATGACCCTTTCTAGCCAGCTCATTGCAAAGTTTCCTTTCTTCCTTCAATTTTCCCAACATCATCGTCTTTTCTAAACCATTGTTGAATTACATGATGGGAAAATACAACAACGAGCCTTTTTATGCCTATTCCCTACACAGAATTCGCCCTGGTGATAAAAGCCAGAAAAGATTAGTTATTTACAGGTCATATACTATTATTGTGCCTTCTACAAGCTTCGGTAAGCTTTTTAAGGCATAACTCATAGTTAGGTGTCTCCGAGCAACCCGCCGCAGAGGAGGGCCAAGGAGAGGGCTGGAGAGGCGACGGCAAGGCCGTGGGCGCCCCGGGGGAGAGGAGGGCTAGTGCACGCCGTTTTGAGGGAACCAAGGCAGCGCCGAGCACAACTCCGGCACTGAAGGCTTCAAAAATATGGGATCATCAGAGATCAAAGGTCTGGCTTTTACCTTTCGACCTCCCGAAGGAAGTGTTATTTACAGGTCATGGTTCATTTATATATCTATGATGCACTAGCGCGCCATCTGTTATCAAAATTCGAAATTATTTTAAAGGCGTACGATTATTTTTGAAAATAAACTATTTCTACTGCCCTTACTGCAATGGAAAATTTAATTGCAGTAAGAGCAGTAGAAATTGTTTATTTTCAAAAAGAATCTTACGCCTTTAAAATAATTTCGAATTTATATATTTATTTACATAATACGGCTCTCTTTCCTCAGTTACATTCTCTTGCGCCGCCCTGTAAAACTTGAGATGGGAAAATACCTTTTTTTCTTAAATTTACGACCTGATCTACTATATTTATACATATACATTTGCTCTCATTATAAGTCTGAAGTAGGTCAGTCTTTGTAAAACAACACTTGAAGTTACACCGCATGAGTTTCTTTTCAATGAAAAAATCAAAATTTATTTCAAGGTGAAATATTGACTATTTCTAACCTTTTTGGATGAGGCATGAAAGGGTGAATTATGAATAGTAATGATGAACGGAAAAATAAGGTTAGAAAATAGTCATTATTTCACCTTGAAATAAATTTTGATTTTTCATTGAAAAGAAACTCATGCGGTGTAACTTCAAGTGTTGTTTAATAATCACAAGCCGCAGTGTAGTATATAGGTCAGTCTTTGTTTGTGTATATTAGGAATTCTAGGGGTTCAACAGGATTGATTTCATTCAAAATTGAGACAGTTGAACTTTTATCTGTCTATGGCACACTGAGTAGCTTTCTCCATGTCCACATTTCAAAGACTTCAATTATTTCTTATTTTCTGAGAGTCAAACTCTCACATACATAATTAATTATACACAACAAAACAATATACACAACATTTTATAGTTTAAATGTGAAATCTTTTGTCCATCTATTATGTTCGAACGGCTGGGATGATTCTAAAGAATTTTAGAATAGCAATCGCTTTGCATTGTAGAGAATTGAACAAAAATATTTTACGATCCCCGATTTAAGGAAACATTTACCCTTAACACAAAGCAATAACGCGCCATCTATATATATATATATAATGAAAGGATTTAAAAGCACGAATGTTTCTTTTATACACAATAACAAACTTCTACTGTACTTACTGCGATGGAAAAAATCTATTGGGAGGGCTTTGCTCATCACTGGTGAACCCTCCTAGCGGTTTCGCCAAAGAAGCGGTCTGGTGGATTAAATTGGCGAAACCGCTGAGAGGGTTAACCACTGATAAGCCAAGCCCTCTCAATATATATTTTTTTCCATCGCAGTAAGGACAGTAGAAGTTTGTATTGTATATAAAAGAAACATTCGTGCTTTTAAATCCTTTAATTTTAAATATTTACCCTTATCGGAAAATTATTATCATGGTTCTGTCTTTGCTCTTTTTTACAAACCTATCTCTTCGCTTATTCCTTTTCTACCCAGCTTATGACGCGTAAAGGCCGAAGCTATGCTGGAGTTTCTTTTTTTCCCCCCATTATATGTTATCTATTTAATATACATATAACAGACATTTTATGTTTTGAATTAACTAATAAATTTTGAAATGTTTAAATTTTCCTAATGGTATTATATATATGTTCAAAACTATAAGTCTAAGGGATAAGTGTCTTTTAGGAAAAAAATTTTTATTTCAAGCTTTCGGGCCCAACCGCCCTTCGTCAGGAAAATTACGCTACTGACGTTTTCGGATCAAATCCATATATATATACACGAAGAAGCCGAAAATATACTACAGTTATGCAAAAAGCTGATTTACATAGTGAATAAAACAATAAAACGGAAATATAAGTATACATATAGAGAGAATTTGAATGTCTACAATATGAACTGGTATGGAATAAGACAAAGAAGATGGCATATTTTGGAAACACAGAACAGACTAACTATTGAATTTGCGGTCTCAGAGTTCATGGTACGGTGGGAGGTTTGGTGGCTGCAGGGAATAATACATTGTAAATTTCTGGTAGATCAATTTTTCTATTAAGGCTGTGGAATTTGCTTGACAGGAGGGATTCGATGACTAGTCTTTGATGTTTGCTGGAGATATTGGAATAATGAATTTTGGGTGATGTAATGTTGAAGGAATGGCCAGTTTCGTTGATATGCTGAACTATTAAGGATCTATGGTCTCGGTTATCAATATTTCTTTTGTGTTCATGAATTCTGATATTGACCTGTCTTCCAGTTTCACCCACGTAGATTCCTGGGCAATTTGAACATTCTATTGAGTAAATAACGTTACGTGCCGTACTGTGAGGTCCATTATAATTGAGTTTCATTATTTGGTTTCGGAGAAGGGATCCTGAGGTAGGTGCGCAGGTGAAGTAGGTTTTAATTCCGAATTTTAACAAGAATCTGGCAATGGTGGATGCTAAAGGTGAATATGGCATACTGCAAATTGATCTGTATACTGGAGGCTGTATCTTTTTGGATGAATCGTAAAAGTGTCGTAATATAAAGGACATTGGGTATGCACAGTTTTTGAGGTTAGCTATTATGTTTTGTGTTTCAAGGGTCTTGTACTTCTGGAGGGAGCAGTGGGTATGTATTCGTTTTGAAAGTGCAATGACTGTATTGATCTTGTGACTGATTGGGCAGAAGGACGAGTATTGAACGTAATTAGGGCGGAAAGTTGGTTTATAATAAACGGTGGTGTGGAATTCATGCTGGTCACGGATAATTTTTATGTCAAGAAACGGAAGGATATTATTGTTCTCTTTTTCAACGGTGAAGTGGAGATCAGGGTGATAATTGTTTAGGTTGCAGAGGATGTTTTCGGTTTGGGTGGTGGTGCAGATACAAAAGATATCGTCGATGTACCTGCGCCAAAAGACTATGTCATGGGGGAACCTGGCGGTAATCCATCGGTCTATTGAGCGCATTGAGATCTCCGCTATTGTAGTCGATAGAGGGCTTCCCATTGGCGACCCCTTTGCTTGCCTGTATGATTTGGA
This sequence comes from Cordylochernes scorpioides, assembly GCA_030710605.1. Taxonomy (NCBI): domain Eukaryota; kingdom Metazoa; phylum Arthropoda; class Arachnida; order Pseudoscorpiones; family Chernetidae; genus Cordylochernes; species Cordylochernes scorpioides. Next base: position 82,641,789 of record CP092869.1, on the reverse strand, counting down.
ATTATATGCGAATATGCAGTTATTCAGACATAAGGTAATGAGTTGGGTGATTTTATGGATGGTATCTGTATCTATATGCTGTTCTTGTAGAAGTTCTATTGTATCCCTTATGATCAAGGGATGTGGAAGGCTGGGGTATAAGGATTGCACGTCAAAAGACACCATGTTACTGTCAGATTCAGGTTTGATCTTCAAGACTTCTCCTATGAAGGTTTGGGTGCTGGATATGGGGAATGGAGAATTCTGTAATTGGATGAACGGTTTTAGAAAATTGGCTATAAATTTGGAAAGGGGGGCTGTTGGAGAAGAGAAAAATCACCCAACTCATTACCTTATGTCTGAATAACTGCATATTCGCATATAATTCCAAATCATACAGGCAAGCAAAGGGGTCGCCAATGGGAAGCCCTCTATCGACTACAATAGCGGAGATCTCAATGCGCTCAATAGACCGATGGATTACCGCCAGGTTCCCCCATGACATAGTCTTTTGGCGCAGGTACATCGACGATATCTTTTGTATCTGCACCACCACCCAAACCGAAAACATCCTCTGCAACCTAAACAATTATCACCCTGATCTCCACTTCACCGTTGAAAAAGAGAACAATAATATCCTTCCGTTTCTTGACATAAAAATTATCCGTGACCAGCATGAATTCCACACCACCGTTTATTATAAACCAACTTTCCGCCCTAATTACGTTCAATACTCGTCCTTCTGCCCAATCAGTCACAAGATCAATACAGTCATTGCACTTTCAAAACGAATACATACCCACTGCTCCCTCCAGAAGTACAAGACCCTTGAAACACAAAACATAATAGCTAACCTCAAAAACTGTGCATACCCAATGTCCTTTATATTACGACACTTTTACGATTCATCCAAAAAGATACAGCCTCCAGTATACAGATCAATTTGCAGTATGCCATATTCACCTTTAGCATCCACCATTGCCAGATTCTTGTTAAAATTCGGAATTAAAACCTACTTCACCTGCGCACCTACCTCAGGATCCCTTCTCCGAAACCAAATAATGAAACTCAATTATAATGGACCTCACAGTACGGCACGTAACGTTATTTACTCAATAGAATGTTCAAATTGCCCAGGAATCTACGTGGGTGAAACTGGAAGACAGGTCAATATCAGAATTCATGAACACAAAAGAAATATTGATAACCGAGACCATAGATCCTTAATAGTTCAGCATATCAACGAAACTGGCCATTCCTTCAACATTACATCACCCAAAATTCATTATTCCAATATCTCCAGCAAACATCAAAGACTAGTCATCGAATCCCTCCTGTCAAGCAAATTCCACAGCCTTAATAGAAAAATTGATCTACCAGAAATTTACAATGTATTATTCCCTGCAGCCACCAAACCTCCCACCGTACCATGAACTCTGAGACCGCAAATTCAATAGTTAGTCTGTTCTGTGTTTCCAAAATATGCCATCTTCTTTGTCTTATTCCATACCAGTTCATATTGTAGACATTCAAATTCTCTCTATATGTATACTTATATTTCCGTTTTATTGTTTTATTCACTATGTAAATCAGCTTTTTGCATAACTGTAGTATATTTTCGGCTTCTTCGTGTATATATATATGGATTTGATCCGAAAACGTCAGTAGCGTAATTTTCCTGACGAAGGGCGGTTGGGCCCGAAAGCTTGAAATAAAAATTTTTTCCTAAAAGACACTTATCCCTTAGACTTATAGTTTTGAACATTCTATTAAGGGATTAGCCTATTAATGGTATTATATATATATATTTTTTTTTAATCAAAAAGGCATATATAAGATCAAAATATCATTTATTTTACCAATATTTCAGTTGGCTGAACGCCAACCTTTATCAAGGTGTTATAACATATTTAATGTGTGTCAACCTTATATTATAACACCTTGATAAAGGTTGGCGTTCAGCCAACTGAAATATTGGTAAAATAAATTATATTTTGATCCAATATATGCCTTTTTAATTAGAGATTTATTTAAGAATTGCTCTATTTTCAAAAAAATATATATATATATATATATTAAAATCAAAAAAGGTATATCCTGACAACGAGCACATGAGCTTTTTAAATGCCAGAGCGCCATCTAGTGGAACAGAAACGTTGATTTAGCCCAGCGGTCGAAAAACTGCGGCTCGCGAGCCACATGCGACTCTTTATATAGTTCCATACGTAAATATTATTTATGCGAATACTATTTATTGTTGTCAAGAAAAAATGTTGTGGCTCTTTAAAAACTTCGAAATTTTGTAAATTGTAATTTTTGGCTCTTCCGCTCAAAAGTTTGCCGACCCCTGATTTATCCTGTTCCCTGATATTTAACCAACCCATTTTCTTTATAAATCAAGAAAAGCCTACCACGAACTCGCTATATATATGTTATAATATTGTAGCGTAGAAATCAAGCCTTGAAATATTCTAAGATGTAAAAGTATTTATTGATGACGTGACGGCGACAAGTCGACAATTATTAACAAGTCAGCCAAAAACTATTTACAGCTAGAGAATCTTGAGCAAGCAAGCAAAGAGATATTTTGATAATTATTTTACATAAAAGATTAATATATATTTATATACTCTGTTGAATAGTTTCTGTTGTATTCCAATTGATTACACACAGCGCTCAACGTTAATTATACTTTAATTAACTACAAGGTAAAAGGAATATATATAGATTAAAAAGTAAACATGGAGAAAAAAGAAAAGAATAAGTCTCGTGGCCACGCGGCCTCGCCTGGGTTACATCCACAGGTAGTGACGTCAGAGCTCCAGGGTTGCCGAGCCAGCAATCTCCTCCCTCGAAGTGACCTCCTATTCATGGATCACTTCGCCGCTTAAGAGTCTCGAACGATGAAGTTCGTGTAGCTTTCTCCCCTTGTTTGCTTCAGTACTGAGGAGTTCAATTGAGTTCTGAGCATTTCTCTGGTTCCTTAGGATCATTGGATGAGATCGAGTAGGAGAAGGCTTTACAGTATCTTCATTATGGCTGTCCTCTTCTGTAGGTGTCACGTCTTCTTGATCTAATAAAGACACTGGATACTCTACAATCTCCCGTTGAGTCCCATAGCTGTAGTGTTCAACTGATGGAAGCTCCTCCCGGTTGCTGTCGTTCCTCGATACATCACTCTCTTTGAAGACACAGTCCCGAGATTCCACCACTTTCTTCATCTCAGGAATCCACACTCTGTAGCCACGTCCTCTGAGTGCATATCCCACAAGGTTACCTTTGACAGCTCTCCTTTCGAGTTTGGATTTACGGACTTGTCTTGGAATATGGACAAATACTTGACAGCCAATAGCTCTTAGGTGTTTAAGACTAGGCTTGTTCCCTGTCCACAGTTCATATGGCGTACTTTCACCATTGTGATTGTTGAGAACTCTGTTTCTGACATAGGCTGCGGTGTAAGTCAGCTCCGCCCAGGAAGCCTTTGGCAAACCACTTCCAGATATAGTGCTCCTGACAAGATCTAGGAGTGTCCTATTCATTCTTTCTGCCACACCATTCTGTTGAGGTGTATACGTCATAGTGTGTTCATGAACTATTCCGACGCTCGTGCAGAAAGTGTCCCATTCTTTGGAACAAAATTCCAAGCCATTATCCGTACGTATTCGTTTTAGTTTCCGGCTGGTTTGTTTCTCAGATTCTTGAATCCACTCTTTGACTTTTCCCAGGGTTTCGCCTTTGTTTTTCAGGAAAAATACACTTGTATATCTCGTAGATTCATCAATGATGGTTAAGACGTACTTGGCTCCTCCCCAGCTCAATACGTCGAGTGGACCCATCAAATCCGCATGCACCAAGTCCAACGGCATGATTTCTTTTTCCTCCTTGTGTGAGTGTTGAAGGAATGGCAGACGGTAAGACTTGCCGATCAAGCAGTCTTCGCACTTTTCTGGCTTTGCCGGGCTGCAATTAAGTCCTCTTACGCTTTGGTTCTTGGCCATCTTTGCTATCGTATATGCATTTACATGCATCAGCCTTTTGTGCCAAAGTTCCAGTGTAAGCTCTTCCTTGCATTCAGATGCAAGAGAAACATGATCATTCTGATCTATCGGAGAGGATGGAGTAGTCTGGACGTAGTAAAGTCTACCCAACTTCTTTCCCTCTATCAAGAGTTTACCTTTCATGTCCATAATGTGGCAACCACCTCTGTTGAAGACAACCTTTCTACCGTTTTCTATCATTTGGCGTACAGACAGAACACTGTGACGCATATCTGGAACATACAAGGTGTTCTGGGCAACCATATTGCTGGCATCTCCCTTGTGTCCAACAATATTGGCACTGACAGTACCGATACCACATGCTTCTATAGAAGAGCCATTCGCAATAGTGATGGAACTCATATTGCTTGTGCACTCTTTCAGACATGTGAAGTAATCTATCTTGGGAGTCATATGGTGCGTCGCTCCAGAATCTATGATCCAGGTCTCGGCGGTAGCTCCAAACAAAGTGTTGCACATTGCCGACATATTTACGCCTTTGTTTTGGTCAAACCTCTTTGGTCTTTGTTCATTCTTTCCTTTCTTCCTGCATTCCCTTGCATAATGGCCTTTACCTCCACATTTGAAACAAACAACCTTTGCTTTAAATTGTTTTTCTGTTTCAATGGGCTTCGAAGAGGCATTAACGACCATGGCACCCACATCTTTTGGTAGATTAGACGAACGCCTTTCTGCTTCTGCCAACAGCCGTCTTTTAACTGTGGCGGTCGTGAAGTCTGAATCAGGCAAGTTACATATGGTTGAGACAACGATGTCCCAATCCTCTGGTAATCCACCCAAAAGAACCAAAGCCAAATCGCCATCATCAATTTTGTCGCCAATTTGGGCCAGTTCGTTTACAATGTAGTTTATCTTCCCCATATACCCTTCCATATTGCTGTGCTGAGTCAACCTTTCGCCATATAACTGCCTTCTTAGTTGTACGGCTCGATATCTACTATCCTTTGGTGCGTATAATTTTTCCAATTCCTCCCAGACCTCTTTTGGAGTATTCAAATGTTGAACATGCAATTGTTGTTCATCATTAATCCCGAGGCAAACTTTTGCAAACGCCTTACCCTCCCGCGACAAAAAAGTTTTGTTGCAACATGGTCACTAGGGTCAGGCTTAGCCTCTCCTGGATTGATCAAACTCCACAAGTCGTTTTCCATTAGAACGATTTTCATCTGGAAGCTCCAGCTGGAGTAATTAGCACCATTTAATTTTGTAATCGTCGTGTTTGCCATTTTACAAAATATTTGGTAAGTAGAAAAAAGGATGTTCCAAGTAATCAAAGGAAATTTGTTTACTCACGTTTTAGGCCTTGCGCTTCTTCAGTATGACGTTTTAGGTCTTGCGCTTCTTCAATTTCACGTTTTAAGCCTTGCGCGTCTTCAGTCTCATAATCTTTGTTGTATTCCAATTGATTACACACAGCGCTCAACGTTAATTATACTTTAATTAACTACAAGGTAAAAGGAATATATATAGATTAAAAAGTAAACATGGAGAAAAAAGAAAAGAATAAGTCTCGTGGCCACGCGGCCTCGCCTGGGTTACATCCACAGGTAGTGACGTCAGAGCTCCAGGGTTGCCGAGCCAGCAGTTTCATTGAATAATTTAATTAATAAATTATTTCTTCGTCACATAGCCTCCTCCTATAAAGAGCATCGACCCGATGCTCAGAAGGAGACTTACATCCTCAGTCTCAAGGCTCGAGAACGGGTGATAGGGCCTGAGATCTCTACGCGGGTCTGTGGTTGTTGTGTTCGTTCAGTGGGGATGTCTTCTTCCTGGAAGTTTGTCGAGTCATCTTCTGGGTCCTCTTCTAGGTGGTCCTCCTGGTCCTCTGGGTTTAAATATGGTTTCATCCTACAAATGTGAACTAAATCTTTTGTTTTACTACGACCTTGCTGGTTTCCGAATGTTTCAACTTCATAGGTCACATCAGATATTTTTCGGGTTACTTTGTATGGGCCGAAGTAATGTCTCATTAGTTTTTCCTAACAGGAACGGCGAGGCGACTGGCTGGGTCTTCTCTCAGGAGACTAATGTTGTCCTTTTCGGCCAGTGTAAGGAGAGGGGCTTCGGTAGCGGCGTATATTTTCTCTTGGCAGGTCGTCGTTGGGCTCTTGGCTGCTCCGAGAATTATAGAATGTTCTAGGCTCTTGCCTATATCTCTGTTTGTAATTCCAAGTTTGTTCTCCTTCATATTCTCTCCTCCTGTCACGGCAGTAGCGCACGACGTGGCCAGGGCGTCCGCAGTGGAAACAGATTGGCTTACCTTCAGTGGTTCGCCATTCGTTGGTATCGCGTCTTCCGTTTACTTGTTTCGGCTGCTGCGGTCTAGGTTGAAAATTTCTGGGTTGGAACTCGTACCTAGGGCTTGGTAATGGTCTTTGCGCTCTATTTTGAGGGAAACTTCTAGAAATTGGCGCAATGGTTTTTTCAATTTCTTGCTGCACCATATGTTTAATTGCAGAAATTTCTGGTTCTTCTCGAGGAGAGGCTAATGCTCGCTGTACCTCCTCACGAACCATTTGCCTAATCATAGATGACAGATCTGCCCTGTCATCATGATCACGGAGAGACGCCACATTTGGTAGGCGCTCGTATCTGGTTGGGGTAACTCGCCTACAACGGAGCGCCTCAACACGGCGACATTCTGTAATAAATTGCTCGGTGCTCTGTACATCCCTCGGTAGGAGTGCTTGATAAAGCTCCTCAGCTATCCCCTTCATGAGGTGGGAGATTTTATCTTCCTCGCTCATTTGAGGATCAACCTCTTTGCACAAGCACAGGACATCCTGGATGTAAAATTCGGTACTTTCACCTTTTAATTGTGCCCGTGTTTTAAGTTTCTTCTCCGCTTGCAATTTTGAATTTTCTTTTTTCCGAACACATTCTCTAATTGAGATGTGAATTCCTTCCAAGTCTGTATGCTTTCTTCGTTGTTCTCGAACCATTTGAGAGCAGTTCCAGACAGATAAAAATAAACTTTAGTAAGACAAAGGGTTTCGTCCCAATGGTTGTACTTTGCCACACGTGCATACCCTTTTAACCATTTTTGAAGTTCTTCACCATCCTCCCGGAGAAAATGGAAGGGTTCCTTGGCAAATGTTGAACAACGTAGTTGCTTACCTGAGCACCTTCCTTCTTTACATTCATAGAAGTTTCTTCTGGTTCAACAGAATCAATTTTTCTTTTATTTCTTAATGGGTATCGGTCCAGTCTCTCCACCAGTTGTAGCGTAGAAATCAAGCCTTGAAATATTCTAAGATGTAAAAGTATTTATTGATGACGTGACGGCGACAAGTCGACAATTATTAACAAGTCAGCCAAAAACTATTTACAGCTAGAGAATCTTGAGCAAGCAAGCAAAGAGATATTTTGATAATTATTTTACATAAAAGATTAATATATATTTATATACTCTGTTGAATAGTTTCATTGAATAATTTAATTAATAGATTATTTCTTCGTCACAATATAATGAAAAGAGATTTCTGCTGATATTTTTGATTATCTTGAGGATTATGCTATGGTAATGCAGTCGTGGTTAAAATCTTGAAAGTATAACAATAAAAATGGTTTTGATAGGTAATTTCTTTAATTGAGCTTAAGGACTATATAAAAACATAATTTGATAAAGTACTGTGAATCGAACTGGCTTTGGCCTCCTGGCACTAAGGAGGAATCACCGCCAAGTTCTTATTTTAACGCTGGTTTTAATTATATGCTTCTTAACTCAGCGAGCTAACTATAACTCATTTAAACTTGAATAACTGCTATTGTCTCGTCTTACTAACTCTAATGACTCAACCTCGTCTCACTAACTCTCATGACTCAACCTCGTCTCACTAACTCTAATGACTCAACCACGTATTTTTATAACTCAATAACTGTCTTTATTTTCTAAAATCAAGATTATATACATTTCTAAAATTTACATAATTTAACAATAATTAACAAAAACAATTTTGCATATTTAAGGCTGGAACATACTCCCCCCGGCCGCTGAACCCTGGTTCAGATTTGAAGGGAAGCGGAGCCAACTTCGTAATAGGTCGTAGGTAGACTCCGGTAGCAGCCCGAACTTGGGCAACTCGCACCTTCTGGTCTTGAAGAACGACAAATACTTCTCTGCAGTCTCGTGTTCTTTATCAGCTGGTCCCAATATGAACACCAGGTCCAAAGCTACAGCAGTGTATTGACTATCTCTGTATTTGACATAGGTTGGTAGTTCAGTCCATTGTTTAGACTTCAGGTTCAACTTCCATAAATATTTCGACTCCTTCCCGGCGTGAACAAATACAGCTCTTACCCAATCCTGCACAATAGTAAAGTGATTGATATTTTTTGGATAGTCCTCTTTCTCACCAAGAATCGGAATAGTTGTATAACACCCCCAGGAATCTGTTTGAAGTCGGTAGTTATACAGATTACAGAAGTGTTGTTCCCACTGCATTCGAGGGAATAGTAAAAGTTTCTTGTTGGTATAGCAAATCTGAAGAGAGAGAAATTTCTCTTTCCAAAATATTTTGTCTGATCCAATCAGATGCCAATCTTTGTTTAGGAGATGATAGGAGAAAACCTTGTAAGTAGAGTGGTCGCGGGTCTCTGCAAGCATAAACAAGAACGCCGATGGTGCAAATGTCATTGCCAGGACCAAGAGGTCAGTTAGGGGCGACTTCCTGCTTTTCACTAGAACAGAAGCCCGACCCTCTTTAAGTTTCACTCGGACAATATTGTCGGTGCAAGTTACCTTATTCCCTCTAGAGTGTATTCTCCCTCCTACAAAGTACACCCTTTTATCGTGAGAGGCATAAACGATAGATCTGGAAATAACTATTGGAGCGAAACCATTCACTTTTCTCCAGATCCATTTTTTGTGAGGGATGTGGTATTGGTACAATACCGAGCGGACATTCGGGCCATCTAGAGATTCCACATCTTCTATGAGGAGGTAAAGATGAGTTCCGTCGCCGACAAAGACCTTCGGGTAGCTACATTGGATGGCTTTGGTAACTTCTGGCCACTCTCCATTTTCCTTCAATATGGCGCGGTGGTAGACTGGTAGCCCTTCTAAATCCTCGACTTCTTTGACCGCGGTCTGCCTCTGGAGATTCGCCATTGCCACTGTAGTAGGTGAGAGGAAACCAATTGGATCGAAAATCCTCGCAATATTGGAGAGAAGATCTCTTTTGGTAACAACTTCCTCAGGAAGAGTTATATTAACTCTAAACGTATCTTGTACATGATCCCATACAATTCCTAAAATCTTGGATATGGCTCCTTTCTCCAAGTTAATTTTCTTCTCTTCGTTTATTTCCTCGACATGAGACACTATCTCGTGGCAATTTGAATTCCACTTTCTTAAGTGAAACCCTCCCTTTTTCATTAAGTCTTTTAATTGGTCTATTAGTTCTTTGGTTTCAGCAATCGTTTGAGCTCCTGTTAGCAGATCATCGACATAGAAATCATTCAAGGTCACCCTAGAAGCCTCAGGATAATTTTGGCCTTCATCTTCTGCTAACTGTTGTAATGTTCTCATTGCCAAAAATGGAGACAAAGTTGTACCATAGGTGACAGTCAGTAGTCGATAGTCCACCACAGGCTCTTCTGGCGATGGTTTCCACAATATCCTCTGATAGTCCGCATCTTCTGGATGATGAGGCATGTAATAGCACCTGCACAATTCTCGCTTCACTTCTGCAATTGGGACCCTTTCCATGTGGTTTAAGTGTTCATATTCCTTCATGAATCCCCGGTATTGGTCATATAATTTCACATTCTTACACAATTTTCCTTCCAACGAAAGGAACCTTCTTAATGCTTTTTCTCTTGATTCACCCAGAAGCGGTCGATGTTGTCTGAATGGCAATTTTACCCAATACCTTCCATGGCTATCTCTGCCATGGTTATTCGAAAATAACCTTTCACAATCTTCGTCCTGTGTACAAAGATCCGGTGACGGCACAGATTCAGTTTCCCAGAATCTTTTCATTACGAATTCTAGTTCTGGTTCAGATTGTAAACTCAGGTTACAGACCTCTGTATTACTCTCTGATGTTCCCATGAGTTTTCCTAGAAGTACCCAACCTAGTCTTGTATTAATAGCCATTGGCAATCCTTCTCCGAGAGATATAGAGCCATTCAACATAAGTTCAGTGTATATATCTGCTCCCAATATCATATCTATTGGGGCTTGTATGTAGAACTCTGGGTCTGCCAATTTGAGGCTCTTCAAAGTTGGCCAATTAGGGTCTTTTAACCTGAAGTTCGGAATTTCTGAAGTGAGCACTCCCGTGACTACTGCCTCCACCGAGAATTCCTCAGAATTATTCAGTGGACAAAATGTCACACTTACTGTCGATGAAGAATGCTGCACTGGTGTGTTTCCAACCCCTATAATCATCCGATCTGATTTCCTTTGGACAAGTCCCAATCTTTCGCAGCATCCTTTTGTTATCATGGTGACTTGGGAACCGCTGTCCAGTAGGGCTCTGCAGGTGCATAACTTTCCGAGTCCATTTTTTATCTTGATTCTAGCCGTTGCGAGTAGTACGTGGCTATCATTGCAGTTTGCCTGTTGAGTATTCGTTAAATTGATAGCACTTTCATGTTCCTTCGGAGTTGTGTTCTCAACTTGGGCCGAAGCGCCTTCCGTGCTCGGTTTATCATAATGAATCATCGTGTGGTGCTTTCCCTTGCATACTTTGCATCGTTGGTTCAGCCTACAATTCCATGAGAAATGGCCTTTCCCCAAGCAATTGAAGCACAATTTATGACCTTTTACTACATTTAATTTTTCTTTTAAAGGCATTTTGCAAAATAAGTTGCACATGTATAGTGGATGATGCTTAGATTTGCATAATATGCAAGTGTCCGATTTCTCAATTAGCATCCCGTAGCTTTGGCATTTGGAAAATCTCGATCCGGTGGTTTCTTCCCTTTTTGAACATTCCTTGACAGCACAAGACATGCTTCTTGCATGTCTGGAAATGAACGCTATGAACTTGTCATAAGAAGGAAGAGTGTTGTCCACTGACAGTTCCCAATCCAACCTTAGATTTTCACTCAACTTCTGCTGGAGGAAGTGCACCAAGATCACATCCACTAATTGATTTCTCTTCAATTCCAGCGTTTCTAAGTTTCTTATGGCTTCATTACAAACATCCATGAATTCATGGAGACACTTAGCCGATGGATTCTTAATTGCCCGGAGAGAAAAGATTTTTGACACCTGGGCATAAGCTAGCTCTCTCGGATTATCATATCTTGATAACAGTGTACTCCATGCTTGGCCATAATTTTCACTTAGTAAAGGGAAACCCCTTATTAATCTGGCCGCTTCGCCTTTTACTGCTGAATTCAAATATTGTAACTTCTGTATATTAGTTAACCCTGGATGTGCATCGATGGTGGTGAGGAATAGCTCTTTGAAGTTGATCCAATTGCCCAAATCTCCATCATATATCGGTAAGTCAAATTGAGGCAATTTTATATTTGCCTGAGAGCCATTTGGCTTTATGTCCGCCAGTTTGTCTTTGAGTTTTCTCTCATTTTCTATTTTTACCCTCAAGCTTCCAATCTTGTTCATTGAACCATCATATGCCTCACTTTCTTTATCTATATCAACTTCATCCAAAGAAAACAGCTCGTCGTAGAGTTTCTCAATTTTCTCTTTGATCTCCTTTAATTCTTCACCCATTATTTCTAAGCGTATTGTTTCATCTGCCTCAATAATTGAATCCACACTTTCAATAAATCCATCAATTCTCCTTATCTGACAACTTAACTTTCTTTGGAGGATCCTTTCGTCTCGAGACATTTTGCACTTGTATTCTCACTGAGTTTCCGCCTAAATTTCTTCTGTTTCAAATCCTAATCAGGCTCTTGAGGGACCATGAATCGAATTGGCTTTGGCCTCCAGGCACTAAGGAGGAATCACCGCCAAGTTCTTATTTTAACGCTGGTTTTAATTATATGCTTCTTAACTCAGCGAGCTAACTATAACTCATTTAAACTTGAATAACTGCTATTGTCTCGTCTTACTAACTCTAATGACTCAACCTCGTCTCACTAACTCTCATGACTCAACCTCGTCTCACTAACTCTAATGACTCAACCACGTATTTTTATAACTCAATAACTGTCTTTATTTTCTAAAATCAAGATTATATACATTTCTAAAATTTACATAATTTAACAATAATTAACAAAAACAATTTTGCATATTTAAGGCTGGAACATACTGCTTGGCTTAAGGCGAGTAGAACAAGGAAAACAAAATATTATTTACATAATGTACAAAAGGTTTGAGCCGGTCATCGGGAAACAACAACGGGAATATTCTTGCCATCGCCCGCTCAAGTCTCAGTGGAGACTTTTCCGGGCACACTGTATCTAAAACGTCAAGGCAGCAGACGCGATGTCATGTGGCCAGGAATCCTAGGATCTGGCGGCTGGAGATATCTCGCAGGGGTGGTGGAAACGTTCAAGGGAACGTGCCAGGGTGCAGCGGGGCAGGAGTCTTGAATTGGCCAGGAATCCAGTAGAAGTGGCAGATGGAATAGGAGGCAGAAGGTCCTTGAAGCCTAGAACTTGAGGGCCCTAGACTTCAGGATGGGACAGCTTAAGGCTCTCGCCTCGTGCTTGTCTGGAAGGCCTTTTGAGCAGCAGTTGGCGCATTTGGAGGTGCGCTGGTCAGCAATGGAAGGGCAGGCGCGGCCTTCATGGCCGTCTTCACCGCAGTGGAAGCACTTAGAAGCTCTGGTGCATTGGGCAGAGTTGTGGCCGAAGCCACAACAGTGGAAGCAGACGCGGGCGCGGATAGACTCCTCGAAGTTGAGGATTACTCCATCCACCACGATTCTTCCGCGAACGCCCAGGGCTCTAAAGAACTTGATGTCCACCTCGATGAAGGCGGTGCGGGTCCCGTTTCTGGGTGCAGAACGGTGCGCCACGCGCACCACTTTGTCCCCAGGAAGTTTGCTAACAGCAGCGGTCTCCCGGAAGGTCTCCTCAATTGTGGAGTTGGATGTTTCCTCATCCACTTTGAAGAGGCAGATTCTTGGCAGGATCTCCTTCTGCTGGAGGACCTTCATTCCGTTCAGCTTGCTGGCCAGGGAGGTTGTCACCTCAGGGATGGTGTCGGGATTGCTGGAATGGAGGACCAGCTTCCCCTTGGTGCGCAGGGAGGCCCAAACGCCTTGGGGGAGAGTGTGGGCAGCGCGGACAGCTTTAAGCATCTTCCTTGGGTCAGCCTGAGGGTTATCAGAGATGACCACTGTGTGGGCCGCCGATTTTTCTCCATGGAGAACCACTTGGGCGGCCGCAGGCTTGGAGACGCGGTAAGGCGCAGGTTTCGTAGGACCTTTCAGGTTTGTCCTTTTTGCAGGCGGGTTGGGAGCCTCAGGCTGCTTCCCTTTGGTTGGAGCAGGAGCAGGCAAGGTGGAGGCAGGTTTCTTGGCAGGGATGGCAGCAGGAGCAGGAGTGGCGGGTTTGATGGGGTCAGTCTGGGAGCTGGTTTCCTTGCAGGAAGGAGCAGGGCAGGTTTGGGTACTGTGGCAGGCAGTCTGGGGCCTGTTAGCCTCCATAACTTCGTCCAGCTCCGCGAAGGACTGGAGGGTGCCTGAGAGGTTCTCTACTTCAGCAGTGAGGGCCTTGATCAGTTCAGACCGCCTGGCGATGAAATGGACGAGGTCTTCATGCAGAGTCATTAGGGCGGGATGGCCAATGGCATGCAGGATGTCATGGTTGCGTTGGATCACCATTTCGTCCCCCCTCTCCATGTCGTCGAGGTTCACGATGAGCCTCGTGGCATTCTTCTTCTTGGCAGGGTTCATGGCAAGAACAGGAGAGCAAAGATGTGACGGGAAACAACAACAATGAGTTTTATAGGGAAAGCGTGACATCTGGCGGTCGATTTAGCAGAGTATTTGAATATATGAAATATAATTTTAAATACATTAATATTTTAATATAACATATATATATAATACTTGGTTATAAAAGAGTTTTCAGTGACTTTAATGAAATTCCCCTAAATGAGGTAACACGACTTGCATCATGTGAAGTAGAGATCAAGTGAGTGGTCACACAAGTGGAATTACATAAATTGCCCTTCACCTCACGTGAAAATCTTAAGAATTTTTTTGGCTACACCTTAGTCATTAATGCCCTGTTTTTTAAACCCTTTTTTAGCCTGTTCACACCCAACTTAATTCCCTCTTGAAGACACTTGTTATATAAAAACAATTACCATATAAAAAAGGGTAATCAAGCGGGCAAATTACTATCATTTAAGAGACATTTTTATTCTACTGTGTAGGGATTTAGAGCAATATCTGGTGAGTATGAAGGACAAAGAATTATGGAAATTTTTCCATTATATTTTCGAAAAAACGGCAACATTTTGAGGTCTGGCATTGTAGTGATAAAGAATCCTAAATTTGTTGAACTTCCAATTGAAGATTGTGATGAATCATGTAATGAGTTCATCCCAAAGAGAAAAATCAGTTATAAGTTCCGATTTTCCTATTTTGAACAATAAATGAATGAAAATCGTCTATTTAAATACATAACTACAAGATTGTCCCAAAAGTTCGTAAATACTTGCAAAAAATTGAAATACCAATATTATTTGGCATAGTATTATTCGTCGCGTTATGTATGATATATTTGTATTATGTATAAATTAATTGTATTATGTATTCGCCAAGTAATAAGCAAACAACTTTTTAAGAAAAACATGAACTTTTGGGACAACCTTATAAAAGCTAAACAATTCAGTTTCTTTTTAACGATAAAACTGGACGAGGTTTCAAGCCAAAGAGTTTTTTTTCCATTACGGCTAAAAAATAATAATAATAAAAATAAATGAATAAAACCAATTTATTCTAGCATTTTACTCAGGGTCGTGAGGAAAATCATCTTTGGATCGAAAGCTCTTAGCTCACTTTTATCGTAATAATCAAACATCTCATTTGGATTTTAGTTTTTGTCATTTAAATTTTAGACAATTTCTTCACGATTTTATTAATGTTTTTTCTAACTGTTGTATCATCTTAGATTGGGTTTCATCCTGCTTTTGAAGAGTGCTTCGCTGAATGCCTTTTAAAGAATTTTTGATAGCGTTTTTGTTAGATTAGAACCTCTACCTAAATGACACTTGGTTACAGAGAGTAAAGATGTCCTTTAGAGAAAGGTGTCCTTTTACAGGAGATCAGCTAATTGTTAAAAAAAAAATAATTTTGTATAATTTCTGAAAAACGAAGGCAGTCTTAACTCCTGAAATAACAGAGGAAGATCGCACTGTTCCGAGCACCTCTACTCAAGATATTCCAGCAACATCTATGCAAGAAAATTCTAATAAATCTTCGGAGATCGTTCCAAAATGGAAAAATCCCACCCAGGAGAGAGAGAGAGAAATAAAAATAACTCAGGGCCCTGGAGCGTAAAAAACGCCAACTGCCCGGAACCCAGGAAAGTAGGAAGGATACCTTCTAATGCATACTTAGAAGAACTTTGGAAAAAAATATATAAAAAGAGAGTGCTAAGAAAAAAATTCAATGTAAAATATAATCATTTTGACCAAAAATATTAATTTGTAGGTCATTGGATACTTTGTAATTATTGTTTGTTATTGTTAACTATTATTGTTTTGTACAAAGCAATAACGCGCCATCTATATATAACAAATGAAAACATTAAGACGCAAATGTTTCTTTTCATACATCAGGTTCACCACTGATGAACCAAGCCTTCCCAATATTTTTTCATCGCAGTAAGGACAGTAGAAGTTTGATTTATGTGGGAAAAGAAACATTCGCGTCTTAATGTTTTCATTTGTTATTATTGTTTTGTGTTATTATGCTATTGTTTTGTACTTTGCAAATACTAATTTAAAATATTTTTTTTTAAATTACATTTCTAGTCAAAATAATTGACAATAATTATCGACATAGGAAAGTTATTTTTTGTTTTTCCAACATATAGAAACCAAATCTTTCCTACCCTGTATTTCATCACCTATTGGTAAAACCTTGAGCAGGAAAGAAACATATTTGCTGTATGTTTACATTCAAACATTAATTCTATATCTAACTATGGCTGTTTATTTTAGATTAATGTGTTACCCTTGTGAGAATGTTTTTACGCGAATATATATAACTTTTGGCTTAAAAAGAAACTTACCTCTGACCTTGCGACATCTAGAACCGCCGAATTTTCTGCGGGGAAACTGGTGGACAGTAAGGAACGTTCGGAATCTTCTTCAATCAACAGATCTTCCTTATCTTCCATCATCAGATCTTCTTCACCTTCATTCATTAGATCTTCACCTTCAATCACGAGATCTTCACATTTCTTCATCAGATCTTCTTCACCTTTCTTCGTCATATAGTCACCTTTCTTCATATCTTCGCTTTCCATCATCAGATCTTCACCTTTCTTTATCAGATCTCTTTTATCTTCCATCATCAGATCTTTGCCTTTCTTAATCAGACCTTCTTCACCTTTCTTTATCAGATCTTCACCTTTCTTCATCAGATCTTCTTCACCTTTCATCATCAGATCTTCACCTTTCTTTATCCGATTTTTCTCAACTAAACACTGAAGCTATGTTACTAACGATAACTTCCTCAATATTTGGTTATCTGACTTTTTTGAAATTTATGCAAATTCTTATATTAATTTTTGAATTGATTATTTTTTATATAAAGTCATAGGTGAGTATAAATTTAATTAAGTAAACGGTAAAAGACAGATAGAGAAAATTTAAAGATCTCAAAATGAAGAAAATAAATCATCGTATATAATACAAAATTTAAAATAAATTAACAATACTTTAAATTTAAATATAAATACATATATACAAAAAATAACGAACTTTTTTTAGAGATAGACAAGAGAATATTCAATCATCCTATTACAATTGAAGTTTTGAATATCTATGCACAAGTAGAAAGATCTATCTTGTAGATATTACAACATTTATTGATTCAGTCAACATAATATGTAAATAATATATATATGTAGTAATGTAGTTTTTGTTATCCTGTAGGATGACTGTAGTGTGGCATGTTGGTTGCAGTCGTGGTGGTCACAATGATTAGAGTGGTTGCAGACCTGATTGGGATTACACAAAAGGACGAGGCATGTTGGATGTCACTATAAGAGATGGCGATAGAGCAAGTGAAGCCGACACCGGTCAAGGCCGATCTGTTGAGAGGGGTCTGTCAATCGTGTCTCAAAGCGGACTAATCTGTTTGAGTAAGAAAGAGGCACACCTGGGAACCCGACTTGTTTTTCGGACTATTTTCCTCCTCTGGCGCCGACTGTCACTCACTCGAAATTTTATTTGTTACCTTGGCAATTACATTATAACTATACAACAAATGGGGATATAGGTATATATTTGGAATATATTACAACATATATATATCTCTATATAGCGGATGTGTACCCGGCTTCGCCCGGGTTTTATCCGAGTGAAAGTTTGCCTAACGAATATTATATATTATGAAGTATAATAAACAATGTTAAAGATTAGTTTTAATTATTAATCAAGATTGTGTGTGAATATGCGAGAAAGATGTAATATCGTTGTTGTTTTCTTGGCCGACTGTTTTACATATGGTGTTATCTTAAAATTGCTTGTTTTGAATATTTTTTTAGATTGAGTTGAATGAATTGCTGAATTTTTTTTTTTTGTATTTATATATAAATAAAATTAACTCTGTTGATTTTTTTGTATTTAATCGATAACAGCGAAGTTACGCATGTTAAAGTTAGGAAAAATATTTTGATGTTTACCAAAACCTGCTCCATCTCGTTTTACATAAATGTTGAAAATTTGGTCGAAATTGATGCATTGTAACGAAAGTTTTTAGTGAAAAACACTTATGAAATGTGCATTTTATTAATATAGATATAATATAAAATTTCACACAAATAAATTTACTGGCAATGCGTTTCTTTTAAATATCATCAAATATTATCTCTACAGACCTTACTGCAATGATATGAGTTATTGAATGAGAGGGCTTGGCTCATCAGTAGTGAACCCTCTCAGCGGTTTCGCCAAATTAATCTCTAGACCGCTCTACTATTGTATTGGACTGGTTTTGTTATATACCCTGCATTTTCTATGGAAGGCAGCTTAGGGGTGTTTAGTGAACTATGGACATAAGCTTATAGGTCTGTAGAGGTACATACATATAATTTCAAGGTATTGCATCGAGCAAAGTACCTCTACAGACCTATAAGCTTATGTCCATAGTTCACTAAACACCCCTAAGCTGCCTTCCATAGAAAATGCAGGGTATATAACAAAACCAGTCCAATACAATAGTAGAGCGGTCTAGAGATTAATTTGGCGAAACCGCTGAGAGGGTTCACTACTGATGAGCCAAGCCCTCTCATTCAATAACTCATATCATTGCAGTAAGGTCTGTAGAGATAATATTTGATGATATTTAAAAGAAACGCACTGCCAGTAAATTTATTTGTGTGAAATTTTAACGATAGATGGCAATAAAACTTAATTTACAAATATATATTGGTTATGAAAACATATTTTGCGGAAGAGCTTTGCTCGATGCAATACCTTGAAATTATATGTATGTACCTCTACAGACCTATAAGCTTATGTCCATAGTTCACTAAACACCCCTAAGCTGCCTTCCATAGAAAATGCAGGGTATATAACAAAACCAGTCCAATACAATAGTAGAGCGGTCTAGAGATTAATTTGGCGAAACCGCTGAGAGGGTTCACTACTGATGAGCCAAGCCCTCTCATTCAATAACTCATATCATTGCAGTAAGGTCTGTAGAGATAATATTTGATGATATTTAAAAGAAACGCATTGCCAGTAAATTTATTTGTGTGAAATTTTAACGATAGATGGCAATAAAACTTAATTTACTAATAGATATAATATATATATTACACGTTATTTGTTTTCTTGGCCGACTGTTTTACATATGGTGTTATCTTAAAATTGCTTGTTTTGAATATTTTTTAGATTGAGTTTATTAGCTAGTATGTAAAAAAATTAACTCTGTTAAAATTTAATTTTGTATTTATATATAAATAAAATTAACTCTGTTGATTTTTTTTTTTTTTTTGTATTTAATCGATAACAGCGAAGTTACGCATGTTAATGTTAGGGAAAAATATTTTGATGTTAAGCAAAACCTGCTCCATCTCGTTTTACATAAATGTTGAAAATTTGGTCGAAATTGATGCATTGTAACGAAAGTTTTTAGTGAACAACACTTATGAAATTTGCATTTTATTAATATAGATATAATATATAAAAGTCAATGTCTGTCTGTCTGTTTCGCGATAAACTAAAAAACTACTGAACCAATTGGTACCAAATTTTGCATGTCGCTTTTCATAAACCTGAGGAAAGTTTTCGGCTACATTTTGATTAGTATTTTTGACTATTTATTTTTTTCATTTGTAGAACTTTTTTTTTTTACGCGGAGTAATCCGGAATGGAATGAATACCCAAATATGGCCATTTTTTTTATAAGAAACGCTGGTTCAGTGATAGAATGCTCGCCTGCCACGCGGGCGGCCCGGTTCGATTCCCTGCCGATGCATTTTTTTCACAATTTTTAAAATATAAAAGTCAATGTCTGTCTGTCTGTGGGGGGAATTCTCGGGCGAAGCCGGGTCATACGTCTAGTATGAAATAAAAAGCGCCATATCAAGTCGAATGTTTGTTCTGTCCCTATATAACTTTAACAAAGCAGTAAGTAGAAACTTAGATTCATCGTTTTCTCCTCCACTACATGATGGTGATTGATCATTGTGAGGATATCGTTCAAAGTTGGCAAAGAGAGAGGAGAATCTGACTATGTGTCTTAACCCTTAAGTACTCACGCGGGGATTAACAAACACACTTATTTCATTCACAAATATCTAGTACTTTATAAAATAATTAGAATTCGAAACTTTAATTGTGCTCAAATCTATATAACAATGAATTTCTGCGGGGAAATTGGTGGATAGTAAGGTGTGAGTTCGGAATCTTCTTCGATCAGCAGATCTTCCTTATCTTCCATCATCAGATCTTCTTCACCTTCATTCATCCGATCTTCACCATATTCAAACATATACAGTAGAACCTCCCTGCAAAAGACACCTAATTGTAGATCCAAAGTGTCCTTTAGGGAGAGGTGTCCTCTTACTGGAGAGTTGCTAAATAGCAAAAATAGTAATTTTGAAAATGAAAACTTTTTTATAGAGAGGTGTCCTCTAGCGCAAGTGTGCTCTCATGGAGATTCTACTGTAATAATTTTGTTTCCCTATAAGAGACAATAGAATGGAGATGGATGGGGTCCATTGGACCCTGTGCGAGTGATAACATAACTTAGGTTACACTATTATAGGCGCGGGTAACTAAGGGTTAATAATGTCTTTGTGCGAGTGTGTGTGTTTTTTTTTTTTTTTTAATTATCCCTAGTACACGTGGTACAGGCCATGATAATTATGGTGGGTAGTTAACGACTGCTTTTACTGTAAGCGCACCACATGTCTACACATGTGAAAAGCAGTTCGAGTTTGCACTTACAAATGTGCCAGAGCCCCGTTTGGTTACTTGCACTCGCTGGTGGGGTTGGACTTTTGCAAGAATCGGGGGCCATTGGAGCATTTTATTTTTTTTTTATCAGAAAAAAGTGTCCAATGCGGGAATCGAACCCGGGTCGTAGTGGTCGAAAACCAAACGGTTTAACCAGCCTTCCACCGATCCCCTCTTTGTGTGTGTAAAGGTAGAAAAGGAATACCAATGGATAGTTGAAGAGGCTTCAAAAATCAAATATTAGAAACAAATAATTTTAAATTTTCTAGATTCTAATGGCGCTTAAGAATATACCTAATCAAACTATAGTTCTTGTTATATTTGATCTTCTATAAGCTATACACCTTGAAAACGCTCAAAACATCTCTGTGGAAATAGTGATATAAAATAAGGACTGCTGTCATGGCAGATTCTCACCACTTATCATAGAGTCACAATCCCAAAGCCTGATAAAAAAAAAGAAAGATAAAACCAGTTAAAACCTGGATGTAAAAAGAACTGGTTCAAAAAGCCCCGATGATAGCACCCTGTAAAGGTTCCTGATCCAGGAACACAACATGGCGTTGTCTGTACTGTAAGTCAGGTCCAGATGCCCAGCTGATAGTACATTGAAAGTATTCCTGGCCCAGGAAAACAGTCAGCGTGGTGCAGACTGTACCTCTACGACCAAATATTTGGTCCCAGAGGCTTCCTGAGAAATCAAGAAATGGGTATTTGAGGCCAAGTTCACGCAAATACGCTTTTCATGTGAAAAAAATATATATATAATAAAGGTCAGGTGTTGATATTAAAAATAAAAAAGGTATATCCTGACCCGTGATTCATGAGCATTTCTAGATGGCAGAGCGCCATCTAGTGGAACAAAAATCCATAACACGTTGATTTAACTTGTTCCGTGATATTTGGCCAACCCAATTTCTTGATAAACCAATTTTTGATTGTTGAAGTACAGCCTGCACCAGGCTGATGAAGACCAACAGCCTGAAACGCGTTCGTGGTTGACTTATCTTGATTTCTTGTTCAACTAGATGGCGCTCTGCCCCTTGTGGCAGGTTCTTTGGATCCTGTACCATGCAATCACATGGTTATTGACAAAATAAAGCTGATAGTGGGAAATTAGGAGATATGGAGAGACCATGTGGCCCACCCTCAGTAGATGAAGGCATTGAAGGAAGGAGATATGGAGAGAACGTGTGGCCCACCCTCAATAGATGAAGGCATTGAAGGAGGGGGATATGGAGAGACCGTGTGGCCCACCCTAAGTAGAGAAGGACACTGAAGGAGGATATGGAGAGACCGTGTGGCCCACCCTCAATAGATGAAGGCATTGAACGAGGGAGATATGGAGAGACCATGTGGCCCACCCTGAGTAGAGGAAGGTACTGAAGGAGGGAGATACGGAGAGACCACGTGGCCCACCCTCAGTAGAGTAAGGCACTGAAGAAGGGAGATATGGAGAGACCATGTGGCCCACCCTCAGTAGAGGAAGGCACTGAAGGAAGAAGAACCACCTATCTTATCACAGTCCTCTGCATAGCTGTTTAAGACAAATTTTTACTGCAATAAGTAAGTTGAGATATCATGATTATAATTGCCCCCATCTGTGGAAAAAGCTCCTCCCCAGTTTGACTGTTGGAAGCAATTGTTGATTAGCATGATGGCTGTGTATATTTACCTATCATTCTCCTCTGCAATATAAAAAATACAGTGAAAAGCTCCAATCAGAAGAGATACCATTTCCAGACAAAATTGGAAGTACAATAGAACTTCATTACAACACCCTATTTTTTTAACAGTAACTTGGTGTTATAAAAACATCATTCTAAAGTCTCAGGTTTTGTAAATATTGTTTCATCAATGGTTATAACAGCAAAATGTTTATATCTTCTTCTTCTTCTTTCTTATCTCCATTCAATCATATTAGGGTATCAACCTTGACAACCATCATGATTGGGGGAGGTAGAATACATCTGCCTTTGTCATTAAGACTGGGAGCACTACTCAGTAGCAGACCGACTTAGCTCCAAAAGAAATGGCCACCTCTGACATGAGGAACAGACGCCATGTGCAGCTGCTCCTAACATGGAGTACAGACTCATCCTGTATCCATGGATCAGGAGCCCTTACAAGGTACTATCAGCGGGGCCAGATGAACCCAGGTTTTTTAGTGAGCTTGTTACTGCTCCCCTCTTCCTTTTTCATCCGGGCTTGGGACCGGCAAAGGCGGAGTTAAAATGTTTATATAAACATGATGCAACATGGTTATAATAACATAATGCTAAAGTTCCTAATAAAAGGTAATATAAGACCAAATCTAAATAAATAAATAGTACAAATAGACATTTCTGTAACAGCATTGTTACCATCATTTTGTCTTATGATGGCAACAACACTGTTACCAAATTGTCACACACTATTTATTTATTTGAATTTGGTCTTATTACCTTTTATTTTTAATCTATAGTTTAAATTGTACCTTATCATCTAAAGTCCCAAGTTTTGTCAAAATTTTTTATCCGTGGTTATAAAAATATCAATCTAAAGTGTTTTAAGCACCCAGATTTTTTACCTGTGGTTATAACAACAGCATGGTGTCATAATAACATGAAATTTAAGTCTAAAGTGATATTGCTATAGAGTGTTGTTGTTGTTTCTTATCCCCTTGTATAAAGATTACATGAGTTCATGCTCCTCGAGCTGTTTTATGATAAGCAGCGGCCTCTCCCAAAGGTCCTGTTTAGTGCATCTAATACAAGCCAAAATGTGTTCTGGAGCTACAGGTGTCAAGCTACATTTTGGGCAAGTGGGGTAGATTTTGTTATTATTTTCTATCTTCAATGGCTTGAGATGGCCTGTTCTAAACTTGCTAGTGTTGTTTGATGCTGTCTATTTTTGATGTTGGTATAGAGTTGATTGTATAGCTGTAATTTGAGGTGATCTCTCACTGGAGTTTATATTGTTGGGAGAGAGGCGCCCGGCTCGAGGCGTGTGCTCACGTGCCACTGTTCTAAAACTATTTGTTTTTGGCGACATCTTTTCCCGTGGACTTAACGATAACTTTTTAAAACTTATTTTTTCCTTTTAACTTTCATGTATAATTATTTTTACATAATTTAGTTTTGTATAATTATTTACCATAATTTCCTATCATTAAATTTTCATACCTTTTGTGTTAAAAGATTATTTAAAACAATAATCTTTAGTTAGAAGGTGTTCTTTCTAAAACCATTTGTTTGTGAATAAACATTAAAAGATTTCTCGGATGTTTTATCCCAATACATCAGGTCACCAGCGCAACAATATTCCAACAATAGATGTTTACATATATAAAAATGTATATTCCACAACACTACAGAATGCTGGCCACAATATGTGCTATAGGGAAGGAAAGAAGGGGGGAAGTGTAGAAAAATATTTTATTGACAGGGACGGTGTTATGAAGGAGGGAAACCAAGGGGATCCAGGTTCTGTTCCAGCAGTTTGAGGGAGGACTCTCGGATCTTGGTCAGCAGGGTGTGGAGATCTTGGGGTCCAAACTCCTGTAGACACACCATTGTAGATCACACAACAGTATTCACATCTACAGTAGAACATACTCTATGATAGAACACTCCTGTTGTTGTTATTTCTTATCCTCTTGTGTAAAGATAACACAAATTCCATGAGTTAATGTTCCTCAAGCTGTTTGATGATAAGCAGCTGCCTCTCCCAAAGGTCCTGTTTAGTGCATCCAATGTAAGCCAAAATGTGTTCTGGAGCTGCAGGTGCCAAGCTACATTTTGGGCAAGTGGGGTAGATTTTGTTGAATTTTTTTATCTTCAATGGCTTGAGATGGCCTGTTCTATATAATAAGAAATTGAGCCATTGTTCCATCGTCATTAATTTATTGTTTGGTGGGGAGTGTAAGTAACCAAACGGAGCTCTGGCACATTTGTAAGTGCAAAGTCAGACTGCTCTTCACATGTGTAGACATGTGGTGCGCTTACAGTAAAAGCAGTCGCTAACTACCCACCATGATTATCATGGCCTGTACCACGTGTACTAGGGATAAGCAAAAAAAAAAAAATCATATTTTTGCCCTTTTAAAGGTGTAAAAATGCAAACTGTAGAAGGGCAAAAATACTCGAAAGAATGGTTAAATAAAAACCTTACAATAAACTCTTTGCCTCACAATTTTGTCCTTTTTATGATTTACTGCTCTCCAGGCGATTTTCCAACTCATAAAATTACCTATTTTAAAAATAATATCAACTCTCTGATAAATACACCTCTACCCTATAAGGACACCTCTCTCTAAAGGACACTTTGGATCTGCAAATAGATATTGTCCTCTACTGTATTTTCTCTCTCTTTCAAATAGAATTCGTGTTTCAATGCCAGGTTTATATGGACATGGCAAATCTCCCCACAATTCCTCAACTGCATAAACTATCAGGATGACAAACCTTGTA
This sequence comes from Cordylochernes scorpioides, assembly GCA_030710605.1. Lineage (NCBI taxonomy): Eukaryota > Metazoa > Arthropoda > Arachnida > Pseudoscorpiones > Chernetidae > Cordylochernes > Cordylochernes scorpioides. Next base: position 82,616,719 of record CP092869.1, on the reverse strand, counting down.
GAGCTGGTGATGCTCCGAGGCCACAATGTCGGCCAGACGCAGGGCTTCCTGCAGCTTGCCACTGCTGGTCAGCACGTCATGGAGCAGCAGGGTCACCTTGGGCAGGCACATCTTGCGCAGGAGCTCCATCTGGTCCTTGCGGCCAGGTTCCTCCTGACCTCCCTGCCACAGTCAATATTGTATAGGTACCCTCTACAATGTGGTGTCACCTTTGTTATATATATATATGGCCATATAATTCTATGATTATAATATATTAAATATCATCTGTAAATATAACTTATCATCTTTTGTGTACATTCTTTTTTTTCTTCTTATTCTTCTTTCTTATCTCCACTCAATCATATTAAGGTATCAAGCTTGTAAAGCTTGAGACTTTTGATGGTGTCTGCCGGGGTCTGCTCATTAATGAATGAGTCAATACAGTCAATGATGTGTTTTGGAGTTGCAGGTTAACACTTAGTACATAGTGGGAAAACCCTTTTCTTATTATTTTCCATAGTACACGTGATACAGGCCATGATAATCATGGTGGGTAGAAGTTAGCGACTGCTTTTACTGTAAGTGCAACACATGTCTACACATATGAAAAGCAGTTTGACTTCGCACTTACAATTGTGCTAGAGCCCCATTTGGTTACTTGCACTCACTGGTGGGGTTGGACTTTTGCAAGAACCGGGGGCCATTGGAGCATTTTTTTTTTAATCAGAAAAAAGTGTCCAATAAAGGATTCGATCCCTGGTCGTAGCGGTCGAAAACCAACAGTTTAGACCATCCTTCCACCGATCCCCCTTTGTTTACATTTTCTATTATTCCTATATACCTAAATATCAAAACACAAGGTAATAAGACCAAATCTAAATAGTGTGTGACATTTCAGTAACAACATTGTTACCAATCATCAGACAAAAAAATGTCACACACTATTTATTTATTTGGATTTGGTTTTATTACCTTGTGTCTCTAATCTATGATACAAATATTGTACCATAAATATCAAAAAGAAAGTTGTATTTGTTGCTCTAATAAATAATATATATTTTATAAAACCCTAAATTTATTAACACAACATGGATGGGATTTGAAACCGCGCAGCCAATTCCAACCCAAACTATGGCGTATTTTTATTATTAAATTTAATTTTGGGGTTTTATGAAATATTTTATTTATTAGCAACAAATACAACTACAGGTTTGAACAAAAAAAAAGTCATTTCATTTGAATCAGGAGAAAGAGAAACATTCAAGTATATTGCTGAAACATATGGTCATAAGACCAAATAAATAAATAATGTGTGAAGCTTCGGTAACAGCAATGAACTAATAAAAAGTTCATTTGTCAGATTTTTATTATTTATTTTATTATTACAGAAGCACGAAGTCTATCAGACCATTGTGCTATATTAGAATTATTTATATATACAGTTAAACCTGTCTATAGCGCCCCCTCTAAATAGCGCCTTCTTCTCTATAGTGCCCGATTTTAAATACGTAGTACGATGCGATTTACACATTAAAAGTGACCTGTCTATAGCACCCCCTCTCTATAGCACCCTATTTTGGTGAGTCCCAAGAGGGGGTGCTATAGAAAGGTTTAACTGTATATATCTAATTATTTACATTATGAATTAGTAATGATTTATAAATCTGTATAGCTCTAAACTTGCCAAAGTTTTCATAAGATTGAGTATATACAGAAAGATGGCATTATGTCAAAGTAAGCAAGTACAATTTGGTTAGTCAGAGGGCAAGCCAACAAGAGATGGTGTTTCAACATCTAGACAGCATGTTGGATCATTTCTAACTCTCAAGTTAAAGAGAAAACTTAAAAAGGGTCCTTTGCCTGTGAAGAACAAGTCAGATGATGGTAACAATGCAACAAAACATTACACTACATTTATTGATCTGGATTTGGTCTTACTACCTTGTAGTACCCATTTAAAAAATATTTTTTGTGAGGTCTTTGAGATTTGGTTGTTTCCTAAAAATGGCTTAAGCTTTCTTTCAAAAAATAAGAAGATTAGATGCGAAAAAATCACGTCTTTCTTTCTCTAAAAAAAAACTCATATCTTTGTAAGAACCGTTCAAAAAAGAGAAAATATTGAAACAGATATTGTATTTTTTTTTTAATTATTTTAAATTATAAATTCTTAAAAGATGAACCTTTAGGTAAAAGTGTGATCTAAAAAAAAAAAGATAAATACACTCATGGACAAAACTTAAGGAAGTTGTACCTTTCAGCATGTATATCAGGATTCAGACAATAACTCTGAAATATATTACAGTCACCTTTATTGAAGACACACGAAATAACCAAGTGTGAACATAATTGACTCTGACAGATGACCAGCCACATCAAAGACTTTCCACTTCCTTAAGTTTTGTCCATGAGAATAAAATAATAAAAAAAAGAAATGCTAATTCTCCTATCATAAGAGAGGGAGAAAACTGTGTGCCATCTATTGACCGTCTCTACAATAAAGCAGATACAGGATTGGCTACTTGTAGTCTGTTAATGAACCTTAGTGCAAAGTCATTGACAAGTGGCTTGTGGACTGAAAAAAGTAAACAAGGAAACTTGCAATAATCTATATAGAAAAATATATGATGTCAATAGATTTCAATCTCCTGGACATGAATTAAACAATACCACAGATTTCTGGAGATGTGTTTCTTTTCTTTTTATTAATGTAGTCTCAAGCTTTTAGGCATCTCTGTCCTGTTGTTGTTGTTTCTTATCCCCTTGTGTAAAGATTACACGGATTCCATGAGTTCTGCTCCTTGAGCTGTTTTATGATAAGCAGCTGCCTCTCAAAAAGGTCCCGTTTAGTACATCTAATGCATAGCAAAATGTGTTCTGGAGCTGCAGGTCCCAAGCTACATTTTGGGCAAGTTGGGGTAGATTTTGTTATTATTTTCTATCTTCAATGGCTTGAGATGGCCTGTTCTAAATCTTGTTAGTGTTGTTTGATGCTGTCTATTTCTGATGTTCAGAGCTCCTCCTGGGTTCACTCCACTGTACCAACTGTGCTTAGGTGGAATCCTCCAGTTCTGCTCTTCTACAGGAGAACATAAATAAACGAATAAAATTCCGTCTGATGCCAAACTATTTACAAAAATCTATGTACATCTGCATATATCTAAATCTAATGATAAGGCACACAATTTGGATTATACATTATAAACACAAGGTAATAAGACCAAATCCAAATAAATAAATAGTGTGTGATGTTTCGGTAACAGCGTTGTTACCATCTTCAGACAAAAGTACTGAATGAGAAATATTACCACAGCATGGTTTAAATAGTTACTGTTATCAAGTGTGTAGACAAGTTAGCATATAAGAAGAAGATAATTTCCTGAGAAACACAGATATTTATTCTGTAAATATTCTGATAATTATTCTAAAAAAATTATCTGTGTTTCTCAGGAAATTATCTTCTTCTTATATGCTAACTTGTGTACACACTTGATAACAGTAACTATTTAAACCATGCTGTGGTAATATTTCTCATTCAGTACTTTTGTCTGAAGATGGTAACAACGCTGTTACAGAAATGTTACACACTATTTATTTATTTGGATTTGGTCGTATTACCTTGTGTTTATATCTACATCCATATATTGGGTTGAGATGTAGAAATATTCAAAGATGCGTATCAAGTAGCTCTTACCGCAATATCCTCAGCATCCACCATCCAGCCTCCTTTGATAAAGAGCAGCACATTGTAGAGCTTGTCTTTGGTGGTCTGCACACACCCGGGCTGTCAGTGGGGAGGGAGGACAGATATCTCTGGGATCATAGGTCTTTGATATGTTGTTGTTATTGTTTCTTATCCCCTTGTGTAAAGATTATACGAATTCCATGAGTTCATGCTCCTCGAGCTGTTTTATGATGAGCAGCGGCCTCTCCCAAAGGTCCTGTTTAGTGCATCTAATGCAATATGATATGGTCTGTAATATGATACAGTAGAGTACCCCACATCTGTTATAAGATAGTTAAAGTGACGTGTATGTTTCTTTTTAAAATAAAACAATTTTCTACAGCAGTATGGTAGATTGTTGTTCTTTTTTTATCCCCTTGTGTAAAGATTACATTGGAGCAGAAACTATAGAAAATATTTTAAAAGGGTAAACTAAACTGGAAAAATTGCCGGGAGAATCTTCCGCTGAAGAGCTAGACTCTTTTGTGAGACATTTTCTCATATTATTTTCAATTATGGAAAAAAATATTTTTAAAATAATCAGCAACAATTTTTTTTTCTCTTTAATAAAATAGATAGGCAACTGATATTATGGAGCCAAAGTGTCCTTTAGGGAGAGATGCCCTCTTACTGGAGAGTTATTAAATAGTAAAAATGGTAATTTTGGTATATTGAAAAAACTGTTCTTTGTAGAGAGGTATCCTCTGTATTGTGTACACAGATATTTGTTTCTTGAACCAGATTCACCAACTCCACAAATACTGGAGAAAACTCAGCTTCAATCCTGGTAAGGGAGAGGGGTTTTTGACTATGGCCTCTTTAAAGTAACTTGAATTAATGAGACAACAATGTCTCAGAAGATGCAGACTTTTCAGCGGGGAATTCTTCTGCTAATTTTGCCAGCTTAGTCTACCATTTAAAAATATTTTATACAGTTTCTGCTCCAATATGAAAAATTTATTGAAAAATGAATAAATAGCTTGTTAAAAAGCCTGGCTCATCTTTGGTAAACACTTCATAAAGTTACACCAAATTGAAATGCTAATGTATAATTTGGATTATTGATTGATGAAACATATAAGGTAACAAGACCAAATCCAAAATTTAGGAAATGCTATTAATATTTCGGTAACAATAGTGCTACCAAAATGGCACATACAATTTATTGAATTTGGTCTTGTAACTGAATCTAAAATTTATTTAGTACTTTTTGTATCATGATAGTAACAACATTATTAACAAAATGTCACAAACTTGGTCTAGTTACCTTATGTTTCACCAATTTACCATTAAAGTGGAAGGCTGGTTAAACCGTTTGGTTTTCGACCACTACGACCTGGGTTCGATCCCTGCATTAGACACTTTTTTTCTGTTTAAAAAAAAAAATTTTAAATGCTCCAATGGCCCCCCCGATTCTTGCAAAAGTCCAACTCCACCAGCGAGTGCAAGTAACCAAACGGGGCTCTGGCACATTTGTAAGTGCAAAGTCGAACTGCTTTCACATGTGTAGACATGTGGTGCGCTTACAGTAAAAAAGCAGTCGCTAACTACCCACCATGATTATCATGGCCTGTACCACGTGTACTAGGGATAAGCAAAAAAAAAAAAAAAAACATTAAAGTGATGAGCAAGGCTTTCTCCAAGATTTTTACTCATTGCAGTTTGTGAACTGTGAAAAATTATTTTTAAATAGACTGCAAAAAAAAGTGTTTTTCTATTCAACATCTAAAACTGTTTATAAAGAGGAAGGGAAGATATAGGCTGGAGATTAGATTTGGGTAGAAGACGTATTGGGATTCTAAAAACCTGTTAAAAGAGTACAGAGAACACACTCCAACAAGATCCTACATCTTAAGTTTAAAAAAACTTCTAGTTTTTACGATGATAAAGTACAATTTGGATTATAAATTATAATAAAAGAAAATAAGACCTAATCCAAATAATTTATTAGTGTGTCACGTTTCTGCAACAACATTGTCACTATCATCAGACAAAAGATTATTTAAGAACTTGCTGTGGAATTTTTTTCTCATTCACTCTTTTTGTCTGATGATGGTGACAATGTTGTTGCCGAAATGTCACACACTAATAAATTATTTGGATTAGGTCTTATTTTATTTTTTTTTATTCCATTGTTTACCTTTGTGAGGGATTCCAGAGATTTCTTCCAGAGCTCCAAGTCATTCTCGTACTGTTTGTAGCGGTGTTCGTACGCTAAGAGTTCTGTGTAGCGCACTGTGGGGCCCTGAGCGGGTTTGGTGGGCTCGTTTGGCCTGCGGTGGTGGAAGTACTCGAACCAGGAGTTGAAGGCATCGAGGGCTAGGAGGTAGGACTGGAAACAGAGATACTCCTTGGTGGTGTTCTGGTCACGGCTATTGAGCTCCGCAGAGCCTGTCATCTCGCGCCAGTGGCGGAATACCACATCCAGAGAGTCCGTAGGGATCTTGGTGAACACCTGCCTCGCTGCCTCCATCTTGTTACAGGCTGTCACATCACAGAGAGACATGATCGCATTTTTTTTTTATTATTATCCCAAGTACACGTGGTACAAGCCATGATAATCATGGTGGGTAGTATTTGAGGACTATGATATCATCTAACTTATCCCTAGTACACATGTAACAAGGCTATGATAATCATGGTGGGTAGTATTTGAGGGCTATGATATCATCTAACTTATCCCTAGTACATGTGGAACAAGCCATGATAATCACGGTAGATAGTATTGAGGACTATGATATCATCTAATTTATCCCTAGTACACGTGGAACAAGGCTATGATAATCATGGTGGGTAGTATTTGAGGACTATGATATCATCTAATTTATCCCTAGTACACATGGTACAAGCCATGATAATCATGGTAGATAGTATTTGAGGACTATGATATCATCTAATTTATCCCTAGTACACATGGTACAGGCCATGATAATCACGGTAGGTAGTATTTGAGGACTATGATATCATCTAATTTATCCCTAGTACACATGGTACAAGCCATGATAATCACGGTAGATAGTATTGAGGACTATGATATCATCTAATTTATCCCTAGTACACGTGGAACAAGGCTATGATAATCATGGTGGGTAGTATTTGAGGACTATGATATCAACTAATTTATCCCTAGTACACATGGTACAAGCCATGATAATCATGGTAGTAGTATTTGAGGACTATGATATCATCTAACTTATCCCTAGTACATGTGGTACAAGCCATGATAATCATGGTAGATAGTATTTGAGGACTATGATATCATCTAACTTATCCCTAGTACACGTGGTACAAGCCATGATAATCATGGTAGATAGTATTTGAGGACTATGATATCATCTAACTTATCCCTAGTACATGTGGTACAAGCCATGATAATCATGGTAGATAGTATTTGAGGACTATGATATCATCTAACTTATCCCTAGTACATGTGGTACAAGCCATGATAATCATGGTAGATAGTATTTGAGGACTATGATATCATCTAACTTATCCCTAGTACATGTGGTACAAGCCATGATAATCATGGTAGGTAGTATTTGAGGACTATGATATCATCTAACTTATCCCTAGTACATGTGGTACAAGCCATGATAATCATGGTAGATAGTATTTGAGGACTATGATATCATCTAACTTATCCCTAGTACACATGGTACAAGCCATGATAATCATGGTAGGTAGTATTTGAGGACTATGATATCATCTAACTTATCCCTAGTACACATGGTACAAGCCATGATAATCATGGTAGGTAGTATTTGAGGACTATGATATCATCTAACTTATCCCTAGTACACGTGGTACAAGCCATGATAATCATGGTAGGTAGTATTTGAGGACTATGATATCATCTAATTTATCCCTAGTACACATGGTACAAGCCATGATAATCATGGTAGGTAGTATTTGAGGACTATGATATCATCTAACTTATCCCTAGTACACGTGGTACAAGCCATGATAATCATGGTGGGTAGTATTTGAGGACTATGATATCATCTAACTTATCCCTAGTACACGCGGTACAAGCCATGATAATCATGGTAGATAGTATTTGAGGACTATGATATCATCTAACTTATCCCTAGTACACGTGGTACAAGCCATGATAATCATGGTAGGTAGTATTTGAGGACTATGATATCATCTAACTTATCCCTAGTACACGTGGTACAAGCCATGATAATCATGGTAGGTAGTATTTGAGGACTATGATATCATCTAACTTATCCCTAGTACATGTGGTACAGGCCATGATAATCATGGTAGGTAGTATTTGAGGACTATGATATCATCTAATTTATCCCTAGTACACGTGGTACAAGCCATGATAATCATGGTGGGTAGAAGTAGGTGACTGCTTTTACTGTAAGTGCACCACATGTCTATACATGTGAAAAGCAGTTTGACTTCGCACTTACAAAATGTGCCAGAGCCCATTTGATTATTTGCACTTGCTGGTAGGGTTGGACTTTTGCAAGAAACGAGGGCTATTGGAGCATTTTTATTTTTTAAATCAGAAAAAAAGTGCCCAATGCGGAATTCCATCCCAGGTCATAGCGGCCAAAACCAAGTTTAGACCATTCTTCCACCGACCCCTAGATGACAGCATAGACAGTCAAACTGTTTTAATTCAACACCCCAAGGGATCAGAATATTTTGATTGAATTATAATTAGTTAAGATTATTAAGTCCATTAATGGCAACATTCAATACTAATAGACATTTTGTGGTCAACAACACTTAAGGTGGGTGGATATTGAATTCACATCTGATAAGGCACAATTTGGATTATAGATTATAAACACAAGGTAATAAGATCAAATCCAAATAAATAAATAGTGTGTGACGTTTCAGCGTTGTTACTGAAACATCACACACTATTTATTTATTTGGATTTGGTCTTATTACCTTGTGAATTCACATCTGTTTAGAATTATAGTGCTAATCAAAGTTTTTTTAATTATATCAAGCAGCAAAACTTGGTTATATATCATCAGAGCTCTAAAGTTCCAAGTCTCAATTGATTTAACCATAGTTATAACACAACACAACATGGCTATACCAACCTAAAAAATCTTGATCTAAAGATATGTTATTATTTTACCATTCAATTCCAAAGCTCAACTGACCTGTAATCACATGTTTTCAACAGTCAAGGACCATTTTTCCACCAAGCTAACCTGGCTCCCAGTATTGTACACTCCTGGTAAAGCAGTAGCGTTGATTGGAATAGAGAGCAATTTTACTAGCCTTCCATCAACGCACGATTTAAACAGGTTGATATGTTGTTATAGCAAGGATAAGGCACAATTTGGATTATAGATTATAAACACAAGGTAATAAGACCAAATCCAAAAATAAATAAATAGTATTTTATATTTATATTATTTTATAAATAGTGTTTATTTATTTTGGATTTGGTCTTATTACCTTGTGTTGTTATAGCAAGGTTCAAGGGCATTTCATTTTGTTTTAATTCAGCTTAAATAGACCATCATGACTGGATCATGTCATCCCCAGCAGACACCATCAAAAGTCTCAAGTTTTACAAGCTTGATAACTCCGCCATTGCTGGTCCCAAGCCCGGATGTAAAAGGAAGAAGGGGAGCAGTAGCAAGCTCGTTAAAAAACCTGGTTAAGCTGGCCTGACTGGTAGCACCCCGTAAGGGCTCCTATGCTTGGGTTACAGGATATTCAGCAGCGTCTGTTCTCCATGTTAGGAGCGGCTGCACAGGGTGTCTGTTCCTCATGTTAGAGGCGGCCATTTAATACCGGGTCAAAGTCCAAGTTACACCTCTCTGTAGGTGACCTCGGGGAAATGTTGGATAAAACCAGCGCTCTAACGTAACTGGCATATAACCTATATGGAGTCGTAAAGGATAAGTAAAAAAAAAAAAAAAACAAGCTTGATACCCTAATAAGATTGAGTGTAGATAAGAAAGAAGAAGAAGCTTAAATAGAAAACATTTCTGTGTGGAGAAATTCTTAAATTTCATTTTTGTATAAAAGGGCTAAAACAAACAAACCAAACCACCTTACCGATAAAAATTCTCATAAGGGCATTGGCCTGTCGGATAGCCTCAGAACGCTGAGCCGGATCAAACACCAGCCAGTCAATAGCTTCAATCTTTTGGATGTCCTCCTGAAACAGGCATGTTTGATATTAGAGTGCAGATGTCTTTACATGCAGAAAAAAAAATTTTGAGACTTAAAAATATTGATATCATACAAGTCAATAGAAACATAATACAAGGATTAACACAAAGCAATAACACGCCATCTATACATATAAAATGAAAGGATTTAAAAGCACGAATGTTTCTTTTTTAAATGTAATTCTACTGTCCTATAAGCTTATGTCCATAGTTTTCTTGAAAACCATTTCTGAGATTCCATCCTTCAGTGCTGCGTATATAAGCAGAATCATCCAATACAGTATTAGAGCTCTGAGAAGCGGTCTGGTGGATTAAATTGGCGAAACCGCTGGGATGGTTCACCAGTGATGAGCCAAGCCCTCCCAATATATTTTCTCATCACAGTAAGGGCAGTAGAAGTTTGTATTATGTATAAAAGAAACATTCGTGCTTTTAAATCCTTTCATTTTATATAATACAACGATATAAGACCTAATCCAAATAATTATCCAATTGTACCTTATCGTTTTTAATAGACTTCAATAGACCTAAGAAGTTATTCTTCCTATGAGCTGAAGAAAATGAATTCCAAAGTGAATATCAATGTTGAAGCACCATTTATTCTTTTGTCTGATGATGGTGACAATGCTGTTGCTGAAATGTCACATACTAATAAATTATTTGGATTAGGTCTTATTTTCTTGTATTATAATCTATAATACAAATTGTGCTTTATCAAGTCAATAGAAACAAAAATAAAATATAATTTTAAAAAAGAATGACAAAATTGAGAAAGAGAAAAGGTGTGGTTAGTAACCTCACTTTTTTCAGAATCAGAGGAAACTTACAAGATCATCCAGACATGTGTCAGATTAGCAGTGCGAAGCACAGTTTTCACTGCAATTTTCTAAATATAAAGCTACAGGCCCAACTTCTTTAATTTCATGACTCCAAAGGATTAGAAGTTTCGATTAACGTCTGTGTTAAAGATAACAAACTTGACTGGGATTTTAAAAAATAGTTGAATTAAAGAAAACAGCTTGACTGGGATTATAAAAAATAGTTGAATTAAAGAAAACAGCTTGATTGGGATTTTAAAAAATAGTTGAATTAAAGAAAACAGCTTGACTGGGATTATAAAAAATAGTGAATTAAAGAAAACAGCTTGACTGGGATTATAAACAGCTTGACTGGGATTATAAAAAATAGTTGAATTAAAGAAAACAGCTTGATTGGGATTTTAAAAAATAGTTGAATTTAAAAAAAAAAAACAGCTTGACTGGGATTATAAAAAATAGTGAATTAAAGAAAACAGCTTGACTGGGATTATAAAAATAGTGAATTAAAGAAAACAGCTTGACTGGGATTTTAAAAAATAGTTGAATTAAAGAAAACAGCTTGATTGGGATTTTAAAAAATAGTTGAATTTAAAAAAAAAAACAGCTTGACTGGGATTTTAAAAAATAGTTGAATTAAAGAAAACAGCTTGACTGGGATTATAAACAGCTTGACTGGGATTATAAAAAATAGTTGAATTAAAGAAAACAGCTTGACTGGGATTATAAAAAATAGTTGAATTAAAGAAAACAGCTTGATTGGGATTTTAAAAATAGTTGAATTAAAGAAAACAGCTTGACTGGGATTATAAAAAATAGTTGAATTAAAGAAAACAGCTTGACTGGGATTAAAAACAGCTTGACTGGGATTTTAAAAAAATAGTTGAATTAAAGAAAACAGCTTGACTGGTATTATAAAAAATAGTTGAATTAAAAAAAACAGCTTGACTGGGATTATAAACAGCTTGACTGGGATTATAAAAAATAGTTGAATTAAAAAAAACAGCATGACTGGGATTATAAACAGCTTGACTGGGATTTTAAAAAATAGTTGAATTAAAGAAAACAGCTTGACTGGGATTATAAAAAATAGTTGAATTAAAAAAAACAGCTTGACTGGGATTATAAACAGCTTGACTGGGATTTTAAAAAATAATTGAATTAAAGAAAACAGCATGACTGGGATTATAAACAGCTTGACTGGGATTATAAAAAATAGTTGAATTAAAGAAAACAGCATGACTGGGATTTTAAAAAATAATTGAATTAAAGAAAACAGCTTGACTGGGATTTAAAAAAAATAATTGAATTAAAGAAAACAGCTTGACTGGGATTTAAAAAAATAGTTGAATTAAAAAAAAAAACAGCTTAACTGAAATTTAAAAAAAGAGTTGAATTAAAAAAAAACAGATTAACTGGGATTTTAAAAAAATAATTGAATTAAAGAAAACAGCCTGACTGATTTAAAAAAATAATTGAATTAAAGAAAACTGTTTGACTGGGATTTTGAAAAATGGTTGAATTAAAGAAAACAGCTTGACTGAGATTTTTAAAAAATAGTTGAATTAAAGAAAACAGCTTGACTGGGATTTAAAAAAATAGTTGAATTAAAAAAAAAAAAAGCTTAACTGAAATTTAAAAAAAAAGAGTTGAATTAAAAAAAAAAACAGCTTGACTGGGATTTTAAAAAATGGTTGAATTAAAAAAAAACAGCTTGACTGGGATTTTAAAAAATAATTGAATTATAGAAAACAGCTTGACTGGGATTTTAAAAAATAATTGAATTAAAGAAAACAGCCTGACTGATTTAAAAAAATAATTGAATTAAAGAAAACTGTTTGACTGGGATTTTTAAAAATGGTTGAATTAAAGAAAACAGCTTGACTGAGATTTTTAAAATATAGTTGAATTAAAGAAAACTGTTTGACTGGGATTTTAAAAAAATAGTTGAATTAAAGTCAATTATAAAATAATTAATGAAAATACATTTTTTTAAATGCACTAAAAAGGAAAAAATAAAATATTTTATCTTCTACCATTGAGCAATTAGATGTATCTGAGTGAAAAGCAGCGGGGGGGGGGGGGATCATCATGAATTTCAAACTTAATTTATGAAGCAAATGATTAGTGATTTTAATAAGTGTTTATTAAATTTTTATCTCTTCTCTCAATATAATCTTCCTCCATCGCTTTTATTTCACTCATATACATCTAATTGCTCAATGATAAAAATATTTTATTTTTCCTGTACATTTAAACAAAAGTTTTTTTAAAATGTAATGTATTTATTAATGATTTTTTGAGGGTCTATGGAAGGGTGGTCTAAACCATTGGTTTTCGACTGCTACGCCCCAGGATCGAAATTCGCATTGGGCACTTTTTTCTAATTAAAAATAAAATGTTCCAAAGGCCCCCAATTATTGCAAAAGCCAAACCCCACCAGCTCCCCACGGGGCTCTGACACATTTGTAAGTTCAAAAGTCGAACTTCTTTTCACCTGTGTAGACATGTGGTGCACTTACAGTAAAAGCAGTCACTAACTTCTACCCACCATGATTATTATGGCTTAAACCACGTGTACTAGAAATAATATTTTTGTTTTTAATTAATTATTTTTTCACTTTTTAGTCATGAATTTACAAAAGGTATATATAATCAAAAGTTAAAATATATACGAAATCTCATCAAAATATATTAAATATCAAGGGGATAAGAAACAACAACAACAACAAAAAAAGAGTGTATTGTTTACTTAAACAAACAGGGATAAGGTACAATTTGGATTATAGATTATAAACAAAAGGTAATAAAACCAATACAAATCCAAATAAATAGTGTGTGACGTTTAAGTAACAGCGCTGTTACCGAAACGTCTCACACTATTTATTTATTTGAGTCTTATTACCTTGTGTTTAAACAAACAACAAGAAGGCGGAGCCATTGAAGATAGAAAATAATAACAAAATCTACCCCACTTGCCCAAAATGTAACTTGGCACCTGCAGCTCCAGAAAACATTTTGGCTTGCATTAGATGCACTAAACAGGACCTTTGGGAGAGGCCGCTGCTTATCATAAAACAGCTCGAGGAGCATGAACTCATGGAATTCGTGTAATCTTTACACAAGGGGATAAGAAACAACAACAAAAACAACTAGATGCACTAAACAGGACCTTTGAGAGAGGCAGCTGCTTATCATAAAACAGCTAGAGGAACATGAACTCATGGAATTCGTGTAATCTTTACACAAGGGGATAAGAAACAACAACAAAAACAATTAGATGCACTAAACAGGACCTCTGAGAGAGGCAGCTGCTTATCATAAAACAGCTAGAGGAACATGAACTCATGGAATTCGTGTAATCTTTACACAAGGGGATAAGAAATAACAACAAAAACAACTAGATGCACTAAACAGGACCTCTGAGAGAGGCAGCTGCTTATCATAAAACAGCTAGAGGAACATGAACTCATGGAATTCGTGTAATCTTTACACAAGGGGATAAGAAACAACAACAAAAACAACTAGATGCACTAAACAGGACCTTTGAGAGAGGCAGCTGCTTATCATAAAACAGCTAAAGGAGCATGAACTCATGGAATTTGTGTAATCTTTACACAAGGGGATAAGAAACAACAACAAAAACAACTAGATGCACTAAACAGGACCTTTGAGAGAGGCAGCTGCTTATCATAAAACAGCTAGAGGAGCATGAACTCATGGAATTTGTGTAATCTTTACACAAGGGGATAAGAAACAACAACAAAAACAACTAGATTCACTAAACAGGACCTTTGAGAGAGGCAGCTGCTTATCATAAAACAGCTCGAGGAGCATGAACTCATGGAATTTGTGTAATCTTTACACAAGGGGATAAGAAACAACAACAAAAACAACTAGATGCACTAAACAGGACCTTTGAGAGAGGCAGCTGCTTATCATAAATCAGCTAGAGGAACATAAACTCATGGAATTTGTGTAATCTTTACACAAGGGGATAACAAACAACAACAAAAACAACTAGATGCACTAAACAGGACCTCAGAGAGGCAGCTGCTTATCATAAAACAGCTAGAGGAACATGAACTCATGGAATTTGTGTAATCTTTACACAAGGGGATAAGAAACAACAACAAAAACAACTAGATGCACTAAACAGGACCTTTGAGAGAGGCAGCTGCTTATCATAAATCAGCTAGAGTAACATGAACTCATGGAATTCGTGTAATCTTTACACAAGGGGATAAGAAACAACAACAAAAACAACTAGATGCACTAAACAGGACCTTTGAGAGAGGCAGCTGCTTATCATAAATCAGCTAGAGGAACATGAACTCATGGAGTTTGTGTAATCTTTACACAAGGGGATAACAAACAACAACAAAAACAACTAGATGCACTAAACAGGACCTCAGAGAGGCAGCTGCTTATCATAAAACAGCTAGAGGAACATAAACTCATGGAATTTGTGTAATCTTTACACAAGGGGATAACAAACAACAACAAAAACAACTAGATGCACTAAACAGGACCTCAGAGAGGCCGCTGCTTATCATCAAACAGCTCGAGTAGCATGAACTCATGGAATTCGTGTAATGTTTACACAAGGGGATAAGAAACAACAACAAGAAGGCGATGGTGAAGTAAGTACCTGGGTTGTCTCTGGAGCGAGGTCCATGTTGATGGCCTGCTGGCCGGACTCTCGTCTGCGGATGTTCTCCACCACAGTCTTGGCGATGAGCGGTACATCCAGGTCCGACTCCTCCGCCCACTGCAGACATTGCTGCCTCTCCCCCATCTCTGTTACCTCTGCAATCACAGTCACTTGCTAAATTGTGGCTACACACAAATATTCCATTGTTCAGGCAACCTTTGAGCTAAAGACACACTGCATGCTGATTGGCTAATCAAGGTCAAGTTGAAGGTAAACAGCCAATCCGTTTGCGAATAAACTCTCTAACATATGTTACGATGCACTAGCGCGCCATCTGTTATCAAATTACAAAACTATTTTAGAGGCGTAATATTCTTTTTAAAATGAAACAATTTCTACTGTCCTTACTGCAATGGAAAAATTAAAGGGAGGGCCTGGCTCATCAGTGGTGAACCCTCCCAGCGGTTTCGCCAGTTTAATCTACCAATGCCAAAAATGCAATATAACAGCGGTATGGTAGATTAAACTGGCGAAACCGCTGGGAGGGTTCACCACTGATGAGCCAGGCCCTCCCTTTAATTTTTTCATTGCAGTAAGGACAGTAGAAATTGTTTCATTTTAAAAAGAATATTACGCCTCTAAAATAGTTTTGTAATTTCTCTAACATATATAAAAAACATAAAGGCAAATACAGTAGACCCTCCATGAGAGGTCATTCATGCTAGAAAACACCTCTCTTCAAAGGACAGTTTTCATAGCCAAAAGTACACTCATAGACAAAACAAAGGAAGTCTTTACTGTCACCAGTCGTCTATTTTTTAAATTTTTTTTAAGGAGACAGGGGCACTTTTGTTCACATTTAGTTATCTCATGTGTCTTTAATAAAAATCACTATGTATCAAATATCTTTCAGATTATTGTCTTAATCCCGATATAAATGTTGAAAGGTAAAAGGGGGTCGGTGGAAGGCTGGTTGGATTGGATTACAACCGCTACGACCCGGGTTCAATTCCCGCATTGGGTACTTTTTTCTGATAAAAAAAAAAAAATGCTCCAATGGCTTCCGATTCTTGCAAAAGTCTAATCCCACCAGCGAGTGCAAGTAACCAAACGGGGCTCTGGCACATTTGTAAGTGCAAAGTCGAACTGCTTTTTACATGTGTAGACATGTGGTGCACTTACAGTAAAAGCGGTCGCCTTCTACCCACCATGATTATCATGGCCTGTACCACGTGTACTAGGGATAAGCAAAAAAAAAAAACATTTTCTGGCAGACATATTCAATTTTTATCATCATCATTTTATTATTATTGTTTTATTTTTTTTCTTAGTTATCAAATCATTTTACTATATATATATATTGTAGTTTCTCTTTTGTTTTGTTGTGTTCCCTTTTAAGCAATAAAATATATATGTTGTTGTTGTTGTTTCTTATCCCCTTGTGTAAAGATTACACAAATTCCATGAGAATGGAATGGGGTGCAGCTTTGGTTGATCATGGCACCATGATCCAGGCACACTTTGGTGAAAGTCTGACTTTGCCTGTAGTTTGAGACTGTTCCTAACATGGAAGCAGACGCCTTTGCTGCCGACTCTAACATGAGTACAGACGCAGCTCCTCCGTATTCCTGGAGTGGGACCCTTGCTGAGGTCTATCAACCGGGTCAGTTGAAGTCAGGATTTTTAAAGAGGTCTACTCCTCTTCTAACAATGCTGCTGTTGGTCCGCGACTGCTTATTCGTCAGTTATTCTGCTTGTTTTGCAGCTGGCCTTCATATCTGAAGGTCGTTCCCCTATCCGCCACCTGGGGATGCGCCCTATAGCAGTCAGCTCTGCCAAGGGTAATATATAGAAATAAGGTGTAATATTCAATTCAAGCATATGGAACCAACATCGATTCATTTTTAAAACAAAGAATAAATCAAGCTTATACAACTTTCACTTTTTCATACAGAAACTTTTGAGCTAAAGACACACTGCATGCTGATTGGCTAATCAAGGTCATGTTGAGGATAAATAGTCAATCAGTTTGCGAATAAATTAACATATACAATAGAAGCTCCATGAGAGGATAATCCCACTAGAGGACACCTCTCCCTAAAGAACCCATTGGCTCTGCAACTAGGTGTCCTTTACAGAAAGGTTCTACTGTATATATAAACATAAAAGTAAATGATACAATATAATGCAGCTTGTGATTGTAAAACGACATTTGAAAACTATCCTGCATAAGTTTCTTTCCAACGAAAAATCCAAATTTATTTTAAGGAGAAATAACGATTATTTCTAGCCTTAGGGATGAATTACGAAAGGATGAATTGTGAAGAGTAATGATAAACGGAAAAATAAGTGTCTAGATATGGGAATCGAACCCACAGTGTTCCGCTTACCGGGCAGATGCCATGTCCACTAGGCTACTCTGGACATATTTTTCCGTTCGTAAATAATACATAAAGTAATTTATGATACAATATAATATGGATTGTGATTGTAAAACGACATTTGAAAACTATCCCGCATAAGTTTCGTTTCCTTTTTGTTTTTTTATTTTTTCGTTTATCATTACTCTTCACAATTCATCCTTTCATATTTCATCCCTAAGGTTAGAAATAATCGTTATTTCTCTTTAAAATAAATTTTGATTTTTCGTTGAAAAGAAACTTATGCGGGATAGTTTTCAAATGTCGTTTTATAAAAGAAAATACCTTAGAACCTTAATGGCAGTACATTCCCACTAGAGGAAACCTCTATAAAGAACAGTTTTCATTGCCAAGATTACCATTTTTACTATTTAGTAACTCCCCAATTAAGAGGACATCTCTCCCTAAAGAACACTTTGGTTCTGCAACTTGGTGCTTAAAGAGAGGTTCTATTGAATTACTTTGAACAGAGTTCTGATCTTCAAAATCAGATTTCAAAAATCCACTGTACAATGAAGTTGATACCATTGATAACACAATCAGTACATAATTCCATGAGTTCATGCTCCTCGAGCTGTTTTATAATAAGCAGCTGCCTCTCCCAAAGGTCCTGTTTAGTGCATCTAATGCAAGCCAAAATATGTTCTGGAGCTGCAGGTGCCAAGCTACATTTTGGGCAAGTAGGGTAGATTTTGTTATTATTTTCTATCTTCAATGGCTTGAGATGTCCTGTTCTAAATCTTATTAGTGTTTTTTGATGCTGTCTGAGGTTCAGAGTTCCTCCTGTGTTCACTCTGATGTACCAACTGTGCTTAGGTGGGATCCTCCAGTTCTTGTTTATTTTTGTTTTGGCTAATGCCTCTATTTATTTAAAAGTAAGTTTATCTTTGGATTTAGGTGTATTTTATAGAAAGGTAGTTACTACTATATCAGCATTATTAACAGAGGCATTCTATATAATTATTATTATTTTTTTTTTTGGAATTGGTCTTGTTAGTTAGTTAGAAGTGACAAGTGGTGAAGAGAACACCTTTCAATCCCAGTTAAAACAGCCAGCTGTGACACCAACTCACCCTCCAGGAAGGAAGAGTAGCAATCCACCTGCATGGAACCCGGTAGAGTGGCGGTGTAGGGGGCCACCAGACTGTTCTGTTTCTCTCGGATCAAACTCTGGACACCACCCTTTTGTAAGACTTTGTGGGAACAACCTCTGAACACCATCCTTTTGTAAGGGTTTGTGGGAACAAACTGAACACCATCCTTTTGTTAGGGTTTGTGGGAACAACCTCTGAACACCATCCTTTTGTTAGGGTTTGTGGGAACAACCTCTGAACACCATCCTTTTGTTAGGGTTTGTGGGATCAACCTCTGAACACCATCCTTTTGTTAGGGATTGTGGGAACAAACTGAACACCATCCTTTAGTTAGGGTTTGTGGGAACAACCTCTGAACACCATCCTTTTGTAAGACTTTGTGGGAACAACCTCTGAACACCATCCTTTAGTTAGGGTTTGTGGGAACAACCTCTGAACACCATCCTTTTGTTAGGGTTTGTGGGAACAACCTCTGAACACCATCCTTTTGTTAGGGTTTGTGGGAACAAACTCTGAACACAAGCCACCATCCTTTTGTTAGGGTTTGTGGGAACAAACTCTGAACACCATCCTTTAGTTAGGGTTTGTGGGAACAAACTCTGAACACCATCCTTTTGTTAGGGTTGTGGGAACAACCTCTGAACACCATCCTTTTGTTAGGGTTTGTGGGAACAACCTCTGAACACCATCCTTTTGTTAGGGTTTGTGGGAACAAACTCTGAACACCATCCTTTAGTTAGGGTTTGTGGGAACAAACTCTGAACACCATCCTTTTGTTAGGGTTTGTGGGAACAACCTCTGAACACCATCCTTTTGTTAGGGTTTGTGGGAACAACCTCTGAACACCATCCTTTTGTTAGGGTTTGTGGGATCAACCTCTGAACACCATCCTTTTGTTAGGGATTGTGGGAACAAACTGAACACCATCCTTTAGTTAGGGTTTGTGGGAACAACCTCTGAACACCATCCTTTTGTAAGACTTTGTGGGAACAACCTCTGAACACCATCCTTTTGTTAGGGTTTGTAGGAACAACCTCTGAACACCATCCTTTTGTTAGTCTTTGTAGGAACAACCTCTGAACACAAGCCACCATCCTTTTGTTAGTCTTTGTGGGAACAAACAACAGGTGGTAAAACTGACAATTTACCAGGAGGATATTAATCTATATATATATTAGAAGCCACAATACTGTGTTAAGAGCTGTTGGCTGGGAGCCAGTTTACAGATTTCAGAACGGCTCTTGAGAAGAGGTTCTTGGATGGAGAAATAGGTCTGAAGGGTGTAACTGGCTGAATGTGGTTTAATCAAGTACTGTGACAAGAACTGTTGGCTGGGAGCCAGTTTACAGATTTCGGAAATGCTCTTAAGAAGAGGTTCTTGGCTGGAGAAACAGGTCTGAAGGGTGTAACTGGCTGAATGTGGTTTAATCAATCAAGTACTGTGACAAGAACTGTTGGCTGGGAGCCAGTTTACAGATTTCGGAAATGCTCTTAAGAAGAGGTTCTTGGCTGGAGAAACAGGTCTGAAGGGTGTAACTGGCTGAATGTGGTTTAATCAATCAAGTACTGTGACAAGAGCTGTTGGCTGGGAGCCAGTTTACAGATTTCGGAAATGCTCTTAAGAAGAGGTTCTTGGCTGTAGAAACAGGTCTGAAGGGTGTAACTGGCTGAATGTGGTTTAATCAATCAAGTACTGTGACAAGAGCTGTTGGCTGGGAGCCAGTTTACAGATTTCGGAAATGCTCTTAAGAAGAGGTTCTTGGCTGGAGAAACAGGTCTGAAGGGTGTAACTGGCTGAATGTGGTTTAATCAATCAAGTACTGTGACAAAAGCTGTTGGCTGGGAGCCAGTTTACAGATTTCAGAAATTATCTTGAGAAGAGGTTCTTGGCTGGAGAAACAGGTCTGAAGGGTGTAACTGGCTGAATGTGATTTAATCAATCAAGCACTGTGACAAGAGCTGTTGACTGGAAGCCAGTTTACAGATTTCAGAAATGCTCTTAAGAGGTTCTTAGCTGGAGAAATAGGTCTGAAGGGTTGTAACTGGCTGAATGTGGTTTAATCAATCAAGTACTGTGATAAGAGCTGTTGGCTGGGAGCCAGTTTACAGATTTCAGAAATGCTCTTGAGAAGAGGTTCTTGGCTGGAGAAACAGGTCTGAAGGGTGTAACTGGCAGAATGTGGTTTAATCAATCAAGTACTGTGACAAGAGCTGTTGGCTGGGAGCCAGTTTACAGATTTCAGAATGGCTCTTGAGAAGAGGTTCTTGGCTGGAGAAACAGGTCTGAAGGGTGTAACTGGCTGAATGTGGTTTAATCAATCAAGTACTGTGACAAGAGCTGTTGGCTGGGAGCCTGTTTACAGATTTCAGAAATGCTCTTGAGAAGAGGTTCTTGGCTGGAAAAACAGGTCTGAAGGGTGTAACTGGCTGAATGTGGTTTAATCAAACAAGTACTGTGACAAGAGCTGTTGGCTGGGAGCCAGTTTACAGATTTCAGAAATGCTCTTGAGAAGAGGTTCTTGGCTGGAAAAAACAGGTCTGAAGGGTGTAACTGGCTGAATGTGGTTTAATCAAAAAGTACTGTGACAAGAGCTGTTGGCTGGGAGCCAGTTTACAGATTTCAGAAATTATCTTGAGAAGGGGTTCATGGCTGGAGAAACAGGTCTGAAGGGTGTAACTGGCTGAATGTGGTTTAATCAAACAAGAGGTACCTGTACGTAAGCTGCCAACACAGCAGTGCAGCCCTCCTCCCTCAGTATCACTCCGGCAGAACGCAGGAAGAGCACCAGATGGGCCAGGAAGCGGAGGAGATGTGGAGAAGCCTGATTGGTCCATTCTTCAGCTGCTGATATTAGACCTGCATCACAACATGTCCTTGTTTCTACCAAGTAACTTGAATGTACCTCATCTTTACATTTTTTATCTTTCAAATTAAAAACTTCCATTTAT
>CP092869.1:82393592-82594823 GCA_030710605.1 Cordylochernes scorpioides | reverse complement strand
CAAATATTTGAAGAAATACAAAAGTATAATAAAGTTTTATTTAAAATCTCTCAAAATAATCACTGTCACTATTCTATACACTTGTTCCATCTTTTTTTCCAGATTTCAAAACACCTCTGAAAATCCTTATCTTTCAGGCTTTTCAAAATATTCTTCGTATTCTCCTTTATTTCAGGTATTGAGTCAAATCGATGTACTTTTAAGACATTTTTAATTCAGGGTAAAGGAAAAATTTGTTGGGAGCAAGTCAGAAGAATAGGGTGGCTGGGGTAGTAAAGTATTTCTGTGTTTAGCCAAATAGAGTTGTACAGTGACGGCCGTATGTGGCCATGTGTTGTCATGATGCAAGAGCCAATTTTTCTGATGCCATTTTTCAGCTGGTTTCTGATGCACAGCCTACCTTAAACGTTGCAATACATCAAGATAGTAATATTGATTGCCTCTTAGTCTCGTGATCATATCCGAACACCCATGTTTCATCCCAAGAGATAACATTTTTGAGCCAATGGGGATCAGAATTAAACATTTAGTCCATGTTTTTGCACCTACTTTGTGATGCTCTTTCTGCTCATTCGTAAGAAGATGTGGGACAAATTTAGCTGGGGATCGTTTCTTATCGATAAAGGTCTGCCAGTGTGTAGATCATCCTTGATCCCTGTTGGACCAGCTTTAAATAGTGCAAACCATTCAAATGTCTGGCTTCTTTAAAAGCCTGCTTCAACCTTTAAAATGAATCGGAAGCTGTGTCCCCTAATTTAAAGCAAAACTCTATGCACACTCGCTGTTTTTCAATACAGTCCATACTGAAGTTAGAAAATGTTCCGATACTACTTGAGCTTATAAATTCGAAAAAACATTAGCACGTGCGTCTGTGTGATCAATTTTTTTTGCTACATGTTGATAAAGGTTTTATCTATAAGGTCCTTATAAAATTATTTCAAATTTTTGAATATTTTACTTGATCCAGTCTCATTCCTAGAAATTATTGATCACATGTTGTATTATATGCTCAATAAATTATTTAAGCCAATATAATATTTTTAAAACTAAATAAATGAGCTAATATAGAGCCCATTGTACTTATTTTTTTGCTTATCCCTAGTACGCGTGTTACAGGCCATGGTAATCATGGTGGGTATAAGTAGGCGACTGCTTTTACTGTAAGTGTACCACATATCTACACATGTGAAAAGCAAGACGACTTTGCACTTACAAATATGCCAGAACCCCATTTGGTTACTTGCACTTGCTGGTGGGGTTGGACTTCTGCAAGGATCGGGGGTCATTGGAGCATTTTTTTTTGTCCATTGTACTTAAATATAGAAACATTTAATTAACAGATATTAATTTTAACCTCTTTGAGAGTGTGGCTTACCTTGGGTTGTTTTCTTACAATGTCCTTTTATTTTGTCATTTAACATAGTGGATAAAAGTACATTAGTAAATTTTGGAAAAAGTGCTTAAATCTAGGATACTTTCCTGATGAATGGAAAAGTGTAGAGGAACTAATTATTCTAAAACCAGGTAAATCTGATATGAACAACTTTAAGAGCTATAGACCATTATGTTTAAACTCTAACATTTCTAAAATATTCAAAAAGGTTATTAATAACAAAATCATTGAGTTTTATGAAAATTCTAATCTACTCAGCAACCCTCAACATGGATTCACAAAATCACGATCAACTACCACGGCATTAACTTTAATAGTGAAAATATCCTTCGAACATAAAATTAAAGCATACACAGCCATAATTACATTTGAAATAAGTGGAGCTTTTGACAATGCCTGGTGGCCAAAAGTGTTAAAGAGACTGGATGAAGACAATGTCCACGCTCTTCGATTATTATACTAATACAATTTATGAATTTCAGATATTCTTCCTCTATAAAAATTACTAAAAAAACTAACTAAAGGATGTCCTCTGGGAGGACCACTATCTGCCACATTATGGAACATACTGATTGAAGAATTGTTAAACACTAATCTGGATGATTTCAGATATTCTTCCTCTATAAAAATTACTAAAAAAACTAACTAAAGGATGTCCTCTGGGAGGACCACTATCTTCCACATTATGGAACATACTGATTGAAGAATTGTTAAACACTAATCTGGATGATAACAGTGAAACTGTTGGCTATGCTGACGACATAATTATAATATGCTGGAACAAAAGCCATGACGAACTAAAGACAACAATTAACAATGTACTTAGTAAAATTAATACCTGGTGTGAAAACAGTAAATTACAGATATCGAAGGACAAAACCAAAACATTATATTTATATAATTGCAAAAATGATACAAAATCCCTTAATAACAATATAGCAAGACCTGTCGAAACACTTAAGATCTTGGGATTGATCTTGAAAAATCATCAAAGCAGAAACAAGCTGGACTTCATGCCACACATTAATGAAATCGTCGACAAAACTACTAGAGCTAGCGTTTACCTACTCTGTTTAATGAAGAAAGCATGGGGTCTAGAATGCAGATGAAAATTAACTTTATACAAGACAATATTCCGAAGTACAATAACATATGGTCAAACAATATGGTTTCCATTTATAAGCAAGAAAGACGAACTAAATTTCCTGCAGTATAATATTCTAAAACACTGCATACAGGCCTATACCACAACATCGTCAATACTAACACAAATACCAAAACTCACAGATTACAGGGAATCCAACATATTGAAAAATGAAATAGGCTACAATAGATATAATTTATCAAGCATAAAAGAAATTGCTAACTATAATGAAATAAAATTACAGAAATACTATGAAGAATCCAACAATAATTTCAAACGTTTTTCATCTCAAAAATAGTATAATTTGTCAAAACAAATTTCTACAATGTTCAATTCTTTACGGGTCATGGTAACTTCAAATCATATCTCTTCAGAATTAGAAAAATAGATTCGCCCAGATGCTCATGTGGAGCGGAAGAAGAAACCTCCGAACACATTCTGAACTCATACCCACTGGTGTCAAACCTAAGAAAGCAGAGCAAGATTGAAAGAACCTAACTCGTTCAAATAGTTTATAAAAGGGAAAGATATTTGAAATTTAATAGGTTCTGCAGACTTTTATTATAAATAGACATTCATGCAGCTTGAGGTACTACACTACTATGCAACTTGATTTACATAAATGTAAATAATTGCTAAGTTACTTTAGAATATAACTCATTGTAAATAGCTCAACTTGATCAACTTTCTCTCTCCACGATGCTAATTATTACAGATAACTTCATTAAATCAACTTCCATCATTGCTTAACCTATTGTAAATAACTACCTTGCGATTTCTTCTATCAGCTTATGTTGTTGCTTATTTGTTTAATGTATATGTTTATTCAATACTTCTTTTCTTAAGGATCTTATTCTCCTGCCGGAGCCACCCTTTTCGCGGTACTACTTCTCTCGGCGGAACCCCTTTTCACGCCGGAGGCACTTCTCATGCTGGTACCGCTTCTTAACTCGGTACCGCTTTTCACGTCAAAGTCGATTCTCTCGCCGGTACCGCTTTTCTCACAGACACCGCTTCTCTTGCCGGGACCACTCCTTTCGCCTGGACCACTTCTCTCACGGCATTGCTTGCCAGCACAGCTTCTTTCGTCGGGACCACTCCTTTCGCCGGGACCACTTCTCTCACGGCATTGCTTGCCAGCACAGCTTCTCTCGCCGGGACCGCTTCTTTCGCTGGGGCCACTTCATTTACGGCTCTGCCTGAAGCAGATTCAGGGCCTGTCCTGGAGGTTCCACAATCAGGCCTTCTACTCTATTTAATTCCTCCATGTGACCCGGCTCAACCTCCAGCCCCGGGACTCCTCCCGGCCCTCGTCGACATCACTCCCCAAGGTTGACTGGGCTGTACTTGGCTCCCTCTGTAAGTGGGCCTCCATTTGAGATAGCGAATGCTGTATCTTTTTGCTTCTAAGAAGCCTTCTTTCCTCGAATTCTTTTTCCATAAGAAGCTTTTCTTATTCTCTACGGCACTTTGCCTCGTCCCTCCCCTCCTGTTCTTCTTTCTTTTTTCCACTCAATCACACTAAGGTATCAAGCTTGTAAAGCTTGAGACTTTTGATCGTGTCTGCCGGGGAAGAGTAGAGCTCATCAATGGATGAGTCAATACAGTCAATAATATGTCTTGGGGCTGCAGGCTGAGAATTGAACTTTCTACATAGTGGGAAACCCTGCAACCATTCTGGAAAGTCATTGTCCTTAGATGACCAGACAGAAGGACAGGAGGACAGAACCGGTGGTTGTCCCTCCTGCTCTGTACCATTCATGTGCAGCATTAGATTTCCTTTCCTGCAGGCATTGGGTTTTGATGGTAGGGAGGAGGTCTCTTTCATCTAGTTGGGTGGTAGATTCCCTGGCTTCAGGTAGGTCAAGAGCTCCAGCCTTTGCCAGAGAGTCTTCCAGCTCATTAGCACGAATTCCAACATGAGCTGGAAGCCATTGCACTGTGACTGAGCTGTTGGCTGGGAGTCGGTTTACAGACTTAGCGATGCTCTTGAGGAGAGGTTCTTGACTGGAGAATCAGCTTTGAATGGTATCTTCTGAAGGTTATTCCTCTCCTCCTGATGTCCCTTTAGCCTCCAGACGATCTCGGCCAGCGAGTCCTGCTCAGAGGCCATGCTTTGGCCTCTCACGTCAATGGGCCTTTTGTCAGCAACCAAAAACTAAAAAAGAGCCTCCTGGTGACCTCCACAGGGAAGAATCCCACTTCTGACACCAGTGTCACGGCTGACCCCTCTGGTTCTTGCGACGACGCTTCTTCCCTCGTGGATCACCTACCCCGGGCTCCCGTTGCTCTTCCTCTGCAGCTCTAACCTGCAGAGCACCCAAGGACGTCCGAGAACCACCACTGAGGTGGATCTCCTTTTCTCTGGCAGTATCTCTCAGCCTTACCACTGGTGGAGGGACACGAGAGACTTACCAGAAAAGTAACAGCAACAATGTGGCGATGGCGAGAGTAATAACAGCAAGCAGCACCAAGACTTCAAACACTACTTTTTTATTGTCATTTATACTATACATTACCCAAAACTGGAACAGCAATCAATGGGTATTTACATTGTGTTACCTCCTAGGGCCAATATAAAAGTGTATTTACAAACATTTGCCCAAGGACTAGAGCATTCGGCGATTCCCACACCAGTTTCAGATCAGAAACAGGCAAGAGCGCCATCTATTGGTGGAGGTTGTAGGTATTTTCAGGCTTTATATGCGACAATATGAATTATTGTAAATAGTTTTAAGCGCAATTATCCAATTCGGATATAGCGTGTCTTATTTGCAACTGGTAATAAATAAATAAGTAAATTTTGAAAAAAGGAAAAATTACAAATACTATTTTGATACAGGTGAAAGAAGGGCAGAATTTTTTTTTTAAATATCACATTTTAAAGGAATATTTAGTGGTTGTTTACCTTTCAGCTAGAACCCTATTTTGTTAACATTCTAGCTGCTCAATCTTCTTAGACATTCATGTCTTTCCTGTATTTTATTTCAAATAACAAAATGTTACTTTATAAAACAACTCTTTGTTTATTCCAGTAACTAGCAGGCAGCAGTTAGGTTTAAATTAGGTTCAGAATGGACAAAAATAAAGAAAGTTGGTGCCGAAATTTTCGTCTCATTGTAACACTTTTAAGAATGGTGCACATACACTAATTACAGCCATGGTGCATTGAGATTCAAGCTGTTGTGTTTCTAGAAATAAATTATTTTTCAAACAATAATTGTCCATGGTTTTGAAATTTTAGCTAAAAATCTGTCAACTTATCGATAATATCAAATTTTTGTTCGGTCAAATTAACATTTATTATTTGTCAGGCTTTAGTTGTGGACATGAGAATATGGTCGAATAAGGTCATACTTCCACATGGTTTGGAAGTATATTGAAAATCAATCACAAAATTTTTAAAGATTATAGAAATTGGTCCATTCACGACAACCCAGACCATATTTAATGAACTCCAGCCATTCAATTTGCCAAAGACTGTCTATTTTTGTTAGTTTGAAAGGAATTTTTTCTCTCGTCCATTCAGAACCATAGTAACCTTTAGAAAAAGGCTCCTCTTATTGGAAGGTTGGTAATTTGTCTAGTGAGACTGACCTTTCATGCAGATTCTACTTTAGTAATGTCACCACATTTGGCCTCTTTTCTTTTTTCTCTCACAAAAATAATAAATACTTTATCTCTTTGCTACCAATTTTTCTGTTTATACTTGTTCAACTTTAAACTAAGAAATGTTCTCCAACTGTATGGATCATGTTCCAGAACATGGAGAACACCTGTCCATTCCAGGGATGTTCCCAGACCTTCAACAATATGCTGGAAGCCATTTTGCACTGTACCTTGTGCCAATTTTGTTTGGTGGATTGTCCTCAGTCCTGCGGAACCAAAATAATGAGAAAAGATCTGGCATCTCACTTGACTGTAGCCTGCAAACGTCTATATGGAAGTTGTCAGTTTTGTGGGGCATTCCTAACTCGGGATTCTCTCCAGCAACATGAGGCTCTGTGTGGACAAATTGGTGTCAGTCCTGGGGAGAGTGTCCACTCTAACAGTAAGAATCCTAAGTCATGTAGTCTGCTGGACCAGGGATGTAGAAATGAGACAGATGTTTGTTTAAAAGAAAAAGATGAAAAATTACTGAATGTTTACCTCCCTCTTATATGTGATTCATTGAGGGACCTTTCACTAGAAATGTCAAAGTGCAAAAACCTGCTGAAAGAAAACCTGGACCAGATCAAAGTCAGGAATGAGTTCAGGGGAGAGAGTCTGGAATCTCCTATCATTCAGCTCCTTCAAGAAATCAGTTCCAGTATGAAGGCTCAATCTGGAGAGAAGGAAGATCTTAAAGCCTGGCAGAGGGAGATGTCAGGCCTCATGGCAGTTATGACCCGGCAGCTAGAAACTTCTCAGGATTCCCTCAGCCAAATATTGGTCAACCAGAGGTCCGCTGGGTCATCTCTAGCAGGAGTCCAGAACTTGACTGCCATGTTGTCCAATAAGATTGAGGATATATCAAACCAACATCTTGTTGACCTCGGATACATCAGGACTGAACTAGAGGGTGTGAAGTCAGAATTTCCCACTGGCCCAACTACAACCTCACTTGGTGAAGATCATCTACAAGGATTGGAGAGAGATTTGAAAAACACAAAGGAAGAACTGGAAACTGTGAAGGCAGGATTTCAAGTTACTATAAATGAACTGAGCACGATGAAGACAGAATTACAAAACACTAAAGGAGAACTGAATACTGTGAATTCTGAATTATATGTTAACAAAAAAGAACTAGAAACTATGCTGACAAAACAACAAGTTGATAAAAAAGAACTGGAATCTATGCAAATAGAATTAATTCATAAAAAGGAAGAAATAGAAATTGTTAAAAAAGGTGTAAATTGTAAAGATAAAAAAATTGATTCTTTGAAGAAAGATCTACAAGATATAATGGAAAAACTAGAAAGTATAAAAACAGAACAACAAGGTACTAAGGAAGAACTGGCCACTGTGAGAACAGATCTCCAAACTACTACCAACACCTGCTGTGATGTCAAATGTCAAGAGTTGGAGAATCCTGTGAAAATGGCAGAAGTGGGGCTTGACCTAGCACTTGGTGCCCAGAACTGGCTTCCTCCTGGTGTGGGATTTAATAAATGGGAGCATGACCTTAGGGAATATCTGTATGGATATGTAACTCGCATGCACTCAATTCCAATATGCTTCAGGTTATTTAATGGGTATAATTGGACTAAAGATTCCCAAGGTGCATCAGAGGAGATAATTAAGAATATAGATGTCACTGAGTACAATGTTAGGACCAATTGGAAAGTTGGAGGAGAGAAGATTGAAATTGAAGTGTCATTCCATCAGAGAGGTGGAGGTGTCAACACGGTGGCCCAATATAAATATTTTATTTTGTATTTGTGGGGTTCTATTCACACTTATAGAGTAATCATCAACTCTGTGTTGGTTGGTCAAACCTGCCGCTACCTGATAGACAGAGAGAAGTTGGACAAATTTGTTTTCATTAAATCCAAATTTATTTCTACAAATATAGCTTTGTGTAAACCACAGGAGCTGTAAAGAGAAATACCATTATTACCATCAGTTACCACAAATATAATTAGGATCACTCTGTCAACAATAGAATTCTCCATTTTGATTCGCCGCCAGGAGGCCAAACTGCAAGCAGCACGTGCGTTCGCTCCCGGTAAATACACTTTTAATAATCTAATTTAATATTTAATGAACCTCTCTCTAATTTTAAAGATATAATTAACTTAGTAATACTATACCACAAATATAATCTTAGCACTTACTGTTAAATCTTACTTTTTTCAAAAATCCGACACCAAGAAATAAAAGATGAAATTTACATGCATAGTACTTGCATTGTTGTTTATTGTTAGTATTAAAGAGCCTAAATTTCTCGTTGAGAAGTACGATGAATTTAAAAAACTATCTTATAATTACAAAATGTACCCATCCTGTCACCTTACGTTAACTCAAAAGTATTCTGCTGCTTACTTGATAAGAGTGATTGCCATACTACTAATCATTGGTGGCGTGGAACTTAACCCCGGGCCCCCTACAAAAAAGCAAACAACTCTGTCCACTGTACGAACTCCTGAGACAAAGGAAGTTATGGAAGATGATCTTAAATCTATTGTTATACAAATCCATACAGAGCTAAGGACTTTAGGAGCAAGACTAGAAACTAGATTACAAAACATTGAACAAAAGTTCGATGAATGGGATCAGAGATTGACCGTTATTGAAACTTCCCAGAAAACATGCTTGGAATTAGCCACAAAAAACGATTTAAGAATAAAAAGTCTAGAGGATTACGGTGACATGCTGGACAGGAAAACAAGGGAAAATAACCTTATATTTTACGGTATAATAGGGCCCGAAGCCGAAAACTCAGATGAAACATTATGCAAAGTGGTTACGGCGATAAATGAAAAGATGCAAATACAAATTGAATCGGAAATAATACGTTGTCATCGGCTTTCAAAGAAAGCTAACGCGCCAATTTTGGTTGAAATTTCAAAACAAACCACAAGAATTGCACTACTTAGGAATGTGTTTTGTTTCTCTAAGGGAATCGGGCTACGATGGTGAACACTTCTTTATTAAAGAACGGAACTTACTAACTAACTCACAACATTCATTTGTCTCTATTTATAACCTAACTCGAGCGTCTATATGCAAAACCATATTTACATATTTACATCTGAATATGTACATTTACATCACATCTCCCCTCTTAGAGATTAGCTCTAGACCTCTCCAAAACGTCTGGGCGGACGAACTGTTCTTCCAGGAGATGTTGATGATCCGGCCACATCCGCAGCAGCATCCGAAGTGTGTGGGTTGGCCTCTGGGTAATTTACATATGGCTCCCCGTTAAGGTCCGTCAGCCAAACTCAATCATTTACTTCCAATGGAGGCAGTTCTCGTACTCCTGCGCCCTTAGGCTTCGCATCAGAATCCTTTAATCCGTCGCCCTTTGGCTTCGCTTCAGAATCCTTTACTCCTTTTCATCAATAGCATTCACAACACCTATTATAGAGGGAGCAGAACAAGCTTCCTTTGATTTGCCATAGTGATACGAATTGTCACTCCGCACCTTCAAAGGAATTCCACAGGAATTACAATTCCACTTTTGTACAATTTTCACTTTTGTACTATTTTACTTTTGTACAATTTTACTTTTGTACAATTTTCCTTTTGTACAATTTTACTTTTGTACAATTTTACTTTTGTACAATTTTACTTTTGTACAATTTTACTTTTGTACAATTTTACTTTTGTACAATTTTCACTTTTGTACAATTTTCACTTTTGTACAATTTTCACTTTTGTACAATTTTCACTTTTGTACAATTTTATTTTTGTACAATTTCATTTTTGTACAATTTTCACTTTTGTACAATTTTACTTTTGTACAATTTTACTTTTGTACAATTTTACTTTTGTACTTTCACTTTTGTACAATTTTCACTTTTGTACAATTTTCACTTTTGTACAATTTTACTTTTGTACAATTTTACTTTTGTACAATTTTGCTTTTGTACAATTACACTTTTGTACAATTACACTTTTGTACAATTACACTTTTGTACAATTACACTTTTGTACAATTTTACTTTTGTACAATTACACTTTTGTACTATTTCACTTTTGTACTATTTCCAGTACATGTGCGAGATTTTAGTGCGACATTTTGAACATATCGTTGTTTTACATTCGCATT
Source organism: Cordylochernes scorpioides (assembly GCA_030710605.1). Classification (NCBI taxonomy): domain Eukaryota; kingdom Metazoa; phylum Arthropoda; class Arachnida; order Pseudoscorpiones; family Chernetidae; genus Cordylochernes; species Cordylochernes scorpioides. The sequence continues at coordinate 82,584,530 of CP092869.1, read as the reverse complement.
GAATTGGTTGAAGACTTTGAATACTTGCATTATATTTTCTTCCATATCCAAAACATTTGGAAATTCTTGGATTTCTGTAAATGTAATATTCCAAAATCAAACTGGTTCCTTTGCAGAGATCACTTATACATTTTGTTTGTTCAGAATTCAAAGTTTCTTTGCATTCTTCATTTGGACACGTTATAGAATCTTCAAGTTTCTCAGAAGATAGATGTTCACTCACATGACCGATCCAGCAGGTCTTACATAGCCTGTGACATGGCAAACCAATTTCTTCCTTGTTTAACTTGCATTTTCTACAATATTTCGTATCCTTGTATTTCACCTTTCCTACTTCATTATTGAGTAATTCAAGAATTCCTTTGGAAATGTCATCAAAATTAAATCCTTCTGAGCTATATGCTGCATACAAATAGGATGCATACTTATTTGCATCATTTTTAGCCACCATTACAAATTTGCATACCTCCGTATCAGAGATTTTGTAACAATTACTTAAACGGCCACGTCCTTTCAATTCAATTTTATCATACTTATCTTCCAAAATAGATCGAAAAGTATATAGAATTTTAACCGTGCTTAATTCTAAACGGCTTTCTAAATAAGTTAGATCGAGCTCCACTTGGTTTTCCATTTCAATAATTTCAGGCATTTCTTCGATAGTTTCCTGGTCTGTAAAAGCCCTTAGTATAATATTAGAATAGTCTGGTGTATACACATACTGCTTGTTAACTTGAATATTTCCATCAGATCCTTCGGCCAACTCCTTGCTAGAATTTTCAGCTTCCCTTGGAGCATCTGATTGAGGTGAATCTTGGCTGAGATTTTCAGATTCGTTGGCCAGCTCTTTTTCGGGAAATGCTGGATTATCAGACTCTGCAGCTACTAAGTTGGATTCAATAGGATCTTCCCAAGTTTTTAATTCAGCTTTTATGCACGAGCCTTGTTTGTTCGATTCCTCTAAATGTCTTTTGGAGAGTTGTTGACTTTCTGCCGCCTTCTCAGAATCTTCCAGATTGACTGCCTTTTCTAAAGCTTCGGGTCTTAAGACTTCTTTCTTAAAGATTTCTGGCCATTCATTAGGTTTGCCGAAATTGAATCCTTCTGGAGCAGCTACTTGTATATAATTAGCCATTTTTTTTCTTTTCTTAAAAAAATAATTTACTTCTATTTCAACTTTATAATTTTGATAATTGCTTTTACGCTTTTACCGATTTTACGCTTATACCGCTTTTACGCTGCCACCATGTTTTGTTTCTTCAAGGAATCGGGCTACGATGGTGAACACTTCTTTATTAAAGAACGGAACTTACTAACTAACTCACAACATTCATTTGTCTCTATTTATAACCTAACTCGAGCGTCTATATGCAAAACCATATTTACATATTTACATCTGAATATGTACATTTACATCACAGAATGCTTACAAATTCAGAGATGATAAAATTTTTGTAAATAAAGATTACACTCTGAAGACCCGAGAACAACGCCGCTTACTGATTACTAAGAAGAAAGAACTATCTGAAAAAGGAATACATTCAAAATTAAGAGACAATAACCTTCTTGCAAATGGACAAAAATACGAAGTCGTGGATGGTAGAGTGGTTGGTGAAAAGGGCTGAACTGGCGAATCCTGTATAGGGCGAGTGGCCCTGAATAGAGGCTTTTGTTGTTGTATATAACTGTGGTTACCTATTTACATATTGGTACTTTATATCTTTGTTGTTATATCTCTCCACCAAGTCTGTATATAACTGTGGTTACCTATTTACATATTGGTACTTTATATATTTGTTGTTATATCTCTCCACCAAGACTGTATTTAACTGTGGTTACCTATTTACATATTGGTACTTTATATCTTTGTTGTTATATCTCTCCACCAAGTCTGTATATAACTGTGGTTACCTATTTACATATTGGTACTTTATATATTTGTTGTTATATCTCTCCACCAAGACTGTATTTAACTGTGGTTACCTATTTACATATTGGTACTTTATATCTTTGTTGTTATATTTCTCCAACAAGACTGTATATAGCTGTGGTTACCTATTTACATATTGGTACTTTATATCTTTGTTGTTATATCTCTCCAACAAGACTGTGTATAACTGTGGTTACCTATTTACATATTGGTACTTTATATCTTTGTTCTTATATCTCTCCACCAAGACTGTATATAACTGTGATTACCTATTTACACATTGGTACTTTATATCTTTGTTGTTATATCTCTCCACCAAGACTGTATATAACTGTGGTTACCTATTTACATATTGGTACTTTATATCTTTGTTGTTATATCTCTCCACCAAGACTGTATATAACTGTGGTTACCTATTTACACATTGGTACTTATATCTTTGTTGGCATTGTTTTTCTTGGACTTCTCACGTATAAGTCTATGTGAGACGATATGTTAAAAGGATTTTGCTGTTGTATATTGAAACTGCAGATTATCTGAGGCAAGAAATGACATATAACATGTAATATAATGATTATTTACACATTATATATTTTTATAATACAGAACTACTATATATATTATCTACCCTAGTTATATATATTTATAGATTTGCATATTTAATTTTTTATACTGCTAAAGAACACTCTCTTTTATATAAAATTTCATTATAAATTCGTTAATAAATTGACAGCTGGGACTAGGTGCTCTAATGAGAAAGTATGCAATATTGTAAGTATTGGGAAGGAAGAAGAAGAAAACACGGCGTAGCTTGAAGGCATATAGAATATAATTTAGAGAATTAATTGTTAAAATGAAGTTTTTAACACAAAGGCTTTTATTTTTTAATATGTAATGGCGGCGCGGCTAATTAAATTTAGAGGGAAAATGATTTTAAAATTTAAATTCTATTATTGTAATATAGGATTTAATTAAAATAGGTCTCGATTTCCCCATTATCCACATTGGGTGTTGTTTATCATCAATATATAAGGAATGGGGATAAAGAATTTAATTTTATAATTTACTGTTATAATCTCTCTCTTATATAATTCCCCGTCAGCACATGATGATGATTGAATCATTATTAAGGTAAAATGGGACTTTGATTCCAGTAAAAGGCTTGTTGCTGCTGTTGTATATAGTCACAGTGTAGAAAATACTATACTATACCTACTACTTATATCTCTGTATTCTTAGTTCTCTTCTCTTCAATTACTCTGTAAACTGGCGAATCCTTTATAGGACTAGAGGTCCTCAATAAAGGCTTTTTGTTGTTGTTGTTGTAGAATTCTCCATTTTAACTTTAAAAACAGTCATTTTATATCTCCACATATAATTTACCATTTTATATCAACTGACCTTATTCACCCAACATGCATTGTAATTAACACATTTTTATTATTTACATTTCAAATTGTTAAATTTATTCCTTATAACAATGAATTATATTGTCTGACATATTGGGAAAGACAAAGGTCAGGAAGTAATTCATTTGTATTCCCACAATTAAACCCTCTTTACATCAAAGAACAGAGAGGCAAAGAGATATGTTTATCTTGTAGCAAAATATTGAAATTAGGTATCTCTTTATGTTAAATATTCTGTTACCCTATTTCCATCATGTTTATAAATAACCCACTTTTATATAAAACTATCATCATGGCATTATAAAATATCAATGTCCTAATGGTATTGTTCTAGACCAGTATCAGTACTGAATTAATCACTTGTATGGTTGAATAAAATATGGTTGTGCCACATGGACTCTCTTCAGTGTAGGTAACTAACCACTAACTTGAAGTTGACTACATACCATGATTATCATGGTCTGTGACATGTTTACTTAAAAGTAAAAATATCCATATAGACAAATTTAAACTCATGTCACTTAATTTACCAATCTAATTCCAATAGTCAAATACTGAAAGTAGCCTATCCTTCCTAACTTGAGTTAACTACATACCATGATTATCATGGTCTGTGACATGCTTACTTAAAATTAAAAAATATCCATATAGACAATTATATAAGCTGGTCACTTAATTTACTCATCTAATCACAATAGCCAATTACTTAACAGGACGAGTTGGGTTGATTCCGCCCATACATAAACTTAATATAGGAAAAATATTTTTTTTTGTTTACTGAGAGCTACCAGCTTTCATGTATTCAAATTTTACAGTGATACAAACATTTTCCATCCATCATTTATAAGTATCAGTTTTGTAAAGGGGGTTTAATTTGCATGTGGGGGCGGATTCGCCCAGCCCATCCAGGAGCTTGGGAATTTTTCATGTCAGTGTTAGCTCGTGGCTCATACTTTAGTTGCTATCTTCTGCTATTTTTTAGCTTCATCTTATAAAATAACACTTCTTTCTTTGGATAAGTATTATTATCAATCAAGTCAACAGAGAGAACTATCCCTGCCAACCCAAAATATATATGTTTCAAATATTTGTCGACCATTTTGGAAGAGTGATAGAAATATTACAGCAGGCAATTGGTTCACTTCAGTAGAATTAGTTGATAAGTTGAAAGAACATGGCCTTTCATATTTAGGAAGGATGAAAAAGAATAAACCTCAGATTCCACCACAATTTCAACCGCACCCTAATAGAGAATCAGGAACATCTATTTTTGGTTTCTCTGGAAAAACCACTTTAGGCTCCTAGGTTTCCCCCCCCCCCCCCCCCAAAAAAAAAGAAAATTGGTAAGCGGATTGATAAAAAGGATAAAAAAGAAAGGAGTAATATTATTGGGGATCTTGGGAGAGAATTGACTGATGAACACCTGGCCACACATAATCTAAATTCTCTCCTGCTGGAATTACAAACCACAATTCAAAAAGAATGATGGTTCACGTACATCAAAGGAATCTACGATGCCACAACAACCTAATACTCCAAAAAGGCGCTACAATGTCCATCACAAACGCTGTAAAAAATAAGAAACCTTTGCCTTGTATGTCCATTAAGCATTTGCAAAAAAATTCTTAATATTTTGTGTGAAATCTGTAAATAGATTATATTCAGAATTTTTAAACGTGAAAATATCTATGTTAACATTTGTATTCAATAAATATTTTTTGGATATTTATTTGATCATTATTTAGCTCTTATTCCATAAAGTTACATAAGTGGGTTGAATCTACCCAACCCCTGCACTTGATAACAGTAACTATTTAAGGAAATATAAATGATATTTATAGATATGCTTTTAATTATATTTAAAAAAAATTGGGTTTTTTCCACTTTTAATTCTAAGAATAATATTCTGTGTTTCTCAGATAACTTCTTCTTATCTGTTATCTTGTTTACACACTTGATAAAAGTAACTGGGGGGTCGGTGGAAGGCTGGTTAAACCGTTTGGTTTACGACCACTACGACCCGGGTTCGATCCCCGCATTGGACACTTTTTTCTGTTTAAAAAAAAAAATGCTCCAATGGCCCCCCGATTCTTGCAAAAGTCCAACCCCACCAGCGAGTGCAAGTAACCAAACGGGGCTCTGGCACATTTGTGAGTACAAAGTCGAACTGCTTTCACATGTGTAGACATGTGGTACACTTACAGTAAAAGCAGTCGCTAACTACCCACCATGATTATCATGGCCTGTACCACGTGTACTAGGGATAAGCAAAAAATAATAATAATAAATAAATAAAAAAAAAAATATCAGTAACTATTTAAAACATGCTGTGGTAAAATTTCTCATTCAGTACTTTTGTCTGAAGATGGTAACAACGCTGTTACCAAAACGTCACACACTATTTATTTATTTGGATTTGGTCTTATTACTTTGTTTTATAATCTATAATCCAAATTGTGCCTCTTATCATCATTAATCTATGTTACAAAGCTATTTTTTAAAAATGTTATTTTAGCGAGTTAGATTAGCTAATCATCTAACTCTAATTCAATTCTCTCTCTCTCTTTCTTTAATTCAACCGAAAGCTCTGATCCCTTGGGGTGTTGAATTAAAGAGGTTTGACTGTATATATATACAGTATAACCTCGTTAATTCGACACACACAAATTCGACACCCTACCTTAATTCGACCATATTCTGATATCCCGGCCTCCGGCCTATCAAATAACAAACCGTAATTAGACTAACGATAATATTACAGTTCCGATAGTTTGATCATTTTAAAATCCGAATTTAGACAGTTGAATGTCTTTTAACATACAACTTTACCGCTTAAAAGGTATTAAGGCGGCAGCAATCAGCGACGATCGGCGGGTGGTTTAAGTTTCACTTTGCAGTGCCATTGTGCAATGTCACGAGTGTTATTATTTTTTTTTACGTGGAAATTTAGGCTTTGTGCGCTAATTAATAATATTATTTTCTTTTTAATTTACAGCATTGAAATATTTTAGTTATTTTGAAATTTACAAATAATTTCCTTTTAAATAAATAAATCTTCATAAAATGTAGCCATAATGATTATGATAACAATTTATTTCAATATTCCATTACCGTGTTATTATAAAAGATATAAACATAAAGTCAATAATGCCTGCAGCACCAGTGGATGCCTTTAATACATAAAAATTTATTTATTAAAAGACATTTCAGAGGAAGTAAGACATGTATGTTTTTTTTTTTTAAATGACCATCTGGAATACATCATGAATAGGATTTCAGTGAAAAAACAGACATCTATAAAGAAATTTTTATAAAGATCTTGATGATTATTTTTAAATATTATTTTTATGTTTTCTTTTTATTTTCCATATTTATTTCCTTTCAACTGCTATATTCTTCAATTAGAATAAAATATTATTTGTAATTATTCATGTTTCAAAAATATGTATTATTGCCATTTTGTCCCTGATAATAAAAGTTAATCATGAAAATAAAAAAATAAATACAAAAAGTGTATACAAGTTGTAAGTTATAAGTGTAAAGTCGAACTGCTTTTCACATGTTTAGAAATGCGGTGCACTTACAGTAAAAGCAGTCGCCTACTTCTACGCACCATGATTATCATGGCCTGTACCACGTGTGCTAGGGATAAATTAGATGATATCATTACAACTGTCATTTCTAGTGGATATATGATAACCAAATATATTGTTGTGTGCCAACAAGTAGCTGACTGGAAAAACTATTTTGTTGTTAATTATGTTATTTTTGTTTATTCTGATAAAGCACAATTTGGATTATAGATTATAAACACAAGGTAATAAGACCAAATCCAAATAAATAAATAGTGTATGACGTTTCGGTAACAGCGTTGTTACAATCTTCAGACAAAAGTACTGAATCCTATTCAGTTATCCTATATCAGTACTTTTGTCTGAAGATGGTAACAATGTTATTACCGAAACATCACACACTATTTATTTATTTGATTTTGTGTTATTACCTTGTGTTTTTATTTATTCTGTTATTAATGAATGAAGACATTAAGACACGAATGTTTCTTTTCACAAATAAATCAAACTTTTACTGAGCATTGCTCATTGTAAATATTTAAATGTAATTCTACTATCCTAAAAGCATATGTCCATAGTTTGCCAAATTACCATTTCTAAGATTCCATCATTCAGTGTAGCATATAAAAACAAAATGATCCAATACAGAATCGTCCATGCACATTTCTGAAGACCTAGTTGCCATTTTAACAACCAGTGTGCCTGGAAAAGGCTCCACTGAGTCTTGTGCGAGCGAAGGCAAGAGTAATACCGAATACGCCATCATGGGAATGTAGGCAGCAATGGTCGCAACCTTGCGGGCAGCGTTCTTGGCGATGTGTTTTGGCAACCCACAATTGTCAGGAGTAGCCGTGGTGTTATCCTTGGCTACGTCGCCATGGCATCCTGGTGAAGTACGACCCTAATATTGAAGAAATCGATGGAACACTTTCTAACAAAGTCCACCAGATATAACTTCAATTACAGTCCAGAATGTAAACCTACTGGTAAGGGACAAATGGTGAAGCAAATCATGATATTAGTAATTTAAACTTATAAATTCACAATTGTGATCTATCGATAAAATGTGCAACAAATATTGAAAAGAAACACACATTTCCAGTAAATTTATTTGTTACAAATTAAAATCATTATATATTCTGCTCTTCATATAATACCATTCTGGAGAGATACCATAACAATCCCATAAGAGAATCAATAAAGAAGACATTATATGTGGTCTTAAGACATTACTTTTGAAAAAAGGGTATGGTGTATGTACACACATGAAAAAAACTTAAGGAAGTTTTAGCTTTTAGCATGTATATATCGGCATTCAGATAATAACTTTGAAAGATGAGGCCAGTATCCATGGTAGAATCCCTGTATAGACCGCCAAGACATGTGTACCATTCCAGGAGCCCAGTATCCAAGGAAAATGCACTGTATATGCCACCAAGACCTGTGTGCCATTCCAGGACACCAGTAACCATGGGAGATACATTGTTTAGACCACCAAGACCTGTGTACCATTTTAAAAGACCAGTATCCATAGAAGATGCACTGTATACACCATCAAGACCTGTGTACCATTCCAGGCGACAAGTATCCATGGAAGATGCACTGTATAGACCACCAAGACCTGTGTATCATTCCAAGAGACCAGTATCCATGAAAGATGCACTGTATTGACCACCAAGACCTGTGTACCATTCCAGGAGACCAGTATCCATGGAAGATACACTGTCTAGACCACCAAGACCTGTGTATCATTCCAAGAGACCAGTATCCATGGAAGATGCACTGTCTAGACCACCAAGACCTGTGTATCATTCCAAGAGACCAGTATCCATGAAAGATGCACAGTATTGACCACCAAGACCTGTGTACCATTCCAGGAGACCAGTATCCATGGAAGATGCACTGTCTAGACCACCAAGACCTGTGTACCATTCCAGGAGACCAGTATCCATGGAAGATACACTGACTAGACCACCAAGACCTGTGTACCATTCCAGGAGACCGGTATCCATGGAAGATATCTTTCTAAATCACCCAGGCATCCATGAAAGATACACTGTTTAAACCACTTGGCATTTTGATCTCAATTTTTCCTTTACTTATATATACGATTTGCTTTTACCACTTTGTATTTCTAAAAGATCATGTTCAGTAAATTTTAAAGAACAAAACAAAGGATGTTAAACAATCATTTATTCTCAAACACTATGCAAAAAATAAAAAAAAAGATCAAAATCTGCGCAAAAACCTAAAAAAAAAAACACAAGAAATAAAAATCACACAGGCTAAGTACCATTGGGAATATGTAGAAGGGAGTGTGTGCAAATGAGTGAATTTTATATATGCAACAACATACATATATAGAAATATATATTCAATCAAATAAAACAAACTTTTTTAGAAAGATAGATGCATTAACATGTGGTGTATATAATGTAAACAAAGGCAGATGTAAAAATGATTGAAAAAGAACTAAGCTTTTAGAATAATACAATTTTTAAAATGCAAATTGAAACACAGAAGTAAAAGTAAACAATAGAAACGTATGTGAGAAAAAGGGGAGAAATTGATATACATTATTAATATGTATAAAATATCTTAATTTTATCAACATGTTTATAACAATATATATTTTCAAAATTTATAGAATTTTTTCAATATTTGAGATAAAAAAAATGAATCTGAAATGATTTTTCTTGTAATTTAATAAATGTTTTACAATGAGGGCAAGTTTTACCACTGTTTGAAGAGATGCTAATAGATTGTAATACGAAGGTAATGTGTTTAGGGTTAAGTATATGATGGGATGAGCCAATTAAGCCATTAAGTAAAAAGGACGGTTTTCATTCTGGAGTAAAACATTCCTCCCTCAAGAAATTCTCCAAACTACGGTGTAAATGGTAGTACACCTTATATAGGTTGTGGTCTTCATCTGGGTACACCTGCACACACAGTTTCCTTCTGTTATACTAGTTTGTAGCAACTGTCAATAGATGGTGTCTTATCCCTAGTACACATGTTACAGGCCATGATATTATGGTGGGTAGAATGGTAGGTGACTGCTTCTATCATAAGTGCACTTCATGTCTTTTTTCTTTTTTTTTGTTTATCCCTAGTACACATGGTACAGGCCATGATAATCATGGTGGGTAGAATGGTAAGTGACTGCTTCTATTATAAGTGCACCTCATATCTTTTTCTTTTTTTTTTTGCTTATCCCTAGTACACATGGTACAGGCCATGATATTCGAGTGAGTGACAGTTGACGCCGGAAAGCAGGAAAAGGGTCCGAAAAACAAGTCTGGTATGCCCCCTTCTTATGCAAACAGATTAGTCCGCTTTGAGACAGGAATGACAGAGCTCCCCTGACCAGTGTCGGCTAAACTCACTCGCTCGCCATCTCTATGGTGTCATCCAACATGCCTCGTCCTTTTGTGTAATTCCAATCACGCCTGAAACCACTCTAATCATTGTGGCCACCACGACTGCAACCAACATGCCACACTACATTCATCCAACAGATACAAAAACTATACATTACTACATATATATATGAAAGGTCCAATTTATATCTATTTAAAGCTGAAGAATTTGTTTCCACCAAGAAAGTTCAGTATGTTACTCCCTGTACCATGTGATGTAGTGAGCCACCACCTCCACCAGTGTGGCAGGCCACTTCTATGCTAACAGCTAGACACTAATTTTACCAAGTTCTTGTAAAAGGTGAATTTTGCTCCGTACCTCATCATTACCATTTCTATATTCTTCGAACCTCCAGTTAGAGTGAAGCTGGGGATAATACTGTGGAATATGGAAACTATATGTTCATAAAACCTGAAGCTTCTACATTAAACAATAGAGTAATAGTAGTTACAAGGTAATATGACCAAATCCAAATAAATAAATAGTGTGTGGCAATTTGGTAACAGCGTTGTTAGCATCTTCAGACAAAAGTATTGAATGAGAAATTTTACCACAGCATGGTTTTAAATAGTTACTGTTATCAAGTGTGTAAACAAAATAGCAGATATGAAGAAGATAATTTTCTGAAAAACACAGATAACACTGGTCAACAAGATTTTTGCACAAGAGAACCTGATTATGTTTCTAGTGTAACTTTTCATGCTGAACTCAAAAATCTAATCAGAAATTTTCCATCACCTATGGTTTTTGCGTGACGGTCTTTTTTTAGTATTGGGATAAATACACTAAAAATTGCAAACATTGTCACGTAACTGGTTTATCAAAAAATATTTTTCTTTGTCCACAAAGAAATAGCATCATATCTACATGTCCTGAATCCAAATATACCATTAGTTTTTTTTCTATTACACAATATTTCTGAGATACACCTACTTGAATTTGGAAATATTGTTAATATATAGGCATATATGAACGAAACATATTTATTATTGAAAAGCAGTGACAGTGGATTTTCTTCTATACTTTGCTTGTGGTAGATCCCTCTTGAGTGCCCAGCAGTCGTCGGCAAGCATAGCGGGACTCCATTTACCTTGGTACCGCTTCTCCATGCTTGATATAGCTTGATGAAACCTCTCACCCTGCTCATCGCTAACTGCGCCAAGATTGTCTGGAAAGAAATCTAGATGTGAATGCAGGAAATGGATCTTGAGGGACATGTTACATCCCAGTGCCTTGTAGGAAAGCAACAGATCATTAACTATGTCTCGGTAATTTTCAACCTTGACACTTCCTAAGAAGTTTTTGCAAACGTTTCAAAAGGAATTCCATTCTGCTGCTTCAAATTCATTCAAACTATTTTGAAAATTTCCATCCTGCTGCAATTCTCGAATCTGAGGTCCAACGAAAATGCCTTCTTTAATCTTCGCTTCACTTATACTAGAAAATTTTTGTTTTAGCTAGGCAAATCCACTGGCATTTCGATCCATTGCCTTGCCAAAGTTCTTCATTAATCCCAGTTTAATATGTAATGGTGGTAAGTAAATATTTTCTGAATCGATCAGGGGTAGATTTGCAATATTTTTATATCCTGGAGTAAAGATTTTACGGTTTGGCCAGATTTTTTTAATGTATTGCCTTTCCCTATCTCTGCTATCCCACTCACACAGAAAACAACAAAATTTTGTATATCCAAGCTGTAATCCACGCAAGAGAGCAACGACTTTCAAATCGCTGCATATTTTCCAACCGTATCTTTCATATTCTATCTTTTCCAAAAGCAGTTTCATGTTTTCGTAAGTCTCATGTTGGATGCATGTATTTATCCCAATACTAAAAAAAGATCGTCAGGCAAAAACCATGGGTGATGGGAAATTTCTGATTAGATTTTTGAGTTCAGCATGAAAAGTTACACTAGAAACACCATCAGGTTCTCTTGTGCAAAAAAAAAAGTTTTTTTTGTTGACCTGTGTAATTATTCTTAGAATTTTTTTTAAATATTTATTTATTTTCAATTTTTATAAAAAAATAATTATTATTATTATCTGTGTTTCTTAGAAAATTATCTTCTTCTTATCTGCTATCTTGTTTACAAACTTGATAACAGCAACTACAGTATAACCTCGTTAATTCGACAAACCCCAATTCGACCCTCGGCGATAATTCGACCATGTTCCGATGTCCCGACCTCCGGCCTATCAAATAACAAACCGTAATTCGACAGTATCGATAATACGACAGTTCCGATAGTTCGACCATTTTAAAATTCGAATTTCGACAGTTGAATGTTATTTTACATGTAACTTTACCGCTAAACGGTATTACGGCGGCGACGATCGGCATCGGCGGCGACGATCGGCATCGGCGGGCGCCGATACGATCGCGCCTGCGCACTTTTGGTTTCTGGTTAGTTTAAGTTTCACTTTTCAGTGCCGTTGCGCAATTTCGCGGATGTTATTGTTTTTTTTTTTACGCGGGATTTTCGGCATCATGCGCTAACTAATAATAATTTTTATTTTTTTTATTTTTAACATTGAAATATTTTAGCGATTTTTAAATTTTTAAATAATTTATTTTTAAATAAATAAATCTGTATAAAATGATCCAACAATGATTATGATAACATTTTAATTCAATATTCTGTGTTAATTTGAATAAATGAGTGGGGCAAGAATGTCAGGTTCTGCCAAAAAAAATTGGAAACGTAGTCAGTATCACCAGCTCACTTATGTGGAAAAAATGAAAATTATAGAAGAAATAGAACAAGGAAAATCACATAGTCAAGTTTCCAGAGAGAGAAATATTCCACGGTCCACCATTAGCACAATTTTTAAAAATAAATTCGCCATAAAATCTGCCTTTTTAAAATCTAATTTTAGCTCTACCTTGAAACGTGGTCGTGACGGGGAATTCCCAGAGATTGAAGAAGCCCTGTTTAGGTGGATAAGGCAGGCAAATGCCATGCAACTTGCCACAAATGGCAATATCTTGAAAGAAAAGGCTATACTCTTGGCCTTGAAAATGGGTCAAGATAATTTTGAAGCTAGCAATGGCTGGCTAGAAAAGTTTAAGGCCAGAAGGAATATTGCTTTTAAACGACTTCATGGAGAAGCTGGAAGTGTGGATGCCAATAGTGTAGCCACTTGGAAAGGTGGGATTATTCCTTCACTTTTAGCTAAATACAGCCCACAGGACATTTTCAATGCTGATGAAACAGGGTTATTTTATAAACTTTTGCCTAATCAAACAATGACTATCAGAGGTGAGAAATGTGAAGGGGGTAAGAAGTCTAAAGAGAGAATTACGGTGTTGGTATGCTGTAATATGGATGGAAGTGAAAAACTGCCTTTACTTTATATTGGGAAATATAGAAGACCATGATGCTTCCATGGCATGAATATTCTCTCAAATTATCATTTTAATAAAAAAGCCTGGATGACTGGGGCAATTTTTACGGATTGGCTGAAAAAATTGGACCAAATATTCAAAAGAAGAGAAAGAAAAATGTTATTAATTTTAGATAATTGCCCAGCCCACCAAATACCTAAAGGGTTACAGAACATTGAAATAAGATTTTTGCCCGTCCTAACTACAAGTGCATTACAACCCTGTGATATGGGTATCATCAAAGCCCTAAAAGACCAATATAGGAAACGAATGATAACGTATCTTCTCACTTACATGGAAGAAAAAAAAATGCTCAAGTACATTTACTCTTTGCAATTAGCTGGCTAGAGGCTGCATGGGTTGGGGTTAGTTCTTCCACAATAAAAAATTGTTTTTCTCATTCAGGATTTGTGATGGATGAAGCAATGGAAGAAGTTGTTGGAGAAGAACTGAACAGATGTTTTGAGGCATTTAAAAAACACCAAGCCATTGATGTCAACTATATTGACTTCTTGAAAGTTGATAAAGATGTGCAAGTTGCTGGGGAACAGTCCATTGAAGAAATTGTAAAGGAGGTAATGGAAAAAGAAGAAGATGAAGAGGTAGAGCCAACAGAAAAAGATTTAAACAAAACATCAATAACACCTGCAGCAGCAGTAGATGCCTTTAATACAATAAAAACTCTTTGTTATTTAAAAGACATTTCTGAGGAAGAAAGGCACGCATGTCTTTTAAAAATAGACTATCTGGAATACATCCTGAATAGGATTTCAGAGAAAAAACAGACATCTATAAAATATATATATATTTTTTAATCTTGATTCTTTTCAAATAATATTTTTAATTTTCTTTTTATTTTCCATATTTATTTTCTTTAAACTATTATTCAATTGGAATAAAATATTATTTGTTTCGAAAATATGTATTATTGCCATTTTGTCCCAGATACTAAAAGTTAATCATTAAAATAAAAAAATAAATATAAAAAAGTACACACACAATGGTTTCAATTAAAATCATTAATTTATATTACAAAGCTATTTATAAAAATATATATATATTATTTTAGCTAGTTAGATGATTAGCTAATCATCTAACCTTAATTCAACACTTCCTTTAATTCAACCGAAAGCTCTGATCCCTTGGGGTGTTGAATTAAACAGGTTCGACTGTATTTAAACCATGCTGTGGTAAAATTTCTCATTCAGTACTTTTGTCTGAAGATTGTAACAACACTGTTGTTACAACAGTCTGAAACGTGACACACTATTTATTTATTTGGTCTTATTACCTTGTGTTTACAATCCAAATTGTAACTTATCATCAGTAATAGTAGTTGTTTTGTAACAATAATAGAAAAATATTGGATTCTTCGCCACATGTACTGTAAATCAGCAACAACATTGTGAGAATATCTTATCCATTATTTCAACACCCACCTGATAACATAACTTGTTGCCATTGTCTTCTTCACTTCTCGCTGCCAAGTGCTGAAAGATAGAAACTGAGGTTTGTATGACTGCATATTACAATTACTAGTGGAATTGATTCCCTACTTTAGTTAGACTACAAGAAAATAAGACCTAATCCAAATAAATGACGTTTGGGCAACAGAGTTGTTACCATCATTAGACCAAAGAATATTAAAATATTTTATTATTTTGTCTGATGGTAACAACGCTGTTGCTGAAACATCACACACTATTAATTTATTTGGATTAGGTCTTATTTTCTTTTGGCTATAATCTATAGTCCAAATTGTGCTTTATCACTTTAGTCAGACCTTTGACTCCGTACTGTTGAAGCCAACTCAACACATCTAGGATGTAGAGTAAAATAATTTTGTATGCTTTTTTTAGAGATCTGGTAATTTAATTTAACATTAATTCGACCAGTTTTTTAAAAGAAATTTTGATAGCATTAGATAATTCTTGTTTGAATACAAATATTTGGATGAAATTACGATACTTCGACACTTGTGACTAAGAGGCCATAGATAGTGTATGCGCACCAGGCTTAAAAAAAGTCTTAAAATACATTGCCAATATTATAAAAATATATTAATCACATATTTGGTTATCCATGAAAATTGCCTTCTAGCAGTGAATGTTGTGATGAAATCATTTAAATAACTTTAATTCAACTGAAAGTTCTGATCTCTTAGGTGTTGTACAAACCTTCTGTACAATTTTATCACTATAAAATGTACAAAACAGTACAATTTTATCACTAAAAATGTACAAAAACAGTACAATTTTATTAATAGAAAATGTACGAACTTTACAATTTCATCTCTATAATTTCAATATTGGAGCAATGTGGCAGCATTTACCTGGAAGTGTTGAATTGTGATGCCACCAATGGCGGGGCCGCTATCCTTTGTAAATTATGTGCGTTTAAAATTTCCTAGAGGAAAATTTAGGCATCATTGGTTCAATAACCTAACTGAAGAGGACGCCGACATTAAGGTATCTTGAAGACTAACATTCAACTATTATTTAAACTTATGGAATCAACTAAAATGTCAATAAATAGAATTCTTGTTATAAACAAACAAAGTATTTCTTTAAAAGTTCATTATTTTTATAATTAAATATTTAGCTTTTCTTTATTCATTTTTCCAAATGCAATTAATCATTCAGATAAAATGATATTTGTAATTTTTCATTGGTGCCAAGATGCATTTTTGTTCCTCACCAAAAGTTGATCATAAAATATTCTAAATGAATGATATAAAATAGACCAAATAGTAACACACACAATTCATATTAACAAATTATTATTTAAAATATATTGCAAAAGAGAGGTTTTTAAAAATATTATTTTAAAGATTTAACATTTGCTTTCCTAGATAAAATGTCCACTAGCAATAAATGCTGTGATGAAATAATTTGTCCTCAATTTATCACAGACTTTAATTCAACAAAAACCTCTTATTCCTTGCCATGTTCAATTAAAGAAGTTAGACTGTAATAACTCTACAATCCACATTGTCCCAGTTTTATGTGCCCTTTCAGGATAATATTAGGAATTCATTGAGATCAGGACACATTGCATGATTTTATTGCTCTCAAAAGTTTCTATAGATTCCAAGAGAAAGTTACTACCAGTTCCTTTTAAAGATCATGTTAACTAAGACTTGATCCTTTTTTTTTGTTTCTGTAAATATTTAATTAGTTTATTGAAAAAGAAAACATTCAAGCAATAAAGTTTCTTTTACACATAAAACAAACTTCTACTATCCATTGTGTGATTTAAAATATTGGAAAGGCTTGCTCATCAGTGGTGAACCCTCCCAGTGGTTTCGTAAATTTGAACTGCCATATCCTTTTTTAGAGCTATAATACTACAGTCGAACCTCTTTAAATAAACACCCCAAGGGATCAGAGCTTTCAGTTGAATTGAAAAAAGTGTTGATATAGGCTTAGCAAAAAATACGATGTTTCTTTTTTAAGGATTTCTAGTTGTTTTTGTACTCACGTATGTTGTAGTTACGAGGACATCCCTTTAGATAAAAACAAATATATATTTATTTAAGGAACGACTTGTTACAATACAAATATTGTTAAAACAAGCTAGCGATAAAACATAACAGAACGGTTGAAGGTAGAAGTTGGAAGTGACGTCATAGTAGTGACGTAGCATTGATGATGATTAAAGTCAAAGTTTGCGTAACAATTCCCTCCTTACTTTGTCTTTATTCCCACGATGCTGAGGTTCTCCAGGTGTTTCTTCATCTGGTCTCGGGATAGGTCCTTTGTGAAGATATCTGCCTCCAGGTCCTGGGATGGCTTGTACAGAAGGCAGATGTCTCTGGATTCATAACAGTCTCTCAAGAAGTGGTACTTTCTGTTGATATGTCTACAGCGACTGCTTTGTTTAGGGCTGGAGATCCAGTTGATCAATGACTGACTGTCTGTATAGATCGCAGTTGGTTTTTCCATGAAATTCCATTCTTCCAGCTCTCGTAACAGGTTTATTATCCACTTGATTTGACAGCAGCTTTCACAAGCAGCTATCATTTCCGCTTCCATTGTGAAGAGGGCGACGAGTGGTTGTTTACTACTTTTCCAGTCTATAGTTGCTTCGCCGCGAGCTTCAATACATATCCGCCGTAGGATTTTCCATCATGAGTGGTCGACCAGCTGGCATCAGTGTAGGACTTCAGGATTCCAGTTTTCCCTCTTTCAAATTTCACTCCTAGGTCAATTGTTCCTCGTAGGTATCTCATCACTCTTTTGATTGCTGTCCAGTGCATCTGTTTTGGTTGTCTTGAGTACTGTGAAAGTTTGCTAGTGATGTAAGCGATGTCGGGTCTGGTGTTAACAGCTAGAAACATTAGCATTCCAAGGGCTTCTTAGTAAGTGTGCTGATCACAATTGTCATCTTCAATATGATTGTCCAAATTGATTTCTTTGGAACCTGTTGTTGGAACTTCCTTACAAGTTTCCATTCCATATTTCTGCAATATTTGTTGTACATATTGGCTTTGCTGTAGCGAAATTCCCTCCTTGTCTTGTATGATCTTGATTCCCAAAAACATGCCTTTGCATGTTACATCCTTTATTTCCAGGTGATGTCTCAATTTATTGATGAATCTGTTTGAGGTATCTTCAGAATCTGAGACAGTGATAAAGTCATCAACATATATCCCTACATAGAAGTATTTATCTTCATTCTTCCATTTAAATAGGCAATTTATCATGGCCTGTGACATGTTTACTTAGAAGTAAAAAATATCCATATAGACAAATTTAAACGCATGTCACTTAATTTACCAATCTAATCCCAATAGCCAATTACTGAAAGTAACCTATCCTTCCTAACCTGAGTAAACTACACACCATGATTATCATGGTCTGTGACATGTTTACTTAGAAGTAAACATTATATTATATAATATGATAATGATGTTTTAAAATCATTTTATATCTTTGTATATATATTTAATAAAACTTTGCCTAGAATTTGTCTTTATTTTGAAATTAGACATAGAGGTACATGTATGCTAATGATAAGAAGAACCTATCATCTAATGGTTTCTTTTATTATTCAGTATTAATATAAGGAAATTGGTCAATTAAGGGAATTAAAACAAAGTGATCACTATTAATAGGCAGCCTCTTCCAGTGTGTATGACTGTCTTTTAATTATATGGTCTAAAATTTTTGAAAAGTAAAAAAATAGCCAAACATGGCTATAGTGAACCAAAAGCTCTGTCCCATTGGGGTTCACTATAGAGGGGTTTTACTCTATTTACAGCAACAAAATTCTTAAGATCCCAGTTTTTAGGAGGGTTTACCACATATCTTATATTTTCATATTTCTGTAATAAAAGTTCAAAACTGTTTATAGATTTTTATAAAGACCAAAAATAATTTACATTGGTTTAACATGACATGAATTGAAAATTATGGTTTTAAAGGATTTAGTATTGAAACAAATAAGATAAAAGACAAAAATTTTAAAAATATATTTAGTAAATACAACTTTAGAAACTTACTTTATGCTCTAAATTATATCTGCTATAAAAACACTCGGGTAAAAATGAGATACTATAAATAGTTTCAAAATTGCTTGATAGATGGCGGTTCTAACCCACGTTTCTCTTCCTGTCTAGATAACTTTCTGTTTTTGTGTTATTGTGAAATTGGGCGTAACAGGTAAGTTTATTTTTCTTTAGCGCATTTTTATGAAATTATATTGAAATATTTCTTTATTAGGTGTTTTCTAAACACATTTTAAATTTTCAAAAATATTTATTTAATTAATATATTAGAAGCTATAAAATATATATATATATTATAAATTCTTTGGGTAAAAATATGCCAAAATATTATTCACTAGTTTTTAAATTTGTTCAATATAACATTGACCCTTTTTTTTTTGCCATAAATTTCAGCCATAGAATATGATTTTTAATTAAATACACAAATGTTTCTGAAAAAAAAATTAAGTTAGAATTTTATTAAACTTCAATGAAATATTAAATATTAGAATAATTAGAAAAAAATTTAAACAAGTTGAGGAACACAAGCGACTTTTCACCACAGAAATACAAAATAATAAATAGTTACAAAATGTGATGATAAATGGCGATTGGTGTCTGTGTGCTGCGGAAATTACGTTGTAATTATTTTACTTTTGGTTTTGCTGACAACTATATTCAGGTAAGATGTTGGTGTTTATATTTACACATATATTGCCCTTCAAGTTTTTAAATTATTAGCCTTTTTAAAATTGAATTTTATTATTTTTACCAATAAAATTGTACGTTGCCACCGCCGTACCTTCGAGGCGTTTTACACTCGAGTTTGATTAACCCTCGAGCGCGCGCGCTAGAAATGTAACGTACTTGCGCGCGCTGGGTGAAATTTACCCGATATTAAAATTACATATTTTGAATATAAATATTAACTGAGGAAAAACAAAACCTTTTCTATTTCAAAGTAATAACATTTTAATTTTCAAAAAAGGCAATTATTAAAAAAATATATATATTTTTTTACATAGATTAAACATTTTAAAAACTATTCTTGAATAATCCTCAAAATTGGTAATGGCATATAAAATATGAAACTATTGCTCCTTTTCAATATTAAATATATAAAATTCCATGAGGATATGTTAGACAAATCATTGCAAACTGCAATTGTATGTCCTTTATAAATTGGCTTTGCACATTTATGGCACAAAGTCGAGGTCTTCCTGTCCTTACTGGAGGGACACACTACATCTGGTAGGAAGCTTTATCTTGCGGTTCCTGACCTTCTTTATGGCTTGAAGTGCCTTCTAAAAATAATTGAAATAAATATTTAGAGTATACATTTATGATTTAAATTAACTTAACTGTAAAAAAGGAAATTTTTAATAGTCTTTTAGGCAGTGAAGAAATGATTTTTCTTTGATTTAGTTGCTCTTTGATGAGTTCAAGGGCCAAAACTTTCAAGAATTTTCTTCAAAAGAGCCTATAAAGGTGTATTTTAATTTTTTGCTTCTTCACCTTTCAAGCCTAGTAAATGTGTAATGACATTAGGCGTTCTCAGATTTACTGTTTGTGAAGGACAATTTTTGAACCATTTGATTTTCGAAGCTCTCCCTATATAAAAATGTGTTTGTGGGATAATTCCCTTATTCCACAAAATTCCTATATCTGAATATATTCCAGTGTCACTTCCATAAAAATGTTCATTTAGATGATCTTCTTCAATATCACCTTCTACAATAATATCTCTTCTTGATCTAATAAATATGACCTTCTACCCTCCATTTTATATAGAATTATAGGCTGATAAATATATCAACCTATTATAGTTATTTTTTAAATTATTAATTCGAATTATTTATCTCACTTTTAAAAATGTTATTAAAAAAATGCAACAAAAAAAATTACGTGAGTGCGCGCGCCGGGTAATTTTTACCCGACAGTGACAATAGATGGAATTTCAGTGGGAGCTGTCAAAATGTGAAACCAAAACTTTAGACTAATTGATGAGTCAGGAAGCTAAACGAAACCACTTCTCCGCCAACCGATTTTTTATTGGTTAATTCTCCATTCAAATGTTGCCATGGGTAATTTTCACCCGGCGCGCGCAATGCCGGGTTAAGAGCGATATATTTTGTGTGCCCCCCTTTATATTTAAACATTTAAACAATTTATATAAATTTAAGACAAATAATCCTTTCAATATATTATAATAATGAATAGATTCGAAAAGGATAAGTTTCTTTATTTGTAAAATTAATTCAAGCTTTAGGGCGCAAGCTGCCCTTCTACAGGAATAATGGATACAATTTCAAATAGACATGTATGTACACATATATATTTTCTTTAAATGGTATCTTGCTTTGGTCTTGTATAGCGTGAGTGGATCACATACCCGCATGATTTAGTTTAACCCTCGAGCGCGCGCGCTAGAAATGTAACGTACTTGCGCGCGCTGGGTGAAATTTACCCGATATTAAAATTACATATTTTGAATATAAATATTAACTGAGGAAAAACAAAACCTTTTCTATTTCAAAGTAATAACATTTTAATTTTCAAAAAAGGCAATTATTAATAAAATATTTATATTTTTTACACAGATTAAACATTTTAAAAACTATTCTTGAATAATCCTCAAAATTGGTAATGGCATATAAAATATGAAACTATTGCTCCTTTTCAATATTAAATATATAAAATCCCATGAGGATATTTTAGACAAATCATTGCAAACTGCAATTGTATGTCCTTTATAAATTGGCTTTGCACATTTATGGCACAAAGTCGAGGTCTTCCTGTCCTTACTGGAGGGACACACTACATCTGGTAGGAAGCTTTATCTTGCGGTTCTGACCTTCTTTATGGCTTGAAGTGCCTTCTAAAAATAATTGAAATAAATATTTTGAGTATACATGTATGATTTAAATTAACTTAACTGTAAAAAAAGGAAATTTTTAATAGTCTTTTAGGCAGTGAAGAAATTATTTTTCTTTGATTTAGTTGCTCTTTAATGAGTTCAAGGGCCAAAACTTTCAAGAATTTTCTTCAAAAGAGCTTCTAAAGGTGTATTTTAATTTTTTGCTTCTTCACCTTTCAAGTCTAGTAAATGTGTAATGACATTAGGCGTTCTCAGCTTTACTGTTTGTGAAGGACAATTTTTGAACCATTTGATTTTCGAGGCTCTCCCTATATAAAAATGTGTTTGTGGGATAATTCCCTTATTCCACAAAATTCCTATATCTGAATATATTCCAGTGTCACTTTCATAAAAATGTTCATTTAGATGATCTTCTTCAATATCACCTTCTACAATAATCTCTTCTTGATCTAATAAATATGACCTTCTTCCCTCCATTTTATATAGAATTATAGGCTGATAAATATATCAACCTATTATAGTTATTTTTAAATTTTTAATTCGAATTATTTATCTCACTTTAAAAAATGTTATAAAAAAATGCAACAAAAAAATTTCGTGAGTGCGCGCGCCGGGTAATTTTTACCAGACAGTGACAATAGATGGAATTTCAGTGGGAGCTGTCAAAATGTAAAACCAAAACTTTAGACTAATTGATGAGTCAGGAAGCTAAACGAAACCACATCTCCGCCAACCGATTTTTTATTGGTTAATTCTCCATTCAAATGTTGCCATGGGTAATTTTCACCCGGCGCGCGCAATGCCGGGTTAAATCAAAGAAAAGCCTTGATAAAGAGAGGCGTGTTGCCCCTAGAAATACTGGCCGATTAATAAACCTATATCCAATATATGCCCCATATTTATCTATACATATATATATATATATATAAGCTAATATTTGCATATCTAGGATTATTTATGAAGTTTTTATATTATTATTAAGAAAATTATTGCTATGTAAATTAGTCAATTGGTTGATATTATTAAATGCAAAATTGTTAAGTGGTGTGATGAAGAGAAAACGGATAATTCTATTTTAGTTTTTGGACCAGCCTATCATATGTCTCCGGGATATCTATGTGTCTATTTATACTATTATATTTTGATGAAATCAGTGCTTCCAGTATTAATCTTTTGTATATACTATTTATGTTTGTGTAATGAATATTAGGGTTTGCTAGGTTGAAATCGTGATCTGTGTTTCTGATATGTTGTACTATTAGAGATTTGGGGTCTTTATCAAGGCTTTTCTTTGATCTAAACTAAATCACGCGGGTATGTGATCCACTCACGCTATACAAGACCAAAGCAAGATACCATTTAAAGAAAATATATATATGTGTACATACATGTCTATTTGAAATTGTATCCATGAAAAATCCGAAAAATTAGAAAATCCCACCTTTAAGGAAGCCACAAACTACAAATGCGGAAAAAGGAAAATAAGAAATTTGAAACCTAGACAAATTCTCCATCAATTAAGCCAGAATGACGAAAAGTGGAAAAAAAGGAAAAACAAACCCACCTTGAATATCAAACAAGCCCGAAAAAACCTTCTCAAGAAAAATATCCCCAAGGACCTGAGAATCCGGACCCAACGACATCATTATAAATTATAATTGTAAATGAACCCCTGTACATAACCACCCCCCTCAGTATACTGTAAATATGATGATCTAGGTTGCTCTTTTTTGAGCGGCACCTAATAAAGTTATTTGGAATTGGAACCTAGAAAAACCACAAGTCGGTGGACGAGTGGGTAACCCACTCAAATCCCGACAGTCATGAACCGGGATTGAATCCCCCGTTTAAATTTTGTTTAATATGTGAATAACCTTCACATATTATTCATTGTTCAATTATCATGAACTAGGTTGCTCTTGCTGAGCGGTACCTATTTATGTGAATTTGAACCACCCCCCTAGAATTGTATCCATTAATCATAAGTCGGTGGACGAGTGGGTAACCCACTCAAATCCCGACAGTCATGAACCGGGATTGAATCCCGCGTTTAAATTTTGTTTAATATGTGAATAACCTTCACATATTATTCATTGTTCAATTATCATGAACTAGGTTGCTCTTGCTGAGCGGTACCTATTTATGTGAATTTGAACCATTGTATCCATTATTCCTGTAGAAGGGCAGCTTGCGCCCGAAAGCTCAAATTGATTTTACAAATAAAGAAACTTATCCTTTTCGAATCTATTCGTTTCAGATATTTAAAAAAATAATGTTTGTTTTAAAAAAAATTGTTTAACATTTTATTTTTAAAAATGTTTCTTTTAACTGTTAAATCTTTTTTTAAATTATAATTTAAATTTATATATTTAAATTGGCAAAATTCAAACTATTTCACCGAAATTGTATTTTTAACTCGTGTAAAACGTCTCGAAGGTACGGCAGTGGCAACGTACAGCGCCGCCTACCAAAGTTACCCTTAACTGGGAATGCTCCACATAACGTCATGTTATTAAAAATGTATTAAGAATTTTTTTACAAAGTTTATTAATCACATCTTATACAATATTTGTAAAATAAATATAAAACTTGTGCATAAATATATGACTTGAAAATATGCCACTTAAAATATTTTAATCTAAATGATACGGAGATTTTTTATAGAGAGAAATAAAAAAATACATAATTGATTAGATACAAAAGTGGGAACCAGAAAGTCGATTTTTAAAAATGTTTTCATTTAATATAAACGTTTTTTAATTTAATTTTGTAATGAAAAGGTAGTGTAAAAGTGTATATGAAAACCGTTAACAAATTATTTCGATGTAAAAACTCATTTTTATATATAAACGGTAAATATAGGTTGAAAAATATTAATTAACAAAAATATAGAGTATGAAATATTTCATTTCTATAGTTATATTTATATAAATTATTTAAATATAAAGGGGGGCTCATAAAATATATCGTCTTAATCAAACTCGTGCTAAATGCCTCGAAGGTATGGAGGTGACAACGTACAGCGCCGCCTACCAAAGTTGTTGTTAACTGGGAACGCTCCACATAGTGTGATCAATAATTTCCTGGAATGACAAATATTTAAAGAATTACAAAAGTATAATGAAGTTTTATTTAAAATCTCTCAAAATAATCACCGTCACTATTCTATACACTTGTTCCATCTTTTTTTCCAGATTTCAAAACACCTCTGAAAATCCTCATCTTTCAGGCTTTTCAAAATATTCTTCGTATTCTCCTTTATTTCAGGTATTGAGTCAAATCGACGTCCTTTTAAGACATTTTTAATTCAGGGTAAAGGAAAAAGTCATTGGGAGCAAGGTCAGAAGAATAGGGTGGCTGGGGTAGTAAAGCATTTCTGTGTTTAGCCAAATAGAGTTGTAAAGTGACGGGCATAAGTGGCCATGTGTTGTCATGATGCAAGAGCCAATTTTTCTGATGCCATTTTTCAGCTCGTTTCTGATGCACAGCCTACCTTAAACGTCACAATACATCAAGATAGTAATATTGATTGCCTCTTAGTCTCGTGATCATATCCGTACACCCATGTTTCATCTCCAGAGATAACATTTTTGAGCCTAAGGGGATCAGAATTGAACTTTTTGTCCATGTTTTTGCACCTACTTTGTGATGCTCATTCTGCTCATTCGTTAGATGTGGGACAAATTTAGCTGGGGATCGTTTCTTATCATAAAGTTCTCCCAGTGTGTAGATCATCCTTGATCCCTATTCGACCAGCTTTAAATCGTGCAAACCATTCAAATGTCTGGCTTCTTTAAAAGCCTGCTTCAACCTTTGAAATGAATCCGAAGCTGTTTTCCCTAATTTAAAGCAAAACTCTATGCACACTCGCTGTTTTTCAATACAGTTCATTCTGAAGTTAGAAAATTCTCCGATACTACTTGAGCTTAAAAATTCGAAAAAACATGAGCATGTGCGTCTGTGTGATCAATTTTTTTTTTGTTACGTGTTGATAAAGGTTTTATCTATAAAGTCCTTATAAAATTATTTCAATTTTTTGAATATTTTACGTGATCCAGTCTCATTCCTGTAAAATTATTGATCACATGTTGTATTATATGCTCAATAAATTACACTGATAGACAAAGCTTAAGGAAGTTGTACCTTATAGCATATATATATCGGGATTCAGAAAATAACTCTGAGAGATATTTTAGTACAGTGATATATATCACTGTGCATCAAATATCTCTCAGAGTTATTTTCTGAATCCCGATATATATATGCTATAAGGCACAACTTCCTTAAGTTTTGTTTATCAGTGTTATTTAAGCCAATATAATATTTTTAAAACTAAAAAAATGAGCTAATATAGAGCCCATTGTACTTATTTTTTTGCTTATCCCTAGTACACGTGGTACAGGGCATGGTAATCATGGTGGGTATAAGTAGGCAACTGCTTTTACTGTAAGTGCACCACATATCTACACATGTGAAAAGCAAGTCGACTTTGCACTTACAAATGTACCAGAACCCCGTTTGATTACTTGCACTTGCTGGTGGGGTTGGACTTTTGCAAGGATCTGGGGTCATTGGAGCATTTTTTTTTTGTCCATTGTACTTAAATATAGAAACATTTAATTAACAGAAATTAATTTTAACCTCTTTGAGAGTGTGGCTTACCTTGGGTTGTGTGTGTTTTCTTACAATTACTTTTATTTTGTCATTTAACATAGTGGATAAAAGTGCATTAGTAAGTTTTGGAAAAAGTGCTTAAATCTAGGATACTTTCCTGATGAATGGAAAAGTGTAGAGGTACTAATTATTCTAAAACCAGGTAAATCTGATATGAACAACTTTAAGAGCTATAGACCATTATGTTTAACCTCTAACATTTCTAAAATATTCTAAAAGGTTATTAATAACAAAATCATTGAGTTTTATGAAAATTCTAATCTACTCAGCAACCCTCAACATGGATTCACAAAATCACGTTCAACTACTCATACCACAGCATTAACTGAAATAGTGAAAATAGCCCTCGAACTTAGAATTAAAGAATACACAGCCATAATTACAGTTGAAATAAGTGGAGCTTTTGACAATGCCTGGTGGCCAAAAGTGTTAAAGAGACTGGATGAAGACAATGTCCACGCTTTGATTATTATACTAATACAATTTGTGAATTTCAGATATTCTTCCTCTATAAAAATTACTAAAAAACTAACTAAAGGATGTCCACAGGGAGGACCACTATTTGCCACATTATGGAACATACTGATTGAAGAATTGTAAAACACTAATCTGGATGATAACAGTGAAACAGTTGGCTATGCCTACGACATAACTATAATATGCTGGAACAAAAGCCATGACGAACTAAAGACAACAATTAACAATGTACATAGTAAAATTAATACCTGGTGTGAAAACAGTAAATTTCAGATATCAAAGGACAAAACAAAAACATTATATTTATATAATTGCAAAAATGATACTAAATCCCTTAATACAATATAGCTAGACCTGTTGAAACCCTTAAGATCTTGGGATTGACCTTGAAAAATCATCGAAGCAAAAACAAGCTGGACTTCATGCCACACATTAATGAAATTATCGACAAAACCACTAGAGCTAGCGGTTACCTACTCAGTTTAATAAAGAAAGCATGGGGTCTAGAATGCAGATGAAAATTAACTTTATACAAGACAATATTCCGAAGTACAATAACATATGGTCAAACAATATGGTTTCCATTTATAAGCAAGAAAGCCAAAGACAAACTAAATTCCCTGCAGTATAATATTCTAAAACACTGCTTGCATTCCTATACCACAACAACGTCAAACTGTACACATATACTAACACAAATACCAAAACTCACAGATTACATAGAATCCAACATATTGAAAAATGAAATAGGCTACAATAGATATAATTTATCAAGCATAAAAGAAATTGCTAACTATAATGAAATAAAATTACACGAATACTATGAAGAATCCAACAATAATTTCAAACGTTTTTTCCACTCCTCAAAAATACCATAATTTGTCAAACCAAATTTCTACAATGTTCAATTCTTTATGGGTCATGGCAACTTCAAATCAGAAATAGAAAAATAGATTCGCCCAGATGCTCTTGTGGAGCGGAAGAAGAAACCTCCAAACACATTCTCAACTTATACCCACTGGTGTCAAACCTAAGACAGCAGAGCAAGATGGAAAGAACCTATCTGGGTCAAATAGTTTATAATAGAGAAAGATATACGAAATTTAATAGGTTCTACAGACTTTTTAATTATAAATAGACAGATTCATGCAGCTTGAGGAACTACACTACTATGCAACTTCATTTACATAAATGTAAATAATGATAAGTTACTTTAGATTATAACTCATTGTAAATAGCTCAACTTGATCAACTTTCTCTCTCCACGATACTAATTATTACAGATAACTTCATTAAATCAACTTCCAACATTGCTTAACATATTGTAAATAACTACCTTGCGATTTCTTCTTTCTGCTCATGTTGTTTCTTATTTTTTTAATGTATATGTTTATTCAATGCTCCTTTTCTTAATTGTTTATTTTCATATATAATACTACAATATTGTCGCGGCTGACCCCTCTGGTTCTTGCGACGACGCTGCTTCTTCCCTCGTGGATCACCTACCCGGGCTCCCGTTGCTTTTCCTCTGCAGCTGTACCCTGCAGAGCACCCAAGGACGTCCGAGAACCACCACTCAGGTGGTGTTGAATTTGAAAAAAAAAATGTGGGGAAGGTCAATTTTACCCAGATTGAAAATAGAGATTCACCAGTTGTGTTTGCACAAGTTGTAGAAATGCAATTTAACAAAAATGGCCTAAAGATATATTTTATTTTGCTTATCAACAATGACTGGGCATCAAAAATAAAAATAAATAAACAGATAAAAAGGGTGATAATCAAATTGGCCAAAAGGTTAGATATATTTAAAATTAGAATAAACAAAACAAGTGATACAAGTTAAATATACATACAAACAAATAATGTAGAGAGCAAAATAACTAGGGGTGGAAAGGCAAAATCCTTTACAAACAAAGTTTACAAATACTTATCTAAGCTTCTGTTTATAAAAAACAAATCTTGTTTTCGAAACTGTCGATAAATTTGATCTTGAGTTCACTTGAGATAATTCTTCACTTGAGATAATTATCCGGATTAATTCTTTTGTTCCATAACAGGAAACTATATCGCAACCCACTTAATTGGTGCGCAATTCTATGACAACGCTCTTCGCGTTCTCTTCTTTGTTTCATTCACACGTGGTTACTCATTCCTTCTGAGGCAGGGAGCTCATATTTCCCCGGTGCTGCCGTTTGTCCTTTCTTCTTTTTTCTCCCCATCACCGCGCATAGATGCTCGCGCATGGGATGGGGGGGCGATGTCTTGTTTGTTTACAAATTTTGCTCCTTCCATTCTTTATTCCTTTCCACCCATTAAGAGAAAGAGGCAACAAAAATAAAATAAAAATATATATACATAATAATAATAGGGGAAAATCTATAAAGCATACAATTATAAATTATCTATTTTTAACATACTCCCACCTTTTTGTATGGGAATACAAAAAAAATCTTAATTAGGAAAGATTATTGGTGTACACCCCCAATCTCGTAGGTTTTTCACTTCTCTTCCAGACCTAGTAAAAATTGACTGTTCTCCATCTGTTGGAATCTCCTGGGCTTTGATCCCTTCTGTCTTAGGTAATCTCAACTCCCTGGAAATATCAGAACCAAGTTCCAAAGAGAAAAGTCTCTTTAACGGTCTTACAAATCACCCGTAGCAGTCCTAACTCTAGCTACACGTTCTCTGCCATCCTTCCCGGGGTACAGTTCCAAGATTCTGCCTAGTGGCTAGAAAATTCTTTTTTGATCATCTCGACCAATCAGCACAACTTCGCCTGGAAGAAACCTTCTACCCTCTGTTTCATTCCCCTTTTGTACGAGCATGGCGAGGTATTCCTTGTGGAATCTTTCCTTCAGTTCTTTCTTAATCTGCTGTAACTTTCGAAAGTGTTGTCTGGTATTATCAGGACTTAGTTCATGACTTTCATCAAATGAGCCAAAATTATTTTGGATAAACATTTGTGGAGTGATAGGTATCAAATCATCTTCTGTTTCAGAAATGTAGGTGAGAGGTCTTGTATTTATAATCGCCTCCACATGACAAATCAAAGTTTCTAACTGGACATAATTTACTCTGTTAGTGCCTAATGTTCTTCTCAAAAGATCTTTCACCAGTCGTACCAACCGTTCCCACCATCCTCCCCACCATGGTGCAGAAGGAGGAATAAATATCCATCGAATTTGTTTGTCACACGAATACCTGGCTATTTTGTCCCAGTTCAAATTGGTAAAGAGTCTATTGGTCCTTTTAAAATTGGTTCCATTGTCACTGTAAATCTTAACTGGTCTCCCTCTCCTGTGTATAAACCGTTCCAATGCCATAATAAAGTTTGTCGCATCCAAACCTTCCACCAGCTCCAAATGAACTGCTCTGTAGACAGCGCAGGTGAATAAGGTTATCCAAATTTTCTGGCCATTTCTAAGGTAGAGAGGACCCATAAGATCAACACCTGTTACATCAAAGGGTCTACCCATGAATAACCTGTCCTTGGGCAGAGGGGCACAAGGTATAGTATTGGCCTTCTCTGCATGTCTTCTACAAATGATGCATCCTCTAACAACTCTTTTAATAGTCTTTCTCGCTTTTAAAATCCAGAATTTTTCTCTCAATTTGGAAAGTAAAACATGAACACCAGCATGGCAATTATTTGAATGTGTTTCTCTAATCAGTTGTTCTGTTATTGGATGATCACAAGGTAAGAGCACTGGTTTCCTAAATTCTTCAGGACTCTGATCGTACAAAAGTTTGGTCTCTATATACATAAGCCCATCTGATTGTACCTTGGTTTTTAGGTGGCTAATCTGTCCCTTCCCTAGACCGTCTCTTTGAATTGATCGGATAAGCACCTTTTCGGCTATTTCCAAGTTATTCGGTATCGTCCCAATTCCTTCCTTCCATGGAAGAGATACAGGATAACGTCCATCATGGCCTTGACAGATTTTCTCATGAAACTTTTCTTGCAAGAGAACATTTTTCTCCTTCTCGGAGATGACCTCTGTAGGATCTTGTATCCCTATTGTTTCTAATTCCCATAAGGATGTTACTCTCTGTTGGGTTGCAAGTAAGGTGATAACCATTTGAGCACTTGTCTCTGGTCTCTCTGATGAGGTATTACCTATTAAAGTCCAACCAAGAACTGTTTGAATTGCGGTCAATCCTCCTGCCAGCTGTTCAATTTTTCCTGTGAGAAGTTGCCCATAATAGTCTCCACCGATTAGGATGTCTATTTCGGTTTTATTATTGTCTACCTTAGTCAAAGTGATTCCTTTCTTATCCAATTCCCATTGCCTGGGTCCTGTTTCAACGAGTGAAATATTGCCACAAATTATTGTTTCCTCTAACGCTTCCATCTTGAAAGCCTTTCCCTCATCAACATTGTCCAACTGGAAATAAAATATTGAATGAGCCTTTTCTCCTGTGGTTTGCCCTCCAAACAAAAATTTATTCAATTTGACTTCTCCCACCTTGGGTAAGTCTAACTCCTTATCTAGAGACCTTCTGATGTAAGATTTTTGACTACCAGAGTCTAAAAGCACTCTTACCATTTTGGAACGTTTTGGCCCTTCAATTTTTACAATTAGAGTCATTAAAGAGATATTATTTGTGCATACTTGATTCGCCATTGCTGTTACAGGCTCAATGTTCCCCTCATTCTGCTCTGCTAAACTATTGTGAGATCTGTTATCTGACCTCCAATTTAAATTTTCCTGACTATGTGAGGTTCCTCTGCACATTATCTCAAAATGAGGTCCTTGGCAACGCTTGCATCTTACAAAAGATCTACAATCCTTCTTCAAATGATTCTTTCTCAAGCATTTAAAGCAAACTTTCGCATCCTGTACCCTCTTTAATCTGTCTGATTCCAACATCTTGGCTGCCTTAAAACAGTTTTGGCTAAGATGGTTATCTTTGTCACAAAATAAACACGGTAAGTTGGTCTTTCCAACAAATAACGCAGACGCTGTGTGGATCTTAGGGGGATTATTTTCTCTCTTTCCCTGTTTTAGAGGAAGGGAAGGTTCAAATCCTTCAGCAACAAAGGAAATACGTTCTGCATTTTTAACTTCCTGCTTTAAAAATTCTATCAGACCCTCTAATTTATCAAAAGCTTTAGCCCCACTATGTTCAATTCCCTCTTCAATCTCAGAGTAATCTCTTTCTTTGAAAGGTGTACGGGAACGTTGCCATATTTTGATAAGTTCAAGTGGCAAACTTGACTCCACCAACGGGTACAAGAAAGCACCACCCCCAGACTTAGTATCCACTCCCAGAGATCCCAAAGAATGGAGATGTGCAACCAAATCATCATAAAGTAGAGCCAAGGTTCTTTTTTCAGACCTGGCTCTGGCAATGACTAACTTTAAAAGCTTGCGCACATACAACTCAGTCAGCATATCTCTGTCTCCAAACCTATCTTTTAAATCTCCAATGACTTTGTTGTAATTCTTTTGGGTAAGAGGGAAGCTAGTCACAAGTCTGTGGGCCTTTGACCCAACAACCATGGATTGTATTAAGTATTCAAATTTATCAACATCAGACAGTGACTCATCTAAATGTATTTTTTCAAAATGACTCCACCATGATAGCCATTCCTCTAGCTCACCTGTATACTTTTTTAGTTCAAATTTTGGAAGTTTAATTTGTCTTTTAACATCTGAAGTGCTAGATTGTGACATTTTATCATCACAGGGTGCTGCCAATTTAGACTCATTTTCTTTCACCTTCTGTGCGACAATTCCTACTTGTAGGCTTTAAGTCTCACATAGTTCCATCTCATCATTGATTTGAGCTTCTGTGGACCTCGGATCACACATCCAATAATATCTCTTTTATTTTATCATCAATCAATATCAGTCTATCATTAAGAATGGTTAACCTTTCAAATTTGGCCCTTATTAAAATTATATCCACTTCCTCCAGACTTAGACCTGATTTTATTTCATTTGTGGTACGAGTGATAGTATTCCTTAAGGGAGTTCTTTCTCTTTTAACCCTCGAGTGCGCGCGCTAAAAATGTAACGTACTTGCGCGCGCTGGGTAAAATTTACCCGATATTAAAATTACATATTTTGAATATAAATATTAACTGAGGAAAAACAAAACCTTTTCTATTTCAAAGTAATAACATTTTAATTTTCAAAAAAGGCAATTATTAATAAAATATTTATATTTTTTACACAGATTAAACATTTTAAAAACTATTCTTGAATTATCCTCAAAATTGGTAATGGCATATAAAATATGAAACTATT
This sequence comes from Cordylochernes scorpioides, assembly GCA_030710605.1. Classification (NCBI taxonomy): domain Eukaryota; kingdom Metazoa; phylum Arthropoda; class Arachnida; order Pseudoscorpiones; family Chernetidae; genus Cordylochernes; species Cordylochernes scorpioides. The sequence continues at coordinate 82,551,041 of CP092869.1, read as the reverse complement.
GCTCCTTTTCAATATTAAATATATAAAATTCCATGAGGATATTTTAGACAAATCATTGCAAACTGTAATTGTATGTCCTTTATAAATTGGGTTTGCACATTTATGGCACAAAGTCGAGGTCTTCCTGTCCTTACTGGAGGGACACACTACATCTGGTAGGAAGCTTTATCTTGCGATTCCTGACCTTCTTTATGGCTTGAAGTGCCTTCTAAAAAATAATTGAAATAAATATTTAGAGTATACATTTATGATTTAAATTAACTTATCTGTAAAAAAGGAAATTTTTAATAGTCTTTTAGGCAGTGAAGAAATTATTTTTCTTTGATTTAGTTGCTCTTTGATGAGTTCAAGGGCCAAACACTTCAATAATTTTCTTAAAAGAGCTTCTAAAGGTGTATTTTAATTTTTTGCTTCTTCACCTTTCAAGCCTAGTAAATGTGTAATGACATTAGGCGTTCTCAGCTTTACTGTTTGTGAAGGACAATTTTTGAACCATTTGATTTTCGAGGCTCTCCCTATATAAAAATGTGTTTGTGTGATAATTCCCTTATTCCACAAAATTCCTATATCCGAATATATTAGTGTCACTTCCATAAAAATGTTCATTTAGATGATCTTCAATATCACCTTTCTACAATAATCTCTTCTTGATCTAATAAATATGACTTTCTTCCCTCCATTTTATATATAATTATAGGCTGATAAATATATCAACCTATTATAGTTATTTTTTAAATTATTAATTCGAATTATTTATCTCACTTTAAAAAATGTTATTAAAAAAATGCAACAAAAAAATTACGTGAGTGCGCGCGCCGGGTATTTTTTACCCGACAGTGACAATAGATGGAATTTCAGTGGGAGCTGTCAAAATGTGAAACCAAAAATTTATATTAATTGATGAGTCAGGAAGCTAAACGAAACCACATCTCCGCCAACCGATTTTTTATTGGTTAATTCTCCATTCAAATGTTGCCATGGGTAATTTTCACCCGGCGCGCGCAATGCCGGGTTAAGCTTATCCATCTCCACAAATTGTATAAACACCACAAGGTGAAATCACGTCCGGCTCACCAAAATGTTGAATTTGAAAAAAAAAATGTGGGGAAGGTCAATCTTACCCAGATTGAAAATAGAGATTCACCAGTTGTGTTTGCACAAGTTGTAGAAATGCAATTTAACAAAAATGGCCTAAAGATATATTTTATTTTGCTTATCAACAATGACTGGGCATCAAAAATAAAAATAAATAAACAGATAAAAAGGGTGATAATCAAATTGGCCAAAAGGTTAGATATATTTAAAATTAGAATAAACAAAACAAGTGATACAAGTTAAATATACATACAAACAAATAATGTAGAGAGCAAAATAACTAGGGGTGGAAAGGCAAAATCCTTTACAAACAAAGTTTACAAATACTTATCTAAGCTTCTGTTTATAAAAAACAAATCTTGTTTTCGATTCTGTCGATAAATTTGATCTTGAGTTTACTTGAGATAATTCTTCACTTGAGATAATTATCCGGATTAATTCTTCTGTTCCATAACAGGAAACTATATCGCAGCCCACTTAATTGGTGCGCAATTCTATGACAACGCTCTTCGCGTTCTCTTCTTTGTTTCATTCACACGTGGTTACTCATTCCTTCTGAGGCAGGGAGCTCATATTTCCCCGGTGCTGCCGTTTGTCCTTTCTTCTTTTTTCTCCCCGTCACCGCGCATAGATGCTCGCGCATGGGATGGGGGGGCGATGTCTTGTTTGTTTACAAATTTTGCTCCTTCCATTCTTTATTCCTTTCCACCCATTAAGAGAAAGAGGCAACAAAAATAAAATAAAAATATATATACATAATAATAATAGGGGAAAATCTATAAAGCATACAATTATAAATTATCTATTTTTAACAGGTGGATCTCCTTTCCTCTGGCAGTATCTCTCGGCCTTACCACTGGTGGGGAGACACGAGAGACTTAACAGAAAAGTATCAGCAGCGATGTGGCGATGACGAGTGTAACAACAGCAAGCGGCACCAAGACTTCAAACACTACATTTTTATTGTCATTCATACTATAGATTAACACAAAGCAATAACGCGCCATCTATACATAGAAAATAAAAGGATTTAAAAGCGCGAATGTTTCTTTTATACATAAAACAAACTTCTACTGTCCTTACTGCGATGAAAAAATATATTGGGAGGGCTTGGCTCATCAGTGGTGAACCCTCCCAGCGGTTTCGCCAATTTAATCCACCAGACCGCCTCTCAGAGCTCTAATATTGTATTGGATCATTCTGCTTTTATATGCTACAATGAAGGATGGAATCTTAGAAATGATTTTCAAGTAAACTATGGACATAAGCTTATAGGACAGTAGAATTATATTCAAATATAATTCTACTGTCCTATAAGCTTATGTCCATAGTTTACTTGAAAATCATTTCTAAGATTCCATCCTTCATTGTAGCATATAAAAGCAGAATGATCCAATACAATATTAGAGCTCTGAGAGGCGGTCTGGTGGATTAAATTGGCGAAACCGCTGGGAGGGTTCACCACTGATGAGCCAAGCCCTCCCAATATATTTTTTCATCGCAGTAAGGACAGTAAAAGTTCGTTTTATGTATAAAAGAAACATTCGTGCTTTTAAATCCTTTTATTTTCTATATACTATAGATTATCTAAAACTGGAACAGCAATCAACAGGTATTTACATTGTGTTACCTCCTAGGGCCAATATAAACGGTATTTACAAAAATTTGCCCCAGGAAGAAGGACTACAGCAGTCGGCGATTCCCACACCAGTTTCAGATCGGAAACAGGCAAGAGCACCATCAATTGGTGGAGGTTGTAGGTATTATCTGCCTTATACGCGACACTGCCTCCCCCTTAAGGTGGAACGTCCCAATCCGGTCCCATCGGTCCTGTCGCCTTGATAACACGCTTCTCTCACTGGTGCCGCTTCTCCTGCCGGGACTGCATCTCTCTTGATGGAACCGCCTTTCTCGCCAGAGGCACCTATCTCACTGGAACCGCCTCTCTTGATGGAACCGCCTTTCTCGACAGAGGTGCCTATCTCGCTGGAACCGCCTCTCCCGCCGGAGCCGCCCTTCTTGCTGGAGCTGCTTCTCCTGCCGGAGCCGCCTCTTTCGCTGATACCGCTTCTCACGCGGAACTGCTTTTTACGCTGGAGGCACTTCTCATGCTAGTATCGCCTCTTAAGCCGGTTCTGCTTTTCACGTCGAAGTCGATTCTCTCACCGGTACCGCTTCTCTCGCCGGCTCCGCTCCTCTTGCCGTGACCACTCCTCTCGTGGCATTGCTCGACGGTACCGTTTCTCTCGTTGGAACCGCTTCTCTCGTCAGGACCACTTCTTTCGTCGGGACCACTTCTCTCACGGCATTGCTCGCCAGCGCCGCATCTCTCGCCGGTACCGCTTCTTTCGCTGGGGCCGCTTCATTCGCGGCTCTGCCTGAAGCAGATTCAGGGTCTGTCCTGGAGGTTCCACAATCAGGCCTTCTACTCTATGGAATTCCTCCATGTGACCCGGCTCGACCTCCTGCCCCTGGGACTCCTCCCGGCTCTCGCTGACATCACTCCCCAAGGTTGACTGGGCCGTACTTGGCTCCCTCTGTAAGTGGGCCTCCATTTGAGATAGCGAATGCTGTATCTCTTTGCTCCTAAGAAGCCATCTTTCCTCGAATTATTTTTCCATCAGAAGCCTCTCTTCCTCCCTAAGGCGGTTTGCCTTGTCCCTCTCCTCCTCTTCTTTCTTATCTCCACTCAATCACACTAATATATCAAGCTTGTAAAGCTTGAGACTTTTGATGGTGTCTGCCGGGGAAGAGTAGAGCTCATCAATGGATGAGTCAATACAGTCAATAATATGTCTTGGGGCTGCAGGCTGAGAATTGCACTTTGTACATAGTTGGAAACCCTGCAATCATTATGGAAAGTCATTGTCTGTAGATGACCAGACTTAAGTCTGGAAATCAAAGACTGTTGTTCTCTTGGGAGGACAGAACTGGTGCTTGTCCCTCCTACTCTGTACCAGTCATGTGCAGCATTAGATTTCCATTCCTGCAGGCATTGGGTTTTGATGGTAGGGAGGAGGTCTCTTTCGTCTAGTTGGGTGTAGATTCTCTGGCTTCAGGTAGGCCAAGAGCTCCAGCCTTTGCCAGAGAGTCTGCCAGCTCATTAGCAGGAATTCCAACATGAGCTGGAAGCCATTGCGCCATTGCACTGTGACTGAGCTGTTGGCTGAGAGTCGGTTTACAGACTTAGCAATACTCTTGAGAAGAGGTTCTTGACTGGAGAAGCAGCTTTGAATGGTATCTTCTGAAGGGTATCCCTTTCCTCCTGATGTCCCTTTAGCCTCCGGACGATCTCCACCAGCGAGTCCTTCTCAGAGGCCATGCTTTGGCCTCTCACATCAATGGGCCTTTTGTCAGCAACCAAAAACTAAAAAAGAGCCTCCTGGTGACCTCCACGGGGAAGAATCCCACTTCTGACACCAGTGTCACGGCTGACCCCTCTGGTTCTTGCGACGACGACGCTTCTCTCCTAATGGATCACCTAACCCGGGCTCCCGTTGCTCTCCCTCTGCAGCTCTACCCTGCAGAGCACCCAAGGATGTCCGAGAACCACCACTCAGGTGGATCTCCTTTACTCTGGCAGTATCTCTCGGCCTTACCACTGGTGGGGGGACACGAGAGACTTACCAGAAGAGTAGCAGCAGCGATGTTTTGATGGCAAGAGTAACAACAGCAAGCGGCACCAAGACTTCAAACACTACTTTTTTATTGTCATTTATACTATACAATACCTAAAACTGGAAAAGCAATCAATGGGTATTTACATTGTGTTACCTCCTAGGGCCAATATAAAAGTGTATTTACAAACATTTGCCCCAAGACTACGGCAGTCGGCGATTCCCACGCAAGTTTCAGATCGGAAACATGCAAGAGCGCCATCTATTGGCGGAGGTTGTAGGTATTTTCAGGCTTTATATGCGACAATATGAATTATTGTAAATAGTTTCATGCGCAATTATCCAATTCAGATATAGCGTGTCTTATTTGCAACTGGTAATAAATAAAAAGGTAAATTTTGGAAGAAAGGAAAATTACAAATACTATTTTGATATACAGGTGAATAAATTAAACCGGAGAAATAGAAATAAGTTTGAAATTTTTTTTTTTTAAATATCATAATTTAAAGGAATATTTAGTGGTTGTTTACCTTCCAGCTAGAACCCTATTTAGTTAACATTCTAGCTGCTCAATCTTCTTAGACATTCATGTCTTTCCTTTCCTGTATTAAATTTCAAATAACAAAATGTTACTTTATAAAACAACTCTTAGTTTATTCCAGTAACTAGCAGGCAGCAGTTAGGTTTAAATTGAATCCAGGATGGACAAAAATTGAAGAAAGTTGGTGCCGAAATTTTTGTCTCATTGTAACACTTTTAAGAATGGTGCACATAGACTAATTACAGCCACGGTGCATTGAGGGTCAAGCTGTTGTGTTTCTAGAAATAAATTATTTTTCAAACAAGAATTGTCCATGGTTCTGAGATTTTAGCAAAAAATCTGTCAACTTATCGATAATGTCACATTTTTGTTCGGTCAAATAACATTTATTATTTGTCAGGCTTTAGTTGTGGACATGAGAATATGGTTGAATAAATGCAAGAGTCTAATTATCATGTGTTGAATCAACAAGGTTATACTTCCACATGGTTTGGAAGTATATTGAAAATTAATCACAAAATTTTTAAAGATTATAGAAATTGGTCCATTCACGACAACCCAGACCATATTTAATGAACTCCAGCCACTCAATTTGCCAAAGACTGTGTCTATTTTTGTTAGTTTGAAAGGAATTTTTTTCTCTAGTCCATTCAAAACCATAGTAACCAATAGAAAAAGGCTCCTCTTATTGGAAGGGTGGTAATTAGTATAAATAGTAATTATTTAATAAAAACTGTCATTTGTAGAGTGGAGTCTTCTAGTGAGACTGACCTTTCATGCAGATTCTACTTAAGTAATGTCAACACATTTGGCCTCTTTCTTTTTTCTCTCACAAAAATAATAAAATACTTTATCTCTTTGCTACCAAATTTTCTGTTTATACTTGTTCAACTTTTAACTTATAAATGTTCTCCAACTGTATGGATCATGTTCCAGAACATGGAGAACACCTGCCCATTCCAGGGATGTTCCCAGACCTTCAACAATATGCTGGAAGCCATTTTGCACTGTACCTTGTGCCAATTTTGTTTGGTGGACTGCCCTCTGTCCTGCGGAACCAAAATAATGAGAAAAGATCTGGCATCTCACTTGACCATAGCCTGCAAACGTCTATTTGGATGTTGTCAGTTTTGTGGGGCAGTCCTATCTCGGGATTCTCTCCAGCAACATGAGGCTCTGTGTGGACAAATTGGTGTCAGCCCTGGGGAGAGTGTCCACTCTGACAGTAAGAATCCTCAGTCATGTAGTGTGCTGGATCAGGGATGTAGAAATGAGGCAGATGTTTGTTTAAAAGAAAAAGATGAAAAATTACTGAATGTTTACCTCCCTCTTATATGTGATTCATTGAGGGACCTTTCACTGGAAATGTCACAGTGCAAAAACCTGCTGAAAGAAAACCTGGACCAGATCAAAGTCAGGAATGAGTTCAGGGGAGAGAGTCTGGAATCTCCTATCATTCAGCTCCTTCAAGAAATCAGTTCCAGTATGAAGGCTCAATCTGGAGAGAAGGAAGTTCTCAAAGCCTGGCAGAGGGAGATGTCAGGCCTCATGGCTGTTATGACCCGGCAGCTAGAAACTTCTCAAACTTCCCTCAGCCAAATATTGGTCAACCAGAGGTCCACTGGGTCATCTCTAGCAGGAGTCCAGAACTTGACTGCCATGTTGTCCAATAAGATTGAGGATATATCGAACCAACATCTTGTTGACCTCGGATACATCAGGACTGAACTAGAGGGTGTGAGGTCAGAATTGCCCACTGGCCCAGCTACGACCTCACTTGGTGGAGATCATCTACAAGGATTGGAGAGAGATTTGAAAAACACAAAGGAAGAACTGGAAACTGTGAAGGCAGGATTTCAAGTTACTTTAAATGAACTGAGCACAATGAAGACAGAATTACAAAACACTAAAGGAGAACTGAATACTGTGAAGTCTGAATTATATGTTAACAAAAAAGAACTAGAAACTTTGCTGACAAAACAACAAGTTGATAAAAAAGAACTGGAAGCTATGCAATTAGAATTAATTCATAAAAAGGAAGAAATAGAAATTGTTAAAAAAGGAGTAAATTGTAAAGACAAAAAAATTGATTCTTTGAAGAAAGATCTACAAGATATAAAGGAAGAAATAGAAAGTATAAAAACAGAACAACAAGGTACTAAGGAAGAACTGGTCACTGTGAGAACAGAGCTCCAAACTACTACCAACACCTGCTGTGATGTCAAATGTCAAGAGTTGGAGAATCCTGTGAAAATGGCAGATGTGGAGCTTGACCTTACACTTGGTGTCCAGAACTGGCTTCCTCCTAGTGTGACATATGATAACATGGAGAATGACCTTCAGAAATATCTGTATGGAGATGGAGATCACAGAGATAAATTCATATACCTCGGGTTATTTTTTTGGCGTGATTGGACTGTAGTCCCCCACGATAGTTCATTGGCGATGATTGAGAATATAGATGGCACTGAGTACAATGTTTGGAACAAGTGGAATGTTGGAGGAGAGAAGAGTGAAGTTGAGGTGTCATTCCATCAGAGAGGTGGAGGTGTCAACACCCTGGCCCAATATAAATATTTTATTTTGGATATATGGAGTTCTAGTCACACTGGTAGAGTAATTAACAACTCTGTGTTGGTTGGTCAAACCTGCCGCTACCTGATAGACTTAGAGAAGTTGGAAAAATATTTTGGTAAATCCAATAATATTAATGCATATATATTTTTATGTAAATCACAGTGATATATTTTCTACAAAGAGAAATACCATTAATACCATCAGTTTAAAATACCACAAATATAATTAGGATCACTATGTCATCAATAGAGTTCTCCATTTTAAAAACAGTCATTTTATATCTCCACATATAATTTACCATTTTATATCAACTGACTTTATTCTCCCAACCTACATTGTAACAAACACATTATTTACATTTCAAATTCTTAAATTTATTCCTTTTAACAATAAATTATATTGTCTGACATAGAAATATTGGAAAAGACAAAGGTCAGGAAGTAATTCATTTGTATCCCCACAATTAAACCCTCTTTACATCAAAGAACAGAGAGGCAAAGAGATATGTTGTAGCAAAATATAGAAATTAGGTATCTCTTTATGTTAAATATTCTGTTACCCTATTTCCATCATTTTTATAAATAACCCACTTTTATATAAAACTATCATCATGGCTGTTGTTAATGTTGTTCTTTGTGCCTCTTTGATCACACAGACTGAAACTGAACTAAGTTCTTTATTTATTAACTTTTCTTTTTATAACATGGTTATATATCTAAGAATGTTTACAAGTCGAGTCTGCAGTGTTGCCGGATCAACATGTCAGTTCAATCATGACATGTTTCCTTTAAACAAAAATAAAAAAGGATTGCAGTTCTCCTAGTCTCTATAACGCAAAGGTTTTCTCACTGTTCTACCACTGCGGGTTTGCACACTAGGAGAAGTAGATGATTCTTTACCTTTCTTGGCAACGTCCTCCCTTGGATCATATGCTCTTCTGTTTTCGAAAGTGGGTCTTCCATGATCTTGTATGTTGTCATCCATGGCTGTCACTGCTTGAGATCCAGGAATGCCTGGACTTTGAATTGTTGGGGCAGAATCTTCTATACTGAACTTTCTCGGTCTAAGGTGAGACCTGTTCCTGCGATATTCAGACCCACTTGGTGTTTTCACCATATATGAGCGTGGAGTTTCATGCTTTGCGGTCACTGTTACCGGAACCCATTTTCTATGCCTTTCCTGCAACATGATGTTGTCTCCTACTTCCAAAGGTCTCGAAATTCTCTTTGGACTTCCTGCATACTTTTGTTGATGGTCTCTCAATTTTTGGTAATTCTTTGTTGTGTCAAACAGTGGTTTCAACTGTTGTCGGGTGTATGTCGAAAGAGTTCTCACAGATCTTCCCATAAGCATTTGGGTCGGAGATGGCAAGTCATACTTAGGTGTGTTGTTGAACTCCATCAAAGCCAGATTGGGATCTCTTCCTGACTTCACAGCTTTAATTATCAGTCCTTTGATGGTTTGAATTGTCCTCTCAACTTGTCCATTAGATCTTGGATATTTGGGACTGGAGGTTTGGTGTTTGAATTCATATTTCTGAGCAAAATGTTTGAATCCAGTAGAGTTAAAAGGGGGTCCATTATCCGAAACTAGAGTTCTTGGAATTCCATGAGTCCTGAAAATGGTTTTCAACTGCATGATGATTTCGGTTTCTCTTTTGCTTGATAATTTCCAGATTTCAACAAACTTTGAGTGGTAATCGACAACCAAGATGGAACTGGTTCCACTCACCTCCTTGAAATCTACAGCAATTTTTTCCCATGGAAATTCAGGGATTTCATGAGCTATTCTTGACTCCTCAGGATTCTTTCTTGAATATTCCTGACATGTTCTGCACTTTTCCACTTCATTTTCTACTTGTGTTATCATGCCGGGCCAGTAAAATGCTGATCTTGCTTTTTCTTTGGAAGCTGCTTTGCCCTGGTGTGATGAATGAACAACCTGCAGGATTTCTTTTCGAAGAGTCGATGGCACCATGATGCAATTTCCTTTGTAAACAATTCCGTCACTCACATGAATTTCATCTTGAAATTGCCAGTAGGGTTTTGCTTCATCACAGACCTTAGTTTTATATTTCGGCCATCCATTCTTCGCATACTCTATTAGTTGTATTAAGGTTGGTCCCCATGAGTTTCCTTTTGTAGTCTCTTTTTTTTCATCTGTGGTAACTAGCAACATGTGCACTGATTCAGTTTGACCTAAATAGCTTGTGTCCACCTCATCTTTTAATGGATCTCTAGACAGATGGTCAGCTACAAACATGTTTTTCCCTGGTGTAAACTTCAAAGATATTTGAAATCTCATGAGACGTAAGACCATTCTTTGCAGTCTTGGGGAAAGCTTTTCTAAAGGTTTTTTAACAAAACTCAGGAGAAGTTTGTGGTCAGTTTCCACAATAACATCATTTCCCCAAATATAGTACTGGAAGCGTTCACATCCAAAGACTATAGCCAAAAGTTCTTTCTCTATCTGTACATATTTTCTTTGAGTTGCATTCAGGCTGAAGGACGCATACTCAATTGCATGTCCCCCTTGCATGAGCACTGTACCAATACCATATTGGCTTGCATCAGATGAAATGGTGATTGGCTTGGTTGGGTCAAAAAATGTCAATATTGGAGCATTTGAAACCATATCCTTGAGTTTTTCAAAACAATCAATTTCTTCGCCTTCAAATTTCCATTCACTCTTGTTGCCTATCAATTTCCTTAGAGGTGCAGTCTTGTCAGAAAGATTAGGAATGAATTTGCCAAGGTACGTTACCATACCTAAGAATCTTTGGACTTCAGTCTTGTTCTCAGGTCTTTTCAACTTTTGTATTGCATCTGCTCTTGAAGCTTGAATGGCTATTCCATCTCGACTGATTATATGGCCTAAGAAATTTACTTTGTCGACAGCTATCTGCTGCTTCTTAGCATTGAGCTTGACATTATTTTCTTCCAGCCTTCGAAGAACTGTTTCAAGGTTTTGGTTGTGCTCTTCCATTGTGCTTCCATAGATCAAGATGTTATCCATATAGCAAGCAGTTCCCTGGAGACCTGAAAGAATATTGTTTATGCATCGCTGGAATACCTCCGATGCACTGTTCAATCCATAGGGAAGTCGCTTGAACCGGAATCTTCCAAAGGGAGTCGCAATGGTGCACAGGTTGGTGCTTTGTTTGTCTAATGGGACTTGCCAGAAAGCTGATAATGCATCAAATACAGAGAAAACTGTAGCACCTTTCAGTTCTGAAAATATTGTTTCAGCTGTTGGCAGAATATAGCGCTCTCTCTGAACATACTTGTTCAGTTCCCTGGGGTCCATGCAAATTCTGACATCTCCAGAAGGTTTTTGTACCACTACAATAGGGTGTGTCCATTCGCTTGGTTCTTCAACTTTTTCAATAATGTCAAGTTTTTCCATCCGTTCCAATTCTGCTTTAACTTTTTCTCTAATGGAAAAAGGAATTTTTCTGCTTGGAGCAATAACTGGAGTTGTATTTTCATTTAGTCTAATCTTGTGTTCAATTGGCAGTCTTCCTATGCCTTCAAATATATTTTTGTGCCTGTTCAAAATTTCTTTTGCTGAATTGTTCTGCTGTATTTGGACAGCATCACATTTCTTAATTAGTGAAAGCTTTTCAATAGCTTCTATTCCTAAAATTGGTTGATAGTATCCATCAGCAATGAAAAATTATAGACTTTCCGTCTTATTTTTAGTTTTGCAATTTAGTGTGGCAATTCCTTTTATCTTGATTTCATGTCCTGTATATGATGTTAGCTTTCGGTTAGTCTGAAATATTTCCAAACCTTTCATTTGTCTGGTGAATGTGTATGGCAAAACATTTACTTCTGCTCCAGAGTCCAACTTGAAGCATATTTCCTTTCCATTCACTATGATGGATTTTTTCCATTCCAAAGTATGGACTACTTTTGCTTCATGTATTGACCATACAGTTTCTTCTGTTTCATCATTCAGACTTCTGATAGCTGAACTTTTACAGAAAGCTGCAAAATGATTCATCTTTTTGCATTTGGAGCATCTTTTACCCCATGCAGGACAATTTTTTGCTCTGTGAGACTTCCCACACCTTTGGCATTTGAATTCTTTTTCAGATTCTTGATTTTGTTTTGGACTGTGTTTCTTTTCATATTTTCTTATTTGACAGATGTTCTGGTTGTTCTGCATGATCTTGATCTGTTGCTTGCTTATTTCATCTGTTTTGCACATTTCAATGGCTTTTAGAAGAGTTAAAATGGGCTCTCTTAAGAGGCGTTCCTGCAAAGCCTTGTCTTGTATTCCATACACAATGCGATCCCTAATTAAACTATCCTTTTGTGATTCAAATTCACATGATGTGGACAATCCTTTTAGTTCTGTTATAAAACTATCGATGGATTCACCATCCTTCTGGGTCGCTGAAAAAAATTTGAATCTTTCAAAAATGACGTTCTTTTTAGGCTCGCAAAAATCATCAAATTTGTTTATTACAAGATCGAAATTTTCTGCTTCATCTTCTTTTAAATGAAATGTGTTGAAAACTCAAGGCTTCTTCGCCAACAAAATTTAATAAAATGGCAACTTTCAGTTTATCAGGCTTTGTGGCTTTTTCTGTTGCTTCAAGATAAAGCATTAATCGTTGTTTGAACCTTCGCCAATTTTCCGCTACATTGCCATGCAAGGCGAGTTCGCTAGGCCTAACAAAGTCCATGTTTTCTTTTTTTTACTAATATTTGTCAATAATATATTTATTTGAAAAAGTACTCACTTTTCCGCTGCCACCATGTTGTTAATGTTGTTCTTTGTGCCTCTTTGATCACGCAGACTGAAACTGAACTAAGTTCTTTATTTATTAACTTATCTTTTTATAACATGGTTATACAGTAAAACCCCGCTAATACGAACCCTGGATATAACGAACCTTCCCTTATAACGAACCCACGCCGATTCCCAATTCCATTCCATTGAAAATACCATCGTTATAACGAACTTTGCGATTTTTAGAATAACGAACTACCCCTATAACGAACCTATTTTCGGTCCCAAAATGATAAAATCTATCAAAAATACCATGCTTATAACGAACTTAGAATTGTAATTAAAAAAAAAATTAAAACAACCAAATTTTGAGCATGTGTTTCAGCTCGCGGATCGCGATTTCAAAACAATAAATTTAGCGGCATTGTTTGTTTTGAATTTTGCACTTTATTTTTGCTGTATGTTGTATAAATTTTAACACATTATACTTTTTATTAAATAGAATATATTTGCATCCATTAAATTTGAACTATAAAAATACAAATGGCTTCCAAAATGAAGAAAACAAAGGCATTTTAAAAACAAAAGCGTTATTTCTTAAAAAAAAAAAAAAAAAGGCCATTTTCAGAACTTTTCAAAGTGAAACAACACAGGCAAAATGTTAAGAACATATTAAAATAAGAGAATATAACTTTTCTATTATAAAAGATAAAATATAAAGCTATTAAAAATTGTTACAAAGAGGAATCAACCTCAACTTTTGCCGCGATCGCGATCGTACGTTTTAGGGCTAAAAAAAAAAAAATCCAAATAAATGGTCCCGTGATGAAACAAAAACTATTTTTATGCCATTAACTATAGTGATTTTAAAGTCAGCAATGTTTTGCATGACAGGTTAAAAAAAAAAAACGAAATCTAGACCTAGAAGAATATGTGGGGAAATGGAAGAAAAACACTAACTTTATTTGAATTGTGCAATGCTTGAAGAATGCTTTGAAGCAACAAGGTGTTAGAGCCATTTTTCCAAGTAAACAATTTATTATATAATGTGATGATGATGTTTTAAAATCATTTTATATCTTTGAATATATATTTAATAAAACTTTGCCTAGGATTTGTCTTGATTTTTTAATTAGACATAGAGGTACATGTATGTTAATGATAAAAAGAATTTATCATCTAATGATTTCTATTAATATTCAGTATTAATGTAAGGAAATTGGTCAATTAAGGGAATTAAAACAAAGTGACCACTATTAAGAGGAAGCCTCTTCCAGTGTGTATGGCTGTCCTTTAATTATACGGTCTAAAATTTTGAAAAGTAAAAAAAAAATAGCCAAACCGTGGCTATAGTGAACCGTGGCTATAGTGAACCAAAAGCTCTGTCCCATTGGGGTTCACTATAGAGGGGTTTTACTGTATATCTAAGAATGTTTACAAGTCGAGTCTGCCGTGTTGCCGGATCAACATGTCAGTTCAATCATAACAATGGCATTATAAAATATCAATGTCCTAATGGTATTGTTCTCTACCAGTATCAGTACTGAATGGGATTTATTTCTAATCACCTGTATTGTTGTTTGAATAAAATATGGCTGTGCCACATGGAAACATCTCTCTTTAGTATAGGTAACTAACCACTCTAACTTGAAATTAACTACATACAGTCGAACCTCTTTAATTCAACACCCCAAGGGATCAGAGCTTTCGGTTGAATTAAAGGAAGTGTTGAATATTTTTAAAAATTGCTTTGTAATATAAATTAATCATACTAATTGAAACCATTGTGTGTGTCCTTTTTTGTATTATTTTTTTATTTTCATGATTAACTTTAGTATCAGGGACAAAATGGCAATAATACATTTTTTTGAAACGTAAATAATTCCAAATTATATTTTATTCTAATTGAAAAATATAGCAGTTGAAAGGAAATAAATATGGAAAATAAAAAGAAAATTTAAAAATAATATTTAAAAATAATCATGAAGATCTTTTTAAAATTCCTTTATAGATGTCTGTTTTTGCACTGAAATCCTATTCAGGATATATTCCAGATAGTCTATTTTAAAAAAACATGCATTTCTTTCTTCCTCTGGAATGTGTTTTAAATAACTATTGTATTAAAGACATCCACTGCTGCTGCAGGTGTTATTGATTTTGTGTTTAAATCTTTTTTAATAATATGGAAATGGAATATTGAAATAAAATGTTATCATAATCATTGTGGCTACATTTTATGAAGATTTATTTATTTGAAAGGAAATTATTTGTAAGTTTTAAAATAACTTAAATATTTCAATGCTGAAATTTAAAAAGAAAATAATATTATTAATTAGCGCGCGATTCCTAAATTACGCGAAAAAAAACAACACTCGCGACATTGCGCAACAGCACTGCAAAGTGAAACTTAAACTAACAGAAATCAAAAGTGCGCATGCGCGATCCTATCGGCCTCCGCCGTCGTCGCCGCTTGCCGCCGGCGTAACACCGTTTAGCTGTAAAGTTGTATGTAAAAAAAAAACATTCAACTGTCGAAATTCGAATTTTAAAATGTTCGAACTATCGGAACTGTCGTATTATCGATACTGTCAAATTACGGTTTGTTATTTAATAGGCCGAAGGTCGGGACATCAGAATATGGTCGAATTAAGGTAGAGGGTCGAATTTGCATGTGTCGAATTAATGAGGTTATACTATACCATTATTATCATGGCCTGTGACATGTTTACTTAGAAGTAAAAAAAATCCATTGATAAAAGGCACAATTTGGATTATAGATTATAAACACAAGGTAATATGACCAAATCCAAATAAATAGTGTTTGACGTTTCGGTAACAGTGTTGTTACCATCTTCAGACAAAAGTACTGAATGAGAAATTTTACCACAGAGTTAATTACACTCCCTCCGCTGTAAGCTTTGACACTAAGCTTTTTCGGAGAAACACTAAAGGACTACCAAAAAATTTTACCACAGCATGTTTTTAAATAGTTACTGTTATCAAATGTGATAAGGCACAATTTGGATTATAGATTATAAACACAAGGTAATAAGACCAAATCCAAATAAATAAATAGTGTGTGACGTTTCGGTAACAGCGTTATTACTATCTTCAGACAAAAGTACTGAAAGTACCTTGATTCAGTACTTTGTCTGAAGATGGTAATAACGCTGTCACCGAAACGTCACACACTATTTATTTATTTGGATTTGGTCTTATTACCTTGTATTATCAAATGTCTAAACAAGATAACAGATAAGAAAATATTTATCTGAGAAACACAGAATATTATTCTTAGAATTAAAAGTGGAAAAAACCCAATTTTTTTTTTCAAATATAATTGAGAGCATATCTATAAATATCATTTATATTTCCTCTTTCTTCCATTCTCTTAATTGTAGCACATTTCTTTTGAATGAAAAATGCTTCTTTAAATTGTCTCTTAAAATAATTTTTCTCATAATCTAGTATCTTTGTTTCTTTTAGGTTAAAATTATTATGACCTGTGATTTTTCTATGTTCTACAAGTGCAGAATTCTCAATTTTATCCCATTTCAGAGCATATTCATGGTTTTTCATTCTTTCTTTCAAATTCTGGATGTTTGTCCTAAATAACGTTGGTCATAGTTTTCACATTTTCCTTCATAAATTAAACCTGCTCTTTTTGGTAAGTGAGTGTTCTTATGGTTGTTGATATATTGAGAGATAGGGTTACATGGTTTCCATGCAATTTTTATTTTTCTATACTTTTTGAATATATTAGTAAAATTTCTTGCAAATTTTTGGTTTATAAATGGCAATGTGATAAATTTGGCTTCTTTATTTTTACACTTTAGATTTTGAATTAAAGTATTATTCTCATATTTTTGGTTCATATCTTCTATTATTCTATCTATCAATTTGATGGGAAAATCTTCATTGATTAGTTCTTTTTTGATGTTGTTAAGTCCTATATTTCTTTTAGTTGTATCTTTAATGAGTGTAAAAGCTCTATATATAAGAGCTTTACTAATCCTACTTCTTGGCTGAAATGGTGCTGTGAGCTATAGTTCCAATAAGTTCCTGTATGTGTTGTTTTTTTTTTTTGTATATAGAATTTGTAATATTGTTATTTTTGTATATGATAAGTTCATGTCCAGGAAATTTATTGGTTTTTTTTTGTTATCTACTTCCATAGAGGAATTGATATCAGGCAATAGATTGTTGAAAGTATCCAAAATATTTTGTTCACTTCCCTGATTAATAAATAAAATGGAGTCATCCACATATCTTTTAAAATAATAAACATCATTTTTAAGTGAATTTAGATCTTTTATTTCTAATTGGCCTATAGTAATACAAGCTGCATTTGGTGATATTGGACTACCCATTGTTGCACCTTTCATTTGGAGATATATTTGGTCATCATAAATAAAGTTTGTTGTTTTCAAACAAAATTCTATTCCAATCAAAAATTCAGATTTTGGCAAATTATTTATTTTTGATTCTTTTATCACATGGTTTAATGCATCCATAATTGTGGGTATAGGGATTGAAGTAAACATGGATTCAACATCTAAAGATATAATTCTTTGATTTCCATTTAGCTTCATGTCAATAATATTTTCTTTGAATTCATAGGAGTTAACAATTTCATTTTCATTAAAATATTGGTATATTTTTAATTGTTGTGCTAACCATTTTGCCAAGGCATATGTTGATGAAGGTCTATTGTTTACTATTGGGCATAATGGACAGTTAGGCTTGTGGACCTTTGGAGCACCATATATGTATTTGAAATGAAGGCGATAAAAACTTGATTTTCTTTTAATGGTAAAAAACAAGCTTTCAGGCAAGAATGCCCTTCTTCAGGTTACAACTGGGCAATATTTTAAAACTATGGACATGAAAAATAGCCCAATACAGTAGGTAAATAGTTCAGCTGGGGGGATTGGCGAGGTAAAACACAGAGTATTGGGGTGGGAGGTCGATTTTTCGGTTGAAACTGGGCGTGCAGTGCGAAACCAAAGATTCAAGGACTAGGCGCTGATACTTGTTCCCGACGCCCTTGTAAACGCATACAGCGCTGTCCAAATTGAACGAGTGGCGAAATTCTGTGATGTGTTGGCATAAGAGAGACTTGCGGTCGTTGGTGCGTATGTTGCGGCTGTGTTCAGATAATCTGGTGCAGATAGATCGACCGGTTTCTCCGATGTAACACTGTTCGCAATCGAGACAGGGAATTTTGTGAATTGCATTGGTGGCGGTTAGGGGATTAGTTTTAATCGAACTTTTTGTAATCGGATAGGGTAAGGAAGTATAGAGGGAAAGGGGTATTATTAAAATAGATACGTATTCCGAATTTGCGTAAAAAGAAAGAAATGTCGGAGTTCCTTCAAAGGTATTTGTAGGAGGAAGGGACTGTTTTGGTGGAATTAGACGAGTAAAAATGATGACGGATAAAATCATGAGGATAACCGTCGGATGAGAGATGATTATATACAATACGTTTCTCATTCTTTTTGAAACAGTTGAGGGAACAGTTAACTACACACCATGATTATCATGGTCTGTGACATGTTTACTTAGAATTTAAAAATAGCCATATTGACAATTATATAAGCTGGACACTTAATTTGCTCATCTAATTCCAATAGCCAATTACTTAATACTGGAAGTAACCTAACCTTCCTAACTTGAAGTTAACTACACACCATAATTATCATGGCCTGTGACATGTTTACTTAGAATTAAAAAATATCAATATAGACAAATTTAAACACAGGTCACTTAATTTGCCAATCTAATTCCAAAAGCCAAATACTGAAAGTAAGCTATCCTTCCTAACTTGAGTTAACTACATACCATGATTATCATGACCTGTGACATGTTTACTTAGAATTAAAAAATATTCATACAGACAAATTTAAGCGCAGGTCACTTAATTTACTCATCTAATTCCAATAGCCAAATACTGAAAGTAACCTATCCTTCCTAACTTGAAGTTAACTACACACCATGATTATCATGGCCTGTGACATTTTTACTTAAATGTAAAAAATATCCACATGGACAAATTTAAGTGCAGGTCACTTAATTTACCAATCTAATCCCAAAAGCCTAATACTGAAAGTAACCTATCCTTTCTAACTTGAAGTTAACTACATACCATGATTATCATGGTCTGTGACATGTTTACTTAGAAGTAAAAAATATCCATATAGACAATTATATAAGCTGGTCACTTAATTTACTCATCTAATTCCAATAGCCAATTACTTAACCCTTAACAGGACGGGTTGGGTTGATTCCACCCATGCATAAACTTAAAATAGGAAAAATATTTTTTTTCTGTTTACTGAGAGCTACCATCTTTCATGTATTTAAATTTTACAGTGATACAAACATTTTCCATCCATCATTTATAAATATCAGTTCTGTAAAGGGGTTAAATTTGCATGTGGGGCGGATTCCGCCTAGCCCGTCCAGGAGCTTGAGAATTTTTCATGTCAATGTTAGCTCATTGCTCATACTTGAGTCGCTATCTTCCGTATTATTGCCATTTTGTCCCTGATAATAAAAGTTAATCATGAAAATAAAAAAATAAATACAAAAAGTGTATACAAATTGTAAGTGTAAAGTCGAACTGCTTTTCACATGTTTAGAAATGCGGTGCACTTACAGTAAAAGCATTCGTCTACTTCTACAACCATGATTATCATGGCCTGTACCATGAGTGCTAGGGATAAATTAGATGATATCATCACAACAGTCATTTCTAGTGGATATATGATAACCAAATATATTGTTGTGTGCCAAGATGTAGCAGACTAGAAAAACTATTTTGTTGTTAATTGTTTTATTCTTCAGACAAAAGTACTGAATCCTATTCAGTTATCCTATATAAATCAGTACTTTTGTCTGAAGATGGTAACAATGTTATTACCGAAACATCACACACTATTTATTTATTTAATTTTGTGTTATTACCTTATGTTTTGGTTTATTCTGTTATTAATTAATGAAGACATTAAGACACGAATGTTTCTTTTTACAAATAAATCAAACTTTTACTGAGCATTGCTCAATTTAAATATTCAAATGTAATTCAACTATCCTAAAAGCACATGCCCATAGTTTGCCAAATTACCATTTCTAAGATTCCATCTTTCAGTGTAGCATATAAAAACAGAATGATCCAATACAGTATCATCCATGCACGTCTCTAGAGCCCTAGTTGACATTTTAGCAACGTGTGTGCCCGGAAAAACTCCACTGAGACTTGTGCGAGCGAAGGCAAGAGTAATTCCGAACACACCATCAGGGCCGTACCTCACCTGGACGCCATGCCGACGTAGCCAGCAATGGTCGCAACCTTGCGGCAGGGTTCTTGGCGACGTGTATTGGTGACCCACGGTTGTCAGGAGTAGCCGTGGTGTTATCCTTGGCTGCGTCGCCATGGCGTCCCGGTGAGGTATGGCCCTAATATTGAAGAAATCAATGGAACACTTTCTGACAGAGTCCACCAGATATAGCTTCAATTACAGTCCAGAATGTAAACCTACTGGTAAGGGACAGATGGTGAAGCAAATCATGATATTAGTAATTTAAACTTTGATAAAGCACAATTTGGATTATAGATTATAATAAAAGAAAACAAGACCTAATCCAAATAATATATTAATGTGTGACGTTTCGGCAACAACATTGTCACTTCAATTAATAGAATGGAAGAAAGGGGAAATATAAATGATATTTACAGATATGCCTTTAATTATATTTAAAAAAAAAAAATCCACTTTTAATTCTAAGAAGAATATTTCAAGTTGACTTGAAAACTATTTTCCTTATCTGTTATCTTGTTTAAACACTTGATAACAGGACTATATAAGAACTTGCTGTAACATGTTTTCTCCTTTATTCTTTTGTCTGATGATGGTGACAATGTTGTTGCCGAAACGTCACACATTAATAAATTATTTGGATTAGGTCTTGTTTTCTTTTAATTTAAACTTATAAATTCACAATTGTGATCTATTGATAAAATTTGCAACAAATATTGAAAAGAAACACACATTGCCAGAAAATTTATTTGTTACAAATTAAAATCGTGATATATTCTGCTCTTCGTAAAATACCATTCTGGATAGATACCATAGCAATCCCATAAGAGAATCAATAAAGAAGACATTATATGTGGTCTTAAAACATTACTATTGAAAAAAGGGTATGGTGTATGTACACACATGAAAAAAAAACTTAAGGAAGTTGTACCTTTTAGCATGTATATATCGGTATTCAGATAATAACTTTGAAAGATGAGGCCAGTATCCATGGTAGAATCCCTGTATAGACCACCAAGACATATGTACCATTCCAGGAGCCCAGTATCCATGGAAAATGCACTGTATAGACCACCAAGATCTGTGTACCATTCCAGGAGACCAGTATCCATGGAAGATACACTGTCTAGACCACCAAGACCCGTGTACCATTCCAAAAGACCAGTATCCATGGAAAATGCACTGTATAGACCACCAAGACCTGTGTACCATTCCAGGAGACCAGTATCCATGGAAAATGCACTGTATAGACCACCAAGACCTGTGTATCATTCCAGGAGACCAGTATCCATGGAAGATGCACTGTCTAGACCACCAAGACCTGTGTATCATTCCAGGAGACCAGTATCATGGAAGATGCACTGTATAGACCACCAAGACCTGTGTACCATTCCAGGAGACCAGTATCGTGGAAGATGTACTGTATAGACCACCAAGACCTGTGTCCCATTCCAGGAGACCAGTATCCATGGAAGATACACTGACTAGACCACCAAGACCTGTGACAATTCCAGGAGACCGGTATCCATGGAAGAATCTCTTTCTATATCACCCAGGCATCCATGAAACATACACTGTCTAAACCACTTGGCATTTTGATCTCAATTTTTCCTTTACCTATATATACGATTTGCTTTTACCACTTTGTATTTCTAAAAGATCATGTTCAGTAAATTTTAAAGAAAAATAAATAAAGGATGTTAAACAATCATTTATTCTCAAACACTCTGCAAAAAATTTTAAAAATATATCAAAATCTGCGCAAAAACCTAACAAAAAAAAAGAAACACAAGAAATAAAAATCAATCTCGATACACTCAGGCTAAGTACCATTGGGAATATGTAGAAGGGAGTGTGTGCAAATGAGTGAATTTTATATATGCAACAACATACATACAGTAAAACCCCGCTAATACGAACCCTGGATATAACGAACCTTCCCTTATAACGAACCCACGCCGATTCCCAGTTCCATTCCATTGAAAATACCATCGTTATAACGAACTTTGCGATTTTTAGAATAACGAACTACCCCTATAACGAACCTATTTTCGGTCCCAAAATAATAAAATCTATTTAAAATACTATGCTTATAACAAACTTAGAATTGTAATTAAAAAAAAAATAAAACAACAAAATTTTGAGCATGTTTCAGCTTGCGGATCGCGATTTCAAAACAATAAATTTAGCGGCATTGTTTGTTTTAATATTTGCACTTTATTTTTGCTGTATGTTGTATAAATTTTTACACATTATACTTTTTATTAAATAGAATATCTTTGCATCCATTAAATTTGAAATATAAAAAATGCAAATGGCTTCCAAAATAAAGAAAAAAAAAGGCATTTTAAAAACAAAAACGTTATTTCTTAAAAAAAAAAAAAAAGGTCATTTTCAGAACTTTTCAAAGTGAAGCAACACAGGCAAAATGTTAAGAACATATCAAAATAAGTGAAAATAACTTTTCTATTATAAAAATAAAATATAAAGCTATTAAAAATTGTTACAAAAAGAAATCAACCTCAACTTTTGCCGCGATCGCGTTCGTACGTTTTAGGGCTAAAAAAAAAGGTCCAAATAAACGGTCCCGTGATGAAACAAAAATTATTTTTATGTCATTAACTATGAGGATTTTGAAGACAGCAATTTTTTGCATGACAGGTTAAAAAAAAAAACGAAATCTAGACCTAAAAGAATATGTGGAAACATGAAATGGAAGAAAAACACTAACTTTATTTGAATAGTGCAATGCTTGATGAATGCTTTGAAGCAACAAGGTATTAGAGCCATTTTTCAAGTTAACATTGTATTATATAATGTGATAATGATGTTTTAAAATCATTTTATATCTTTGAATATATATTTAATAAAACTCTTTGCCTAGGATTTGTTTTGATTTTGAAAATAGACATAGGGGTACATGTATGTTAATGATAAGAAGAACCTATCATCTAATGATTTCTATTATTATTCAGTATTAATGTAAGGAAATTGGTCAATTAAGGGAATTAAAACAAAGTGACCACTATTAAGAGGCAACCTCTTCCTGTGTGTATGGCCGTCCTTTAATTATACGGTCTAAAAATTATGAAAAGTAAAAAAAAATAGCCAAACCGTGGCTATAGTGAACCGTGGCTAGAGTGAACCAAAAGCTCTGTCCCATTGGGGTTCATTATAGAGGGGTTTTACTGTATATAGAAATATATATTCAATCAAATTAAAAAACCTTTTTTGAAAAATAAATGCATTAACATGTGGTGTATATAATGTAAACAAAGGCAGAAGTGAAAATGATTGAAAAGAACTAAGCTTTTAGAATAACACAATTTTTAAAATGCAAATTGAAACACAGAAGTAAAAGTAAACACAATAGAAACGTATGTGAGAAAAAGGGGAGAAATTTTATATACCATATTAATAGGTATAAAATATCTTAATTTTATCAACATGTGTGTGTGTTTATAACAATACTTTTTAAAGATTTATAAAAATTTTTTCAATATTTGAGATAAAAAAAGAATCTGAAATGATTTTTCTTGTAATTCAATAAATGTTTTACAATGATGGCAAGTTTTACCCATGTTTAAAGGGATGCTAATAGATTGTAATATGAAGGTAATGTGTTTAAGGTTAAGTATATGATGGGATGAGCCAATTAATCCATTAAGTAAAAAGGACGGTTTTCATTCTGGAGTAAAACATTCCTCGCTCAAGAAATTCTCCAAACTACGGTGTAAATTGTAGTACACCTTATATAGGTTTAGGTCTTCATCTGGATACACCTGCACACACAGTTTCCTTCTGTTATACTATTTTGTAGCAACTGTCAATAGATGGTGTCTTATCCCTAGTACACATGGTACAGGCCATGATATTATGGTGGGTAGAATGATAGGTGACTGCTTTTATTATAGGTGCACCTCGTCTTTTTTTTTTTGCTTATCCCTAGTATACATGGTACAGGCCATGATATTATGGTGGGTAGAATGGTAGGCGACTGCTTCTATTGTAAGTGCACCACATGTCTACACATTTGAAAAGCAGTTAGAATTTGCACTTACAAAATTTGCAAGAGCCTCATTTGGTTCCTTACACTCGCTTTTGGGGTTGGACTTTTGCAAGAATCGGGGGCCAATCAAGCATATTTTTCTTTCAATCAGAAAAAAGTGCCCAATGCGGGATTCAATCCTGGATTGTAGTGGTTGAAAACCAATGGTTTAGACCATCCTTCCACTGACCGAGCTTGGTATATGGTATCTAGCTTTGACATATATTTTGACAGTATAGATGTCCTTTGTCTTTCTAGATCAATAACCTCACAGTAAAATTTCCATATATTTATAGATAATAAAAACATGACTAAAACCAGTTAATTCTGGAGATGGTTTCTTATCAGAGACTGTGTAATTCCGTCTTTGCAGTCCCAAGCCTGGAGTAAAAGGAGGAAGGAGAGCAGTAACAAGCTCGCTAAAAAACCTGGGCTCAGCTGGCCTGGTTGATAGTACCCTGTAAGGGCTCCTAATCCAGGGATACATGATGAGCAGCGTTTGTACTCCATGTTAGGAGCAGCTGTACATGGCGTCTGTTCCTCATGTCAGAAGCGGCCATTTCTTTTGGAGCTAAGTCGGCCTGCTACTGAGTAGTACTCCCAGTTTTAATGACAAAAGTAAACACATTCTACTTCACCCAATCATTATGGATGTCAAATCTCATTTAATGACTCTACTCATCCCCAGTAGACACCACCAACAAGCTCTACAAGCTTGATACCCTAATATGATTGAGTGGAGATAAGTAAGAAGAAGACATAGATTGGCTGATAAAAGACAACATGGCATTACCAATGTGTTGAAGAGGACACCTTCGTCTGCCGAGGCTTTTATCAACAGGACTGAGTGCTGAAAGTGGACATTGACTGCACATCACAAGTCCATTACACACGGAGTCTCCCAACATTTTACACATTCAACTTTATACCATATACAGTAGAACTTCCCAGTAAAGGACACCTAATTGAAGAGCCAAAGTGTCCTTTAGGAAGAGGTGTCCTCTTACCGGAGAGTTGCTAAATAAATGGTAATGTCGCAAATGAAAACTGTCCTTTATGGAGATGTGTCCGTTAGCGGGGTGTCCACTAAAGGAGGTTCTACTGTATATACATTTATAAATGTAAATAAAAAGCTTGCATGATTGTCCTCTTATAAAATAATCTCTTCTCCACGACCTGTCTTTCACCTTCTATAACTAATAGAGAGATTATTGCTGTCTAAAGAATTAAGATATATCAACCCTTCTTGAGTTATTTATTTCCGAATGTTTTAATGACTCACACACACATGATCTTCCTCAGGGGAATGAAGAAAGTGAGATGTTAAAACTTCGGGGAAATAACTCCAAAATGGTAAAGAATACTGTTCTTTTTTAATTCAAATTTTAGATGTCTCTTAATTCCTATAGAGCTGTTATCTGATAGGTTGTTTTCATAGAAATAATATATGGAGGGATAACTCATTTCAGCGGACCATTGACGATTGTATTGTTCTACACTAGGCATACTCAAGGTAAACAAAAAATAGTTCCTGAAGAGTTTGCCTGACCAGCATTCAATGTTCTTGAAATAACAGACATTCCTTCTGAATACTTTTAGACGAAAATTGGTCTTAATATCTTGAAGATAGAGTTTGCCTTGACAGCAATTGTTCTTGAAAAAACAGACAATTCTGCCAAATATCTCGGGACCAAAATTGGTCTTGATTATCTTGAATATAAAGGTTGCCTGGCCATCATTCATTGTTCTTGAAATAACAGACATTTCTGCCAAATACTTTGGGACCAATATTAGTCTTAATATCTTGAAGATAAAGGTTTCCTGTTTGACATTAATTGTTCTTGAATTAACAGACATTTCTGCCGAATATCTCGGGACCAAAATTGGTCTTAATATCTTGAAGATAGAGGTTGCCTAGACGGCGATCATTGTTATTTCAAGAACAAGGAATGCCAGCCAGGCTATCTTCAAGATGATCAAGACCAATTTTGGTCCAGAGATATTTGGCCAAAGTGTCTGTTAATTCAAGAACAAAATGAATGCTGACCAGGCAACATCTATCTTCAAGATGATCAAAACCAATTTCGGTCCCGAGATATTTGGCCAAAGTGTCTGTTAATTCAAGAACAATGAATACTGGCCAGGCAACATCTATCTTCAAGATGATCAAGACCAATTTAGGTCCTGAGATATTTGGCCAAAGTGTCTGTTATTTCAAGAACAATGAATGCTGGGCAGGCAAACTCTATCTTCAAGATGATCAAAACCAATTTAGGTCCCGAGATATTTGATCGAAGTGTCTGTTATTTCAAAAACAAAAATATTTCCATTTTTAAATCAACCTAATCAGATAAACCTCTCAAATAACCTAATTTAATTTAACTGAAACTAATCTAACCATACCTAATGTATTGACATACCCATGGCATGTTGCAACCAGTGGTCCTCAGAAATAAGTATTTCACCAAATTTCACCAAAATTGAAAGAGATATATCAGTACTTACGTTCTGAAGTTCCATGTACAAGCATCAACTTCTTCCCTTTAAATTTGGCTACTTTGCTGATCACATTGGATCGTGCATAGGTCTCAGGGTCCTCATCTGGTAGTCCCAGGTACCTGTAGCTGTAGGACTGGTCTGGAACACAGGATCCATCCAAAGTACATGTAATACATGATAATCATACAGAGCAATAACGCGCCATCTATATACAGTTAAACCTGTCTATAGCGCCCCCTCTTGGGACTCACCAAAATAGGGTGCTATAGACAGGTCACTTTTAAAGTAAATTGCATCATACTATGTATTTAAAATTGGGCGCTATAGAGAGGGAGGCAATATTTAGAGGGGGCGCTATAGACAGGTTTAACTGTATAACGAATAAAGACATTAAGATGCAAATGTTTTCTTTCACAAATAAATCAAACTTCTACTGTCCTTACTGCGATCAAAAAATGAATGTAATTCTACTGTCCTAAAACCTTATGTCCATAGTTTGGTTAAATACCATTTCTAAGATTCTACCCTTCAGTGTAGCATATAAAAGCAGAATGATCCAACACAGTATTAGAGCTCTGAAGAAGCGGTCTTGTAGATTAAATTGGTGAAACCGCTGGGAGGGTTCACCACTGATGAGCCAAGCCCTCCCAATATTTTTTCATCACAGTAAGAACAGTAGAAGTTTGATTTATTTGGGAAAAGAAACATTCAGGTCTTAATGTTTTTATTCATTACATGATAATCGTGATAGTGAATGTTTTTCATTTACAAAAAATATTGTTGTTTCTTATCCCCTTGTGCAAAAAAATGTGCCCAATGCGGGATTTGATCCCGAGTTATAGCGGTCAGAAACCAATGGTTTAGACCACCCTCCCACCAATCCCCTTGTTTAGATTTAGTTGTAGGTTGTGGTACAAGTTGTGCTTGGTGACTACATACATGAAGAATAACTCTGATGAATAAGTAGTTGTGGACCAACAGCAGCATTGTTGGAAAGACTTATTTAAAAATCCTGAGTTCAACTGACCCAGTTGAGAGACCTCAGCAAGGGTTCCACTCAGGGATACGGAGGAGCTGCATCTGTACTCATGTTAGAGTCAGCAGCAAAGGCTTCCATGTTAGGAACGGCCTCAAATTACAGGCAAAGTCAGACTTTCACCAAAGTGTGCCAGAATCATGGTGCCATGATCAATGAAAGCTTCACCCCTTGGAGGCCATTGGGGCATTTTTTTTTAATTAGAAAAAAAGTGCTCAATGCGGTATTTGATCTCGAGTCATAGCAGTCGAAAACCAATGGTTTAGACTATCTTTCCATCAACCACTTGAAAGAATGAATTGTGAAGTGAGAACTTACCAGGAGGACGGTTCTGTTGCTGGTCTCCACGTCACGGAGAACAACATCCAAGTCCTGGGTGATATACAGCAGCTCTGTGTCTGCAACAACATGGAACACATCACAATCACCCTCTTTGTCCATTCACCTAGCTGCACTTTAATCTGTAAGCCCATCAATATGTTCATCAGATCTTGGACAAGTGTTGTGAAATACAGTAAACCTCATTAATTAGACACACGAAAATTCGACACCCTACCTTAATTCGACCATATTCTGATGTCCTGGCCTCTGTAAGCCCATCAATATGTTCATCAGATCTTAGACAAGTGTTGTGAAATACAGTATAACCTCGTTAATTCGAAACACGAAATTCGACACTCTACCTTAATTCGACCATATTCTGATGTCCCAGCCTCCGGCCTATCAAATAACAAACCGCAATTCAACAGTATCGATAATACGACAGTTCCGATAGTTCGACCATTTTAAAATTCCAATTTCGACAGTTAAATGTTTTTTTACATACAACTTTACCGCTAAAAAGGTATTATGGCGGCGGCAAACGGCCACAACGGCGGTAGCCGATAGGATTGCTCCTGTGCACTTTGGGTTTCTGTTAGTTTGTTTCACTTTGCAGTGCCATTGCGCAATGTCGCGAGTGTTGTTTATTTTTTTACACAGGAATTTAGGAATCGCGCGCTATTTAATAATATTATTTTCTTTTTAATTTTCAGCATTGAAATATTTCAGTTATTTTAAAATTTACAAATAATTTTCTTTTAAATAAATAAACCTTCATAAAATGTAGCCACAATGATTATGATAACATTTTATTTCAATATTCCATTTATATGTTATTATAAAAGATTTAAACCCAAAATCAATAACACCTGCAGCAGCAGTGGATGTCTTTAATACAATAAAAACTGTCATTTAAAACACATTCCAGAGGAAGAAAGACATGCATGTTTTTTAAAAAGAGACCATCTGGAATACATCCTGAATAGGATTTCAGTTCAAAAACAGACATCTTCAAAGGAATTTTTTAAAAGATCTTCATGATTATTTTAAAATATTATTTTTTAATTTTCTTTTTATTTTCCATATTTATTTACTTTCAACTGCTATATTCTTCAATTAGAATAAAATATTATTCGTAAATATTTATATTTCAAAAGTATGTATTATTGCCATTTTGTCCCAGATACTAAAGTTAACCATGAAAATAAAAAATAATACAAAAAAGGACACACACAATGGTTTTAATTAATAGAATCAATTTCGATTAAAAAGCTATTTTAAAAAAATATTATTTCAGCGAGTTAGATGATTAGCTAATCATCTGAATAACTTTAATTTAACACTTCCTTTAATTCAAACGAAAGCTCTGATCCCTTGGGGTGTTGAATTGACGAGGTTATACAGTATATATTTATAAATACTCTATATATATATATATATTTATATATATGAAAGGTCCAATTTATATCTATTTAAAGCTGAAGAATTTGTTTCCACCTAGAAAGTTCAGTATGTTACTCCCTGTACCATGTGATGTAGTGAGCCTTAACCTCCACCAGTGTCCACTTCTATGCTAACAGCTAGACACTAATTTTACCAACTTCTTGTAAAAGGTAGATTTTTGCCTCCTACCTCATCATCACCATTTCTATAGTCTTCAAACCTCCAGTTAGAGTGAAGCTGGGGATAATACTGTGGTATATGGAAACTATATGTTCATAAAACCTGAAGCTTCTACATTAAACAATAGAGTAATAGTAGTTACAAGGTAATATGACCAAATCCAAATAAATAAATAGTGTGTGGCAATTTGGTAACAGCGTTGTTAGCATCTTCAGACAAAAGTACTGAATGAGAAATTTTACCACAGCATGGTTTTAAATAGTTACTGTTATCAAGTGTGTAAACAAAATAGCAGATAAGAAGAAGATAATTTTCTGAAAAACATAGATAATTAATCTTAGAATTATTTTTTTTAAATATTTATTTATTTTTAATTTTTATAAAAAAAAAAATAATAATAATAATTATCTGTGTTTCTTAGAAAATTATCTTCTTCTTATCTGCTATCTTGTTTACAAACTTGATAACAGTAACTATTTAAACCATGCTATGGTAAAATTTCTCATTCAGTACTTTTGTCTGAAGATGGTAACAACACTGTTATTACAACAGTCTGAAAGGTCACACACTATTTATTTATTTGAATTTGGTCTTGTGTTTATAATCTATAATCCAAATTGTGCCTTATCATCGGTAATAGTAGTTGTTTTGTAACAATAATAGAAAAATATTGGATTCTGCGCCACATGTACTGTAAATCAGCCATCAACATTGTGAAAATATCTTATCCATTATTTCAACGCCCACCTGATAACATAACTTGTTGCCATTGTCACTTCTCGCTGCCAAGTGCTGAAAGATAGAAACTGAGGTTTGTATGACTGCATATTACAATTACTAGTGGAATTGATTCCCTACTTTAGTTAGGCTACAAGAAAATGAGACCTAATCCAAATAAATTAATAGTGTGTGACGTTTGGGCAACAGAGTTGTTACCATCATTAGACCAAAGAATATTAAAATATTTTATTATTTTGTCTGATGGTAACAACACTGTTGCCGAAACATCACACACTGTTGATTTATTTGGATTAGGTCTTATTTTCTTGTGGCTATAATCTATAGTCCAAATTGTGCTTTATCACTTTAGTTAGACCTTTGACTCCGTACTGTTGTAGCCAACTCAACACATCTAGGATGTAGAGGAAAATAATTTTGTATGCTTTTTTTAGAGCTCTGGTAATATAATTTAACATTAATTTGACCAGTTTTTAAAAAGGAATTTTGATAGCATTAGATAATTCTTGTTTGAATACAAATATTTGGATGAAATTACGATACTTCGACACTTGTGACCCAGCGGCCATAGATAGTGTATGCGCATCATGCTTAAAAAAAGTCTTTAAATACATTGCCAATATTATAAAAATATATTAATCATACATTTGGTTATCCTTGAAAAATGTCTTCTAGCAGTGAATGTTGTGATGAAATCATTTTAATAACTTTAATTCAACCGAAAGTTCTGATCTCTTAGGTGTTATACAAACCCACTGTACAATTTTATCACTAGAAAATGTAAAAAACAGTACAATTTTATCACTTGAAAATGTACAAAAACAGTACAATTTTATCACTTGAAAATGTACAAAAACAGTACAATTTTATCAATGGAAAATGTACAAAAACAGTACAATTTTATCAATGGAAAATGTACAAAAACAGTGAATTTTATCACTAGAAAATGCACAAAAACAGTACAATTTTATCACTAGAAAATGTACAAAAACTACAATTTTATCAATAGAAAATGTACAAAAACAGTACAAATTTATCAATAGAAAATGTACAAAAACAGTACAAATTTATCAATAGAAAATGTACAAAAACAGTACAAATTCATCAATAGAAAATGTACGAAAACAGTACAAATTTATCAATAGAAAAGGAACAAAAACAGTACAATTATATCACTAGAAAACGTACAAAAAGTACAAATTTATCAATAGAAAATGTACAAACACAGTACAATTTTATCAATAGAAAATGTACAAACACAGTACAAATTTATCAATAGAAATTGTACAAAAAAAGTACAAATTTATCAATAGAAAATGTACAAAAACAGTACAAATTTATCAATAGAAAATGTACAAAAAGAGTACAATTTTATCAATAGAAAATGTACAAAAAACAGTGCAAATTTATCAATAGAAAATGTACGAACTTTACAATTTCATCTCTATAATTTCAATATTGGAGCACTGGCAGCATTTACCTGAAAGTGTTGAATTGTGGTGCCACCAATGGCGGGGCCGCTCTCCCTTGTAAATCACTTGCGTTAAAAATTTTCTAGAGGAAAATTTAGGCATCATTGGTTCAATAATCTAACTGAAGAGGGGGGGGGGACACCGACATTAAGGTATCTTGAAGACTAACATTCAACTATTATTTAAACTTACGGAATCAGCTAAAATGCCAATAAATAGAATTCTTGTTATAAACAACCATAAAGTATTTCTTTAAAAGTTCATTATTTTTATATTTAAATATTTAGCTTTTCCTTATTCATTTTTCCAAATGCAATTAAACATTTAGATAAAAAGATATTTGTTATTTTTCATTGGTGTCAAGATGCATTTTTGTCCCTCACCAAAAATTGATCATAAAATATTCTAAATGAATGAAATAAAATAGACCTAATAGTAACACACACAATTCATATTAACAAATTATTATTTAAAATATATTGCAAAAGAGAGGTTTTTAAAAATATTATTTTAAAGATTATTTACAGCATCCAAATTCTAAAGACCCAAGTTTTTAAGAGGGTTTAGCACATAAAAGTCCAGAATTGTTTATAGATTTTTATAAAGACCAAAAATAATTTACATTGGTTTAACATGACATGAATTGAAAATTATGGTTTTAAAGGATATAGTATTGAAACATATAAGATAAAAGGCAAAGTTTTTCAAAAATATTTAGTAATTACAACTTTAGAAACTTACTTTCTGCTCTAAATTATATCTGCTATAAACACTCAGGTAAAAATGAGATACTATAAATACAGTCGAACCTCTTTAATTCAACACCCCAAGGGATCAGAGCTTTCGGTTGAATTGAAGGAAGTGTCAAATTAAGGTTAGATGATTAGCTAATCATCTAACTTGCTAAAATAATATTTTTTAAAATTGCTTTTTAATATAAATTGATCATATTAATTGAAACCATTGTGTGTGTCTTTTTTTGTATTATTTTTTATTTTCATGACTACCTTTAGAATCAGGGACAAAAAGGCAATACTACATATTTTTGAAACAGAAAATAATTACCAATAATATTTTACTCTAATTGAAGAATATAGCAGTTGAAAGGAAATAAATATGGAAAATAAAAAGAAAATTCAAAAATAATTATGAAGATCTTTTTAAAAATTCCTTTATAGATGTCTGTTTTTTCACTGAAATCCTATTCAGGATATATTACAGATGGTCTATTTTTAAAAAAACATTCATGTCTTTCTTCCTCTGGAATGTGTTTTAAATAACTATTGTATTAAAGACATCCCCACTGCTGCTGCAGGTGTTATTGAT
Source organism: Cordylochernes scorpioides (assembly GCA_030710605.1). Classification (NCBI taxonomy): domain Eukaryota; kingdom Metazoa; phylum Arthropoda; class Arachnida; order Pseudoscorpiones; family Chernetidae; genus Cordylochernes; species Cordylochernes scorpioides. The sequence goes on along the minus strand of CP092869.1, from coordinate 82,518,086 downwards.
TTTGTGTTTAAATCTTTAATGATAATATGGAAATGGAATATTGAAATAAAATGTTATCATAATTATTGTGGCTACATTTTATCAAGATTTATTTATTTGAAAGGAAATTATTTGTAAATTTTAAAATAAATCAAATATTTCAATGCTGATATTTAAAAAGAAAATAATATTATTAATTAAGGCGTGATTCCTAAATTTCCGTGTGAAAAAAAAAACAATAACACTCTCAACATTGCGCCACGGCACTGCAAAGTGAAACTTAAACTAACAGAAATCAAAATAGCGCATGCACGATCCTATCGACGCCCGCCGTCGTCGCCGCTTGCCGCCATCGTAATACCGTTTAGCGGTAAAGTTGTATGTAAAAAAACATTCAACTGTCGAAATTCGAATTTTAAAATTGTCGAACTATCGGAACTGTTGTAATATCGATACTGTCGAATTATGCTTTGTTATTTGATAGGCCGGAGGTCGGGACATCAGAATATGGTCGAATTAAGGTAGAGTGTCGAATTTGCGTGTGTCGAATTTGCGTGTGTCGAATTAACGAGGTTATACTGTATATATTCTATATATCATACTTTACTACCTACATTACTTTATAAAACAACTCTTTGTTTATTCCAGTAACTAGCAGGCACCAGTTAGGTTTAAAGTGGGTCCAGGATGGACAAAAATTGAAGAAAGTTGGTGTCGAAATTTGCGTCTCATTGTAACTTTTATGAATGGTGCACATTAGCTAATTACAGCCATGGTGTTCTGTGAGTCAACCTGTTGTGTTTTTAGTAATAAATTATTTTTTGAACAAGAATTTTCCATGAAATTTGTCAACTTATTGATGGTGTCAAATTGTTGTTTGGTCAAATTAATGCTTAGTATTTGACAGGCTTGAGTTGTGGACATGAGAATATGGTAGAATAAATGCAAGTGTCAAATTATCATGTGTTGAATCAACAAGGTTATACTGTATTTCTAACAATGTTCTTACCATTATTTAGTTCCTACTACTGATTTATTTGTATGGAAAGCTCATTACACCACAAATGATTGTGGCTATTTTCTACTTTTAATTTTATTCCAGACCATAGCCGCCATATAGAAGTCTGATATTTAGTACATTTGTGTGTTTACTTTTGTTTAAAAAATTTTAACTTTCGCATGTTTGGAAGTATATTTAAAATTAATCACAAATTTTTTATAGATAATAGAAATTGGTCCATTCACGAAAACCCAGACCATATTTAATGAAATCCAGCCACTCAATTTGCCAAAGACTGTCTATTTTTATTTGTTTGAAAGGAATTTTTTTCTCTCGTCCATTCAGAACCATAGTAACCATTAGAAAAAGGCTCCTCTTATTGGTAGGTTGGTATTCAGTAAAAATGGTAATTGTTTAATAAAAACTCATTTGTAGAGAGGAGTCTTCTAGTGAGACTGACCTTTCATGTAGATTCTACTTTAGTAATGTCACCACATTTGGCCTCTTTCTTTTTCTCTCACAAAAATAATAAATTACTTTATCTCTTTGCTACCAAATTTTCTGTTTATACTTATTTAACTTTTAACTTAGAAATGTTCTCCAACTGTATGGATAATGTTCCAGAACATGGAGAACACCTGTCCATTCCAGGGATGTTCCCAGACCTTCAACAATATGCTGGAAGCCATTTTGCATTGTACCTTGTGCCAATTTTGTTTGGTGGATTGCCCTCAGTCCTGCGGAACCAAAATAATGAGAAAAGATCTGGCATCTCACTTGACCGTAGCCTGCAAACATCTATTTGGAAGTTGTCAGTTTTGTAGGGCAGTCCTAACTCTGGATTCTCTCCAGCAACATGAGGCTCTGTGTGGACAAATTGGTGTCAGCCCTGGGGAGAGTGTCCACTCTGACAGTAAGAATCCTCAGTCATGTATTCTGCTGGACCAGGGATGTAGAAATGAGGCAGATATTTGTTTAAAAGAAAAAGATGAAAAATTACTGAATGTTTACCTCCCTCTTATATGCGATTCATTGAGGGACCTTACACTGGAAATGTCACAGTGCAAAAACCTGCTGAAAGAAAACCTGGACCAGATCAAAGTCAGGAATGAGTTCAGGGGAGAGAGTTTGGTATCTCCTATCATTCAGCTCCTTCAAGAAATCAGTTCCAGTATGAAGGCTCAATTTGGAGAGAAGGAAGATCTTAAAGCCTGGCAGAGGGAGATGTCAGGCCTCATGGCAGTTATGACCCAGCAGCTAGAAACTTCTCAGGCTTCCCTCAGCCAAATATTGGTCAACCAGAGGTCCACTGGGTCATCTCTAGCAGGAGTCCAGAACTTGACTGCCATGTTGTCCAATAAGATTGAGGATATATCGAACCAACATCTTGTTGACCTCGGATACATCAGGACTGAACTAGAGGGTGTGAAGTCAGAATTGCCCACTGGCCCAACCACAACCTCACTTGGTGAAGATCATCTACAAGGATTGGAGAGAGATTTGAAAAACACAAAGGAAGAACTGGAAACTGTGAAGGCAGAATTTCAAGTTACTATAAATGAACTGAGCACGATGAAGACAGAATTACAAAACACTAAAGGAGAACTGGATACTGTGAAGTCTGAATTATATGTTAACAAAAAAGAACTGGAAACTATGCTGACAAAACAAAAAGTTGATAAAAAAGAACTGGAATCTATGCAAATAGAATTAATTCATAAAAAGGAAGAAATAGAAATTGTTAAAAAAGGAGTAAATTGTAAAGACAAAAAAATTGATTCTTTGAAGAAAGATCTACAAGATATAAAGGAAGAACTGGAAAGTGTAAAAACAGAACAACAAGGTACTAAGGAAGAACTGGCCACTGTGAGAACAGAGCTCCAAACTACTATTAACACCTGCTGTGATGTCAAATGTCAAGAGTTGGAGAATCCTGTGAAAATTGCAGATGTGGGGCTTGATCTTACACTTGGTGTCCAGAACTGGCTTCCTCCTGGTGTGATATCTGATGACTTGATGAATGACCTTAGGAAATATCTGTATGGAGATGGAGATCACAGAGATAAATTGAATGGCTTCGGGTTATTTTGTTGGCATAATTGGACTAAATTCTCCCAAGATAGATCAGAGGAGATAATTGATAATATAGATGGCACTGAGTACAATGTTAGGAGAGATTGGAGAGTTGGAGGAGAGAAGATAGAAGTTGAGGTGTCATTCCATCAGAGAGGTGGAGGTGTCAACACCCTGGCCCTATATAAATATTTTATTTTGAAAGTGGGTTCTACTGAAACTGGTAGAGTAATTATCAACTCTGTGCTGGTTGGTCAAACCTGCCGCTACCTAATAGACATAGAGAAGTTGAAAAAATATTTAAGTAAATCCACTGGTATTTATGTATCTATATTTTTGTGTAAAACACAGTGATATATTTTCTTCAAAAAGAATGACCATTATTTCCATCAGTTTAAAATACCACAATTATAATTAGGATCACTATGTCAACAATAGAGTTCTCCATTTTTTAACTTTAAAAACAGTCATTTTATATCTCCACATATAATTTACCATATCAACTGACCTTATTCTCCCAACATACATTGTAACAAACACATTATTTACATTTCAAATTGTTAAATTTATTCCTTAAAACAATAAATTATATTGTCTGACATAGAAATATTGGGAAAGACAAAGGTCAGGAAGTAATTCATTTGTATCCCCACAATTAAACCCTCTTTACATCAAAGAACAGAGAGGCAAATAGATATGTTGTAGCAAAATATATAAATTAGGTATCTCTTTATGTTAAATATTCTGTTACCCTCTTTCCATCATGTTTATAAATAACTCTCTTTTATACAAAACTATCATCATGGCATTATAAAATATCAATGTCCTAATGGTATTGTTCTAGACCAGTATCAGTACTGAATTATTTCTAATTACTTGTATGGTTGTTTGAATAAAATATGGTTGCGCCACATGGAAACATCTTTCTTTAGTGTAGGTAACTAACCACTAACTTGAAGTTAACTACATACCTTGATTATCATGGACTGTGACATGTTTACTTAGAAGTAAAAAATATCCATATAGACAATTATATAAGCTGGTCACTTAATTTACTCATCTAATCCCAATAGCCAATTACTTAACCCTTAACAGGACGGGTTGGGTTGATTCCGCCCATGCATAAACTTAATATGGGAAAAATATTTTTTTTTGTTTACTGAGAGCTAACAGCTTTCATGTATTTAAATTTTACAGTGATACAAACATTTTCCATCCATCATTTATAAATATCAGTTTTGTAAAGAAGGTTAAATTTGCATGTGGGGACGGATTCCGCCCAGCCCGTCCAGGCGCTTGAGAATTTTTCGTGTCAGTGTTAGCTCGTGGCTCATACTTGAATCGCTATTTTCCACTATTTTTTAGCTTTCTCTTATAAAAAAAACACTTCTTTCTTTGGATAAGTATTATTATCAATCAAGACAACAGAGAGAACTATCCCTGCCAACCCAAAATAAATATGTTTTAAATATTTGTCGACCATTTTGGAAGAGTAATTGAAATATTACAGCAGGCAATTGGTTCACTTCAGTAGAATTAGTTGATAAGTTGAAATAACATGGCCTTATATATTTAGGAAGGATGAGAAAGAATAAACCTCAGATTCCACCACAATTTCAACCGCACCCTAATAGAGAATCAGGAACATCTATTTTTGGTTTCTCTGGAACAACCACTTTAGTTTCCAAGGTTCCCCCCAAAAAAAAAAAAAGATTGGTAATCGGATTGATAAAAAGGATAAAAAAGAAAGGAGTAATATTATTGGTGATCTTGGGAGAGAATTGACTGATGAACACCTGGCCACACATAATCTAAATTCTCTCCCGCTGGAATTACAGGCGACAATTCAAGAAGAATGATGGTTCACGTACATCAAGGGAATCTACGATGCCACAACAATCTAATACTCCAAAAAGGTGCTAAAATGTCCATCAAAAGCGCTGTAAAAAATAAGAACCCTTTGTCTTGTATGTAAATTAAGCGTTTGCAAAAACATTTCTTAATAATTTGTGAAATCTGTAAATAGATTATATTCAGAATTTTTATAAACGTGAAAATATCTATGTTAACCTTTGTATTCATTAAATATTTTTTGGATATTTATTTGATCATTATTAAGCTCTTATTCCATAAAGTTACATAAGTGGGTTGAATCTACCCAACCCCTGCACTTGATAACAGTAACTATTTAAAGAAATATAAATGATATTTATAGATATGCTTTTAATTATATTTTAAAAAAATTGGGTTTTTTCCACTTTTAATTCTAAGAATAATATTCTGTGTTTCTCAGATAACTTCTTCTTATCTGTTATCTTGTTTACACACTTGATAACAGTAACTATTTAAAACATGCTCTGGTAAAATTTCTCATTCAGTACTTTTGTCTGAAGATGAGAACAACACTGTTACCGAAACGTCACACACTATTTATTTATTTGAATTCGGTCTTATTACTTTGTTTTATAATCTATAATCCAAATTGTGCCTTATCATCATCAATCTATGTTACAAAGCTATTTTTAAGAAATGTTATTTTAGCAAGTTAGATTAGCTAATCATCTAACTCTAATTCAACACTTCCTTTAATTCAACCGAAAGCTTTGATCCCTTGGGGTGTTGAATTTAAAAGGTTCGACTGTATATATATACAGTATAACCTCGTTAATTCGACACACACAAATTCGACACCCTACCTCAATTCGACCATATTCTGATGTCCCGGCTTCCAGCCTATCAAATAACAAACCATAATTTGACAGTATCGATAATACGACAGTTCCGATAGTTCGACCATTTTAAAATTCGATTTTTGACAGTTGAATGTCTTTTAACATACAACTTTACAGCTAAAAAGGTATTACGGCGGCAGCAAAAAGCGACGATCGGCGGGTGCCAATAGGATCGCGCCTACGCACTTTTGGTTTCTGTTAGTTTAAGTTTCACTTTGCAGTGCCATTGTGCAATGTCACGAGTGTTATTGTTTTCTTTTTACGTGGAAATTTAGGCTTTGTGCGCTAATTAATAATATTATTTTCTTTTTAATTTTCAGCATTGAAATATTTTAGTTATTTTGAAATTTACAAATAATTTCCTTTTAAATAAATAAATCTTCATAAAATATAGCCATAATGATTATGATAACATTTTATTTCAATATTCCATTACCGTGTTATTATAAAAGATTTAAACACAAAATCAATAACACCTGCAGCAGCAGTGGATGCCTTTAATACATTAAAATTTATTTATTAAACGACATTTCAGAGGAAGTAAGACGTGTATGTTTTTTTTTTTTTAAATGACCATCTGGAATACATCATGAATAGGATTTCAGTGCAAAAACAGACATCTATAAATAAATTTTTATAAAGATCTTAATGATTATTTTTAAATATTATTTTTAAATTTTCTTTTTATTTTCCATATTTATTTCCTTTCAACTGCTATATTCTTCAATTAGAATAAAATATTATTTGTAATTATTCATGTTTCAAAAATATGTATTATTGCCATTTTGTCCCTGATAATAAAAGTAAATCATGAAAATAAAAAAATAAATACAAAAAGTGTATACAAGTTGTAAGTGTAAAGTCAAACTGCTTTTCACATGTTTAGAAATGCGGTGCACTTACAGTTAAAGCAGTCGCCTACTTCTACCCACCATGATTATCATGGCCTGTACCATGTGTGCTAGGGATAAATTAGATGAAATCATCACAACAGTCATTTCTAGTGGATATTTTTATATGATAACCAAATATATTTCTTGTAGGGGTGTAGACAAGGTACTTGGTTACACTTAGGACAAGAGCCTTGCACTAACTAATTTATTAAAGCATAGGTTATATAAAGATTAAAAAGGGAAAGAGAGGAGACAAAGAGGTTACATCCTCCGTAGAAGGTAAACAAACAAACCGCGTCGTTAGGCTAAGCTTAACAGTCAGTTGGAGGGGCGGCGGGTGCCGACGTCATCCTTCCGGTCACGTGTTATACTTGAGTAGCGGCGCTCGGTGTCCAATATATCCCCTCCCGGAAAAACTTCAGCTGGACGTTTATTCCGATAGTCCATCAGTGCTCTACAGTACTTTTCATGCTGTTTCTAGCAAGAGGCTTGGTAAGGAAGTCAGCAGGGTTCTCAGCACTCGGAGTGTAGAAAAGTTCGATTGCTTCTTCATAAGTGGGGTTATTGTCCTCTGCACTTGTGGCATTTATCTGTCCACCACTATTATCCTCTTCTGGAGATTCTGCCGTCTTTCCATGACTTCGGAGTGTCATAGGATGGCTTCTCAGGTTCTCTGGGAGAGTCTCAGATAGCTGATCTATTCCACCTGTTGTTCCAATCAGTTCTTCAGTTTCTCGGTCTACTGGTTGATCTGCATTAATTTCTTCTTGAAAGGAGGCCTCTTTCGAGGAGAAATGGACAGATGGTAGAGTATCCCTTTCTCTTTTGGGCTGTTTATAGAGGATTTCTTCTTTGAATACACAATTTCTAGATTCCACCACTTGGCGTTTTTCAGGAATCCAGATTCTCCATCCTCGTCCCTGTAGAGAATAACCCACGAGAATTCCTTTAGTGGCTCTTGGCTGAAGCTTCGAATTCCTTCTTTGTTTTGGAACATGAACAAAGGTTTCGCAGCCGATAGCTCTCAGATGTTGCAGAGCAGGTCTTTTTCCAAACCACAATTCAAAAGGCGTTTTCTCTTCATTGTGTCTGTTTGTAACACGATTTCTCAAGTATGCTGCTGTGTTGGTGAGCTCTGCCCAAGAGGCGGTTGGCAGATTGCAACTGTTCACAGTACTCCTCACTAAGTTCAGCAAAGTCCTATTCATGCGTTCGGCGACACCATTCTGTTCAGGTGTGTAAACCATGGTGCGTTCATGTACTATACCATCGGCCTTCGTGAAAATATCCCAAGGAGATGAACAGAACTCTAGTCCGTTATCTGTACGGATCCTCTTGAGAGAAAATCCCGTCTGATTTTCAGCTTCTTTCATCCATTCCTTGAATTTTTCTAGAGTATCGCCCTTCCTTTTGAGGAAATATACCCTTGTATATCTTGATGCGTCATCAATGATGGTCAAGACAAATCTTGATCCACCCCAGCTCTCAATGTTGAACGGTCCCATTAGATCACAGTGAACAAGGGCTAGTGTCTGAGTTTCCTTGGTAGATCTAAAATTCAGGAAAGGTCTTTTTGTCGATTTTCCAATCATACAATCAGAGCACTTATCAGGTTTTCCAGCCTGACAGTTCAAACCAATGACAACTTCTCTTTTCATCATGTCTACTATGGTGTCATAGTTGATATGCATGAGTCTCTGATGCCATAAATTTAGTGGGAATTTACGAAAATTGTAGGTTTGAGCAATGGAATTTGAACATTCTCCTGATTCTGGAAATCTGGACGGAGCAGTCCTGACGAGATAGAGCCTTCCTCTCTTCTCTGCTCTGATCATCAAGTTATGATCATTGTCGTAGATATGACATCCCTTCTTGTCGAAGATAACCTCATGACCATTTTCCACAATTTGTCTAACAGAGAGTACACCATGTCTGATCCCAGGTACGAACATTGCATTCTGAGCAACTATGCTTCTAAGTTGTCCAGAATTGTTGATCAGATCTACTTGAGCATTACCTCTTCCTATGTTTGAATGTGATGTACCATCAATGGTGGTCACTTGTCCTACATTCTCGTCATTCAACGTGGAAAAATACCTTCTGTTCGGAGTCATATGATGCGTGGCACCTGAGTCAATTACCCACGTATCCTCTTCTGATACAACTGCTGCATTATACATCACAGACAAGTTCTTTGCTTCGTGATGTTGATGTATCGCTCCCTTTTCCTGTTGTTTACCGTTATTCTTTTTCAGTTTGAAACAGTCCCGTGCAATATGCCCTGTTTTCCCACATCCGAAACATTTTCTAACAGTTTTAGAACCTTGATGTTCATGAGGGAATTGTTTCTTGTTAGAGTTCCTGACTGACAGTGCACCCATCCCTTCATTTGTTGTAGCATTCCGGCGCTCTGCCTCAGCTAACAATTTACGTCTGATGTTGGCACTGGTGAACTCTGACTCTGGTAAGTTACACATTGTTGATATAACATTATCCCAGTCCTCGGGCATTCCACAAAGAATTAGCATGCTTAGATCACCGTCTTCAATTTTATCCCCTACACCTGTGAGTTCACTCACTATTAGATTTATGCTTCCCAAATAGGCATTCATGTTCGCATGTTGACAGAATTTCTGGGAGTACAACTTTCGACGCAGTTGGAGAATTCTGTGTTTGCTATCCCTGGGTGCATAAAGTCTTTGTAATTCATCCCAAACTTCTTTGGGGGAATTTAGATGTCTGATATGGTTTTGCTGCTCCTCACCAATAGAGAGACATATCTTTGCTAAAGCCTTATTCTGCCTCGTATTAAATTTGTTGATTAGACCAACATCCCCTCCCTTGGGTTTGACTTCGCCTGGGTCAACAATTGACCATAAGTCATTGTCCATCAGAATGAGCTTAATTTGGAAGCTCCATGAGGAATAGTTTAATCCATTTAGCTTGGTAATTTTCGTTAAACTTTCGTTAGCTTCCATTATAAGATGGCGTCCACTGAAGGGGGGAAGAGAGAACAAAAATAGGCTTACCGTTCAATGCTTCAGGCAGCTCCAATCAGTCTCATAATCTTTTCTTGTAGGGGTGTAGACAAGGTACTTGGTTACACTTAGGACAAGAGCCTTGCACTAACTAATTTATTAAAGCATAGGTTATATAAAGATTAAAAAGGGAAAGAGAGGAAACAAAGAGGTTACATCCTCCGTAGAAGGTAAACAAACAAACCGCGTCGTTAGGCAAAGCTTAACAGTCAGTTGGAGGGGCGGCGGGTGCCGACGTCATCCTTCCGGTCACGTGTTATACTTGAGTAGCGGCGCTCGGTGTCCAACAATATTGTTGTGTGCCAACAAGTAGCTGACTGGAAAAACTATTTTGTTGTTAATTATTTTATTTTTGTTTATTCTGATAAAGCACAATTTGGATTATAGATTATAAACACAAGGTAATAAGACCAAATCCAAATAAATAGTTTATTTTTCCTTTACCTATATATACGATTTGCTTTTACCACTTTGTATTTCTAAAAGATCATGTTCAGTAAATTTTAAAGAACAAAACAAAGGATGTTAAACAATCATTTATTCTCAAACACTCTGCAAAAAATAAAAAAAGATCAAAATCTGCGCAAAAACCTAACTAAAAAAAAAAAACACAAGAAATAAAAATCAATCTCAATACACACAGGCTAAGTACCATTGGGAATATGTAGAAGGGAGTGTGTGCAAATGAGTGAATTTTATATATGCAACAACATACATATATGCATATATAGAAATATATATTCAATCAAATAAAACAAACTTTTTTAGAAAGATAGATGCATTAACATGTGGTGTATATAATGTAAACAAAGGCAGATGTACAAATGATTGAAAAAGAACTAAGCTTTTAGAATAATACAATTTTTAAAATGCAAATTGAAACACAGAAGTAAAAGTAAACAATAGAAATGTATGTGAGAAAAAGGGGAGAAATTTTATATACACTATTAATAGGTATAAAATATCATAAATTTATCAACATGTTTATAACAATAATTTTTAAAGTTTTATAGAACTTTTTTCAATATTTGAGATAAAAAAAAATGAATCTGAAATGATTTTTCTTGTAATTTAATAAATGTTTTACAATGATGGCAAGTTTTACCCATGTTTAAAGGGATGCTAATAGATTGTAATATGAAGGTAATGTGTTTAAGGTTAAGTATATGATGGGATGAGCCAATTAATCCATTAAGTAAAAAGGACGGTTTTCATTCTGGAGTAAAACATTCCTCGCTCAAGAAATTCTCCAAACTACGGTGTAAATGGTAGTACACCTTATATAAGTTGTGGTCTTCATCTGGATACACCTGCACACACAGTTTCCTTCTGTTATACTATTTTGTAGCAACTGTCAATAGATGGTGTCTTTTGCTTATCCCTAGTATACATGATACAGGTCATGAGATTATGGTGGGTAGAATGGTAGGTGACTGCTTCTATTATAAGTGCACCTCATGTCTTTTTTTTTTTTAATTTTGCTTATCCCTAGTACACATTGTAAAAGCCATGATATTATGGTGGGTAGAATGGTAGGTAACTGCTTCTATTATAAGTGCACCTCATGTCTTTTTTATTTTGCTTATCCCTAGATAACATTGTAAAGGCCATGATATTCATGGTGGGTGGAATGGTAGCTAACTGCTTTTTTTGTAAGTTTACCACATGCCTTTTTTTTTGCTTATCCCTAGTACACATGGTACAGGCCATGATAATCATGGTGGGTAGAAATAGGTGACTTTTTTAATGTAAGTGTACCACATGTATATAGATGTGAAAAGCAGTTCAAATTTGCATTTTCAAATGTGTCAGATCCTCATTTGGTTACTTGTACTCGCTGGTGGGGTTGGACTTTTGTAAGAATCGGGGGCCAATCAAGCATTTTGTTTTTCAATCAGAAAAAAAAAAGCCCAATGCGGGATTCGAACCTGGGTTGTAGTGGTTGAAACCCAATTGTTTAGGCCATCCTTCCACTAACCCCGGCTTGGTATATGGTATCTAGCTTTGACATATATTCTGACAGTATAGATGTCCTTTATCTTTCTAGATCAATAACCTCGCAGTAAAATTTCCATATATTTATAGATAATAAAAACATGACTAAAACCAGTTAATTCTGGAGATTGTTTCTTATCAGAGACTGTGTAATTCCGTCTTTGCCGGTCCCAAGCCTGGAGTAAAAAGGAGGAAGGAGAGCAGTAATAAGCTCGCTAAAAAACCTGGGCTCAGCTAGCCAGGCTGATAGTACCCTATAAAGGCTCCTGATACAGGGATACAAAATGAGAAGCGTTTGTACTCCATGTTAGGAGCGGCTGTACATGGCGTCTGTTCCTCATGTCAGAGGGGGCCATTTCTTTTGGAGCTGTCGGCCTGCTACCGAGTAGTACTCCTAGTCCTGGGTGATATACAGCAGCTCTGTGTCTGCAACAATATGGAACACATCACAATCACCCTTTTTGTCCATTCACCTAGCTGCACTTTAATCTGTAACAAGAGCATGTAAGCCCATCAATATGTTCATCAGATCTTGGACAAGTGTGGTGAAATACATTTATAAATACTCTATATATATACTAGACGGGTGACCCGGGCTTCGCCCCGGGATTGACCCGTGTGCATATCTACCCGAGTGATATATATTTAAATAATTGTTTGTTATTAGCATAATCAATTTGTTTGCATCAGCATAATTTAATCTAATCTTTGATAGAGGGCGCTGTTCGTGAGCTAAGTAGAATAATTTGAATATATATAGTTTTAATAATTGATTTATTATTTTTTTTTTTAATAGCCTATCGTCTTCCCTGTATTTTTTACCTATGTATGGAAATTTTGGTTTGAATTAGTGAACTACTGCAAATTTGTATACCGGACATACAAACAAACAAACATACAAACATTGATTTTTATATATAAAGATATATATATATATAAAGTACAATTTATATCTATTTAAAGCTGAGGAATTTGTTTCCACCAAGAAAGTTCAGTATGTTACTCCCTGTACCATGTGATGTAGTGAGCCACCACCTCCACCAGTGTCCACTTCTATGTTAACAGCTAGACACTAATTTTACCAAGTTCTTGTAAAAGGTGAATTTTGCCCCGTACCTCATCATTACCATTAATACAAAACAGATAATTTTCTGAGATACACAGATAATTATTCTTAGAATTCTTTTTTTTTTTAATATTAATTTATTTTTAATTTTTATAATAAAAAAAAAAATAATTATTATAATTATCTGTGTTTCTTAGAAAAAATTAACTTCTTCTTATCTGCTATCTTGTTTACACACTTGATAACAGAAACTATTTAAACCATGCTGTGGTAAAATTTCTCATTCAGTACATTTGTCTGAAGATTGTAACAACACTGTTACCGAAACGTCACACACTATTTATTTATTTGGTCCTATTACCTTGTGTTTATAATCTTTAATCCAAATTGTGAATTATCATCAGTAATAGTAGTTGTTTTGTAACAATAATAGAAAAATATTGGATTCTGCGCCACATGTACTGTAAATCAGCCAACACATTGTGAGAATATCTTATCCATTATTTCAACACCCACCTGATAACATAACTTGTTGCCATTGTCTCCTTCACTTCTCGCTGCCAAGTGCTGTAAGATAGAAACTGAGGTTTGTATGACTGCATATTACAATTACTAGTGGAATTGATTCCCTACTTTAGTTAGACTACAAGAAAATAAGACCTAATCCAAATAAATGACTTTTGGGCAATAGAGTTGTTACCATCATTAGACCAAAGAATATTAAAATATTTTATTATTTTGTCTGATGGTAACAACGCTGTTGCCGAAACATCACACACTATTAATTTATTTTGATTAGGTCTTATTTTCTTGTGGCTATAATCTATAGTCCAAATTGTGCTTTATCACTTTAGTTAGACCTTTGACTCCGTACTATTGAAGCCAACTCAACACATCTAGGATGTAGAGGAAAATAATTTTGTATGCTTTTTTTAGAGATCTGGTAATTTGATTTAACATTAATTCGACCAGTTTTTTAAAAGAAATTTTGATAAAATTAGATAATTCTTGTTTGAATACAAATATTTGGATGAAATACTGATACTTCAACACTTGTGACTAAGAGGCCATAGATAGTGTATGCGCACCAGGCTTAAAAAAAGTCTTTAAATACATTGCCAATATTATAAAAATATATTAATCATACCTTTGGTTATCCTTGAAAATTGCCCTCTAGCAGTGAATGTTGTGATGAAATCATTTGAATAACTTCAATTCAACCGAAAGTTCTGATCTCTTAGGTGTTATACAAACCTTCTGTACAATTTTATCACTATAAAATGTGCAAAAACAGTACAATTTTATCACTAGAAAATGTACAAAACAGTACAATTTTATCAATAGAAAATGTACAACCTTTACAATTTCATCTCTATAATTTCAATATTGGAGCACTGGCAGCATTTACCTGGAAGTGTTGAATTGTGGTGCCACCAATGGCGGGGCTGCTATCCTTTGTAAATTACTTGCGTTTGAAATTTCCTAGAGGAAAATATAGGCATCATTGGTTCAATAACCTAACTGAAGAGGACACCGACATTAAGGTATCTTGAAGACTAACATTCAACTATTATTTAAACTTACGGAATCAGCTAAAATGCCAATAAATAGAATTCTTGTTATAAACAACCATAAAGTATTTCTTTAAAAGTTCATTATTTTTATAATTAAATATTTAGCTTTTCTTTATTCATTTTTCCAAATGTAATTAAACATTTAGATAAAATGATATTTTTAATTTTTCATTGGTGCCAAGATGCATTTTTGTCCCTCGCCAAAAGTTGATCATAAAATATTCTAAATGAATGAAATAAAATAGATCTAATAGTAACACACAATTCATATTAACAAATCATTATTTAAAATATATTGCAAAAGAGAGGTTTTAAAAAATATTATTTTAAAGATATTTGCTTTCCAAGATAAAATGTCCACTAGCAATAAATGCTGTGATGAATTAATCTGTCCTCAATTTATCACAAACTTTAATTCAACAAAAACCTCCGATTCCTAGCCATGTTCAATTAAAGAAGTTAGACTGTAATAACTCTACAATCCACATTGTTCCAATTTTATGTGCCCTTTCTGGATAATATTAGGAATTCATTGATCAGGATACATTGCATGATTTTCTCTCAAAAGTTTCTTTACAGATTCCAAGAGCAAGTTACTACCAGTTCCTTTTAAAGATCATGTTAACTAAGACTTGTTCCCTTTTTTTTTGTTTCTGTAAATATTCAATTACAGTATAACCTCGTTAATTCGACACACGCAAATTCGACACTCTACCTTAATTCTACCATATTCTGATGTCCCGACCTCCGGCCTATCAAATAACAAACCGTAATTCGACAGTATCGATAATACGACAGTTCCGATAGTTCGACCATTTTAAAATTCGAATTTCAACAGATGAATTTTTTTTTTACATACAACTTTACAGCTAAAAAGGTATTACAGCGGCGATGATCGGCGGGCGCTGATAGAATCGCGCCTGTGCACATTTGGTTTCTGTAAGTTAAAGTTTCACTTTGCGGTGCCATTGCGCAATGTCGCAAGTGTGGGAATTTAGGCTTCGTGCGCTAATTAATAATATTATTTTCTTTTTAATTTTCAGCATTGAAATATATCAGTGATTTCAAAATTTACAAATAATTTCCTTTTAAATAAATCTACATAAAATGTAGCCACAATGGTTACGATAACATTTTATTTCAATATTCCATTTCTATGTTATTATAAAAGATTTAAACACAAAATCAATAATACCTGCAGCAGAAGTGGATGGCTATAATACAATAAAAAACTCTTTGTTATTTAAAAGACATTTCAGAGGAATAAAGACATGCATGTTTTTTTTTAAATAGACCATCTGGAATACATCCTGAATAGGATTTCAGTGCAAAAACAGACATCTATAAAGGAATTTTTTAAAATATCTTATGATTCTTTTTAAATATTATTTTAAATTTACTTTTTATTTTCCATATTTATTTCCTTTCAACTGCTATATTCTTCAATTAGAATAAAATATTATTTGTGATTCTTTATGTTTCAAAAATATGTATTATTGCCATTTTGTCCCCGATACTAAAGGTTAATCATGAAAATAAAAATAAATACAAAAAAGTACATACAATGGTTTCAATTAATATCATTGATTTATATTACAAAAGCTATTTTTAAAAAATGTTATTTTAGCGAGTTAGATATCAGTTTATCATCTAACCTTAATTCAACACTTCCTTTAATTCAACTGAAAGCTCTGATCCCTTGGGGTGTTGAATTAAAGAGGTTTGACTGTATTATTATAGCGAGTTAGATATTTAGCTAATCATCTAACCTTAATTCAACACTTCCTTTAATTCAACCGAAAGCTCTGATCCCTTGGGGTGTTGAATTAAAGAGGTTCGACTGTACCATGGTATGAGAAAAAGGGCATTTCCTGATCATGCAACTAAAATTTGCTGATGGCTTGCGCCATCTATCGGAATAAATATCAACTAATCCATGATTATTCCACAATTGGCCAGAACCACAATATGATATTTATTCCGATAGATGGCACAAGCCAACTTTTAGTTGCACAATCAGGAAATGATCTCAATTTATCCACCTGACCCAAGTACAAATGTACTATTCTTCATACCATGGTATATTTCTTGTAGCTATTATTTAAAAACCAAATTGTGCTTTATCGTTTTGTTTCTCTGTGTTCTTTATCAATAAATATTTGTTTATTAAAATTGAAAAATTCTTGTTACATCAATACCATGACAATATTACATCTTTATATTTTTAAAGAGTTTATATATAACTTCATACACACCTCCTTATAACAACAAATTACAGTAAAACCCCGCTAATACGAACCCCAGATATAGTGAACCTTCCCTTATAACGAACCTAAGGCGATTCCCGATTCCATTCCATTGAAAATACCATCGTTATAACGAACTTTGCGATATTTAATATAACCAACTACCCCTATAACTAACCTATTTTCGGTCCAAAAATAATAAAATCTATTTAAAATACTGTGCTTATAACGAACTTAAAATTGTAATTTAAAAAATATTTAAAACAAAATTTTGAGCATGTTTCGGCTGACGGATCGCCATTTCAAAACAATAAATTTAGCGGCATTGTTTGTTATCATTTACATTCTATATTAAAAATGGCATATCCTAACCAAGAGCACATGTGCTTTACATTCTATTTTTGCTGTATGTTGTATAAATTTTTACACATTATACTTTTATTAAATAGAATATCTTTGCAACCATCAAATTTGAAATAGAAAAAAATGCAAATGGCTTCCAAAATAAAGAAAACATAGACATTCTAAAAACAAAAACGTTATTACTTACAAAAAAAAAAGGATTTTCAAAACTTTTCAAAGTGAAACAACACAGGCAAAATTTCAGAACATGTTAAAATACGAAAATATTACTTTTCTATTATAAGAGATAAAATAGAAGGCTATTGATAAAGCACAATTTGGATTATAGATTATGATAAAAGAAAATAAGACCTAATCCAAATAATTTATTAGTGTGTGACGTTTTGGCAACAACATTGTCACCATCATCTGATGATGGTAACAATGTTGTTGCCGAAACGTCACACACTAATAAATTATTTGGATTAGGTCTTATTTTCTTTTATTAGAAGGCTATTAAAATTGTTTACAAAGAGAAAACAACTTCAACTTTTGCTGCGATCGTACGTGTTAGGGCTAAAAAAAAAAATGTCCAAATAAACGGGCCCATGATGCAACAAAATTTTTTTTTTTTTATGCCATGAACTATGGCGATTTTGAAGCCACCAATAGTTTGCATTACAGGTTCAAAACAAAAGGAAATCTAGACTTGAGAAAAACATGTGTAAACATTAAATGGAAGAAAAACATTAACTTTATTTGAAAGGGGCGATGCTTGAAGAGTACTTTAAAGCAATGCGGTATTCCATTTTTCCAAGTAAACATTGTATTATTTAATGTGATAAAGATGTTTCAAAATCATTTTATATCTTTGAATATATATTTAATAAAACTTTGCCTAGAATTTGTCTTTATTTTGAAATTAGACATAGAGGTACATGTATGCTAATGATAAGAAGAACCTATCATCTAATGGTTTCTTTTATTATTCAGTATTAATATAAGGAAATTGGTCAATTAAGAAAATTAAAACAAAGTGATCACTATTAATAGGCAGCCTCTTCCAGTGTGTATGACTGTCCTTTAATTATATGGTCTAAAATTTTTGAAAAGTAAAAAAATAGCCAAACATGGCTATAGTGAACCAAAAGCTCTGACCCATTGGGGTACACTATAGGGGGGTTTTACTCTATTTACAGCAACAAAATTCTTAAGACCCAAGTTTTTAGGAGGGTTTACCACATATCTTATATTTTCATATTTCTGTAATAAAAGTTCAAAATTGTTTATAGATTTTTATAAAGACCAAAAATAATTTACATTGGTTTAACATGACATGAATTGAAAATTATGGTTTTAAAGGATTTAGTATTGAAACAAATAATATAAAAGGCAAAAATTTTTAAAATATATTTAGTAAATACAACTTTAGAAACTTACTTTCTGCTCTAAATTATATCTGCTATATAAACACGCAGGTAAAAATGAGATACTATAAATAGTTTCAAAATTGCTTGATAGATGGCGGTACTAACCCACGTTTCTCTTCCTGTCTAGATAACTTTCTGTTTTTGTGCTATTGTGAAATTGGGCGTAACAGGTAAGTTTATTTTTCTTTAGCGCATTTTTATGAAATTATATTGAAATATTTCTTTATTAGGTGTTTTCTAAACACATTTTAAATTTTCAAAAATATTTATTTAATTAATATATTAGAAGTTATTAAAATATATATATATTATAAATTCTTTGGGTAAAAATATGCCAAAATATTATTCACTAGTTTTAAAATTTGTTCAATATAACATTGACCCTTTTTTTTTTTTTTTTTGCCATAAATTTCAGCCATAGAATATGATTTTTAATTGAATACACAAATGTTTCTGAAAAAAAAATTAAGTTAGAATTTTATTAAACTTCAATGAAATATTAAATATTAGAATAATTAGAAAAAAATTTAAACAAGTTGAGGAACACAAGCGACTTTTCACCACAGAAATACAAAATAATAAATAGTTACAAAATGTGATGATAAATGGCGATTGGTGTCTGCGTGCTGCGGAAATTACGTTGTAATTATTTTACTTTTGGTTTTGCTGACAACTATATTCAGGTAAGATGTTAGTGTTTATATTTACACATATATTGCCCTTCAAGTTTTTTAATTATTAGCCTTTTTAAAATTGAATTTTATTATTTATACCAATAAATTTGTACGTTGCCACCGCCGTACCTGCCTGCCGTACCTTCGAGGCGTTTTACACTCGAGTTTGATTAAGAGCGATATATTTTGTGTGCCCCCCTTTATATTTAAACAATTTATATAAATTTAAGACGAATAATCCTTTCAATATATTATAATAACGAATAGATTCGAAAAGGATAAGTTTCTTTATTTGTAAAATCAATTCGAGCTTTAGGGCGCAAGCTGCCCTTCTACAGGAATAATGGATACAATCAGTTCCAGTTCAAAAATAACTTTATTAGGTGCCGCTCAAAAAGAGCAACCTAGCTTATGATATTAACAATAAATGATATGTACACGTTCTTCACATTGACAGGTTCACATCTTTACAAGGTTAGAGCCTGGCGCGCGGTCTTTAAATCGGTGTGTTCTCTTTTCTAATATGTTCTGTTATTTTTTATTTATTTATTTTTTTTTTTTTCTTTAACGTGTTTTTTCTTAAGATTTTTCCATTTTTCTACATTTGTTCTCAATCGATATAGGAGTTGCCTTGGCTTTGGTTTCCTTCTCTTCAGTTCTTGTTTGTAGTTACAGGCTTCTCTGAATGTAATATTTTCGAGATTTTCAGATTTATCGTAAAAGTTGAAAGCTTGTTTTATTATGAAATCATTTATATTTTCTAAATTGAGGTCCTTTCTGATGATACTACTTCTGACGAACCATGGGGCACCTATTATTTTCTTTAATACCTGGTTTTCGAAACTTTCGAATTTTTTCAGTGTAGTTTTGTTTGCGGTTATGAAGACTGGGTGGCCGTAGGTTAGGATTGGTCTTATAATAGACGTGTATATGGTACGTTTGCAGTGTAGGGACAGTTTGCTCTTGTTCCCTAAAAATAGTGCTAGTCGGTGCTGGGCTGCTTTTGCGAGGTTTATTCGGTTTTGCACGTGTTCTTGGAAGGTCAGGTGTTGATCAAGGATGACGCCCAGGTAGCGGACGCTGTCCTTCCATTTTATGGATTCATCTGGGTAGCCTAGATCTTCTAAGGGCTTCTTCACTTTTAGTCTTTTGTCTGAGAAGAGTATAGCTTCGGTTTTTTGTGGGTTCAATTCAACCCGCCATTCGTCGCACCAAATATTAACGAATACCAGTGCTTCTTGAAGTTTGAGATAGATGGTATCGAGGTTGAAGGCTGAGACTAGAGTTGCGGCATCGTCTGCGTATAGATGTAGGGACATTCCTTCGGGGCAAGGGTAGTCATCAATAAAAATATTGAAGAAGGTGGGGCCGATGACTGACCCTTGAGGGACTCCTGCTCGAATTTTCCTTGGGGTTGACAGAACATCTTTGACTTTTACTCTAAAGTTTCTGTCACAAAGGAAGCTTTTTGTCATTCGGATGATGTCTCCAGGTAGGTTCTTTTTTGCCATTTTATATAGGAGGGCCTCGTGCCAAACTTTGTCAAATGCCTTGGAGATGTCAAAGAAGATGCCTCCTGTTAATTGTTTTGATTCCATGGCCTTTCTTATCTTCTCCGTGACGACCATAAGTTGATGAAGGGTTGAGTGTTTTGGCTGGAACCCGAATTGTTCGGGCCTGAGGGAATGTTCGTCGCTGAGTGCTTTTTTTATTCTTCTTAAAATGATTCTTTCAAATAGTTTGGAGGTGACAGGTAGGAGGGAAATGGGTCTATAACTTGCTGGGTCGTATTTTGATTTACTTTGTTTTAGTATGGGACAAATAATCGATGTTTTCCAGTTGTTCGGGAAGTATGCGAGTTTCAATGAGGCATTAAAAGTGCTGGTTAGTGATTCGAGAATATGGTTGGGCAGTAGTTTTAGCGCTTCGTTCGTGATTCCGTCGATGCCTGGGGCTTTTTTCTTAGGGAAGGTGTCAATTATTGCTTTGATTTCTCCAATGTTAGTGGGTTCCAGAGCTGTTTTGTTGTTTGTTTGGAGGTGTGCGGTGATTCTTTCGTTCAGATATGTGTTTGAATATGAAGAGGTAGGAGGATTTGGGCTGAGCTGCTTTTCATAGGAGTCAGCAAGTGCTTCAGCTGCCTCCTCGGCTGTTAGGGTCAGATTGTTATTGGTTTTCACAATAATTTCTTCTTTCTTTGGAGCTGTGAGGCATCTAATGGCCTTCCATACTGTCTGATCAGATACGTCAAGGTTTTCTATGTAGGTGTCCCAGCTGGTGTTGTCGTGTTCTCTAGTAAGTTTTTGTGATTCTCTTCGTGCGGAAATGTACGCTTTTTTGTCGTTGGGGTCGCAAGTCTCTTTCATTTTTTTTCTTAGTCTGTTAGTTTTTCGTAATTTTTCTTTGATGTGGGCTGGATACTTTCTATAGAGGTCTAGTTCTTTATATTTTGTGGACTTTTGTAGATTTTGAATGATTTGGTCCTCAATGGAAGCTATGGAGTCGATTATTTCTTGTGGGGTTTCTGCGGTGTGTGCTGGGGGTTGGGTGTTTTCCATTTGGTACTTAAAGAGGGCCCAGTCGATGATTTTGATTGTTGTGTCGGAGCGGGTTATATTATAGTCTTGTAATATTAGAAGGACTGGGAGGTGATCAGACGTCATCTCGTGGAGGACTTTTGAGTGAACGGTCTGACTCAGATTTTTGTGGATTGCGATGTCCAAGATGTCGGGTGGTGAGTCATGTGTCGGTTCATCTGGGTAGCTTAAATCCAGGTTGAGGCATTCGACAACCTTTTGTAGGATCTTGCCATTTGGATTGGTGGAGAATGAACCCCAGGTTGGATTCTTGCAGTTGAGGTCTCCGGCTAGGATTGTTGGAGTGTTGGTTTTGAAAATATTGTAGATGTCCTTTGGGTCAAGAGGCGTGTTTGGGGGCTTGTAGCAGGAGTATATGTTCAATGTTGTTCCATTTTTGTCTTTGATTGTTATTCCTGTGGTTTCCAAATTCAGGCAAGTGCTTTGGATGGGAACACAGTAATATTTCTTATGGATGAAAATTGCTGTGCCTCCGCCCTGTCCAGACAGTCTGTCATTCCGAACGGTGTTGTAGTTGAGGATGTTCATCCTGTGACAGGGTTTGAGCCAGGTTTCGGAGATTAGAGCTATGTCTATGTCGTGGTCGTTCAGAAATTCAGTGAATTGTTGCCTTTTATTCCGAAGGCTATATGCGTTCCAATGAATGATTCGGAGTTTATTCTTTTTGTCTTTTGCGTTCATTGAGGACCGATGGTGGCGAGAACGTTCCTCACTATGGTGGCAATGATCTTTGGATCGCTGAGAGCCTTTTCGATGGCACTCTCGATGGGGCTTTGCTTGGAGGTTTTCAGGGGAATACTTTTAGGTTGGTTTGCGCAGGTTTTTTCCTTATTTCCTGTGGTTTGAGGGATTTTTGCATTGATGGGTACCTTGGAGGGTTCTTTTAGTGCATTAGGGCGTGGGTTCTTTTGACTGGGTATATCCTTATTTATTTTTTTGTAGAGTGGACAGCCACGCCAGTTTGCCGTGTGCTGACCCTGGCAGTTAGCACATTTTGGTAGGACTTCTTTTTGTTTAGAGCATTCGGAGGTGAAATGGTTCTCTCCGCACTTGACACATTTGGGGGTTTCTCTGCATTCAAACTTTGAATGTCCAAAGCTTTGACATCTGTGACATTGGCCTGGACCTTTGGGGGCCCTATAGGCCTCGACTCGGCACTTCATGTCGCAGATATCCGTTATGTTGTAGATATCTTTGTTCTTAGGCGTTTTGGGAAGAGTAACCTGGATTAGTGGGAGCTCTTCCTTTGTTCCCGCCCTGCGTAGTCTGACAATTTTTGTCATATGAAATCCCTTGTTGTCTAAGTCCTCTTGGATTTCGGGAATCGTGATGCAGCAGTCGAGGCCTCTGACTACAATTCTGAGGTTTTTTTCTTCGTCAAGTATTTTAAAATGGAATGTGTAGTGACGTTCTTCTAGCCACCTGGTTGCTGTGTGGTAGTCCGTCACCGAATGAGTCTGGACGTTTATGTGGCGCCTAGATGTGGAGAATTCAGGTTTTTTCTGCGTGCAGTTTATGAGTCCTTCTCTAAGTCCAGACCATTCAGTTACCCCACTGATTTTGATCGGTGGTATTCTTATTTTTGGGTTAGGGGTAGGGTTGTTAGGTCCTTTATCTGGGTTTTCCGTGTCTTTGTTGGGCGGGTTCGATTTTTTGGGGTTCTGTTCAGGATTTGAGTTCCTATTTGGAGTGACTTCGATTTCCATATCGGTGTTTTCTTTAGCTTGTGGTTTTTCTGGCTGTTTATTTTTTGATGTTGGTTTAGAGTTTGTGGGAACTCTTGAAGTCTGTTTGGGACACCAGGCAATATTTTGCGTGGCATGTGATTCTTTTATGGCTTCTGGGGATGTTACTCTCGGGCGCTTCAAAGGAGCTTTGCTTGTATTTTCAACATATTCTGAACGAATTTGTTTTAGTTCTCTGTCATAGAAGTCGAGGAAATTTATTAGCTCAGCGAAGGTGCTTTCAACAGAGCTACAGAAATTTTTCATAGCTTTGGAGTCTTCTTCGTTCTTCATTTTCGGGCATTCTGGCAATGTCCAGATAGAATATTTTCGTGTGCCTACCGGGTATCTGGAGTTGGTAAAATTGGTTTTGGGGGCTTCTGGTGCTGGGGGGTCTTCCATGATTCGGGTTTTTCGCGTGGGACTTGTCCTTCATGGATACAATTCCAGTTCAAAAATAACTTTATTAGGTGTCGCTCAAAAAGAGCAACCTAGCTTATAATATTAACAATGAATTATATGTACACGTTCTTCACATTGACAGGGTATTCACATCTCTACAAGGTTAGAGCCTGGCGCGCGGTCTTTAAATCGGTGTGTTCTCTTTTCTAATATGTTCTGTTATTTTTTATTTATTTATTTATTTTTATTTTTTTCTTTAACGTGTTTTTTCTTAAGATTTTTCCATTTTTCTACATTTGTTCTCAATCGATATAGGAGTTGCCTTGGCTTTGGTTTCCTTCTCTTCAGTTCTTGTTTGTAGTTACAGGCTTCTCTGAATGTAATATTTTCGAGATTTTCAGATTTATCGTAAAAGTTGAAAGCTTGTTTTATTATGAAATCATTTATGTTTTCTAAATTGAGATCCTTTCTGATGATACTGCTTCTGACAAACCATGGGGCACCTATTATTTTCTTTAATACCTGGTTTTCGAAACTTTCGAATTTTTTTAGTGTAGTTTTGTTTGCGGTTATGAAGACTGGGTGGCCGTAGGTTAGGATTGGTCTTATGATAGACGTGTATATGGTACGTTTGCAGTGTAGGGATAGTTTGCTCTTGCTCCCTAAAAATAGTGCTAGTCGGTGCTGGGCTGCTTTTGCGAGGTTTATTCGGTTTTGCACGTGTTCTTGGAAGGTCAGGTGTTGATCAAGGATGACGCCCAGGTAGCGGACGCTGTCCTTCCATTTTATGGATTCATCAGGGAAGCCTAGATCTTCTAGGGGCTTCTTCACTTTTAGTCTTTTGTCTGAGAAGAGTACAGCTTCGGTTTTTTGTGGGTTCAATTCAACCCGCCATTCGTCGCACCAAATATTAACGAATACCAGTGCTTCTTGAAGTTTGAGATAGATGGTATCGAAGTTGTAGGCTGAGACTAGAGTTGCGGCGTCGTCTGCGTATAGATGTAGGGACATTCCTTCGGGGCAAGGGTAGTCATCAATAAAAATATTGAAGAAGGTGGGGCCGATGACTGACCCTTGAGGGACTCCTGCTCGAATTTTCCTTGGGGTTGACAGGACATCTTTGACTTTTACTCTAAAGTTTCTGTCACAAAGGAAGCTTTTTGTCATTCGGATGATGTCTCCAGGTAGGTTCTTTTTTACCATTTTATACAAAAGGGCCTCGTGCCAAACTTTGTCAAATGCCTTGGAGATGTCAAAGAAGATGCCTCCTGTTAATTGTTTTGATTCCATGGCCTTTCTTATCTTCTCCGTGACGACCACAAGTTGATGAAGGGTTGAGTGTTTTTGCTGGAACCCGAATTGTTCGGGCCTGAGGGGATGTTCGTCGCTGAGTGCTTTTTTTATTCTTCTTAAAATGATTCTTTCGAATAGTTTGGAGGTGACAGGTAGGAGGGAAATGGGTCGATAACTTGCTGGGTCGTACTTGGATTTACCTTGTTTTAGTATGGGACAAATGATCGATGTTTTCCAATTGTTCGGGAAGTGTGCGAGTTTCAATGAGGCATTAAAAGTGCTGGTTAGTGATTCGAGAATATGGTTGGGCAGTAGTTTTAGCGCTTCGTTCGTGATTCCGTCGATGCCTGGGGCTTTTTTCTTAGGGAGGGTGTCAATTATTGCTTTGATTTCTCCAATGTTAGTGGGTTCCAGAGCTGTTTTGTTGTTTGTTAGGAGGTGTGCGGTGATTTTTTTGTTCAGAGATGTGTTCGAATATGAGGGGGTAGGAGGATTTGGGCTGAGCTGCTTTTCATGGATACAATCCAAGTTCCAAGTTCCAAATAACTTTATTAGGTGCCGTTCAAAAAGAACAACCTAGATCATCATATTTACAATATATTGAGGGGAGTGGTTATGTACAGGGGTTCATTTACAATTATAATTTATAATGATGTCGTTGGGTCCGGATTTTCAGGTCCTTGGGGATATTTTTCTTGAGAAGGTTTTTTCGGGCTTGTTTGATATTCAAGGTGGGTTTGTTTTTCCTTTTTTTCCACTTTTCGTCATTCTGGCTTAATTGATGGAGAATTTGTCTAGGTTTCAAATTTCTTATTTTCCTTTTTCCGCATTTGTAGTTTGTGGCTTCCTTAAAGGTGGGATTTTCTAATTTTTCGGATTTTTCGTAAAATTTAAATGATTGTCTAATAATGTAGTCATTGATGTTTTCGATATTTAGATCGTTCCTGAGGATTGTGTTCCGAACGAACCAGGGTGGAGACATGATTTTTCTGATCATTTTATTTTCAAATACTTCTAGCTTTTTAAGGATGCTCTTATGTGCTGTCATAAAAATTGGGTGGCCGTATATGAGTATTGGTCTTATTATTGATGTGTAAATGGTTCTTTTGCAATGAAGGGATAATTTGCTTTTTGGTCCTAGAAGTAGGGATAGTCGGTGTTGGGCAGCTTTCGCCAAATTAATTCTGTTTTCGATGTGTTTTTTGAAGGTTAGGTGCTCGTCTAGGGTCATCCCTAGGTATCGGATGTTCTCTTTCCATTTAATATTGTCTTCGAAGACAAAAAGTTCGTCTAAAGGTTTCTTAATTTTGTCTTTTTTTCTGGAAAAAATGATTGCTTCACTTTTTTGGGGGTTCATTGTGACTCGCCATTCCTTACACCAGAGCGTGGAAAAGATGCAGGCCTCTTGGAGTTTCATGTGGAGATTGTCGAAGTTATATGTTGAGGCTAAAATGGCGGTATCATCGGCAAATAGGTGTAAAGAGGTGTCTTCAATACAGGGGAAGTCGTCTATAAATATGTCAAATAAGGTTGGTCCTGTGACTGATCCTTGGGGGACCCCGGCAAGGATGTTCCTAGCTGTTGAAAGTTCATTTTTGACTCGTACCTTGAATGTTCTATTTGTTAAGAAGTTTTGCGTTATTTTTATGATGTCTCCGGGAAGGTGCTTTTTGCACATTTTGTAGAGAAGGGCTTCGTGCCAGACTTTATCGAATGCTTTGACGATATCGAAGAATACGGCTCCTGTTATTTGGCCTAGGTCCATGGCTTTTCTTATTTTTTCAGTGACAACTACTAGCTGGTGCAATGTTGAGTGTTTGGCTTGGTAGCCAAATTGTTCAGGTCTGAGTGGATTCTTTTCTTCTAGGGATTTTCTGAGTCTTCTTAAAACAATTCTTTCGAATAGTTTTGAGATGGCAGGTAGCAGTGAGATGGGCCTGTAGCTTGTTGGTTCATGGATGGATTTTCCTTTTTTAAGTATGGGACAGATAATGGAAGTTTTCCATCTGTCAGGGAAGTGGGCAAGCTGCAGTGAGGCGTTAAATATTTCGGTTATTGATGCTAGTATATGATTAGGGAGCAGTTTGAGAGCTTCATTAGGTAATTCGTCGATTCCGGGAGCTTTTTTATTTGGTAGATATTCAATAATCGCTTTTATTTCACCAATATTTGTTGGTTCTAGTCCTGTTTCTTTATTATTTTTTTTCATGTATGAATTCACACGTTTGATGTATGTACGAGTAGGTTTGGAGTGGGATGTATAGGGATTGGGGGTGAACTGTTTTTCATAGTTGTTGGCAAATGATTCAGCTGCTTCTTCTGTGGTTAGTGTCTGCCCATTGTTTGTCTTCAGGGTTATTTCTTGTTTTTCAGAGTTGGATAATCGTTTGATGGCTTTCCATATGGTTTGGTCCGTGACTTTCAAGTTTTCGATAAAGTGGTCCCAGCTGGTGTTATCGTGCTCTCTTGTAAGTTTCTGTGATTCTCTCCGGGCCGTCATGTAGGCTGATTTATCTCGGGGGTCGCAAGTATTTTTCATTTTTTTCCTTAGTCTGTTGGTGGATCGTATTTTTTCTTTGATGTGAGGTGGATATCTTCGTTCTAGTTCCGGGTCCTTATATTTTGTTGAATCTTTCAAATTTTGCACCATTTGTTCTTCAATGTGTGTAATAGCCTCGTCTATTTTTGAAGATGTATCTAGGATCAGTTCAGGAGGTTCAGCGATTTCCATTTTGTACTTGAATAGGGCCCAATCTGTAATTTTTATTTTTGTATTTGAGTAGGAGATTTTGAAATCCTGTAGCACAAGTAGTACTGGGAGATGATCAGAGGTTAGTTCGTGCAGGACTTTAGAGTATGCGCTTTGGGAGATGTTTTTGTGCACGGCGATATCTATGATGTCTGGAGGTGAGTCATGAGTAGGTTCGTCGGGGTAGCTCACATCTAGGTCCATAACGTTGATTGCGTTTTGGAGCCTTCTCCCGCTTGGGTTAGTGGTGGTGGAACCCCAGGCAGGATGTTTGCAGTTTAGGTCCCCTGCTATGATGGTCGGTGTGTCCGTTGAAAAAATGTTATAGATATCGGTTTGATCTAGATAGGTGTTTGGTGGTTTGTAGCACGAATACAGGTTCATATTTAACCCGTTTTTGTTTTTGATTGAAATTCCTGTTGTTTCCAGGCTTGAGGTGGTGGCATGAATAGGTGCATGGCTGTACTTCTTGTGGATGAAAATGGCAGTTCCACCACCTTGTCCGGTTAGTCTGTCGTTGCGGATGGTGATGAAGTTTTGAATCCTCATTTTATGGCACGGCTTAAGCCAGGTTTCTGACACTAGTGCGATGTCGATGTCGTGGTCGTTCAGGAATTCTGAGAATTGTTGTTTTTTGTTTCGGAGACTGCACGCGTTCCAGTGAACGATTCGAAGGCTATTTTTATACATATTTTTGTTATTCATTTACATCTAAAGGTGTCTACAACGTTCTTCATGATGTTTTCTATTATTGCGGGGTCACTGAGAGCCTTTTTGATAGCGCTCTCTAGTTGGTTGACCTTAGTGGCTGAAGGAGGATTGGGACGTTCTTTATTGACATATGGAGTTTTGTTCTTGTTTTGAGTGGGTTGGGGAATTTCAGAAGGGTTTGGACCTGTAGGGTTGGATTTTTCTTTTTCTGTATTGGGGTTTGGTTTCTTATTAATTTGGGTTTGGGGCACTCTATTTATTTTTCTGTATAGTGGGCAACCACGCCAACTTGCTGTATGCTGACCCTGGCAGTTTGCACATTTAGGTGGGACTTCTTTTTCTTTGGCGCATTCGGATGTGAAATGATTTTCTCCACATTTTACACATTTGGGAGTTTCCCTGCATTCAAACTGAGAGTGCCCAAAGTTTTGGCACCTATGGCATTGTCCGGGGCCTTTGGGAGCCCTGTAAGCCTCGACGTTGCACTTCATATCGCAGAGATCTGTGATATTGTAAATTTCTTTATTCCTTGCAGTCTTGGGAAGGGTTACCTGGATTAGTGGGAGCTCCTCCTTTGTTCTTGAATTTCGTAGTCTTGCAAGTTTAGACATCTCGAATCCCTTGTTTTCCAGATCTTCTTGTATTTCGGGGATAGTGATGCAGCGGTCGAGACCTCTGACGACGACTCTAAGGCACTTTTCGTCATCTAGGATCTTGAAGTGGAAGGTGTAGTGGCGATCTTCCAACCACTTGGTAGCTATCCGGTAGTCCGATGTTGTGTGAGTCTGAACGTTGATGTGTCGGCCTGATGTGTAAAATTCTGGCTTTTGTTTTGTACAATTGACAAGACCATCTCTAAGGCCTGACCATTCCTTTACTCCGCTTATTTTAATTGGTGGTATTCTGATCTTGGGGTTAGGGGTGGGATTGTTAGGTTTGTTATTCAATGTTTCGTTAGGTTTCTTTGATGGGTTAGAGTTTTTATGGGTTTGTTCGTGATTTGGGATTTTGTTTGGTGTCACTTCTATTTCCATTTCGACTGTTTTTGCTTCATTAGGTTTTTCAGGCTGTTTAGATTGTAATTTTGGTTCAGGATTACCTTGTGACCTTTGGTTGGGGCACCAGGTTGTTTTTTGCGTTGTTGTTTCTTTTGCGGCTACTGGTGATTTTTCTCTTGGGCGCTTCGCGGGGGCTTTTGTAGTATTGTGTTCTAGGTAGTTGGAGCGCAGTTCGCACAGTTCCCTTTCGTAAAAGTCAATAAAATTTATTAGCTCGGCAAAAGTGGTTTCGACCGCGCTGGAGTATTTTTTCAAGGCTTGAGAATCTTCTTCATTTTTCAATTCTGGGCATTCTGGAAGTTTCCAAATTGAATATTTACGGGTACCTACTGGGTATTTGGGGTTGGTAAAATTATTTTTGGGGGCTTCTGGTGCAGGGAGGTCTTCCATGGTTCGGGTTGCTTTCTCATTAGGTTTAACTGTATAATAGTTTTGAATTCTTTCTTATTATCGGCGTCAAACAAAATTGTAAACCTTTTGCTTCTTTATGGATACAATTCCAAGTTCCAAGTTCCAAATAACTTTATTAGGTGCCGTTCAAAAAGAACAACCTAGATCATCATATTTACAATATACTGAGGGGGGTGGTTATGTACAGGGGTTCATTTACAATTATAATTTATAATGATGTCGTTGGGTCCGGATTCTCAGGTCCTTGGGGATATTTTTCTTGAGAAGGCTTTTTCGGGCTTGTTTGATATTCAAGGTGGGTTTGTTTTTCCTTTTTTTCCACTTTTCGTCATTCTGGCTTAATTGATGGAGAATTTGTCTAGGTTTCAAATTCCTTATTTTCCTTTTTCCGCATTTGTAGTTTGTGGCTTCCTTAAAGGTGGGATTTTCTAATTTTTCGGATTTTTCGTAAAATTTAAATGATTGTCTAATAATGTAGTCATTGATGTTTTCGATATTTAGATCGTTCCTGAGGATTGTGTTCCGAACGAACCAGGGTGGAGACATGATTTTTCTGATCATTTTATTTTCAAATACTTCTAGCTTTTTAAGGATGGTCTTATGTGCTGTCATAAAAATTGGGTGGCCGTATATGAGTATTGGTCTTATTATTGATGTGTAAATGGTTCTTTTGCAATGAAGGGATAATTTGCTTTTTGGTCCTAGAAGTAGGGATAGTCGGTGTTGGGCAGCTTTCGCCAAATTAATTCTGTTTTCGATGTGTTTTTTGAAGGTTAGGTGCTCGTCTAGGGTCATCCCTAGGTATCGGATGTTCTCTTTCCATTTAATATTGTCTTCGAAGACAAAAAGTTCGTCTAAAGGTTTCTTAATTTTTTCTTTTTTTCTGGAAAAAATGATTGCTTCACTTTTTTGGGGGTTCATTGTAACTCGCCATTCCTTACACCAGAGCGTGGAAAAGATGCAGGCCTCTTGGAGTTTCATGTGGAGATTGTCGAAGTTATATGTTGAGGCTAAAATGGCGGTATCATCGGCAAATAGGTGTAAAGAGGTGTCTTCAATACAGGGGAAGTCGTCTATAAATATGTCGAATAAGGTTGGTCCTGTGACTGATCCTTGGGGGACCCCGGCAAGGATGTTCCTAGCTGTTGAAAGTTCATTTTTGACTCGTACCTTGAATGTTCTATTTGTTAAGAAGTTTTGCGTTATTTTTATGATGTCTCCGGGAAGGTGCTTTTTGCACATTTTGTAGAGAAGGGCTTCGTGCCAGACTTTATCGAATGCTTTGGCGATATCGAAGAATACGGCTCCTGTTATTTGGCCTAGGTCCATGGCTTTTCTTATTTTTTCAGTGACAACTACTAGCTGGTGCAATGTTGAGTGTTTGGCTTGGTAGCCAAATTGTTCAGGTCTGAGTGGATTATTTTCTTCTAGGGATTTTCTGAGTCTTCTTAAAACAATTCTTTCGAATAGTTTTGAGATGGCAGGTAGCAGTGAGATGGGCCTGTAGCTTGTTGGTTCATGGATGGATTTTCCTTTTTTAAGTATGGGACAGATAATGGACGTTTTCCATCTGTCAGGGAAGTGGGCAAGCTGCAGTGAGGCGTTAAATATTTCGGTTATTGATGCTAGTATATGATTAGGGAGCAGTTCATGGATACAATCCAGTTCCAGTTCCAAATAACTTTATTAGGTGCCGTTCAAAAAGAACAACCTAGATCATCATATTTACAATATACTGAGGGGGGTGGTTATGTACAGGGGTTCATTTACAATTATAATTTATAATGATGTCGTTGGGTCCGGATTCTCAGGTCCTTGGGGATATTTTTCTTGAGAAGGTTTTTTCGGGCTTGTTTGATATTCAAGGTGGGTTTGTTTTTCCTTTTTTTCCACTTTTCGTCATTCTGGCTTAATTGATGGAGAATTTGTCTAGGTTTCAAATTCCTTATTTTCCTTTTTCCGCATTTGTAGTTTGTGGCTTCCTTAAAGGTGGGATTTTCTAATTTTTCGGATTTTTCGTAAAATTTAAATGATTGTCTAATAATGTAGTCATTGATGTTTTCGATATTTAGATCGTTCCTGAGGATTGTGTTCCGAACGAACCAGGGTGGAGACATGATTTTTCTGATCATTTTATTTTCAAATACTTCTAGCTTTTTAAGGATGGTCTTATGTGCTGTCATAAAAATTGGGTGGCCGTATATGAGTATTGGTCTTATTATTGATGTGTAAATGGTTCTTTTGCAATGAAGGGATAATTTGCTTTTTGGTCCTAGAAGTAGGGATAGTCGGTGTTGGGCAGCTTTCGCCAAATTAATTCTGTTTTCGATGTGTTTTTTGAAGGTTAGGTGCTCGTCTAGGGTCATCCCTAGGTATCGGATGTTCTCTTTCCATTTAATATTGTCTTCGAAGACAAAAAGTTCGTCTAAAGGTTTCTTAATTTTTTCTTTTTTTCTGGAAAAAATGATTGCTTCACTTTTTTGGGGGTTCATTGTAACTCGCCATTCCTTACACCAGAGCGTGGAAAAGATGCAGGCCTCTTGGAGTTTCATGTGGAGATTGTCGAAGTTATATGTTGAGGCTAAAATGGCGGTATCATCGGCAAATAGGTGTAAAGAGGTGTCTTCAATACAGGGGAAGTCGTCTATAAATATGTCAAATAAGGTTGGTCCTGTGACTGATCCTTGGGGGACCCCGGCAAGGATGTTCCTAGCTGTTGAAAGTTCATTTTTGACTCGTACCTTGAATGTTCTATTTGTTAAGAAGTTTTGCGTTATTTTTATGATGTCTCCGGGAAGGTGCTTTTTGCACATTTTGTAGAGAAGGGCTTCGTGCCAGACTTTATCGAATGCTTTGGCGATATCGAAGAATACGGCTCCTGTTATTTGGCCTAGGTCCATGGCTTTTCTTATTTTTTCAGTGACAACAACTAGCTGGTGCAATGTTGAGTGTTTGGCTTGGTAGCCAAATTGTTCAGGTCTGAGTGGATTCTTTTCTTCTAGGGATTTTCTGAGTCTTCTTAAAACAATTCTTTCGAATAGTTTTGAGATGGCAGGTAGCAGTGAGATGGGCCTGTAGCTTGTTGGTTCATGGATGGATTTTCCTTTTTTAAGTATGGGACAGATAATGGACGTTTTCCATCTGTCAGGGAAGTGGGCAAGCTGCAGTGAGGCGTTAAATATTTCGGTTATTGATGCTAGTATATGATTAGGGAGCAGTTTGAGAGCTTCATTAGGTAATTCGTCGATTCCGGGAGCTTTTTTATTTGGTAGATATTCAATAATCGCTTTTATTTCACCAATGTTTGTTGGTTCTAGTCCTGTTTCTTTATTTTTTTTCATGTATGAATTCACACGTTTGATGTATGTACGAGTAGGTTTGGAGTGGGATGTATAGGGATTGGGGGTGAACTGTTTTTCATAGTTGTTGGCAAATGATTCAGCTGCTTCTTCTGTGGTTAGTGTCTGCCCATTGTTTGTCTTCAGGGTTATTTCTTGTTTTTCAGAGTTGGATAATCGTTTGATGGCTTTCCATATGGTTTGGTCCGTGACTTTCAAGTTTTCGATAAAGTGGTCCCAGCTGGTGTTATCTTGCTCTCTTCTAAGTTTCTGTGATTCTCTCCGGGCCGTCATGTAGGCTGATTTATCTCGGGGGTCGCAAGTAATTTTCATTTTTTTCCTTAGTCTGTTGGTGGATCGTATTTTTTCTTTAATGTGAGGTGGATATCTTCGTTCTAGTTCCGGGTCCTTATATTTTGTTGAATCTTTCAAATTTTGCACCATTTGTTCTTCAATGTGTGTAATGGCCTCGTCTATTTTTGAAGATGTATCTAGGATCAGTTCAGGAGGTTCAGCGATTTCCATTTTGTACTTGAATAGGGCCCAATCTGTAATTTTTATTTTTGTATTTGAGTAGGAGATTTTGAAATCCTGTAGTACAAGTAGTACTGGGAGATGATCAGAGGTTAGTTCGTGCAGGACTTTAGAGTATGCGCTTTGGGAGATGTTTTTGTGCACGGCGATATCTATGATGTCTGGAGGTGAGTCATGAGTAGGTTCGTCGGGGTAGCTCACATCTAGGTCCATAACGTTGATTGCGTTTTGGAGCCTTCTCCCGCTTGGGTTAGTGGTGGTGGAACCCCAGGCAGGATGTTTGCAGTTTAGGTCCCCTGCTATGATGGTCGGTGTGTCTGTTGAAAAAATGTTATAGATATCGGTTTGATCTAGATAGGTGTTTGGTGGTTTGTAGCACGAATACAGGTTCATATTTAACCCGTTTTTGTTTTTGATTGAAATTCCTGTTGTTTCCAGGCTTGAGGTGGTGGCATGAATAGGTGCATGGCTGTACTTCTTGTGGATGAAAATGGCAGTTCCACCACCTTGTCCGGTTAGTCTGTCGTTGCGGAGGGTGATGAAGTTTTGAATCCTCATTTTATGGCACGGCTTAAGCCAGGTTTCTGACACTAGTGCGATGTCGATGTCGTGGTCGTTCAGGAATTCTGAGAATTGTTGTTTTTTGTTTCGGAGACTGCACGCGTTCCAGTGAACGATTCGAAGGCTATTTTTATACATATTTTTGTTATTCATTTACATCTAAAGGTGTCTACAACGTTCTTCATGATGTTTTCTATTATTGCGGGGTCACTGAGAGCCTTTTTGATAGCGCTCTCTAGTTGGTTGACCTTAGTGGCTGAAGGAGGATTGGGACGTTCTTTATTGACATATGGAGTTTTATTCTTGTTTTGAGTGGGTTGGGGAATTTCAGAAGGGTTTGGACCTGTAGGGTTGGATTTTTCTTTTTCTGTATTGGGGTTTGGTTTCTTATTAATTTGTGTTTGGGGCACTCTATTTATTTTTCTGTATAGTGGGCAACCACGCCAACTTGCTGTATGCTGACCCTGGCAGTTTGCACATTTAGGTGGGACTTCTTTTTCTTTGGCGCATTCGGATGTGAAATGATTTTCTCCACATTTTACACATTTGGGAGTTTCCCTGCATTCAAACTGAGAGTGCCCAAAGTTTTGGCACCTATGGCATTGTCCGGGGCCTTTGGGAGCCCTGTAAGCCTCGACGTTGCACTTCATGTCGCAGAGATCTGTGATATTGTAGATTTCTTTATTCCTTGCAGTCTTGGGAAGGGTTACCTGGATTAGTGGGAGCTCCTCCTTTGTTCTTGAATTTCGTAGTCTTGCAAGTTTAGACATCTCGAATCCCTTGTTTTCCAGATCTTCTTGTATTTCGGGGATAGTGATGCAGCGGTCGAGACCTCTGACGACGACTCTAAGGCACTTTTCGTCGTCTAGGATCTTGAAGTGGAAGGTGTAGTGGCGATCTTCCAACCACTTGGTAGCTATCCGGTAGTCCGATGTTGTGTGAGTCTGAACGTTGATGTATCGGCCTGATGTGTAAAATTCTGGCTTTTGTTTTGTACAATTGACAAGACCATCTCTAAGGCCTGACCATTCCTTTACTCCGCTTATTTTAATTGGTGGTATTCTGATCTTGGGGTTAGGGGTGGGATTGTTAGGTTTGTTATTCAATGTTTCGTTAGGTTTCTTTGGTGGGTTAGAGTTTTTATGGTTTTGTTCGTGATTTGGCATTTTGTTTGGTGTCACTTCGATTTCCATTTCGACTGTTTTTGCTTCATTAGGTTTTTCAGGCTGTTTAGATTGTAATTTTGGTTCAGGATTACCTTGTGACCTTTGGTTGGGGCACCAGGTTGTTTTTTGCGTTGTTGTTTCTTTTGCGGCTACTGGTGATTTTTCTCTTGGGCGCTTCGCGGGGGCTTTTGTAGTATTGTGTTCTAGGTAGTTGGAGCGCAGTTCGCACAGTTCCCTTTCGTAAAAGTCAATAAAATTTATTAGCTCGGCAAAGGTGGTTTCGACCGCGCTGGAGTATTTTTTCAAGGCTTGAGAATCTTCTTCATTTTTCAATTCTGGGCATTCTGGAAGTTTCCAAATTGAATATTTACGGGTACCTACTGGGTATTTGGGGTTGGTAAAATTATTTTTGGGGGCTTCTGGTGCAGGGAGGTCTTCCATGGTTCGGGTTTTTCGCGTGGGACGGGTGCGTGGTCAAAAAATGAGCCTATTCATGGATACAATTTCAAATAGACATGTATGTACACATATATATATTTTCTTTAAATGGTATCTTGCTTTGGTCTTGTATAGCGTGAGTGGATCACATACCCGCATGATTTAGTTTAAATCAAAGAAAAGCCTTGATAAAGAGAGGCGTGTTGCCCCTAGAAATACTGGCCGATTAATAAACCTATATCCAATATATGCCCCATATTTATCTATACATATATATATATAAGCTAATATTTGCATATCTAGGATTATTTATGAAGTTTTTATATTATTATTAAGAAAATTATTGCTATGTAAATTAGTCAATTGGTTGATATTATTAAATGCAAAATTGTTAAGTGGTGTGATGAAGAGAAAACGGATAATTCTATTTTAGTTTTTGGACCAGCCTATCATATGTCTCCGGGATATCTATGTGTCTATTTATACTATTATATTTTGATGAAATCAGTGCTTCCAGTATTAATCTTTTGTATTTACTATTTATGTTTGTGTAATGAATATTAGGGTTTGCTAGGTTGAAATCGTGATCTGTGTTTCTGATATGTTGTACTATTAGAGATTTGGGGTCTTTGTTTTTAATATTTCTTCTATGTTCCAATATAGCCAGAATTTTAAGCAAACACGGTATAAGAACATATTATGAAAGCAACCCGAGTATAGCAACCATAATAAGAAACCCCATTACCAGAAACAGTATTCCTATAACAAAACTATACAATAGCAAAGCCGTATATTCCATTCCATGCAACCAATGTAATAATGTATATGTAGGTGAAACAGGCAGGCATATAAAAGACAGAATAGACGAGCATAGAAGAAATATTAAAAACAAAGACCCCAAATCTCTAATAGTACAACATATCAGAAACACAGATCACGATTTCAACCTAGCAAACCCTAATATTCATTACACAAACATAAATAGTAAATACAAAAGATTAATACTGGAAGCACTGATTTCATCAAAATATAATAGTATAAATAGACACAGATATCCCGGAGACATATGATAGGCTGGTCCAAAAACTAAAATAGAATTATCCGTTTTCTCTTCATCACACCACTTAACAATTTTGCATTTGATAATATCAACCAATTGACTAATTTACATAGCAATAATTTTCTTAATAATAATATAAAAACTTCATAAATAATCCTAGATATGCAAATATTAGCTTATATATATATATGTATAGATAAATATGGGGCATATATTGGATATAGGTTTATTAATCGGCCAGTATTTCTAGGGGCAACACGCCTCTCTTTATCAAGGCTTTTCTTTGATTTAAACTAAATCACGCGGGTATGTGATCCACTCACGCTATACAAGACCAAAGCAAGATACCATTTAAAGAAAATATATATATGTGTACATACATGTCTATTTGAAATTGTATCCATGAAAAAGTCGTAGGACGAGTGGGTAACCCCCTCGATTCCCGACAGTCATGAACCGGGATTGAATCCCGCGTTAAAATTTGTTTAATATGTGATAACCTTCACATATTACACAATGTTCAATTATCATGAACTAGGTTGCTCTTGCTGAGCGGTACCTATTTATGTGAATTTGAACCAGCATTGTATCCATGACGCGAAAAACCCGAACCATGGAAGACCTCCCTGCACCAGAAGCCCCCAAAACTAATTTTACCAACCCCAAATACCCAGTAGGTACCCGTAAATATTCAATTTGGAAACTTCCAGAATGCCCAGAATTAAAAAATGAAGAAGATTCTCAAGCCTTGAAAAAATACTCCAGCGCGGTCGAAACCACCTTTGCCGAGCTAATAAATTTCATTGACTTTTACGAAAGGGAACTGTGCGAACTGCGCTCCAACTACCTAGAACACTATACTACAAAAGCCCCCGCGAAGCGCCCAAGAGAAAAATCACCAGTAGCCGCAAAAGAAACAACAACGCAAAAAACAACCTGGTGCTCCAACCAAAGGTCACAAGGTAATCCTGAACCAAAATTACAATCTAAACAGCCTGAAAAACCTAATGAAGCAAAAACAGTCGAAATGGAAATCGAAGTGACACCAAACAAAATGCCAAATCACGAACAAAACCATAAAAACTCTAACCCATCAAAGAAACCTAACGAAACATTGAATAACAAACCTAACAATCCCACCCCTAACCCCAAGATCAGAATACCACCAATTAAAATAAGCGGAGTAAAGGAATGGTCAGGCCTTAGAGATGGTCTTGTCAATTGTACAAAACAAAAGCCAGAATTTTACACATCAGGCCGATACATCAACGTTCAGACTCACACAACATCGGACTACCGGATAGCTACCAAGTGGTTGGAAGATCGCCACTACACCTTCCACTTCAAGATCCTAGACGACGAAAAGTGCCTTAGAGTCGTCGTCAGAGGTCTCGACCGCTGCATCACTATCCCCGAAATACAAGAAGATCTGGAAAACAAGGGATTCAAGATGTCTAAACTTCCAAGACTACGAAATTCAAGAACAAAGGAGGAGCTCCCACTAATCCAGGTAACCCTTCCCAAGACTGCAAGGAATAAAGAAATTTACAATATCACAGATCTCTGCGACATGAAGTGCAACTTCGAGGCTTACAGGGCTCCCAAAGGCCCCGGACAATGCCATAGGTGCCAAAACTTTGGGCACTCTCAGTTTGAATGCAGGGAAACTCCCAAATGTGTAAAATGTGGAGAAAATCATTTCACATCCAAATGCGCCAAAGAAAAAGAAGTCCCACCTAAATGTGCAAACTGCCAGGGTCAGCATACAGCAAGTTGGCGTGGTTGCCCACTATACAGAAAAATAAATAGAGTGCCCCAAACCCAAATTAATAAGAAACCAAACCCCAATACAGAAAAAGAAAAATCCAACCCTACAGGTCCAAACCCTTCTGAAATTCCCCAACCCACTCAAAACAAGAATAAAACTCCATATGTCAATAAAGAACGTCCCAATCCTCCTTCAGCCACTAAGGTCAACCAACTAGAGAGCGCTATCAAAAAGGCTCTCAGTGACCCCGCAATAATAGAAAACATCATGAAGAACGTTGTAGACACCTTTAGATGTAAATGAATAACAAAAATATGTATAAAAATAGCCTTCGAATCGTTCACTGGAACGCGTGCAGTCTCCGAAACAAAAAACAACAATTCTCAGAATTCCTGAACGACCACGACATCGACATCGCACTAGTGTCAGAAACCTGGCTTAAGCCGTGCCATAAAATGAGGATTCAAAACTTCATCACCCTCCGCAACGACAGACTAACCGGACAAGGTGGTGGAACTGCCATTTTCATCCACAAGAAGTACAGCCATGCACCTATTCATGCCACCACCTCAAGCCTGGAAACAACAGGAATTTCAATCAAAAACAAAAACGGGTTAAATATGAACCTGTATTCGTGCTACAAACCACCAAACACCTATCTAGATCAAACCGATATCTATAACATTTTTTCAACGGACACACCGACCATCATAGCAGGGGACCTAAACTGCAAACATCCTGCCTGGGGTTCCACCACCACTAACCCAAGCGGGAGAAGGCTCCAAAACGCAATCAACGTTATGGACCTAGATGTGAGCTACCCCGACGAACCTACTCATGACTCACCTCCAGACATCATTGATATCGCCGTGCACAAAAACATCTCCCAAAGCGTATACTCTCCTGCACGAACTAACCTCTGATCATCTCCCAGTACTACTTGTGCTACAGGATTTCAAAATCTCCTACTCAAATACAAAAATAAAAATTACAGATTGGGCCCTATTCAAGTACAAAATGGAAATCGCTGAACCTCCTGAACTGATCCTAGATACATCTTCAAAAATAGACGAGGCCATTACACACATTGAAGAACAAATGGCGCAAAATTTGAAAGATTCAACAAAATATAAGGACCCGGAACTAGAACGAAGATATCCACCTCACATTAAAGAAAAAATACGATCCACCAACCGACTAAGAAAAAAAATGAAAAATACTTGCGACCCCCGAGATAAATCAGCCTACATGACGGCCCGGAGAGAATCACAGAAACTTACAAGAGAGCACGATAACACCAGCTGGGACCACTTTATCGAAAACTTGAAAGTCACGGACCAAACCATATGGAAAGCCATCAGACGATTATCCAACTCTGAAAAACAAGAAATAACACTGAAGACAAACAATGGGCAGACACTAACCACAGAAGAAGCAGCTGAATCATTTGCCAACAACTATGAAAAACAGTTCACCCCCAATCCCTATACATCCCACTCCAAACCTACTCGTACATACATCAAACGTGTGAATTCATACATGAAAAAAAATAAAGAAACAGAACTAGAACCAACAAACATTGGTGAAATAAAAGCGATTATTGAATATCTACCAAATAAAAAAGCTCCCGGAATCGACGAATTACCTAATGAAGCTCTCAAACTGCTCCCTAATCATATACTAGCATCAATA
This sequence comes from Cordylochernes scorpioides, assembly GCA_030710605.1. Taxonomy (NCBI): domain Eukaryota; kingdom Metazoa; phylum Arthropoda; class Arachnida; order Pseudoscorpiones; family Chernetidae; genus Cordylochernes; species Cordylochernes scorpioides. Next base: position 82,477,542 of record CP092869.1, on the reverse strand, counting down.
ACCGAAATATTTAACGCCTCACTGCAGCTTGCCCACTTCCCTGACAGATGGAAAACGTCCATTATCTGTCCCATACTTAAAAAAGGAAAATCCATCCATGAACCAACAAGCTACAGGCCCATCTCACTGCTACCTGCCATCTCAAAACTATTCGAAAGAATTGTTTTAAGAAGACTCAGAAAATCCCTCGAAGAAAAGAATCCACTCAGACCCGAACAATTTGGCTACCAAGCCAAACACTCAACATTGCACCAGCTAGTAGTTGTCACTGAAAAAATAAGAAAAGCCATGGACCTAGGCCAAATAACAGGAGCCGTATTCTTCGATATCGCCAAAGCATTCGATAAAGTCTGGCACGAAGCCCTTCTCTACAAAATGTGCAAAAAGCACCTTCCTGGAGATATCATAAAAATAACGCAAAACTTATTAACAAATAGAACATTCAAGGTACGAGTCAAAAATGAAACTTTCAACAGCTAGGAACATCCTTGCCGGGGTCCCCCAAGGATCAGTCACAGGACCAACCTTATTTGACATATATAGACGACTTCCCCTGTATCGAAGACACCTCTTTACACCTATTTGCCGATGATACCGCCATTTTAGCCTCAACATATAACTTCGACAATCTCCACATGAAACTCCAAGAGGCCTGCATCTTTTCCACGCTCTGGTGTAAGGAATGGCGAGTCACAATGAACCTCCAAAAAAGTGAAGCAATCATTTTTTCCAGAAAAAAAGACAAAATTAAGAAACCTTTAGACGAACTTTTTGTCTTCGAAGACAATATTAAATGGAAAGAGAACATCCGATACCTAGGGATGACCCTAGACGAGCACCTAACCTTCAAAAAACACATCGAAAACAGAATTAATTTGGCGAAAGCTGCCCAACACCGACTATCCCTACTTCTAGGACCAAAAAGCAAATTATCCCTTCATTGCAAAAGAACCATTTACACTTCAATAATAAGACCAATACTCATATACGGCCACCCAATTTTTATGACAGCACATAAGACCATCCTTAAAAAGCTAGAAGTATTTGAAAATAAAATGATCAGAAAAATCATGTCTCCACCCTGGTTCGTTCGGAACACAATCCTCAGGAACGATCTAAATATCGAAAACATCAGTGACTACATTATTAGACAATCATTTAAATTTTACGAAAAATCCGAAAAATTAGAAAATCCCACCTTTAAGGAAGCCACAAACTACAAATGCGGAAAAAGGAAAATAAGAAATTTGAAACCTAGACAAATTCTCCATCAATTAAGCCAGAATGACGAAAAGTGGAAAAAAAGGAAAAACAAACCCACCTTGAATATCAAACAAGCCCGAAAAAACCTTCTCAAGAAAAATATCCCCAAGGACCTGAGAATCCGGACCCAACGACATCTTTATAAATTATAATTGTAAACGAACCCCTGTACATAACCACCCCCCTCAGTATATTGTAAATATGATGATCTAGGTTGCTCTTTTTGAGCGGCACCTAATAAAGTTATTTGGAACTGGAACTGGATTGTATCCATTAAAAAAGTCGGTGGACGAGTGGGTAACACCCTCGATTCCTGACAGTCAAGAACCGGGATTGAATCCCGCGTTAAAATTTTGTTTAATATGTGAACTTCACATATTATTCACTGTTTCAATTATCATGAACTAGGTTGCTCTTGCTGAGCGGTACCTATTAATGTGATTTTGAACCGAATTGTATCCATTATTCCTGTAGAAGGGCAGCTTGCGCCCGAAAGCTCAAATTTATTTCACAAATAAAGAAACTTATCCTTTTCGAATCTATTCGTTTCAGATATTTAAAAAAATAATGTTCGTTTTAAAAAAAATTAGTTTAATATTTTATTTTTAAAAATGTTTCTTTTAACTGTTAAATCTTTTTTTAAATTATAATTTAAATTTATATAATTAAATTGGCAAAATTCAAACTATTTCACCGAAATTATATTTTTAACTCGTGTAAAACGTCTCGAAGGTACGGCGGTGGCAACGTACAGCGCCGCCTACCAAAGTTACCCTTAACTGGGAACGCTCCACATAACGTCATGTTATTAAAAATGTATTAAGAATTTTTTTACAAAGTTTATTAATCACATCTTATACAATATTTGTAAAATAAATATAAAACTTGTGTATAAATATATGACTTGAAAATATGCCACTTAAAATATTATAATCTAAACGATACCGAGATTTTTTTATAGAAAGAAATAAAAAAATACATAATTGATTAGATACAAAAGTGTGAACCAGAAAGTCGATTTTTAAAAATGTTTTCATTTAATATAAACGTTTTTTAATTTAATTTTGTAAAGAAAAGGTAGTGTAAAAGTGTATATGAAAACCGTTTACAAATTATTTCGATGTAAAAACTCATTTTTATATATAAACGGTAAATATAGGTTGAAAAATATTAATTATCAAAAATATAGAGTATGAAATATTTCATTTCTATAGTTATATTTATATAAATTATTTAAATATAAAGGGGGGCTCATAAAATATATCGCTCTTAATCAAACTTGTGCAAAATGCCTCGAAGGTATGGAGGTGGCAACGTACAGCGCCGCCTACCAAAGTTGTTGTTAACTGGGAACGCTCCACATAGTGTGATCAATAATTTCCTGGAATGCCAAATATTTAAAGAAATACAAAAGTATAATAAAGTTTTATTTAAAATCTCTCAAAATAATCACCGTCACTATTCTATACACTTGTTCCATCTTTTTTTCCAGATTTCAAAACACCTCTGAAAATCCTCACCTTTCAGGCTTTTCAAAATATTCTTCGTATTCTCCTTTATTTCAGGTATTGAGTCAAATCGACGTCCTTTTAAGACATTTTTAATTCAGGGTAAAGGAAAATGTCGTTGGGAGCAAGGTCAGAAGAATAGGGTGGCTGGGGTAGTAAAGCATTTCTGTGTTTAGCCAAATAGAGTTGTACAGTGACGGGCGTAAGTGGCCATGTTTTGTCATGATGCAAGAGCCAATTTTTCTGATGCCATTTTTCAGCTCGTTTCTGATGCACAGCCTACCTTAAACGTCGCAATACATCAAGATAGTAATATTGATTGCCTCTTAGTCTCGTGATCATATCCGTACACCCATGTTTCATCTCCAGAGATAACATTTTTGAGCCTAAGGGGATCAGAATTGAACTTTTCGTCCATGTTTTTGCACCTACTTTGTGATGCTCATTCTGCTCATTCGTTAGATGTGGGACAAATTAGCTGGGGATCGTTTCTTATCCTAAAGGTCTGCCAGTGTGTAGATCATCCTTGATCCCTATTGGACTAGCTTTAAATCGTGCAAACCATTCAAATGTCTGGCTTCTTTAAAAGCCTGCTTCAACCTTTGAAATGAATCGGAAGCTGTTTTCCCTAATTTAAAGCAAAACTCTATGCACACTCGCTGTTTTTCAATACAGTTCATTCTGAAGTTAGAAAATTCTCCGTTACTACTTGAGCTTATAAATTCGAAAAAACATGAGCATGTGCGTCTGTGTGATCAATTTTTTTTGTTACGTGTTGATAAAGGTTTTATCTATAAAGTCCTTATAAAATTATTTCAATTTTTTGAATATTTTACGTGATCCAGTCTCATTACTGTAAAATTATTGATCACATGTTGTATTATATGCTCAATAAATTACACTGATAGACAAAGCTTAAGGAAGTTGTACCTTATAGCATATATATATCGGGATTCAGAAAATAACTCTGAGAGATATTTTATGCACAGTGATGTCCACGCTTTGATTATTATACTAATACAATTTGTGAATTTCAGATATTCTTCCTCTATAAAAATTACTAAAAAAGTAACTAAAGGATGTCCACAGGGAGGACCACTATCTGCCACATTATGGAACATACTGATTGAAGAATTGTTAAACACTAATCTGGATGATAACAGTGAAACTGTTGGCTATGCCTACGACATAACTATAATATGCTGGAACAAAAACCATGACGAACTAAAGACAACAATTAACAATGTACATAGTAAAATTAATACCTGGTGTGAAAACAGTAAATTGCAGATATCAAAGGACAAAACAAAAACATTATATTGTTACGAGAAGAGCACTTGTAACCTCCGCCAGTAGATGGCGCGTTCGCCTGTTTTGCATCCGCAACTGATGCGGAAGTCGCCGACTGCTGTGGTCCCGTTTCCTGCGGAGGCCACCTCTCCTGACTGTAAATACCTTTTTATATTGGCCCAGGAGGTGGCGTAATGTAAATACCCGTTGCTTATTATTCAAGTTATATGTAATGTTTAGTGATATATGACAATAAAAAAGTGCTTCTGGTTCTCCGTGCCGCCTCCTGTCATTCCTCTAGCCATTGCCATCTTCGTCGGGCCGCTGCTGCTGCTGCAACAACTCTTCTGGTAAGTCTCTCGTGTCCCCCCACCAGTGGTAAGGCCGAGAGATACTGCCAGAGGAAGGGAGTGTCCACTTGAGCGGTGGAACTCGGGACGTCGTCAGGGTGCCTGCAGGGAGGAGCTACTCCGCGACCGAGGGAGCGAATCGTACCAAGAGATCGGGAAGGATCACGCGTAACAATATTTATATAATTGCAAAAATGATACAAAATCCCTTAATAACAATATAGCTAGACCTGTTGAAACCCTTAAGATCTTGGGATTGACCTTGAAAAATCATCGAAGCAAAAACAAGCTGGACTTCATGCCACACATTAATGAAATTATCGACAAAACTACTAGAGCTAGCGGTTACCTACTCAGTTTAATAAAGAAAGCATGGGGTCTAGAATGCAGACGAAAATTAACTTTATACAAGACAATATTCCGAAGTACAATAACATATGGTCAAACAATATGGTTTCCATTTATAAGCAAGAAAGCCAAAGACAAACTAAATTTCCTGCAGTATAATATTCTAAAACACTGCATACATGCCTATACCACAACACCGTCAAACTGTACACATATACTAACACAAATACCAAAACTCACAGATTACATAGAATCCAACATATTGAAAAATGAAATAGGCTACAAATAGATATAATTTATCAAGCATAAAAGAAATTGCTAACTATAATGAAATAAAATTATAGGAATACTATGAAGAATCCAACAATAATTTCAAACATTTTTTCATCTCCTCAAAAATACCATAATTCGTCAAACCAAATTTCTACAATGTTCAATTCTTTACAGGTCATGGTAACTTCAAATCATATCTCTTCAGAATTAGAAAAATAGATTCGCCCAGATGCTCTTGGGAGCGGAAGAAGAAACCCCCGAACGCATTCTAAACTCATGCCCACTGGTGTCAAACCTAAGACAGCAGAGCTAGATGTAAAGAACCTATCTGGGTCAAAGAGTTTATAATAGAGAAAGATATACGAAATTTAATAGGTTCTGCAGACTTTTTATTATAAATAGACCGATTCATTCAGCTTGAGGAACTACACTACTATGCAACTTGATTTACATAAATGTAAATAATTGATAAGTTACTTTAGAATATAATTCATTGTAAATAGCTCAACTTGATCAACTTTCTCTCTTAACGATACTAATTATTACAGATAACTTCATTAAATCAACTTCCAACATTGCTTAACATATTGTAAATAATTACCTTGCGATTTCTTCTATCTGCTTATGTTGTTGCTTATTTGTTTAATGTATATGTTTATTCAATGCTCCTTTTCTTAATTGTTTATTTTTATTTTGACAATTCTGTTACCTACTCTACTACAATATTGTCGCGGCTGACCCCTCTGGTTCTTGCGACAACGCTGCATTTGAGATAGCGAATGCTATATCTCTTTGCTTCTAAGTAGCCTTCTTTCCTCAAATTTTTTTTCCATCAGAATTTGCCCCAGGACTACAGCAGTCGGCGATTCCCACACCAGTTTCAGATCGGTAACAGGCAAGAGCGCCATCTATTGGCGGATGTTGTAGGTATTTTCAGGCATTATACACGACAATATGAATTATTGTAAATAGTTTCGCGTGGAATTATCCAATTCGGATATAGTGTGTCTTATTTGCAACTGGTAATAAATAAAAAAGTAAATTTTGGAAGAAAGGAAAAATTACAAATACTATTTTGATACAGGTGAATAAATTAAACCGGAGAAATAGAATTAAGTTTGAAAATTTAAAAAAAGAGAAGAATTTTTTTTTTTTTAAATATCATAATTTAAAGGAATATTTAGTGGTTGTTTACCTTTCAGCTAGAACCCTATTTCGTTAACATTCTAGCTGCTCAATCTTCTTAGACATTCATGTCTTGCCTTTCCTGTATTTTATTTCAAATAACAAAATGTTACTTTATAAAACAACTCTTTGTTTATTCCAGCAACTAGCAGGCACCAGTTAGGTTTAAATAGGGTCCAGGATGGACAAAAATTGAAAAAAGAAGTTGGTGCCGAAATTTTCCTCTCATTGTAACACTTTTAAGAATGGTGCAAATACACCAATTGTTTTTCAAACAAGAATTGTCCATGTTTTTGAAATTTTAGCTAAAAATCTGTCAACTTATCGATAATGTCACATTTTTGTTTGGTAAAATTAACATTTATTATTTGTTAGGATTTAGTTGTGGACATGAGAATATGGTCGAATAAATGCAAGAGTCGAATTATCACGTGTTGAATCAACAAGGTTATACTTCCACATGGTTTGGAAGTATATTGAAAATTACTCACAAAATTTTTAAAGATTATAGGAATTGGTCTATTCACGACAACCTAGACCTTATCTAATGAACTCCAGCCACTCAATTTGCCAAAAACTGTCTATTTTTGTTAGTTTGAAAGGAATTTTTTCTCTCGTCCATTCAGAACCATAGTAACCATTAGAAAAAGGCTCCTCTTATTGGAAGGTTGGTAATTAGTATAAATGGTAATTATTTAATAAAAACTGTCATTTGTAGAGAGGAGTCTTCTAGTGAGACTGACCTTTCATGCAGATTCTACTTTAGTAATGTCACCACATTTGGCCTCTTTTCTTTTTTCTCTCACAAAAATAATAAAATACTTTATCTCTTTGCTACCAAATTTTCAGTTTATACTTGTTCAACTTTTAACTTATAAATGTTTTTCAACTGTGTGGATCATGTTCCAGAACATGGAGAACACCTGCCCATTCCAGGGATGTTCCCAGACCCTCAGGACTGAACTAGAGGGTGTGAGGTCAGAATTGCCCACTGGCCCAACTACAACCTCACTTGGTGAAGATCATCTACAAGGATTAGAGGGAGATTTGAAAAACACAAAGGAAGAACTGGAAACTGTGAAGGCAGGATTTCAAGTTACTATAAATGAACTGAGCACAATAAAGTCTGAATTATATGTTAACAAAAAAGAACTAGAAACTACGCTGACAAAACAACAAGTTGATAAAAAAGAACTGGAAGTTATGCAAATAGAATTAATTCATAAAAAGGAAGAAATAGAAATTGTTAAAAAAGGAGAAAATTGTAAAGACAAAGAAATTGATTCTTTGAAGAAAGATCTACAAGATATAAAGGAAGAACTAGAAAGTGTAAAAACAGAACAAGATACTAAGGAAGAATTGGCCAATGTGAGAACAGAGCTCCAAACTACTACCACCAGCTGCTGTGATGTCAAATGTCAAGAGTTGGAGAATCCTGTTAAAATGGCAGATGTGGGGCTTGACCTTACACTTGGTGTCCAGAACTGGCTTCCTCCTGGTGTGACATATTATGACTGGGCAAATGACCTTCATAAATATCTGTATGGGGATGGAGATCACCAAGATAAATTGGTATACCTCTGGTTATTTGATTGGTTTAATTGGACTGAAGTCTCCCAAGATAGATCAGAGGAGATAAATGAGAATATAGATGTCACTGAGTACAAGGTTAGGTACAAGTGGAAAGTTGGAGGAGAGAAGACTGAAGTTGAGGTGTCATTCCATCAGAGAGGTGGAGGTGTCAACACCCTGACCCAATATAAATATTTTATTTTACATGTGTGGAGTCCTATTCACACTGGTAGAGTAATTATCAACTCTGTGTTGGTTGGTCAAACCTGCCGCTACCTGATAGACAGAGAGAAGTTGGAAAAATATTTTAGTAAAACCGATGATATTCTTGTATCTATAACTTTGTTTAAACCACAGTGATATATTTTCTACAAAGAGAAATACCATTATTATCATCAGTTTAAAATACCACAAAAATAATTAGATTCACTATGTCAACAATAGAGTTCTCCATTTTAACTTTAAAAACAGTCATTTTATATCTCCACATATAATTTACCATTTTATATCAACTGACCTTATTCTCCCAACATACATTGTAACAAACACATTATTTACATTTCAAATTGTTAAATTTATTCCTTATAACAAAAAATTATATTGTCTGACATAGAAATATGGGGAAAGACAAAGGTCAGGAAGTAATTCATTTGTATCCCCACAATTAAACCCTCTTTACATCAAAGAACAGAGAGGCAAAGAGATATGTTGTAGCAAAATATAGAAATTAGGTATCTCTTTATGTTAAATATTCTGTTACCCTATTTCCATCATGTTTATAAATAACCCACTTTTATATAAAACTATCATCATGGCATTATAAAATATCAATGTCCTAATGGTATTGTTCTAGACCAGTATCAGTACTGAATTATTTCTATCACTTGTATGGTTGTTTGAATAAAATATGGTTTAAGAAAAAAATTTTTTAAATAAACTTTTCCCTGGAGGCTTTATGTTTTTATTTTAATAACTTTGGTTATATACCCAGTAGAACCTCAATGAAAGAAAACTATGGCTAGATGACACCTCTCTACAAAGGACAGTTTTCAATGTCAAAATTACACTCTTACTAATTAGAATCTCTGCAGTAAGAGGACACCTTTGGCTATGCAACTAGGTGTCGTTTATAGAGGTGTCCTCTTATCAGATAAGTGCTAAATAGTAAAAGTTGTAATTTTGACAATTAAAACTGGCCTTTGTAGAGAGCTCTGAAAGTGTCCTCTCATAGATGTTCTACTGCACCTACTTATAAATCAATACAAATAAAACTTCAGTATTATATAATCTGTATATTGTATATATCCCTATCAACACTTTGATAATTACATACTTACTCCTCCGTACCATCAGTACCCATGCCTGCAGGAATGGAAATCTAATGCTGCCAATGACTGGTGCTGAGCAGGAGGGACAAGCACCAATTCTGTCCTCCCAAGAGAACAACAGTCTTTGATTTCCAGACTTAAGTCTGGTCATCTACGGAAAATGACTTTCTAAAATGGTTGCAAGGTTTTCCCACTATGTACTAAGTGTCAACCTGCAACCCCAAAACACATTATTGACTGTATTTACTCATCCATTGATGAGCTCTACTCATCCCCATCAGACACCAACAACAAGCTCTACAAGCTTGATACCCTAATATGATTGAGTGGAGATAAGAAAGAAGAAGACCTACTAGATTTCTGACAGCGAGAGTGTTGTGAAATAATACACTTCATATTGTAGCGTAGAAATCAAGCCTTGAAATATCCTAAGATGTAAAAGTATTTATTGATGACGTCACGGCGACTAGTCTACAATTATTAACAACTCCACCAAACTATCTACAGCTAGAGAATCTTGAGCAAGCAAGCGAAGAGATATTTTGATAATTATTTTACATAAAAGATTAATATATATTTATATAATCTGTTGAATAGTTTCATTGAATAATTTAATTGATAAATTATTTCTTCGTCACAATATATTTTGGCCATGACCACACTTTGGCTATGATTTACATTGATCTTTAACACAGTGATGAAATAAAATTTACAATAAAACTTCACTATGGCAAATTCCATTGGAACTGAACTTAGTTGACTATAGCCAATGTCCACTATATGGTATCACTAATATTTAAAACTCCACCTTTGCCAGTACCAAGCCCAGATGAAAAAGGAGAAGGGGGAGCTGTAACAAGCTCTCTAAAAAAACCTGGGCTCAGCTGGCCCGGCTGATCGTACCCTGTAAGGGCTCCTGATCCAGGGATACAGGATGAGCAGCGTTTGTACCCCATGTTTGGAGCAGCTGCACAAGGCGTCTGTTCCTCATGTCAGAGATGGTCATTTCATATAGGAGCTAAGTCAGTGGCCTACTACAGAGTAGTGCTCCCAGTCTTAATGACAAAGGCAGATACATTCTACTTCACCCACACTATCAAAAGTCTCAAGCTCTACAAGCTTGATACCTCTCTCTCTATTGATGTAACCCGGAGCAACCACGTACTAAATAGCCAACTATCCGGGTTGGTCTTTAGACTTCATGTCTAATGGTGGTAATCCAGTTTATCAGATATCTCCAGGCTGATTTGTTCTTTGGAATGTTCTTCAGGGGTAAATAGATACCCTAATTGATTTAGTGGAGATAAGAAAGAAGAAGACTAATATTTAAAATTATTTTTTGATGTGTGTGTTATAAAGGAAGGCTCACACTATATCCTCAGCTAATTTTAGTTAAGTTTATACTGTATATATCTGCCCTAAGTCCTAACTGACTAATCAAGGCATGTAGGCATCACTGGGCAGGACAGGTGAAGTACACCGTCAATTTTTGACAGCCAAGGCCTGGGATCAAATCCAGAATTTGGCACTTTTTTCTGATGAAAAGATTGCTTCACTGTCCCCCATTATTGCAAAATTTCAACCCCACTGAGTGAAAGTAAACAAACAAGGCTCTGGCACTTTTGTAAATGTAAAATCAAACTGCTTACTACTTGTGTAGAAATGTGGCATACTTAGTTTTTTTTTCTTTTCCCAAGAACACATGGTAAAGTCCATGATAATCATGGTGGGTAAAAGTTGGTGACTCCTTTTACTGTAAGTGCACCACATGTCTACACATGTAAAAAGCAGCTTGACTTTTGCACTTACACATGTGCCAAAACCCTGTATGGTTACTTGTACTCGTGGGTGGGGTTGGACGTTTGCATGAATCAAGAGCCATTAGAACATTTTTTTTTTATTAGAAAAAAGTTTCCAATGCGGGATTTGATATCAGGTTGTAGCGGTTGAAAACCAATAGTGTTGACCACACTTCCACAGAGCAGTCAGTTACTGTTGACTTTGCTTAGAGTTTTTAATGAAACTGATTCCAAGAATATTATTAATTTAACATTATATTTATTGATTTACAAGAAAGAGAATAAAATATAAAAGGGAAACTAATATTAAACAAAGGAACTTTTTTTTTCTTTTAGTTAGCGCCTATTTATACTTGTGAGCTTACACACATTATGTGTAAACAATTAATTAATATATGTACAACAATTACTACCCACCATGATGATCATGACATACTTGGGATAAGTACTACTATGAATGTTATAAAATCAAATTCAATGAATCAACTTCCTGAGAAGACAAGCAGGAAGGGAGTATTATGTCCTAGCTTACAGCTGTTGATAGATTAGCCATTCACCAAACATGTTTTATAATATATGACAGTGATGTAAGAACTACAGCATGTCACCCAATTTGTCACCTCTACACAATGTACAGTAGATGTAGAGATCTTGTGGTAAAAATTGTTTTTAAACTTATCTAATACAATATGAAAAATAGCACAAAAGTGAATTTGTACTTGGATCAGGATAAATTGAGAAAAAGGGCATTTCCTGATCGTGCAACTACACAAGCCATCAGCAACTTTTATTTGCGCGATCAGGAAATGTCCTTTTTCTCAATTTATCTAATACAAGTTTAATTTTTTGGCCGCAGCACCTTGCAGAGAATTGACATGAACCCAGAACAGCAGCTTTACACACTCAAGATAGAGAACAACTGCTGTGATAGAGATCCATGGAGACATCTGAGGCTCATTCATTGGACAAGACAACAACAACAAGTTTAATTTTAAATCTTTACACCAATTAGTGTTAAACAAACTAAAGTATGATCCTCTTTCATTCAATCAACTTTACCTTCTTTTTGTCAAATCCCAATATAAAGCTATTTTCTTTCTTTTAACCAACTTTAATTCAACCAAAAATTTTGATTCCTCAGGGTGTTTAATTAAACAAGTTTGACAGTATTCATTTTCTTCAGCTCATATGAAAAATAACTTCTTAGGTCCATTGATGTCTATCAAATGATTATCCAGAAAATATTATTTATTTGGTATCTTATTACTTTTTATTTCTAATCTATAATCCAAATTGTACCTTTTATCATTTTTGATAGACTTCAATAAACCTAAGAAGTTATTCTTCCTATGAGCTGAAGAAAAAAAATCCAAAGTGACTATCAATGTTGATTTGGAATAGGTCTTATTACTTTTTATTTCTAATCTATAATCCAATTTGTACCTTTTATTATTTTTGATAGACTTCAATAAACCTAAGAAGTTATTCTTCCTATGAGCTGAAGAAAATAAATTCCAAAGTGACTATCAATGTTGATTTGGATTAGGTCTTATTACTTTTTATTTCTAATCTATAATCCAAATTGTACCTTTTATTATTTTTGATAGACTTCAATAAACCTAAGAAGTTATTCTTCCTATGAGCTGAAGAAAATAAATTCCAAAGTGACTATCAATGTTGATTTGGATTAGGTCTTATTACTTTTTATTTCTAATCTATAATCCAAATTGTACCTTTTATTATTTTTGATAGACTTCAATAAACCTAAGAAGTTATTCTTCCTATGAGCTGAAGAAAATGAATTCCATAGTGAATATCAATGTTGATGCTAAGCCATCACTTGAAAAAAATTTACACTTTTATGTAAATCTTTTATTATATATTATTATCTTTTATTTTATTATATAATCAGCATGTTTAAAATTACAGAGAAAAGGAGTCACTAACTACCCGCCACGATTATCATGGTCTGTACCAGGTGTACTAGGGATAATAAAATATAAAATAAAATTTTTAAAAAAGAGAAAAGGAAAGTCATTTCAGACTGCCAACTCCTAGAAGACCTTAGACCAGAGGTCTTGGATAACCAACCTATGGCAACTGTACCTCATCATGAAGACTCCTAGTATTTTAGAACTTAGATAATTTGAATGTCTCTAATTCAAAAATATCTTTACAGGGGTCGGTGGAAGGATGGTTTAAACCGCTGGTTTGCGACCACTAAGACCCAGGTTCGATTCCCGCATTGGGCACTTTTTTCTGATTAAAAAAAATTCTCCAGTGGCTCCTGATTCTTGCAAAGTCCAACACCAGCAGTGAGTGCAAATAACCCAATGGGGCTCTGGCACATTTGTAAGTGCAAAGTCAAACTGCATTTCACATGTGTAGACATTACAGTAAAAGCAGTCGCCAACTTCTACCCACCATGATTATCATGGCCTGTACCACGTGTACTTATAAATTCGAAAAAAACATGAGCACGTGCGTCTGTGTGAGTAGCCGTGGCATTATCCTTGGCTATGTCGCCATGGCGTCCCAGTGAGGTACGGCCCTAATATCGAAGAAATCGATGGAACACTTTCTAACAGAGTCCACCAGATATAGCTTCAATTACAGTCCAGAATGTAAACCTACTGGTAAGGGACAGATGATGAAGCAAATCATGATAATAGGAATTTAAACTTATAAATTCCAATTGTGATCTATCGAAAAATTGCAACAAATATGGAAAAGAAACACACATTGCCAGTAAATTTATTGGTTACAAATTAAAATCATGATATATTCTGCTCTTCGCATAATACCATTCTGGAGAGGTACCATAACAATCCCATAAGAGAATCAATAAAGAAGACATTATATGTGGTCTTAAGACATTACTATTGAAAAAATCGCGACTTTTGTGTTTTTTGAAAAATTATTTATTTATTCATGAATACCTATGTTGTCCCCTTCAAAGTTGCAGCATCTTAGTACACTTTTATTTTTTAGCAAATCTTTATTGTCTTAGTAAAGTCTAATACAGCTTTTTTTGTTGTTTTGCGAAACGCCAAAAAGTGACAACAACAAATCAATGATGATGATAACCTGCGTCTTGCAGATTAACATTTTCATAGAAACATATATATATTAGATAATAAAAGGCATATATTGGATTTAAAAATATATTTATTTTGCCAATATTTCGGCTGGCTGAACGCCAACCTTTATCGAGGCATTACATTTTTGTATACACAAACTCAGCGCCGCATAGTGTTATAATATCACAGTTGAAATCAATTAAAATACAGAGTAGGTGGGAGAAATTTGTGAATGTAAAAAATAATTATTATAAAAAATTGCAATCAAAATGTAAAATATATTAAAATATTAACGGAAAAATATGGGTTCTATCTTTATATTTTAAAATGTTTTTAAAAAGTACATAAAAATAATGTAAAAATATATATATCTATTAAAACATTTGAAAATGAATTTAAAATGATTTAAACAATAAACTGTAAGAACTTTTTTAAAAAGGTTTAACAAAAAATGTGGGTATTTAAAAATTCATTTCAAAATTGATGGAGATCGATTTAAATGTAAGTAAAAAATATTTTATAAAAAGGCATTGAAATGGAAATTAAAGCAATTTAGGAAGAATATATGAGAAAAAAAAAATAGATTAAAAAGTGGAAACTAAAAAAGTTTAAAGTATTTCATGTAATAAGTTATATATTTAATGTATCAATACTTTTGTGTATTAAAGCGATATATGTAAAAATAATTAAACAAGTGGTATGTATTAATTACAGGTAATAACTAATGTGTGAAAAAAATAATTTAAGAAATCGCGGGTATTACAACAAAATTTAAAAATTCATTAAAGCAAAAAAAATAAATTAAATAAAGCAAAGTTATGTAATTTAAAGAAACGGCACCTCTCCCTTTAAAAAAGTATAAAATAAGTCAATTTAAAAATAAAAATTGACTAATTGAAATTAAAATAATTAGACAAAAAAAATTAAGAAGATCTAAATGGTGTGTAGATGTCTGGTAAATCAATTTTCCTATTAATGCTTTCTTTGTCTTCTGCAGAGGCCCAGCTTTCTAAGAACAATCGGCAGTGTTTCTCTTTAATGTTCTGGTATAAAATAGCTGTATTTTCGAAATCCGGAGTGTGGTTGTTTTTTAGTGCATGATCTACAAGGAGAGACAGTGGGTTGTAATTCCTTAGTCCTGATTTGTGTTGATTTAAACGATCTTTAAGTGGTTTGCTGGTTTCACCTATATAATTAGCTTGGCAATTGTTACAAGGTATTTTGTAAATTACGTTGATTTTGTTTTCCATTTTGTTAATTTGTTTAGTGTCTGGATGGCGTAAGGCCTTTTTTAAATTTAAAGATGATTGATAGGTAGTTATGATGTTGTATCTCTTTAGGACTCTGGCGATGCGTTCAGAGCCGTAGCTGTAGGGGAGGGAGCAGTAAAGTTTTTTTGATTGATCAGGGGTGTTATTTAAAAGTGGAGATTTTGGTTTATAAAAATGTTTTTCGACAAATTTGCTAGGGTAATTGTTGTTTTTTAATTCTCTGAAGATTCTATTTCTCTCCACTATATCAATAAATTTTGAAGAACAATGTGTATCTAATCTTTTGGAGAGAGCTTTAACCACAGCGATTTTATGATGAACTGGGCCAAAAGAATTGAAATTCAAATAATTTCCTGTGTGGGTTGGTTTTCTAAAAATACTAGTTTCTATTTGATTAACCTTTCTTTTAAGCTGTAGATCTAAAAATGCCAGAGAATTATTATTTTCAATTTCATGTGTAAAATTTAAAAATGGTCTTAAATTATTTAAAAATTTTGAAATTACTACAAAATCTGATTCTGTTATGCAAAAAATGTCATCTATGTACCTTTTCCAAAAAATAATTTTGAGTTGCTTTGATTCTGTGACAGCTTGATCAAGAGAAGAATAGAAGAATATCAAGAATAGAAGAATATTTTTTGTGTGTTTGATTGTTGAAAAGAGGTGCAGTCGTGGAAAAATAAAAATAATTATTTACCTTTCAAGCAGATTTTTATTTTGAATCTCTTGAAGTAAAATATACATAAAATTATTTATATCACAGGAATATAGAATTTATATAATGAATTCTATAATCGTGGATAAAAGATAGGTAGGGTTAAATATACATATTTACAACAATAATAATTAAAAGTGATATTTTTTTTGAATATATGGTCAAAAATGCAGAACAGTCAATGAATGAAAAAATAAAATATATGTTTTAAAAAAAAATAAAATATTTGTATTTTAGATTATATATAATATATATATACATATTTATTGCTAGCTATATATCACCATCTTCTCTCTTCGGAGGTCTCCTCGCTCGAGGTGGGTTCCGCCTTAGGACAGGACCCTCCTCTTTCAAGGCCTCGGGGTCCAGCGAGCGAAGAGGCTCCAATGACTTTCCATCGTCTGTATCACTCTGAACCTCTGAATCTTGATCCGACCGCTGGCTAGTTAGTCCTGGCGACATCGACTCCATATAACCCCTGTCTCGTACAACCTCCGAGATTATGGCACTGGGACCTGCTCCTCTTGAGTGCTCGGGTTGACGCTCTCCATCTCCACTCTCATCTTCCTCACCATTCCTCCACCTTTTTCTAATTTGATCCCTGTGATAGGCCTTTACCTGTCCGTGGATCAAAATGGTGTAGACTCTAGTTCCCTTCTTGCCCACAATTTTTCCTGGGATCCATTTATCACCACCTCTAAAGTTTTTACACCACACTAAATCATCTATCTGGAATTCTTCCAAATGGGTTCGCCGATCATACTTCATTTGCCTGGCTTGCTGGTCCCTAACTCTAGATGCCAAGCTGGGATGTATCAACGACACTCTGGTTCGAAGCGCACGCCCAATAAAGAGCTCTGATGGAGTCTTTCCCGTTGTCACATGCGGGGTGCTTCGATATGCCAGAAGAACTTTTGACAAGGTGTCTTGAATGGTGTGTCCCCAATTTTCCTTTTATTTTTATCCAGGGCAGTCTTAATTGTTCTAACCGCTCTTTCAGCCAAGCCATTACTTTGCGGGTGGTACGCCGGGATCAATGTTTGTGTAATTCCATTTCCTTCCAGAAAACCTTTCATTTCACTACCAGTAAACTGAGGTCCATTATCAGATACAAGTTCCTCCGGTAACCCATAGGAAGAAAAAAGTCGCCGTAGTTGCTCAATGGTTTTGCGTGTGGTGGTCTCTCTCATTGGGATGGCTTCGATCCACTTTGAATGACTATCTACTACTATTAATAAATTAATGTTTTCCTTATTTGCAAAATCAATGTGAATTCTTTGCCAAGGTCTGGTTGACCATTTCCAGGGTTGCCATTTTCCTTTATTTGGCCCATCCTGGGATTGCTGACAGCTTCTGCACTTATTCACCAAAAACTCGATTTGGGTATCTAGATTTGGCCACCAAAAATGTGATCTTGCTACAGCCTTCATTTTGTTCATACCGGAATGAGTCTCATGAAGACAGTTCAACATTTTTATTCTGAGAGATGGTGGAATGACAACTCTCATTCCCCAAACCAAACACTCCCCATCTACAGTTAGCTCAAGTTTCCTTTGAAAATAAGGTCTGAGGTGATCAGCCACCTTTTCAGGCCAGCCTTGCTGAGTATAAAATTTGGCCAATGAGAGCACTTCGTCTTTTTCAGTTTCCGTGGCAATTTCCTCTGCTGTGATCGGCAATTCTTCCACAAAGGATAAAGCATAGACATTATTTAATCTTGGAATTTCTTCACAGCCCACAGGAAAACGTGACAGAAGATCTGCATTCCCATGGTCTTGAGTTCTTCGAAATTTAATATCGTAAGTATAAGCTGACAAAATAAGCGCCCAACGCTGCAATCTTGAAGTAGATAAGGTGGGGATTCCTGATCTTGAGCCCAAAATGGTCACCAATGGCTTATGGTCTGTAATAAGAATAAATTTTCTTCCATAAATAAATTGATGAAACTTGGTAACTCCATATATAATGTATATAATGACTAGAGCCTCCTTCTCAATCTGAGAATAATTTTGTTCTGCTTCCGATAAAGTCCGTGAGGCAAACATAATCGGTCTCTCCTGGCCTTCTATAATATGTGACAACACAGCGCCCACTCCAATCTGCGATGCATCAGTGGCCAAACACAATGGCAAAGTCGTATCATATGGGACTAGCACCCTCTCAGAGGTAATGCTGTTCTTGCACTTGTCAATGGCCTCTCCACATTCCTTTGTCCAAACCCAAGGACGTTTTTTGTGAAGAAGCTCATGAAGAGGCTTCAAAAGCTCTGGCAAATTGGGTATGAACTTCCCATAAAAGTTAACTAAACCAAGAAATGACCTTAATTCAGAGATATTCGTAGGCGTTTTGGCCTTCTGTATTGCTTGTACCTTATGATCTAAAGGTCTGATGCCCTCTCCCGTGACAAGATGTCCTAAATATTCAATTTCTTTTTGCAAAAATAGGCATTTTTCTTTCTTTAGTTTGATATTATACTTCGCCAAGCGAGCAAATATAGTCTTCAACAACGCCAGATGTTCTTCAATTGATGCTGTGGCTATAAGGACATCATCAATATAACAAATTACGCCTCCTATACCCGACAAAACCCTATCCATTACAGATTGAAAATAACTGGGCGCATTTGCCAATCCAAATGGCATTCTCTTAAACCTGAACAGCCCTTTATGAGTATTTATCGTTAGTAACGGTCGGGTGCCTGGGTCCACCTCTAATTGCAGATAAGCGTTCCTCAAGTCCAATTTAGAAAAGTATTTTCCCTTGGCCAATGTGGAGAATAAATCTTGCTGTGTGGGAAGGGGATAGGCCGCAGTGTCCAAATATTTATTTAGAGTTACCTTGAAGTCGCAGCAAAAGTAATCCCCATGAGATATTATACACTTGTGCCAACGGTTTTTCCAATCTTCGAAGCACTTCAAAAAATCATTTTTTAAATCTTTTTCATCTCCTCCTTCGATGCCATCTTTATCTCGTCAAGCGTAGCATAACGTCGTCCTTTCATGGGCCTCTTCAGTTTAGGGAACAAGAAAAAGTCACAGGGGGCCAGATCTGGGGAATACGGTGGCTGCGGCATCATTAGTGTGTTGTTTTTGGCCAAAAAGTCGCGCACAAGCAACGATGTGTGAGCAGGGGCGTTATCGTGGTGCAAAAGCCAATTTTTGTTCTTCCACAAATCCGGGCGTTTCTGGCGGATTGCTTCGCGCAAATTGCGCATAACTTATTGACCATTCTACCCTGTGGCAAGAACTCATGATGCACCACGCCCTTGCAATCGAAGAAAACTGTCAGCAAAACTTTCACATTCGACTGAACTTGGCCCGCTTTTTTTGGTCTTGGTTTGTGCGGCAGCTTCCATTGAGATGATTGAGCTTTGGTTTCCACGTCATAACCATAAACCCACGCTTCGTCACCAGTTATGACCTTCTGGAGCAAATTTGGGTCATCGCCGACAGAGTCCAACATCTCATTAGCAATGTTCATGCGATGCTGTTTTTGGTCGCAATTGAGCAATTTTGGTACGAATTTTGCGGCGACCCGTCTCATGCCCAAATCATTGATAAAAATCGAATGGCACGAGCCAATCGATATGTTTAGGTCCTCAGCAACTTCTCTAACAGTGATTCGACGATTGGCCAATATCATTTTCTCCACTTCATTAATTTTTTCGTCTGTTGTTGAAGTGCACGGGCGTCCGGCACGCTCTTCGTTGCTCACATCTTCTCAGCCTTTTGAGAACATTTTGTACCACCGATAAACATTGCTTCGGTCCAAGGTAGCTTCTCCGTATGCCACAGTCAACATTCGGAATGCATCCGCGCACTTAATTTCATTTTTCACACAAAATTTGATACAGGTTCTTTGATCCATTTTGACGTGACAACGTCTTAAATTAGGTTGCGGCTGGGAGTCACTTATGAAAAAGTGTAACGCCCGGTAACGTTACGATGAGTCACCGAACGAGAGTGCTGCGTGCGCAGCGCTAGAGAATTAGGCGCATTGAATCGGCGCATGCTTGTCTCTGTCTTTGTCTTTCTCGAACGTTCTTGGCGTTGGAAAAACAAGAAAGCGTCATAATACAAGTTCACAGGTGTGGTTAAAGTATCGTCAGCTGTGTCTGTAGTGAAAATGTGGAGTGCTTAGATTCGTCATTTACAACAACTACAACAATAAAGGTAAATAATTGTACACTGATATTTCATTATCGTAAACTATGATTGATTGATTAATTGTTAGATTGACACAAAAGTTGAGAAACTGAGTTTATAGGTTATGTCATACTATTGATAAATTTTGATAGTGTTAAGTAAATTATTAGTTTAAAATTAATTAATTAATTAATTAATTATTATTTTACAAATTTTAAATAGTTTCAAATTTATTTAGCAAAAATTTGAACCTTCGATCTGAATAAATGTTTTGATTTTCGAATTGATTCTTTAAAATTACAAATATTAAGAAAAAGTGGCAGATATAAGAAAACTTTATTTAAACTGTGTTGAGCAAGAATTTTAACATCTAATATAAGTAAATGTTTTAATTTTCAACTTCATCATTTACAATTACAAATTTTATTTAATTTCAAATTTATTTAGCAAAAATTTGAACCTTCGATCTGAATAAGTGTTTTGATTTTCAAATTGATTCTTTAAAATTAAAAATTCATCCATTCAATTTCAAATGTTCAACAGGAATCACCACTCTCAAAACAATGGAAACGGTGCCTTCAACTTCCAGTACTTCAATGGAGACGGAGGATATCGTGCCGTCAACGTCTGCAGTACCTTTCGTTGTTCCACACACCACCTCTACCGCCAGAACGAATGCTCAGCGACAACGTGAGTACAGACTACGAAAAGCATTGACCAGAACTCCTGAATAAGTAAGAGCCTTTGCAAAAGCGGCTGCGGAGAGGCAACGCAGGTTCAAGCTACGTAAATCTGCTAACATAGCCCTCACCAGCGGTACGTCAGAGTCACCTGCTTCAACGTCTTGTTCTGTGGTGGAGAGAACAAGCGTTCCTGTCGTGGCGGAGAGAACGAGCGTTCCCCTAACGCTTCCGACAACGTAGAGCAGCATCTTCTCGGACTGATGTACAACCGACTACTTCTTCAAGCCAAACAGCAATACAACTGGAACAATCCACCTGGTATACCAAATGGTCATCGTCAATACGGAGATTTCAATCTACTTTCCTGGACAACGATTTTGGCCATGCTTGCTCGGTTTGTGACAGATTGTGGTTCAAGAATGACCTTAAAACCATCACTGCACTATCAATAAATATTCTACCGTTGTCACGTAAAATCTTCGCCCGTAAAACCGACTTTACAGGCAACCATTGTTTTTTTAATAGGTAAAAACCGAAGACAATCCAAAACACCTGCAAGCAAAGCAGCTGTTAACAATTAAGTGAACATTCAAAATGGCCGAGCTTGTCGGCATAAGTGAGAGACATGAGTACCAACATAAAGCCACAAAAAGATCGAAATTCGAATATACGTAACCCGCGAAAATTCAAAATTTGCGATACTTTTTGAACACACTTGAAAACACGCATGAAAAAAACTTAGGGAAGTTGTACCTTTTAGCATGTATATATCGGCATTCAGATAATAACTTTGAAAGATGAGGCCAGTATCCATGGTAGAATCCCTGTATAGACCACCCAGATATGTGTACCATTCCAGGAGCCCAGTATCCATGGAAAATGCACTGTATAGACCTCCAAGATCTGTGTACCATTCCAGGAGACCAGTATCCATAGAAGATACACTGTCTAGACCACCAAGACCTGTGTATCATTCCAGGAGACCAGTATCCATGGAAGATACACTGTTTAGGCCACCAAGACCTGTGTACCATTCCAGGAGACCAGTATCCATGGAAGATACACTGTCTAGACCACCAAGACCTGTGTATCATTCCAGGAGACCAGTATCCATGGAAGATACACTGTCTAGCCCACCGACCTGTGTACCATTCCAGGAGACCAGTATCCATGGAAGATGCACTGTCTAGACCACCAAGACCTGTGTACCATTCCAGGAGACCAGTATCCATGGAAGATGCACTGTCTATACCACCAAGACCTGTGTACCATTCCAGGAGACCAGCATCCATGGAAGATACACTGTCTAGACCACCAAGACCTGTGTACCATTCCAGGAGACCAGTATCCATGGAAGATGCACTGTCTATACCACCAAGACCTGTGTACCATTCCAGGAGATCAGTTTCCATTGAAGATCCACTGTATAGACCACCAAGACCTGTGTACCATTCCAGGAGACCAGTATCCATGGAAGATGCACTGTCTATACCACCAAGACCTGTGTACCATTCCAGGAGACCAGTTTCCATTGAAGATCCACTGTATAGACCACCAAGACCTGTGTACCATTCCAGGAGTCCAGTATCCATGGAAGATACACTGACTAGACCACCAAGACCTGTGTACCATTCCAGGAGACCGGTATCCATGGAAGATACTCTTTCTAAATCACCCAGGCATCCATGAAAGATACACTGTCTAAACCACTTGGCATTTTGATCTCAATTTTTCTTTTACCTATACAGTAAAACCCCTCTATAGTGAACCCCAATGGGACAGAGCTTTTGGTTTACTATAGCCACGGTTTGGGTTTTTTTTTTCAAAATTTTTAGACAGTATAATTGAAGGACAGCCATACACATAAGAAGAGGCTGCCTCTTAATAGTGGTCACTTTGTTTTAATTCCCTTAATTGACCAATTTCCTTACATTAATACTGAATAATAATAGGAATCATTAGATGATAGGTTCTTCTTATCATTAACATACATGTACCTCTATGTCTAAGTTAAAAATCAAGACAAATCCTAGGCAAAGTTTTATTAAATATAAATTCAAAGATATGAAATGATTTTAAAACATCATTATCACATTATATAATAAAATTTTTACTTGAAAAAATGGCTCTAATACCTGTTGTTTCAAAACATTCTTCAAGCATTGCACCATTCAAATAAAGTTAGTGTTTTTCTTCCAATTCATGTTTCCACATATTCTTCTAGGTCTAGATTTTATTATTATTATTTTTTTTAACCTGTCATGTAAAACATTGCTGACTTTAAAATCACCATAGTTAATGGCATAAAAATAATTTTTGTTTCATTACGGGACCGTTTATTTGGACTTTTTTTTTTTTTTTTTAGCCCTAAAACGTACGATCGCGATCGCGGCAAAAGTTGAGGTTGATTCCTCTTTGTAACAATTTTTAATAACTTTATATTTTATCTTTTATAATAGAAAAGTTATATTATCTTATTTTAATGTTCTTAACATTTCGACTATGTTGTTTCACTTTGAAAAGTTCTGAAAATGGCCTTTTTTTTTTTTTAAAGAAATAACGCTTTTGTTTTTAAAATGCCTTTGTTTTCTTCATTTTGGAAGCCATTTGCATTTTTTATATTTCAAATTTAATGGATGCAAAGATATTCTATTTAATAAAAAGTATAATGTGTAAATTTATACAACATACAGCAAAAATCAAAACAAACAATGCCGCTAAATTTATTGTTTTGAAATCACGATCCGCGAGCTGAACATGCTCAAAATTGTGTTGTTTTAATTTTTTTTTTTTAAATTACAATTCTAAGTTCGTTATAAGCATAGTATTTATAATAGATTTTATCATTTTGGGACCCGAAATAGGTTCGTTATAGGGGTAGTTCGTTATTCTAAAAATCGCAAAGTTTGTTATAACGATGGTATTTTCAATGGAATGGAATTGGGAATCGGCGTGGGTTCGTTATAAGGGAAGGTTCGTTATATCCAGGGTTCGTATTAGCGGGGTTTTACTGTATATACGATTTGCTTTTACCACTTTGTATTTCTATAAGATCATGTTCAGTAAATTTTAAGGAACAAAACTGATGTGGATGAACTTAAAAAAATAATTAAATATGAGTGATTGCATATTAGATAATAATTGAATATTAATTAATTTATTTTTCTATTGTTTTTTGATATAGGCTTAGCAAAATACGGTTATTCTTTTTGAGGATTTCTGATTGTTTTGTTTGTACTCACGCGCGTATGTTGTAGTTACGAGGACATCCCTTCTGATAAAAACAAATATATATTTATTTAAGGAACTACTTGTTCCATTACATATATTGTTAAGACAAGATAGCGGTAAACAATAACAGCAAGTTTTGAAGGTAGTAGTTGGAAGTTACGTCATCGTAGTGACGTCAGCATCTATGATGATTAAAGTCAAAGTTTGCGTAACAATTCCCTCCTTACTTTGGCTTTATTCCCACGATGCTGAGGCTCTCCAGGTGTTTCTTCATCTGGTCTCGGGATAGGTCCTTTGTGAAGATATCCGCCTCCAGGTCCTGAGATGGCTTGTACAGAAGGCAGATGTCTCTGGATTCATAACAGTCTCTCAAGAAGTGGTACTTTCTGTTGATAAGTCTACAGCGACTGCTTTGTTTAGGGCTGGAGATCCAGTTGATCAATGACTGACTGTCTGTATAGATCGCAGTTGGTTTTTCCATGAAATTCCATTCTTCCAGCTCTCGTAACAGGTTTATTATCCACTTGATTTGACAGTAGCTTTCACAAGCAGCTATCATTTCCGCTTCCATTGTGGAGAGGGCGACGAGTGGTTGTTTACTACTTTTCCAGTCTATAGTTGCTGCGCCGAGCTTCAATACATATCCGCCGTAGGATTTTCCATCATGGGTGGTCGACCAGCTGGCATCGGCGTAGGACTTCAGGATTCCAGTCTTCCCTCTTTCAAATTTCACTCCTAGGTCAATTGTTCCTCGTAGGTATCTCATATCTCTTTTGATTGCTGTCCAGTGCATCTGTTTTGGTTGTCTGGAGTACTGAGAAAGTTTGCTAGTGATGTAAGCGATGTCGGGTCTGGTGTTAACAGCTAGAAACATTAGCATTCCAAGGGCTTCTTGGTAAGTGTGCTGATCACAATTGTCATCTTCAATATGATTGTCCAAATTGATTTCTTTGGAACCTGGTGTTGGAACTTCCTTACAAGTTTCCATTCCATATTTCTGCAATATTTGTTGTACATAGTGGCTTTGCTGTAGCGAAATTCCCTCCTTGTCTTGTATGATCTTGATTCCCAAAAACATGCCTTTACATGTTACATCCTTTATTTCCAGGTGATGTCTCAGTTTATTGATGAATCTGTTTGAGGTATCTTCAGAATCTGAGACAGTGATAAAGTCATCAACATATATCCCTACATAGAAGTATTTGTCTTCATTCTTCCATTTAAATAGGCAAGGATCAGATTTAAGTTTTTTCAGTCCACAGTCATGAAGTACTTGACTGAATTTCTCATACCACGATCTTCCGGATTGAGGTAGACCGTAAATACTTTTGTTGAGTTTGCAAACTTTGTTTCTGTCTTGGACAAATCCAGCAGGTTGTTCCATGAATATTGTATTTTCAATGTTTCCATTTAGATAGGCTGCTTTCACATCAAATAGTTTAATGACTGAATCTTTTGTTGCTGCCATTGACAAAATAGTCCTGAGGGTGGCATTTTTAATTACAGGGCTGAAACTTTCGTTGTAATCTCTTCCTGGGATTTGGTTGTATCCCATTGCAACAAGTCTAGCTTTGTAAGTTTTGTTTTCTTGGTCTTTAGATATTTTGAACACCCATTTACTTTTGACAACTTTAGCGTTTACAGGTCTAGGTACCAGTTCCCATACTTGATGCGAGTACATGTTCTGTATTTCCTCAAGCATTGCGTTCTCCCAATGTTTCTTGTCTTCGCATGCGATGGCTTCTTCATAGTCTTTCGGAATGGTTTCATTCGTAGTAGCCAGAACGTAGTCATCGAATCTTTTAGGTATTGTTCGAGTTCTTTGTGGTCTGTCTGATTCACTTGACTCTGTCTGTCTGTTGACCATGGTATCTGGTGCTGGCTCTTCAATATCAACATCTGATAGAACATGATTGTTCAGTTGTTCATCCTCCTGAATGAAGAAATATGTGTCAGTGTCCGTATTATTATCATTTTGTTTTTCTTCCGAGATGACATCATTGTTCTCTCTGAAGGGAATGTCTGCGGTTTCAAGAATGACTCTCGCTGTGATATCAAATACTCGATAAGCTCTTCTGCATCTTGAATAGCCTACAAATATTCCTCTCTTAGATTTAGCTTCTAGTTTGTGTCTTTGATGATTCTCGAGTTTATAGAAGACTTCACAACCAAATCTCATGATGTGAGAGACGGATGGCTTTTTACCTTTCCATTTTTCCATAGGGGTAGTGTCTGGGTCATTAGTTGTGGGAGTTAGATTGTACAGATATGCAGCTGTATTCACAGCTTCTGCCCAGAAGTGTAGGGGTAATTGGGAGTCTGCCAGAAGTGTTCGGCCTTTGTCTAATAGTGTTCTGTTAGATCTTTCAACTCTCCCATTGCTTCTTGGGGTGTACGGTGTAGTTAGTTCATGTTTAATTCCTCTGGATTCTATGAAGGTTTCAAGGTTTTTATTGATAAATTCTGTTCCGTTATCTGTTCTAAGTCGTTTTAGTTTTGAGTTTAGCTCGTTTTCTCTCTTTACAATAAACTTCTTCAAAACTTCTGCTGCTGAGAGTTTATCTTTGAGAAATTCTACAAATATTCTCCTAGAGAATCCATCTACGATGGTCAAGAAATATTTACTTCCGCCCAAGGAGTTTATTCTCATTGGACCACAGAGATCGACATAAATGGCTTCAAAGGGGTAGCTTTCCTGATTGCTATCTGTGTGAACATAGGGTACTTTGGTCATTTTTCCCAAGGAGCAAGCATCACATTGATCAAGGGTACCATTTATAGAGTTCAAGCCTTTTAGAAGATTGTTCTTCAAAATCAGGTCTAATTTGTTGTCACTAGGATGTCCTAACCTTCTGTGCCATGCAGTCCTAGAATTGTCCTTTGAAATCAAGCAATGTTCATTTGGAACATGAGTTGCTTCAGGTAAACGTGATAGGTTCAAAGTGTACATGTTACCATCAAAGTTTCCTGTTCCTATTAGCTTGTCATTAGAAGAGTATATGTATGCTCCTTCAGAATTCAAAAGAACAGAGTTCCCTCTTCTTACTACGCTTGGAATGGACATTAGATTTCCTTTCAGGTGTGGTACATGGAGGACATTATGCAGGGTTACAGCGTTGTTAAGTTTGTCCTTACCTTGTACAGTAGCTTGGATTAATCCTGATGAGGCAGATTCGATGTGTCTCCCTTCTTCCGCCACTTGTATGCTTCTTCTATCCTCCGTCTTGTGCTCGATCCATTCACCATGGGAAGTCATGTGGCTTGTGCACGCGGAATCAATTATCCACACGTCCTGAGTCGTCGGGCGTTCCTCCCTTGTGATTACATGTAGTGCGTATTCTGAAGTGGAGTCTCTTCGTTGGGATGGTTCTTCCGTTCGTTCTTGGATTGCTGATCTGGCTGTGTCTTTGTTTTGTTTTGGTCCTTTATGGTAGTTCCTTGTACTGGCCATGTTATTTTTGTTTGTTGTATTCTTTTGATTTCCTTTGTTGTCAGGGTTGAACCAACAGTCTTTCTTGAAATGTCCTTTTCTTTTGCAAATGAAGCATGACTTTTCTTTGAATTGGTTGCCTGATGATCTGAAAGCATTTTCAGGATTTTTGCTTCTCTCCTGTCTTTTCTTCTCGAAATCCAGTAGAGTTTGTCTCAAGTCTGGTAAGGAGATTTCTCTGTTTATTGACAGTGCTGCTGTGATCGTGTCAAAGTTAGGTGTGAGTCCTTCAACAATGTATCGTACAAGTTCTCTTTCTGTTACAGTCTTTCCTAGCTGGGTGATCTCTTGTGCCAGTTTCTGTGCTCGTACAATATACATGTTGACATTTTCATTTGGGTTCAATTTTAGTCTGGCTAGATCCAACATTAGGTCTATCCTTTTATTTTCTAGAGATCCTTCAAACCTTTTCTTTATGTCGTACCAAATTCTTTTGGCTCTTTTATCGCCTCGAAAGATGATTGTTAAGTCATCCGAAAGTGACAATATTATTAGGCTGTATGCTTCCCGATTCTTTTTCTTCCAAATATCATATTCTAGTTTATTTTTTGTAAAGTCTGGCTCGTCATTAACAATTACGTCCTCGAAGAGATCTTTTGAATCTAGAATTGCTTCCATTTTCATGGACCACGTGGTATAGTTGTTTTCTGTTAACTGTTCGATTTTTGCTAAGTTATGTGTATCCATTTTTATTCAACTTTTTCTTTCTAAATTGGCGGTTAGTCCAATTATTTAATTTCTTTTTGATTTAAATGGATCAATTGGCGGTTAGTCCAATTCGCGCGCCCAAACCACGCTCTGCTACCAAATTGATATAGGCTTAGCAAAATACGGTTATTCTTTTTGAGGATTTCTGATTGTTTTGTTTGTACTCACGCGCGTATGTTGTAGTTACGAGGACATCCCTTCTGATAAAAACAAATATATATTTATTTAAGGAACTACTTGTTCCATTACATATATTGTTAAGACAAGATAGCGGTAAACAATAACAGCAAGTTTGAAGGTAGTAGTTGGAAGTTACGTCATCGTAGTGACGTCAGCATCTATGATGATTAAAGTCAAAGTTTGCGTAACATTTTTTGACCAAGAAAAGGTAAATTCATTCTATCAAGAGATATGTAAATTTTGTTCGTTCAATTTTAATTTTAATTTTAGTTTTGCTTGGCTTGCATGTAAATATTCTTAAGGAAGAGAAATAAACTTTTTTTTCTTTTATAAGTGCAGACATCTTTTGTTTGATATAAATTTCTAGAAAATTATTTAAATAGCAAAATAACAATGGCGACGAGACTTTCGTTCGAACCTTATGTAATGAAAGAAGAACCTTTTGAAAATTATATTCAACGATTCAAACAGTACATTTTTGTGAATGAAATTGAAGGTAAGAAGATTGTTCCTTTTTTTATTATGTCTATTGGACCAAATACTTATGGTATTCTGAAAGAATTGATCTCACCTAGAGATGTTTGTGCATTAGAATTCGAAGAAATTGTTAGTGTTTTACTTACTCATTTTACACCTAAGTTAAATATCATTTTTGGAAGATATGAGTTCAGCCAATTGATTCAGGAACATGGCGAAAAAATAGAAGAATATGTCCTTAAATTAAAAAAACAAGCTAATAAATGTAATTTTGGCTTAAATATTGAAGAACACCTAAGGGATAAATTCATTGCAGGAGTTTCTAATCAAGTTATTTTGAAAAGATTACTGCAAGAGCCTGAGCTCACTTTTAATATGGCAGTAAATATTGCTACCACAATAGAATCGGTAGATTGTAATGTGTTGAAAATGAAGTCTTATGCTGAAACTAAAGAAATAAACAAATTACATTCTAAATGCAAGCATTGTGGAAAGATGAATCATCATTCGGACAGATGTTTTTTTAGAAATTCTTTCTGCTATTCTTGTAAACAATTGGGACATATATCGACTGTTTGTCATTCAAAATCTAAGAATGGATATTTTCAACCAAGAAAGAGAGGAGTGTCTAGTGAAGCGTCTGCCCACGGAGAATCATTTTCGGGAAAGAATAGTGAGTCCATCAATAATATAGAATATCTGACTAATAAATTTGAGAGTATTTTGTATGTCTTCGACATAAAATTCTTAGCAGAAATTGACACTGGTGCGGCTTTAACAACTATGTCAAAAGATCTATTTTTAAAATATTTTGAACATGTTAAATTATTTCCGTCTAAATGTTATTTAAACCGATTATCAAGGAAAGGGCATTTCCTCTATTGGAGAATGTAAAGTAAAAGTAAGATATAAAAATAAAATAGGCCATTTAAACTTAATAGTAACAAATATTGAAAATAATAAATTTCTCATAGGAAAAGACTGGATAGTATATTTTGATATGGTACAAATTAATGTCCAACAAAATAATAATTTTGATACTAATTTTATTTTTAATAAATATTATAAACTTTTCGAAGATATAGTCTTGCCAATAAAAGATATTTCCGTACACATTAATGTAAAAAATAATTTTGCACCAAAATTTTATAAATTTAGACCTGCTCCCTTTGCTATTAGAAATTTAATTGAAGAAGAACTATTATTTTTATTGAATAATGATATTATTGAAAATATAGTGGATAGCCCAATAGCTTCACCGCTAGTATGCGTCCCTAAGAAAAACGGCAAAATTAGAATTTGTGCAGACTTTAAGAGAACCTTAAATCCATTTATCGAAGATGTTAAATATCCGATACCGAACATCGATAATGTTTTACATTCTTTTTTTGGTAAAAGTATCTTTAGCAAAATTGATCTTTCAAGCGCATATCATCAGATACTTCTAGACGAGGAATCTCAAAAATTGACAGTTATTTCTACCCATAAAGGCCTTTTTAAATATAAAAGGCTGCCCTTCGGTATCAAGTCCGGAGCGACTATTTTCCAAAGAACTATGGACAATATTTTTTCCGGTCTTAAAAATGTAATAATATATTTAGACAATATTCTTATAGCATCGTCTGATGTAAATGAGCATATTTCAGATATTGAGACAGTCATGAATAAATTATCTGATTTTAATTTTTCAATTAATAAAGAAAAATCTTTGTTTTTTGTTGATGAAATCAATTATTTGGGACATAGAATAAATAAAAATGGAATCTATCCCCTTGAGGATAAATTGGACAGTATAAAAAAATGTCCTAAACCGAGTAACATTTCAGAATTGAAATCTTTCTTGGGCATGTTGTCATTCTACAGTAAATTCGTTAAAAATTTATCCATACATGCAAATCCTTTATTCTCTCTATTGAAAAAAAGTTATAATTGGAATTGGAAAAAAGAACATGATCAGGCTTTCGAAAAATGTAAAAATTTGATTAGTACAAAAA
Organism: Cordylochernes scorpioides; assembly: GCA_030710605.1. Lineage (NCBI taxonomy): Eukaryota > Metazoa > Arthropoda > Arachnida > Pseudoscorpiones > Chernetidae > Cordylochernes > Cordylochernes scorpioides. The sequence goes on along the minus strand of CP092869.1, from coordinate 82,446,652 downwards.
CTTGTTTGACGCATTATTCGCAAGATTTACCTCTTTATGTTACTTGTGATGCATCAAATTATGGTATTGGAGGATATATTTCCCATATTGTAAACGGCATTGAGAAACCAATTACTTTTGTTTCAAGAACACTAAATGACACAGAAAAGAAATATTCCCAGATAGAAAAAGAAGGGTTATCAATATTCTTTACCTTAAACAGGCTAAAACAATTCCTTTACGGAAGAAAATTTATTATTAATACAGATCACAAACCATTACTAGCCATTTTTGGCGATAAAAATAATTTACCAGCCTTAGTGGCAAATAGATTACATAGATGGTCACTCTCAATATCAAATTTTAATTTTGAAATTAAATATACTAAGGGAACTGAAATACCTCTTGCGGATTTTCTTTCAAGATTTCCAAATCCTGAGAAAGGGGAGAAGGAAGAGGAAATAGGAGAAATATTATTAATAGAAAATTCGATATTAGATTACGTCTTGGTATCGTACAAAACCCAAGAAGATCCAACTCTTAGAAAACTATATAAATTAGTCAAGTACGATAAGTATGATGTTGACTCAGAGGTAGATATAAAACCTTATAATAGAATTAAAAACGAGATAACAATAGTAAGAAATTGCCTATTTTTCGGAAATAGAATGATCATCCCCGATTCCTTAAGAGAATATGTTTTGAAAATCATCCATGAAAATCATATTGGAGTAAATAAAATGAAAACTCTGGCCAGAAGTTCTGTCTATTGGCCGGGAATGGATGAGCAAATTGAGAAACTGTCTAAAAGCTGTAGCACTTGTATGGAAAACACATCAAAGCTGCCAAAACAGGAATTTACCGAGTGGACTCCACCAAACAAAGTTTGGAAGAGAATTCATCTTGACTATTTCTATTTTGCGGGAAAAACTTTTTTGATATTGGTGGATGCGCATTCTAATTGGATAGAATGTCAAATGGTTCCAAATACATCGGCGGGATTCTGCATAGACTTTTTGAGAGAATGTTTAGCGAGATATGGTATCCCGGAGGTGGCGGTAATGGATAATGGGCCCCCGTTTAGAAGTTATGAAATAAAGACATTTTTCGAAAGAAATGGCATACATGCGATGTTTAGCCCCGCTTACCATCCGGAGAGCAACGGACTAGCGGAAGTGTCTGTAAGAGAGATAAAAAAAGCTATGAAAAGAATTATTTCGGAGGAAAGAGAATTACCCCTTGAGTTTGCTTTGATTAAGGCTTTATATGCATATAGATTGAGTCCTTTGACTAGAACGGAAAAATCCCCTGCTGGAATATTTTTAAATCGCGAGATTAGAACGAAGATTTCCATGTTGAGCAAGAAATCAGTAAGAGTGGGGAGATTGAAAAATAAAAAACAGAACAATAGCTACAAAATAAATGATAGAGTAAGATACAGATGGATGGAAAGAGGAAAACCGAAATGGATGTTTGGGATTGTAAAGAGAATAGTGGGAAGCAACAGCTGTATGATAGAAACTGATGGAATAGAAAGGAAAGTACACACTAACTATATGAGGAGAAGTATGGAGAGAAAGGATGTTTCGTCATCAGAAGAAGGAATAAGCTACCCAAGGCCTCAGACGTCAAGTCCCCTGACTCCTGCTACAATAGTAGCAGAATCTACACCTGGACCACCGACTGAATCTACACCTTCCCGGAGATATCCACTACGAGAGAGGAGACCACCGGATAGATATGTACCTTAATGAGTATTGCTATCTTAAAAAAGGGGGAGTTGATGTGGATGAACTTAAAAAAATAATTAAATATGAGTGATTGCATATTAGATAATAATTGAATATTAATTTATTTTTCTATTGTTTTTTGACCAAGAAAAGGTAAATTCATTCTATCAAGAGATATGTAAATTTTGTTCGTTCAATTTAAATTTTAATTTTAGTTTTGCTTGGCTTGCATGTAAATATTCTTAAGGAAGAGAAATAAACTTTTTTTTCTTTTATAAGTGCAGACATCTTTTGTTTGATATAAATTTCTAGAAAATTATTTAAATAGCAAAATAACAATGAAAATAGGGTTCGTATTAGCGGGGTTTTACTGTATATACGATTTGCTTTTACCACTTTGTATTTCTATAAGATCATGTTCAGTAAATTTTAAGGAACAAAACAAAGGATGTTAAACAATCATTTATTCTCAAACACTCTGCAAAAAATAAAAAAGATCAAAATCTGCGCAAAAACCTAACAAAAAAAACAAACACAAGAAATAAAAATCAATCTCAATACACACAGGCTAAGTACCATTGGGAATATGTAGAAGGGAGTGTGTGCAAATGAGTGAATTTTATATATGCAACAACATACATATATGCATATATAGAAATATATATTCAATCAAATAAAATAAACCTTTTTTTTTAAATAGATGCATTAACATGTGGTGTATATAATGTAAACAAAGGCAGATGTAAAAATGATTGAAAAAGAACTAAGCTTTTAGAATAATACAATTTTTAAAATGCAAATTGAAACACAGAAGTAAAAGTAAATAATAGAAATGTATGTGAGAAAAAGGGGAGAATTTTATATACATTATTAATAGGTATAAAATATCTTAATTTTATCAACATGCCTATATAACAAAAATTTTAAAGATTTATAACAAGTTTTTCCAATATTTGAGATAAAAAAAAGAATCTGAAATGATTTTTCTTGAAATTTAATAAATGTTTTACAATGAGGGCAAGTTTTACCTCTGTTTGAAGAGATGCTAATAGATTGTAATATGAAGGTAATGTGTTTAGGGTTAAGTATATGAAGTGATGAGCCAATTAATCCATTAAGTAAAAAGGACGGTTTTCATTCTGGAGTAAAACATTCCTCACTCAAGAAATTCTCCAAACTACGGTGTAAATGGTAGTACACCTTATATAGGTTGTGGTCTTCATCTGGATACACCTGCACACACAGTTTCCCTCTGTTATACTAGTTTGTAGCAACTGTCAATAGATGGTGTCTTTTGCTTATCCCTAGTATACATGATACAGGTCATGATATTATGGTGGGTAGAATGGTAGGTGACTGCTTCTATTATAAGTGCACCTCATGTCTTTTTTATTTTGCTCATCCCTAGATAATATTGTAAAGGCCATGATATTCATGGTGGGTAGATAACTGCTTTTTTTGTAAAGTGCACCACATGCCTTTTTTTCTGCTTATCCCCAGTACACATGGTACAGGCCATGATAATCATGGTGGGTAGAAGTAGGTGAGTGCTTTTATTGTAAGTGCACCACATATATATAGATGTGAAAAGCAGTTCGACTTTGCATTTAAAAAAGGCGAAATAGCCTCATTTGGTTACTTGTACTCCTTGGTGGGGTTGGACTTTTGCAAGAATAGGGGGCCTATCAAGCATTTTTTTTTTTCAATCAGAAAAAAAGTGCCCAATGTGGGATTTGATTCTGTGTTTTAGTGGTTGAAAACCAATGGTTTAGACCAGGGGTCTCCAAACTATGGCCCGAGGGCCACATCCGGCCCGCAGACAGATTTTGTCCGGCCCGCGGAGACATACTTGAAAACTCCTTTTAGAGAACAAATATTTTTTATAGCAAATAAAATGTTTGTGATAAGTTGGATAAAGAAACACAGAATGGTAATGAATAAAGACATGTATAATTTATGCAGTAAATTTAACTTCAGCATATAATAACTAACAAATTATTGAAATGAATCCAACTTACATTTTATACATTGTAAGTAATGAACAACACATACCTTATAACATGACATATGAAATGCTAATGAGATGTATGTAATTGAGATTTTCCACCGACAATAGTTTGTAGTTGTGGACTAATTTTACTTGTACCAATTATTAAAAGAGATTTAAGATGCTCGTCAGTTAATTTAGATCTGTATACATTTTTTGTGTACTTCATTTTGGAGAAGGTTTTCTCACACAAATAAGTAGTACCAAAAACGGAAAACAGCCCACGAGCAAATTTATGCAAATTATCAAATTGTGTCAGTGGAAGACTCTTATAAAATTCCAACAAAGATGAGTTTTCATATTTGTTCTTAATTATATCACTGCACTGAAGATCAATCATTTCCATTTGAAGTTCCGGGGCTAGGGTTTCAATGTCAGCATCAAAAGGATTCTGAAAAATCTTAATTTGATTCGCAATGGCATCAAAGTCCGAGAAACGAGTATCAAAATTTATCTTCAAAGCACTCAAAGTTTCGATTGCAAAATCGATAGGAAACTCAGTCTCAGTAGTGTGGCTGAATATTTCACATGTTTTAAAATGTGAAAAACATTTACTTCGTAGTTGTGATTGAAACAGTATCAATTTCATCCGGAATGACTTGATATTAGTGTATAAATCAGGAAGATGCTGGTTTTCTCCTTGCAATCTCAAATTCAGTTCGTTCACATGTTTTGTCAAATCAACATAGAATGCTAACTTCCATAGCCATGTGTTGTTTTGTAATTCAGTAAGAGGGCGGTGCTTTTCATTCAAAAAAATTTCGATCACTGCTCGAAGTTCAAAAAAGCGCTGAAGGACTTTCCCACAACTAAGCCAGCGTACGGCAGTATGATAAGGTAAGTCTGTTTCTCCAATCTCTGCAATAAATTGTCTGAATTGTCGGTGATTCAGCCCAAAAGATCTGATGAAATTAACAGTTGATATGACTGGTTTCAGAACGTCAGACATATCCAAACATTTTCCGCAAAAAGACTGTTGATGAATGATACAATGTAAGACTAATGGTTTTGAGCCGCCGTCATTTTCTACAGCCTTTGACACAAGAGCGACCACTCCTTTATTTTTCCCACTCATGTTTTTGCCTCCATCAGTTGTAATACATTTCAAGTTTTTCCATCGAAGGTTCTTTTTATTAATGGCCATTTCAACTCCTTTAAAAATATCGGTACCAGTAGTTGTGCCATGAATACTATACATATCAAGAAGTTCTTCGTGCACTTCATAGCTTTTATCTACTCCTCTAATATAAATCAACACCTGAGCAGTATCTGACACATCCGTTGACTCATCCAAGGCCAAAGAAAACCACTCAACATGTCCATTTTTGTCGAACAGTTGAGAGGATATATTTTCAGCGATGTTTTCTACCCTTCGAGCCACAGTGTTTGCTGACATACTGACAGTTTTTAATAAATTTACCTTTTCAGGGCACATATCTTCGACTACTGCAATTATGCATTCCTTGATCATTTCTCCATCGGTTATTGGTTTTCCACGTTTTGCAATTTCAAGAGCCACACGAAAGCTGGCACGAGTTGCCGCCTCTTGTTCAGTTTTGACTTTTGTAAATAAAGATTGCTGCGATTTCAATCCGCGCTTCAAAGCTTTGAATTTTTCTGTCCGCACAATTCCTGTATATTTTGAGTAATTTTGAGAATGTTTTGTTTCATAATGACGTTTCATGTTATATTCTTTGAGAACGGCTATGCTTTCATTGCAAATCAAACATAGCGCCTTGTTACTGGACTCAATTACGAAATACTGAATGTTCCACTGATCTTTGAATTTTCTGCATTCACAGTCAATTTTTCGCTTCTTTTCCATTCTACTAAATCACACACAAAAGCAACAATTAATAATAACATTTAATAACAAATAAACATAACAATTAATACAGGAAATTTAATAATATGCAGTGTTGCCATCTTGGCCCTCGGAACTTACTGGAGTAATCAGTATGGCCCTAAGGCTGGAAAGACCCCATCAGTATGGCCCTAAGGCTGGAAAGTTTGGAGACCCCTGGTTTAGACCATCCTTCCACCGACCCCCGCTTGGTAGATGGTATCTAGGTTTGACATATATTTTGACAAGAGAGATGTCCTTTATCTTTCTAGATCAATAACCTCGCAGTAAAATTTCCATATATTTATAGATAATAAAAACATGACTAAAACTTGTTTCTCCTGGAGATTGTTTCTTATCAGAGACTGTGTAATTCCGTCTTTGCCGGTCCCAAGCCTGGATGAAAAGGGAGGAGGGGGAGCAGTAACAAGCTCGCTAAAAAACCTGGGCTCAGCTGGCCTGGTTGATAGTACCCTGTAAGGGCTCCTAATCCAGGGATACATGATGAGCAGCGTTTGTACTCTATGTTAGGAGCAGCTGTACATGGCGTCTGTTCCTCATGTCAGAAGCGGCCATTTCTTTTGGAGCTAAGTCGGCCTGCTACTGAGTAGTACTCCCAGTTTTAATGACAAAAGTAGACACATTCTACTTCACCCAATCATTATGGATGTCAAATCTCATTTAATGACTCTACTCATCCCCAGTAGACACCACCAACAAGCTCTACAAGCTTGATACCCTCATATGATTGAGTGGAAATAAGAAAGAAGAAGACATAGATTGGCTGATAAAGACAACATGGCATTACCAATGTGTTGAAGAGGACACCTTCGTCTGCCAGGGCTTTTATCAACAGGGCTGAGTGCTGGAAGTGGACGTTGACTACACATCAAAAGTCCATTACACACGGAGTCTCCCAACATTTTACACATTAAACCTTTTACCATATACAGTAGAACTTCCCTGTAATGTACACCTAATTGCAGAGCCAAAGTGTCCTTTAGGAAGAAGTGTCCTCCGGGGAGTTTCTAAATAAATGGTAATTTTTCAAATGAAAACTGTCCATTATGGAGAGGTGTCCACTAGCGGGATGTCCACTAATAGGAGGTTCTACTCTATATACATTTATAAATGCAAATAAATAGCTTGTAAGATTGTCCTCTTATAAAATAATCTCTTCTCCACGACCTGTTTTTCTTCTTCTATAACAAATAGAGAGATTATCGTTGTCTGAAGAATTAGGATATTTCAACCCTTCTTGAGTTATTTATTTCTGAATGTTTCAATGACTCACACACACATGATCTTCCTCAGGGGAATGAAAGAAAGTAGGCTGTCAATATATGGGGGAAATATCTCCATAATTATAAAGAATACTGTTCTTTTTTAATTCAAATTTTTGATGTCTCAAAATCTTAATTCCTATAGGGCTGTTATCTGTTAGGTTGTTTTCATAGAAATAATATATGGAGGGATAACTCATTTCAGCAGACAATTGATGATTGTATTGTTCTACACTAGGCCTACTCTAGGTAAACAAAAAAGTTCCTGAAGATAGATGTTGCCTGGCCAGCATTCATTGTTCTTGAAATAACAGACATTTCTGCCGAATATCTCAGCACCAAAATTGGTCTTGATCATCTTGAAGATAAAGATTGCCTGGCCAGCATTCATTGTTCTTGAATTAACAATGAATGCCGTCTAGGCAACCTTTATCTTCAAGATGATCAAGACCATTTTGGTCCTGAGATATTTGGCCAAAGTGTCAGGTAATTCAAGAACAATGAATGCTGGCCAGGCAAACTCTATCTTCAAGATGATCAAGACCAATTTAGGTCCTGAGATATTTGGCCAAAGTGTCAGTTAATTCAAGAACAATGAATGCTGACAGGCAACATCTATCTTCAAGATGATCAAGACCAATTTAGGTCCCGAGATATTTGGCCAAAGTGTCAGTTAATTCAATAACAATGAATGCTGACAGGCAACATCTATCTTCAAGATGATCAAGACCAATTTAGGTCCAGAGATATTTGGCCAAAGTGTCAGTTAATTCAAGAACAATGAATACGAACAGGCAACATCTATCTTCAAGATGATCAAGACCAATTTAGGTCCCGAGATATATTTGGCCAAAGTGTCAATTAATTCAAAAACAATGAATGCTGGCCAGGCAACTTTTATCTTCAAGATGATCAAGACCAATTTAGGTCCCGAGATATTTGACCGAGTGTCTGTTATTTCAAGAACAAGGAATGGTAGCCAGGCAACATCTATCTTCAAGATGATCAAGCCCAATTTTGGTTCAGAGATATTTGACCGAAGTGTCTGTTATTTCATGAACAAAAATATTTCCATTTCTAAATCAACCTAATCACACAAACCTGTCAAATAACCTAATTTAATCTATCTGAACCAAACCTAACCAGACCTAATGTATTGATATACCCATGGCATGTTGCAACCACTGGTCCTCAGAAATGAGTATTTAACCAAAATTGTTTGTAAGTGAGAAAGAGATATATCAGTACTTACGATCTGCAGTCCCATGTACAAGCATCAACTTCTTCCCTTTAAAGTTGGCTGCTTTGCTGATAACATTGGATCGTGCATAGGCCTCAGGGTCCTCATCTGGTAGTCCCAGGTACCTGTAGCTGTAGGACTGGTCTGGAACACAGGATCCATCCAAAGTACATGTAACACATGATAATCATACAAAGCAATAACATCTATATATAACGAATGAAGACATTAAGACACAAATGTTTCTTTCCACAAATAAATTAAACTTCTACTGTCCTTACTGTGATGAAAAATGAATTTAAATCTACTGTCCTAAAAGCTTATGTCCATAGTTTTCTTAAATATCATTTTTAAGATTCTACACCCCAGTATAGCATATAAAAGCAGATTGATCCAATACAGTATTAGAGCTCTAAAGAAGCAGTCTGGTAGATTAAATTGGTGAAACCGCTGGGAGAGTTCACCACTGATGAGCCTAGCCCTCCCAATATTTTTTCATTGCAGTAAGGACAGTAGAAGTTTATTTTATTTGTGAAAAGAAACATTCAGGTCTTAAAGTTTTCATTCTTTACATGAAAATCGTGATAGCGAATGTTTTTCATTTACAAAAATGTTGTTTCTTATCCCCTTATGCAAAAATGCAAAATTCGAACTACTTTGTATTTGTGATGTAACTAAAATAAATTACATGTCTTCAGTAACCAAATAGACTCTGGAACTTGTAAATGTAAAAGTCGAACTGCTTTTCACATGGGTAGACATGGGGAGGAGTATTTATAGTAGAAGCAGTTGCCAATTACTACCCACCATGATTATCATGAACTGTACCACATGTACTTGGGATAATAAAAATATATGTCTACAGATGTAAAAGTCAATACAAAATTTGCACTTATAAAGTTACAGAGCCCAATTTGATTATATACACTTACTGATGGGGTTAGACTTGTATAAGAGTTGGTTGCACTTAAAACTTTTTTCTCATAAAAAAATGTCTAGTGAAGGATTTGATACTGGGTCGTGTGTATGGTTGACAATTTAACACTGCATATAAGGGGGTCGGTGGAAGGGAGGTCTAAACCGTTGGTTTTTGACAGCTACGACCTGGGGTCGATACCCGCATTGGGCACTTTTTTCATATTAAAAATAAATGCTCAAATGGCCCCCGATTCTTGAAAAAGTTTAACCCCACTAGCAAGTGCAAGTAACCAAACTGGACTCTAGCGCATTTGTAAATGCAAAAGTTGAACTGCTTTTCACATGTATAGACATGTGGTGCACTTACAGTAAAAGCAATCACTAACTACCCCCCCCCCCCCCATGATTATCATGGCCTACACCACATGTACTAGGGATAATAAATAAATAAAAAAAACACTCATATTGTGACAGAATAGGTTGTGGTGACCTATTTGGTAAATCATCACTCTTCTTCTTTCTTATCCCCACTCAACAATTTTATTAGTGTATCAAGCTTGTTGATGGTGATGGTGTCTGCTGGAAATGAGTAGAGCTCATGAATGGATGAGTCAATATAGTCAATGATGTGGTTTGGGGCTGCAGGTTGACACTTAGTACATAGTGGAAAGTCATTGTCCATAGATGATCAGACTTAAATCTGGAAATTAAAGACTGTTGTTATCTTGAGAGGTCAGAATTGGTGCTTGTCCCTCCTGTTTATCATTAATCAAGCTTGAATCAGTGCTAATTTTGTAAATACAGTAAAACCCAACTAAAATGAACCTGGGATATAGTGAACTTTCCCTTATAACGAAGCTGAAATAATCCCCTTTTTTATTTTGCAATACAGTGAACTATGGCTATAATGAACCATGGCTATAGTGAACCACAGATTCCGCCCCATATTTCCCATTTCCGTCCCACTATAAAGGGGCTTTACTGTATTTTGTCTACCACTCTCTCTGTCTATTTTTGTGATCTTTTGTGAAGGTTTTAAATAGTTTCCTTGTGAAAATAATATTGTATATTTAATTATGACTCATTCTGGTATTGCTTATAACTTAGATATGGACCTAGTGTCAGCATAAAGCCAACAGACGGAGCAACAATATTATTATGCCATCAACTTGCTCTCCTTTCTTCTTTCTTATCTTCACTCAATCATATTAGAGTATCAAGCATCTAACGCTGCACATGACTGGTACAGAGCAGGAGAGACAAGCACTGGTTCTGTCCTCCCAATAGAATAACAGTTTTTGATTTCCAGACTTAAGTCTGGTCATCTACGGACAATGACTTTCCAGAATGGTTGCACGGTTTTCCCACTATATACTAAGTGTTAACCTGCAACCCCAAAACACATTATTGACTGTGTATTGACCCATCCATTAATGAGCTCTACTAATCCCCAGCAGACACCATCAAACTTTGCAAGCTTGATACCCTAATATGATTGAGTGGAGATATGAGTGAAGAAGAGAGTATCGAGTCTGTAGAACTTATTGATGATGTCTGCTGGGGATGAGTAGAGCTCATCAATGGATGAGTCAATAGACAGTCAATATCAAATTCCTTATAAGTTGAAGACAAATCAGTTACTTCATTATCACCCACAAGTTTATATGTATATATGTTATCGAGATAGATAATATAACTTAATGATAGGTACAACAGAGAGTAATAATGATAAAACACAATTTTGATTTAATATTTGAACTACAAGAAAATAAGATCTAAATCAAATAAATTAATAGTGTATGATGTTTCTGTAACAGCATTGTTATCATCATCAGACAAATTTTTTTCATTCTTTTATCTGATGATGGTAACAACGCTGTTACTAAAATGTCACATACAATTAATTTATTTGGATTAGGTCTTATTTTCTTGTGGAAAGTAATAATAATAAAAAAGATATAATTACAGTAATAGATGAAGTTGGTAACTGGAGCGATGGCAATGCCACAGTTCACCGGGGAAGACTGCGGTTGAGCCAGAGTGGTGAGTGTGTTGAAACCACCGTAGGACCATCCCATCATGGCCACACGGGAGGAGTCCAGAGAATGGTGAGACTCGAGCACATGTCTGAAATATACATATCAAAATATAGTCCAAAAACTCTCAAAAATTCATCTTCAATGGACAATTGACAATTAAAATTATTTTCTCTTCTTCTTTCTTATCTCCACTCAATCATATTAGGGTATCAAGCTTGTAGAGCTTGAGACTCGACAAACATCATGACTGGATGAAGTAGAATGCGTCTGCCTTTATCATTAAGACTGGGAGCACTTCTCAGTGGCAGGCCAACTTAGCTCCAAAAGAAATGGCCGCCTCTGACATGAGGCACAGACACCATGTGCAGCCGCTCCTAACATGGAATACAAACGCTGCTCATCCTTTATCCGTGGATTAGGAGCCCTTACAGGGTACTATTAGCCAGGCCAACTTAGCCCAGGTTTTACTGCTCTCCCTCCTGCTTTTTCATCCGGGCTTGGGACCGGCAAAGGCGGACTTAAATAATTTTAATACATAGCAATAACGCGCCATCTATATAATACAAATGAAAACACCAAAACGCTAATGTTTCTTTTCACAAATAAATCAAACTTCAACTGCCCTTACTGTGATGAAAAAATATATTGGGAGGGCTTGGCTCATCAGAATGGTGAAACCTCCCAGCAGTTTCGCCAATTTAATCTACCAGACCACTTCTTTAGAGCTCTAATACTGTATTGGATAATTCTGCTTTTATATGCTACACTGAAGGGTGGAATCTTAGAAATGGTATCTAAGCAAACTATGGACATAAGCTTTTAGGACAGTAATACAAGAAAATCCAAATTGTGCTTTATCACTTTTAGGACTAGTGGGTTGGCACTCAGCACAAATCTCTGATGATAAGGCAAATATTTATATAAGGGCAGTAGAAGTTTCATTTATTTGTAAAAAATAACATTCGCGCTTTGGTGTTTTCATTTGTAAAATAATTTTACTGACATTTTGTCAAAGCATACAAAAGTGCACAGTCTGAACTATTTTTAAAAGATAATTATATATATTAATGCATGATACTATGTGCAATGAATATGGTGCCTCTGCCATCAAAGATCATCTTTAATGGATACTCTGACACATTGGCATTGAAGGTAATGAAGCTGCTGATGCGCTAGCAAAATAAAGGCACAAGACAACCCTTGCTACGGAATAATAAACTTACTTTTAAAGAAATAGACAAAGTAGCAAAAACAAAAATAAACAAGAACTGGAGGATCCCACCTAAGTACAGGTTGGGATGGTCCATGTACAGGTTGGGATGATCCAACTACAGGTTGGGATGATGTAAGTACAGGTTGGGATGGACCAAGTACAGGTTGGGATGGTCCAAGTACAGGTTGGGATGATCCAACTACAGGTTGGGATGATGTAAGTACAGGTTGGGATGGTCCAAGTACAGATTAGGATGGATGCCACTCACCTGATGACCACCATCTGATCGGCCACCTCCACCTGCCCCAGATGTCGGTGGACCGCCAGTTCCCATCGCTCCCCACGGCCCAGAGTCCCCCGCACATCCAGCTCCAGGGTGGCCCAGCGTCGCTCTGTCGCCAGATAGTGGCCCCATCGAATCTCAAAATTCTCCTTCACATCCTGCGAACTGGGCCCACCATACCTGTCACACCATACTCTGGTTTAATATTGGGTTGGCATCCAGCACAAATCTCTGATGATAAGGCAAATTTAGGCAACAATGGAATAATCTCTCTTTCATGTACGAAATATCATTTTAACTAGGAGATACACCGGTTAAGGAACTTAAAGTGTTAGCTCCACTTAGAGGACTGTATTTTGCTCCTACAAGGCTCCACTCTACTGCCGCTTACCTCGTGAATTCTTTTCCGGCCAACGTCACAATGGAAGCTCAAGCAAGCACACTGACACTCTGAGACACTTTATTTTTACAATCTTACAATTTATATTTTCATGACACGTTGTCAATGGTCAAATAGAATTTAAAAAGATTAATAATAAACAATAAATATTTACAGATATATACATTTTAATTCTCAACATTCATGTTTTTGCTCATGTTTTTAATGTTTGTGAAATAAAAAGACACTACCTTCTCCTTATGTTTCCAATTATATAGCAACTAAGGTGTCTGTGTGTTATAACTAAATAGTTAAGGTATACTATTATTCAGAAATTACAACTATTTATAAAATGACTATTTCCTTTTAATATAATACAGTAGAACCTCCCTGTAAAGGACTCCTAATTGCAGAGCCAAAGGGTCCTTTAGGGAGAGGTGTTCTCTTACCAGAGAGTTACTAAATAGTAAAAATGGTAATTTTGCAAATGAAAACTGTCCTTTGTAGAGAGATGTCTGCTAGCGAGGTGTCCGCTAAAAGGAGGATCTACTGTATAAGCAAATATAAAAATTATCTACCGACCTTTAACTGACTATAATTCATACTTTAATTCACCTGAAAATTCTGATCCCTTGAGGTTTTGAATACAAGAAGTTGGACCATATATATACAATGAAGATGCTACACTCAGGCCTTACGTTTGTTAGATTATGATTTGGAGTTATATAGCGATAGAATTGTTTAACTTTTAAAAAGCGTTAGAGAACAAGGTAATCTCTAAGAACTAAAATTACAGGAAGGAAATTCTTCCATAGTGAATTTGTATAGTGGTATGTTGAATACTTTGATTTCCTTTTCATTTTCCCTTCTCTCCTTTGTTTATTATTTATTTTTTTTGTTTGTTATTTTTCCTTTTCTCTATGAAAATGATGTATGGCGAGTCCTTACAGGACAGAAATGTCCTGATAAAGCTGTTGTTGTTGATTTGGAGTTTGGACTTACACTGAGACAAGTAGAGGGAACTTCTCAGCCTTGTCTTTCCTCGTCTCTGGCAGCGTCAGTCGTGCTAGGGCCTCTAGAACAACCACTAGGGTCAGACCAGTGACCACCACTCCTGTGAATAAAACATAATTATAATACAATAGAACCTCCATGAGAGGGCACTCACGCTAAAGGACAGTTTTCATTAGCAAAATTACCATTTTTGCTATTTAGCAACTCTCTGGTAAAAGGACACTTCTCCTTAAAGGACACTTTGGCTTTATGATTAGGTGTTCTTTAGAAGGAGGTTCTACTGTATAATAAAGTACAATTTGGATTATAGATACAAGAAAATAAGACCTAATCTAAATAAATTAATAGTGTGTGAAACTGTGATAGCTGTTGCTGAAATGTCACACACTATTAATTTATTTGGATTAGGTCTTATTTTCTTGTATCTATAATTATAATACAGTAGAACCTGCCTGTAAAGGACATCTAAATGTAAATCCAAAATGACCTTTAGAGAAAAGTATCCTCTTACCAGAGAGTTGCTAAGTAGTAAAAATGGTTATTTTGACAATGAAAACTGACCTTTGTAGAGAGGTGTCCTCTCATGGAGGTTCTACAGTATAGTCAGTGAAAATAAATGAATAAAATAATCAATTTTAACTATTGACCATCTTTGTGATCTTGGTCATCACTACATGTTTTATGACAGCTTCTTCATTTCAGAAGGAGGTACTGGAGTTCGGTTATCAGTAGTAAAAAATGTTGGTTTGTGGCAGCTACAACCAGGGATTGAATCATGCATTGAACACCTTTTCTAATTAAAAAATGCTCCAATGGCATATATTCTTCTTGCAAAATAATCTCACCAAAGATGTCTAGAGAGAGGTTGTACTGTATTATTGGAATTATGTTGAAAGAAATCTCCACTCACTAAGTCCATTGTCCAAGGGCACATGAATCAGCTCAATCTGTGGTAGTGAGATGTCCTTCAGTAAGTCCCTGACTGCAGAGTTGTCTTGGATCACCTCCACTGGACACAGAGTGGACATCAGTGATGTACATGATCTGATCTGTTTTGTTTAAAGATAATATATCAGTGATATATTTTTGCTTTACTCTGTTTTGATTCTAAACAAATCGAACGTTTATCATCATAATTATTAAAGGCTTTGTTTATAATGTGTATGTGTGCAAGAATTGTGAAATAATAAAATAATTATAGTAGCATTAAATTTAGTATCTTTTATTCATCTTTTAAAGATATCTAAATATATAAAGTGCAATTTCTTATAAAATATAACTTTCACTATTAACCTTCAACCTATAATAGAAACATATCAGTACATACAGCCAGTAATGCCAGTGTAGCAACTCACCGAGACTGTGGTTGTCCATGCGATGAACAGCCACAGTGGGAACATCAGGCCCCTCACAGTGCAGCAAATAGTACTGCTGTGAGAAGACGGCTGAGGAATAACCACAGCTGGAGTCACACGTGACACAATGGGACAGTCCACTGAGGGTCAGGCTGAAGATGTGGCGCTCGGAGTAACTCCTCTTCCCATTGGAGGCATAGTACCTATGCATAACATACAGTGAAATATATACAGTGGAACCTTGTTATAACAGGAACATGGTTATAGCCTCATAATCCTGAATTTACAAGTTTAAAAACATGCATAAGGCACAATTTGGATTATAGATAATAAATACAAGGTAATAAGACCAAATCAAAATAAATAAATACATTCAGTACTTTTGTCTGAAGATGGTAACAATGCTGTTACCGAAACGTCACACACTATTTATTTATTCGGATTTGGCCTTATTACCTTATGTTTATAACAACATGCAGTAAAATATATACAATGACACCACATTATAACATGCATGGTTATAGCATCATAATTTTAAAGTTACAAACACAAGGTAATAAAATCAAATCCAAATAAATAAATAGTGTGTGACAATATTAGGTAAAAAGTGAAGAGAAAAACTTACACAAGTTTAGTGTCTGGGTCATAGTGGATAATCTCCGATACATCAAACTCCCCATTGGTCAGAAACTGTACGTTGGCCGACTGAAACAACATTCTACATTCAGAGAGAAGTTTTACCATATTCATGTTCAGTAAAATATATGGTGAAGACTCAGCAATGTCTAGATACAGTCAAAACCTTCATAATAGGAAACCTCTGAACATAACCAGCCATTTATACACAATAAAGCCATAAAAGCATGAATGTGTGGGGGCTGAGAGATTTCCTTCCAGCCTGCTGGATGACGCACCGCGCCGTCAAGAAAAACAAACAAGCGGCGCCATAAATCAGGAGATGATGACCGCTGTGCCAAGGCGGCACAGCGGTGGAAACCAGAGAGGACCAGAGTGAGATTCTAGGGTGTTGTGCTTTTTGTCTTCCCATATAAATGTAGCTAATAAGTAATTCCAATAAAACACTAACTTTGAAATACGTTCTGGGCCATTGCTGGACTAATAAATCGAGAGAGACACACCACAAATGTTCCTTTTTTTTCAACATAATGGATCAAATTTCCTACTGTGCCTTTAATGTGATGTAGTGCTTGGCTCCTCAGTGGTGAACCCTTCCAGCAGTTTTGTCAATTTAATCCACCAGATCGATTTTAGAGCTCTAATAGTGTATTGGATGATTCTGCTCATTTATGTATAAAATGTTTGCTTCATTTGGTTTGAAAAAAAGATATTTGTTTGCTTTATGGTTGATTTCTTACATATAAAATTGTGCATTATTACCTTATGTTCAATTCCTGCCTAGCTGGCCTTGTTCTAATTGGTTGTGAAGGAGTATTTCTCCAGATGCAAACCTCTAAATTGAGAAAAATATCAGGCCTCCAGGGAAAAGTATCTTTTCAAAAGCTTTTTTATTCTCTAGCTTTCAGGCACAAATGTCCTTTTACAGGATAAAACACGATATACCATTTTTTCTCCCGTAGAAGGGCGTTTGAGCCTGAATGCTAAGGAATAAGAAGGTTTTTGAAAAGATACTTTTCTCAGGAGGCCTGATATTTTTACTCAATATCTGTGAGATTATTTTATTGAAACCTTTGAATGTAATTTAAGACTAAAATTCCTTTCCTTTAGTGTTGAATATATAAGCAGAATTGTCCAATAGAGTATCAGAGCTCTAAAAGCTGTCTGGTAGATTAAATTGGCAAAACCGCTGTGAGGGTTCACCACTGATGATCCAAGCCCTCCCAATATTTTTCATCGCAGTAGGGACAGTAAAAGTTTGTTTCATTTAATAAGGCACAATTTGGATATAGAGTATAGCTACAAGAAAATAAGACCTAATCCAAAGTGTGTGACGTTTCAGTAACAGCATTGTTACCATCATCAGACAAAAGAATAAAAGAGAAAAATATCACAGCATGTTATTAAATAGTATTGTTATGAGTGTTATCACTTTTTCTCATTTATTCTTTTGTCTGATGGTAATAACACTGTTACTGAAATGTCACACACTATTAATTTATTTGGATTAGTTCTTATTTTCTTTGTTTCATTTGGTTTTTAAATAAAAATAAACATTTATATTTCATTAGTAAATTAAATTTAATTGCCATCTAACGTTAAAATTTTACACAAATAAATTTACTGGCAATGCGTTTCTTTTAAATATCATCAAATATTATCTCTACAGAACTCTCATTCAATAACTCATATCATTACAGTAAGGTCTGTAGAGATAATATTCGATGATATTTAAAAGAATTGCATTGCCAGTAAATTTATTTGTGTAAAATTTATACTTCATATTTATATTTCTTATGTATAGGACACCTCTCTACAAAAGATAGTTTTGTCACTAAAATTGACATTTTTACCAATTTGCTGCTTTCTGGTAAGAGGACACATCTCTCTAAAGGACACTTTGGCTTAGCAACTAGGTTTCCTTTAGAGAGAGGTAGTTGTACTGTATTGAGAAAAGATTTCAAGTTAATGTGAAGCAAAATCACTGAAAATCACCAGCATTTATAATATTGAAAGGGGTCAGTGGTTGAGTGGTCTAAACCGATGGTTTTTGACCACTAAAATCCAGGATCAAATCCAACATAGGGCACTTTTTCTAATTAAAAAAAAAAAAGCTTAAATAGCCTATGATTATTGTAAAGGTTCAACCACATCAGTGAGTGCAAGTAACCAAATGGGGTCTGGCATACTTGTAAATGCAAAGGTTAACTTTCTTATTACATCTACAAAAAAATAAGACCTAATTCCAATTATGTTGCCAATACAAGGAAATTAAGCTAAAATTATTATGCCAATATAAATCTCTAAAGGACACTTTGGCTCTGCAATTAGATGTCCTTTACAGGGAGGTTCTACTGTATAATAAAACTAAATATAAAAATAAATCTTATGTTTGCTGTGTCTGTAGAATTCCATTATCATATACTGCCACCATCTCTGATACAAAACTCGTCTATTAAGAAACTTTTAAGAAAAGCAACATTCTATAATGTGACTTTGGGCACTGCAATAGAACTCCATGAGAGGACACTCTGACTAAAGGACACCTCTCTACAAACACAAGGTAATAAGACCTAATCCAAATATATAAATAGTGTGTGATGTGTTTTGGTAACAGCATTGTTTAGACAAAAGTACTGAATTTAAATACTTCAGTCATTCAGTACTTTTGTCTGAAGATGGCAACAATGCTGTTACCAAAACGTCGCACACTATTTATTTATTTGGATTTGGTCTTATTAACTTGTGTTTATAATCTATAATCCATATTATACTTTATCACCTCTCTACAAAGTACAGTTTTGATCACCAAAATTAACTATTATTACTAATTAACAACTCTCTGGTAAGAGGACACCTCTCCTTAAAGGACACTTGGACTCTGCAACTAGGTATTATCCATTACATGAAGATTCAGGAGTTCAATGGAAGAATGGTCTAAACCGTTGGTTTTCAACCGCTACGACCCGGATTCGATTCTCGCATTAGGCACTTTTTTATGATTTAAAAAAAATGCTCCAATGGCCCTGATTCTTGCAAAATTCCAACCTCACCAGGGAGTGCAAGTAACCAACGGGGCTCTGGCACATTTGTAAGTGCAAAGTCAAACTGCTTTTTACATGTGTAGACATGTGGTGCACTTACAGTAAAAGCAGTCACCTACTTCTACCCACCATGATTATCATGGCCTGTACTACGTGTACTAGGGATAAGCAAAAACAAACCAGGGAGATTCTACTACTGTATATCCTACATTTGCTATTAGATAGAGTGAATGAAGAGCTTACAGAGAGTTGGACCTGGGCCACATGGCGGAAGTAGCCATTCTTCCCTTCAAACCGCGGCATGATACAGAAATATCGATCCTCGGCCATGGCCAGGTAGAGAAAGGATCCAAGCCAGCCTCGGCTGCTTCTTACATGGAGGTGCTGTAGACACACATTTCTCTGTTACTTCATCTCTTGGGAGAAATCTACGTAGATGGAGTTTCAGATTGGTGACTCTTGATACAGCTCTGTAACAACATCATATAAAGTATTTTCATAACTGAATTTAGGGAGATATTATAGCATTCTGTGTTTCTCTAGAGCCCTCCTAGAGCTCTTCCAACTCCAGTCTAACTGACAAACTTTACTTTCTACAGATATAGTCCTAGCCACACACTTGTTGGCAAAGTAAAAATTGGAATTGTACAGCAGAGTTTTATTAACATAAGATAAGAGTATACAGTACTCAGCTAAAACAAACCTAGGATATAGTGAACCTTCCCTTATAATGAACCAAATATATTCCACATTTTAATTTAATAATACAGTGAACTATGACTATAACAAACCATGGCTATAGTTAACCACAGGTTCAGTCCCATAGAGGTTCTCTATAGAGAGGTTTTAATATATTTTCTAAAAATACTCAACTTTATTAGTCCTTCAAAATGGAGCATCTGAAGCTCAAAGAGGTGAATGCAATAGGCAACTCCGAAACCTTACTTAAGAACACTATAAGTGCTTGCTCACTGACTCCTTTCTAATTCTAATTTTATCTCTTTATCAGTGTGGGACCTACCACACGGCACTTCCAGGCAGCCCTGTCCAGACTACACAGAACCACAGCTGTGTGCGGTACCTACCACACGGCACTTCCAGGCGGCCCTGTCCAGACTACAGAGAACCACAGCTGTGTGCGGTACCTACCACACGGCACTTCCAGGCGGCCCTGTCCAGACTACACAGAACCACAGCTGTGTGCGGTACCTACCACACGGCACTTCCAGGCAGCCCTGTCCAGACTACACAGAACCACAGCTGTGTGCGGTACCTACCACACGGCACTTCCAGGCAGCCCTGTCCAGACTACAGAGAACCACAGCTGTGTGCGGTACCTACCACACGGCACTTCCAGGCAGCCCTGTCCAGACTACACAGAACCACAGCTGTGTGCGGTACCTACCACACGGCACTTCCAGGCAGCCCTGTCCAGACTACACAGAACCACAGCTGTGTGCGGTACCTACCACACGGCACTTCCAGGCAGCCCTGTCCAGACTACACAGAACCACAGCTGTGTGCGGTACCTACCACACGGCACTTCCAGGCGGCCCTGTCCAGACTACACAGAACCACAGCTGTGTGCGGTACCTACCACACGGCACTTCCAGGCAGCCCTGTCCAGACTACAGAGAACCACAGCTGTGTGCGGTACCTACCACACGGCACTTCCAGGCGGCCCTGTCCAGACTACACAGAACCACAGCTGTGTGCGGTACCTACCACACGGCACTTCCAGGCAGCCCTGTCCAGACTACACAGAACCACAGCTGTGTGCGGTACCTACCACACGGCACTTCCAGGCAGCCCTGTCCAGACTACAGAGAACCACAGCTGTGTGCGGTACCTACCACACGGCACTTCCAGGCGGCCCTGTCCAGACTACACAGAACCACAGCTGTGTGCGGTACCTACCACACGGCACTTCCAGGCAGCCCTGTCCAGACTACACAGAACCACAGCTGTGTGCGGTACCTACCACACGGCACTTCCAGGCGGCCCTGTCCAGACTACAGAATACCACAGCTGTGTGCGGTACCTACCACACGGCACTTCCAGGCAGCCCTGTCCAGACTACACAGAACCACAGCTGTGTGCGGTATCTACCACACGGCACTTCCAGGCGGCCCTGTCCAGACTACAGAATACCACAGCTGTGTGCGGTACCTACCACACGGCACTTCCAGGCAGCCCTGTCCAGACTACACAGAACCACAGCTGTGTGCGGTACCTACCACACGGCACTTCCAGGCAGCCCTGTCCAGACTACACAGAACCACAGCTGTGTGCGGTACCTACCACACGGCACTTCCAGGCAGCCCTGTCCAGACTACACAGAACCACAGCTGTGTGCGGTACCTACCACACGGCACTTCCAGGCGGCCCTGTCCAGACTACACAGAACCACAGCTGTGTGCGGTACCTACCACACGGCACTTCCAGGCAGCCCTGTCCAGACTACACAGAACCACAGCTGTGTGCGGTACCTACCACACGGCACTTCCAGGCAGCCCTGTCCAGACTACACAGAACCACAGCTGTGTGCGGTATCTACCACACGGCACTTCCGGGCGGCCCTGTCCAGACTACAGAATACCACAGCTGTGTGCGGTACCTACCACACGGCACTTCCAGGCGGCCCTGTCCAGACTACACAGAACCACAGCTGTGTGCAGTACCTACCACACGGCACTTCCAGGCGGCCCTGTCCAGACTACACAGAACCACAGCTGTGTGCGGTACCTACCACACGGCACTTCCAGGCAGCCCTGTCCAGACTACACAGAACCACAGCTGTGTGCGGTATCTACCACACGGCACTTCCGGGCGGCCCTGTCCAGACTACAGAATACCACAGCTGTGTGCGGTACCTACCACACGGCACTTCCAGGCAGCCCTGTCCAGACTGCACAGAACCACAGCTGTGTGGTTCCCAACTTGGTTCTGTAGTTCCACCAGAAAACTGTCCTCCTCAGCCCAGGTGATAGAAATAACCAGAAAGTATCTGCCACAACACAGCAATAGTATCACCACTCTACACTCAGAATTATGTCTTTTACAGCACCGTTGGTGTTTATGAGAAATGAAACTTTCAAGCAGAAATATATTTTTAAAAAACCATTGTTCTTACTGTGATGAAAAAATATGAGGGCTTAGCTAATTAGTGGTTAACCCTTCCTTTGGACAATTTTGTTCATATATTTAACACTGTAGGGAAACTCCGCCCTTGCTGGTCCCAAGCCCGGATGAAAAAGGAGGAGGGGGAGCAGTAACAAGCTTGCTAAAAAAACCTGGGCTCAGCTGATAGTACCCTGTAAGGGCTCCTAATCCAGGTATACAGGATGAGCAGCGTTTGTACTCCATGTTAGGAGCTGCTGCACATGGCGTCTGTTCCTCATGTCAGAGGTGGCCATTTATTTTGGAGCTAAGTCAGCCTGTCACTGAGTAGTGCTCCCAGTCTTAATGACAAAGGCAGACGCATTCTACTTCACCCAGTGTGGAGATAAGAAAGAAAAAGACACTGTAGAGAGAAATATTGGTTATATCCATTGCAATTTTAGAGCTCTAAAAAAATTGTATAGTGAATTATGTTGGTGAAAATGCTGGGAGGGTTTGCCATTGATGAGCAAAAACTCTTCCAATATCTTTCATCACAGTATGGACAATAGAAAGTTTACTTTATTTGAAAATAAGAGACAATACAATACAATTTGATTATAGTCGTTGTCATGTTCAATGAAGAACCTCAGATGTCTTCATACATCTCTATCACAGCAGTCGCAAAGTTCTCTATCTTGGATGTGTAAAGCTGCTGCTCTGGGTTCGACTACCAAGTTATAAGACCAAATCCAAATAAATAAATAGCGTATGAATTTTTGGTAACAGCGTTGTTACCATCATAAGGCAAAAGTACTGAAATTCTTTAAAAACTTCAGTCTGATGATGGTGAAAAATTCTGTTACTGAAATACAAGGTAATAAGATCAAATACAAATAAATAAATAGGATGTGACATTTCTGTAACAGTATTGTTACCATCTTCAAACAAAAGTACTGAATGAAACGTCACACACTATTTATTTATTCAGTTTTGGTCTTATTACCTTGTGTTTATAATCTATAATCCAAATTGTGCCTATCATAAAGAAAGGTTGTAATGAAAAATAAACCTTATAAAGGTTGAAGTCTAGTTGGTTACATATAAAGGTTGAATTAAAGTCAGTTGAATTGATGAGGTTCTACAGTAAATGGTAGACAATGTAAATAGGAGAGTAGAAGAGAAGTAGTGTGCGAGGCCTACTTGCTTCTGAACACGTCAGTAAAGTTGAGGACATCTGTCTGTCCAGTCTGTAGGTCGACTACTAGGATTGAGGGGATGGCTGCACCGTAGCTTCCTCCAACCTGCCACACTGCCCTGTTAGCAACAAGAAATAACATGTCACAGAATAGATCTATCAAAATTCGAAACTATTTTAGATGCGCATGATTCTTTTTAAAATTAAACAATTTCTACTGTCCTTACTGCAATGGAAAAATTAATGGGAAGACCTGGCTCATCAGTGGTGAACCCTCCCAATGGTTTCGCCAGTTTAATTGTTCATTTTTCAAAAGAATCATACGCGTCTAAAATAGTTTCGAATTTTGATAGCAGATGGCGCGCTAATGCATCAGAATAGATCTATACCTAAAACCCTTTTTTTATTATTATCTCTTGTTAAGGTGCCATTTGGATTATAGATTATAGCTACAATAAAATAAGACCTAATCCAAATAAATTAATAGTATGTGATGTTTCAGTAACAGCGTTGTTACCATCTACTGTACCAAGTACTGAATGGAGTACTTCTGAATGTTCAGTACTTTTGTCTGAAGATGGTAACAACGCTGTTACCGAAACGTCACACACTATTTATTTATTTGGATTTGGTCTTATTACCTTGTTATTATTATCTCTTGTTAAGGTGTCATTTGGATTATAGATTATAGTTACAAGAAAATAAGACCTAATCCAAATAAATTAATAGTGTGTAATGTTTCAGTAACAGCTTTGTTACCATCATAGCACATGATGGTAACAATGCTGTTACCGAAACATCACACACTATTAATTTATTTGGATTAGGTCTTATTTTCTTGAAGCTATAATCTCTTGTGTCATCATACAATGACATGGAGACACATGTATCTTGTTTCGGATTAATTGTGGTACAAGTCATGCTTGGTGACTGCCAATCAGAGATTAGATAGTTTGGGTTGGCCTCCTCCTTTTTGCAGATGGTACATGAATAAAACCCTGATACAGTAGAACCTCCATGAAAGAACCCTCACACTAGAGGACACCTTTCTATAAAGGACAGTTTTCATTTGCAAAATTACCATTTTTACTATATAGCAACTCTCCGGTAAGAGGACACCTCTCTCTAAAGGACACTTTGGCTCTACATTTAGGTGTCCTTTATAGGGAGGTTCTACTGTACTTGCTTAGATTTAGTTGTTGGTTGTGGTACAATTTGTGCTTGGTGACTCCTATGCATGAAGAATAACTCTGATGAATAAGTAGTTGTGGACCAACAGCAGCATTGTTAGAAAGAGTTATTTAAAAATCCTGAGTTCAACTGACTCAGTTTATTGACCTCAACAAGGATTCCTCTTCAGGGATACGGAGAAGCTGTGTCTGTACTCATGTTAGAGTTAGCAGCAAAGGCTTCCATGTTAGGAACGGCCTCAAATTAGAAAAAAGTCAGACTTTCACCAAAGTGTGCCTGGATCATGGTGCCATGATCAACAAAAGCTGCATCCCTACGCCCCATCACATGAGATTAGTGGACTCATGGAATTTGTGCAATCTTTGCACAAGGGGATAAGAAATAACAACTACAGTGAAATCTTGTTACAACAGCCACTTTGTTAACCGAAAATTGGTTATAACATCATAATTCTAAAAGCCCAAGTTTCAACTCTAAATTATTTTATAACTGTGGTTATAACATCATAATGCGGTCTCACACAATTCTGGCCTTGACTACCTGTTTCATGATTTTTCAGGATGCCCGAATGACCAGTTTTTTGGTTGTTGAGGTACAGCTTGCACCACACTGATGAGGGCCAACAGGCCAAAACATGCACATGGTTAGCTTTTCTTGATTAATCAAGAATGGTTATTTGGCCAATTCTAGAATAATTAAAAATCAACGAGATTAGTTGATATTTATTCCGATAGATGGCGCAAGCCATCAGCAACTTTCAGTTGCACGATAAGGAGATGCCTTTTTCTTATTCATAATATATCATCATAATTCTAATTCATAATTTTAAGTGGTTATAACAACATAAAATGAATATAGCAACATAAAATCTTAGTGTCAAGTGATGTTGTGAGGTTCATCTCTCTACTTTATTTAAAACAAGGTCTTCTTCTTTCTTATCTCCACTCAATCATATTAAAGTATCAAGCTTGTAAAGCTTGTTGATGGTGTCTGCCGGGGAAGAGTAGAGCTCATCAATGGATGAGTCAATACAGTCAATAATGTGTTTGAAAACAAGGTGAGAGGAATGGTGTCTGCCGGGGAAGAGTAGAGCTCATCAATGGATATGTCAATACAGTCAATAATGTGTTTGAAAACAAGGTTAGAGGAAGAAGTGAAGGGAGAGGAGTAGCCAGCCTACCTTGTCGTACCTAATAGTCCGGACTGCAGGGATGATGGAGCTGTTATCGTTGTAGTCCCCATAGAAGTTGATGGAGTACAGTCCCATGTCGCTGAGGTTATAGGAAGCCAGTACCAGCTTGGTACCATTCCCAGATGGATACACCTGGGAATCTCTGTGTTTGACCAGTTCTCCCAATCCTGGCAAG
The DNA here is from genome assembly GCA_030710605.1 of Cordylochernes scorpioides. Taxonomy (NCBI): domain Eukaryota; kingdom Metazoa; phylum Arthropoda; class Arachnida; order Pseudoscorpiones; family Chernetidae; genus Cordylochernes; species Cordylochernes scorpioides. The sequence continues at coordinate 82,420,794 of CP092869.1, read as the reverse complement.
TAGGACGTCAATCCATTGATGACATTGCCACTGGCTCCAGTTGTGGTGAGTTGGACGTTGGGAGCTGTGGCATTTTCCCTGTAGTAGATATCATGGTTCCACACCATCACCTGACACCCATAGAAATCTCTACGTGGATTTATAGTGAGAGAAAACACAATTACCAATTGAGATCCTGTTGATCCCCAACTGGCATGGTGGAGATCCAGTGGCTCTCCTTCATCGTCCGTAATGGAGAACTTCTCCCTAGAACAAACAATATTTATTATCTTTAGTATACTCGGTACATGCTATGATAATCATGGTGGGTAGAAGTAGGTGACTGCTTTTACTGTAAGTGAGCCACATGTCTATACATGTGAAAAGCAGATTTGTACTACCTCCATGTTATTTTTTCTATTTTTGGTTATCCCTAGTACACGTCGCACATGCAATGATAATCATGGTGGATAGAAGTTGGCGATTGCTTTTACTGTAAGTGCACCACATGTCTACATTGATATGTAAAAAGCAGTTCAACTTTACACTTACAAATATGCCAGAGCCCCATTTGGCTACTTGCACTTGCTGGTGGGGTTGGACTTTTGCAAGAATCAGGGACCATTGGAGCATTTTTTTTAAATCAGAGAAAAATTGTCCAATGCGGAATTCGATCCCGGGTTGTGGCGGTCAAAACCAAGGGTTTAGACCATCCTTCCACTGACCCCTACCTCCATGTTATAAATCCCAATAGCAATAGTTATGACAGAGTATACAGAAGTATATAGCTCTACCCAACACCACTACTTACTCACTAGCAAGGTCGTAGATGGTGTAGAAAGCCTTGAGATCCAGCTCCTGTTCCTGCTAACACCACATCCAAACTCCACACAAATGCCACAACTGTTTAAAGGTTGTTCTATAATTACAAGGTAAAAAGACCAAATCCAAATAACTTAATACAAACACAAGGTAAAAAGACCAAATCCAAAAATATAAATAGTGTGTGACGTTTCATTAACAGCAATGTTACCATCTTTAGACAAAAGTACTGAATGAGAAATTCTACCACAGCATGTTTTAAATAGTTACTGTTATCAATTCTTCCTATTAGCTATCTTGTTTACACACTTGATAACAGTAACTATTTAAACCATGTTGTGGTAAAATTTCTCAATCAGTAATTTTGTCTGAAGATGGTAACAACACTGTTACCAAAACGTCACACACTATTTATTTATATGGATTTGGTCTTATTACCTTGTGTTTATAATCTATAATTCAAATTGTACAACAACGCTGTTACTGAAACATCACACAATATAAATTTATTTGGATTTGATCTTATTGTAGTTCTAATGATAAAGCACAATTTGGATTATAGATACAAGAAAATAAGCCCTAATTCGAAAAATTTAATAGTGTGTAACACTTAAGCAACAGCGTTGTTATCATCATCAGACAAAAGAATAAATACATGTCATAATTTGTATAATTAATGCCCAAGAGGTATAATTTATTTTCGCCATAATTATATTTTAAAATGTAAATACAAATTCATCCATGTATAAATCTGTACAAAATAAATCTGGGAGCCAGCGCGCGCGGGGGAAGGCCACGCCTCCGCCGCGTGGCGCGTGCTCACGAGTGTCGAACAAGTTCTTTTTTGACGCGTACATGCACAACGCTTGCGCCCTTCCATTCGACCACCGCAGCTACGACATACATGTATTTTTTTGTCTGATGATGATAACAATGCTGCTACCGGAACATCACACACTATTAAATTATTTGGATTAGGTCTTATTTTCTTGTATTGTAGTTCTAATCTATTATCCAAATTGTGATTTATCAGGGTTTCTATAGTGTATTTGTGGATTTGGTCTTATTACATTGCGTTTATAATCTACAATCCAAATTGTGCCTTATCATTAATACAATAATGCTGTTACCGAAATATCACTATTAAATTATTTGTATTAGGTCTTATTTTCTTGTAATGTAGCTCTAATCTATAATCCAAATTGTGACTTATCAGGGTTCCTATAGTGTATTTGTGGATTTGGATTTTTTAAATTACCATTTGCATAGTTTTATGTATGCATATTTTTGTTATATATAATGCATATAAAATAAGGTATACGGCTTATTATAGAAGAATAATTTATTTTTTTCAAATTTCTGTGCAAAAAAAAAGAGAAATTTCCATTACAAAGGTGAATGAAATCTCCATAAGGTAAATCATCAGGAAAACTTCCTGAAACATCGGCCATTCAAACAACTGGTTTAGGTTTCAAGGTCAGTATCATGTCAGAGAGACATCTTCATGTCAAATCTTTAAAAAAACTTCTCCTTTAGTGATGTTTTCTGCACATTCAATTTATAACACTAGTACTACCTCTCTGTAAAGGGCAACATCTAGTTGCAGAGCCAGAGTGTCCTTTAGGAAGTGGTGTCCTCTTATCTGGGAGTTGCTAAATTGTAAAAATGGTAATTTTGGTGATAAAGCACAATTTGGATTATAGATTATAATAAAATAAAATAAGACCTAATCCAGATAATTTATTAGTGTGTGATGTTCAGCAACAGCATTGTCACCATCATCAAACAAATGAATAAAATGATTTTTTGATGAAACGTCACACACTAATAAATTATTTGGATTAGGTGTTAATTTATTTTATGGTAATTTTGGTGCTGAGTTGGGTGTACAGTTGGCTGATGAAATAAAGTTAAATCAAAGCTAACTAGAGAAAGACAGAGGGTTGTTGGATGGTAGAATTGTAACTTACATCATACTGGAGACCAAGTAGGAGATAGTTGCGGTCTGGAGACAGGGTGACTGTCTGGGAGTTACTGTTGTACTGCACATGTGCCAAATTTACGTTAATGTTTACATAGCTAACACAGTAGGTGGGACACAATATATACTGTGAATATTACCGGGAGATTGTCTATTAGCCATACTAAAGGAATCTACATTTGTTTGTTTTTCGTTTTTGCTTATCCTTAGTATATGTGGTACAGGCCATGATAAGCATGGTGGGTAGACGTTAGTGACTGCTTTTACTATAAGTGCACCACATGTCTACACATGAAAAATCAATAGAAAAAAATAAAAAATAAAAAGGTCAGGTGTTGATATATGGCTTTTCTTGATTTATCAAAAAATTGGGTTGGCCAAATATCAGGGAACAGGCCAAATCAATTAATAGTTGATTTCTGTTCCACTAGATGGTGCTCTGCCTTCTGAAAAGCACATGTGTTCCTGGTCAGGATATGCCTTTTTTATTTTTAATATCTACACATGTGTAATGCAGTTCGACTTTGCGCTTACAAATGTGCCATAGCCCCATTTTGGTTACTTGCACTTGCTAGTAGTGTTGGACTTTTTCAAGAGTCGGTACCCATTGTAGCATTTTTTAAAAATTAGAATAAAAAGTGCTCAATGTGTGATTTGATCTCGAGTCATATAGTCGAAAACCAATGGTTTAGACTATCCTTCCACCAACCACTTGAAAGTATGAATAGTGATGTGAGAACTTACCAAGAGGACGGTTCTGTTGTTGGTCTCCACGTCATGGAGAACAACATCCAAGTCCTGGGTGATATACAGCAGCTCTGTGTCTGCAACAACATGGAACACTTCACAATCACCCTCTTTGTCCATTCACCTAGCTGCACTTTAATCTGTAAGCCCATCAATATGTTCATCAGATCTTGGACAAGTGTTGTGAAATATATTTATAAATACAATATATATATATATATATAAGATAAAAGTTGATAATTTTTTAAGTTTAAGTTAGATGATTAAATAGTTGTTTATATGTATTATATTTATATCTTATTAAGGAGAGAAAAATGTAATAAAAGTAATTATATGTTAGAATAATATGTTTTTATTTTAAATGGAAAAATAAAAAGAAAATTTAACAAGAAAAGAAAATTTAACAACGTAACGTCTTTTATCATCGGCTTTTACCCTTCATATAGACATACTCTAAAGATAAATAGGAATAAAGGAAGAGATTTATAATGATTATATATTTATTTTTTAGTAAAAGAGAGGAAAGAGAAAAGAAAGAACCATACACTTTTATTTCAAACAGGTAGAGAATTGAAAGGGTGTGGGTATTTTATAGTTAATTAATAGTTTTTGTAATTTTTTTTATATATATATTTTTTCCATATATAATTTTATTCTTTATTTTTTTTTTATAGAGTAAGAATAATATGATATAATGTTTTGCCTAGTTAAGGATAGATAAACATACTTTAAATCTTTGCCAATTAGAAATTATCTTTTGGAACCCTAATGGTAGACCAGGACAATACACAAAAGGAGATTGGAAAATCTATTAGAAAGAGAAATCTGTGGTATCAGGACTCTTCAGATGAAAATACCACATCCCCATTTCACCCTTACTTCATTATGGTTAGACTTCTCTTCGACCATTATAGTGTATAATTAAGTTAATATTAGATAACATAGAATGAGGTTGTATACTTACCTATTCAAAGTGACGCCTGTAGCTCTCTAGAGACAGTGCACATGTGTGGACATGTAACATGTGGCTGTTTGGGGCCCACCAACTTTGTTCTAAAAGTAACCCTTCCTCTTCTAGGAAACCTTATTTTTAAAGTTGTTTAAAGTTAAAAAGGCTGTCAGAAAAGAATCATTAGAAATTTTAAAGATTGTGAAAATATGTATTAATTTTTTGTTTCCATTGATTTAAGTCAAAATTATATTTAAAATTATAAATTAATTGAATAATAAAACATTTATTATGCTTCAAATTCATTTATATTTGGGTTCCAGTTCCCTCCCACAGTAACTGGAGATCAAATTGAATGAATTTAATGCTTTATAATAGTTATCATATAATTAATTTATTTAAAGTTATTGGAAATATATTCAGTTATTCTATCATTTGTTTTATTATAAGAGTAGAATATAAGTTGTTGGTTAGATTAATTGGAGAAGTTTGTAGTTTCAAATTTATAATTGTATTTATTATTGCTTAGGTATTTTTGTATTGATAGTTTATTGTAAAACTTTACTGTTTTGTATTTAAAAATGTGTGGGAGGAAACTGGAAGCATAATAAATGTTTATTTTTCAATTAATTTATAATTTTAAATATAATTTTGACTTAAATCAATGGAAACAAAAAATTAATACATATTTTCACAATCTTTAAAATTTCTAATGATTCTTTTCTGACAGCTTTTCTAACTTTAAACAACTTTAAAAATAAGGTTTCCTAGAAGAGGAAGGGTTACTTTTAGAACAAAGTTGACAGGCCCCAAACAGCCACATGTTACATGTCCACACATGTGCACTGTCTCTAGAGAGCTACAGGCGTCACTTTGAATAGGTAAGTATGCAACCTCATTCTATGTTATCTAATATTAACTTAATTATATACTATAATGGTCGAAGAGAAATCTAACCATAATGAAGTAAGGGTGAAATGGGGATGTGGTATTTTCATCTGAAGAACCCTGATACCACAGATTTCTCTTTCCAATATATTTTCCAAACTCCTTTTGTGTATTGTCCTGGTCTACCATTAGGGTTCCAAAAGATAATTTCTATTTGGCAAAGATTTAAAGTATGTTTATCTATCCTTAAATTCAAAAGACAAAAACCTCTCGCAATCAGTATCTTTTATTTATTTTTTTTTTTTTTCGCAATCAGTATCTTTTATTATTACAAATAACGGACGCTAGCTTTCGAACAATTAGTTCTTCAACGGGCGTTTTTACAAAACGAAATCAGATTCTTATTAATATATATAATATATAGAGGTAATAGAAAAAATATATACAAATATTCGCTCAAAGATATGCTAAAAAGGTAAATTAGAGAATTGAAAAATAATCAGATATGCAAAAACTTCTTTAAAACTAAATTAAGTTTAAAACCAAGTGGGGAAGGGGGGACATAGCAGAATTCGTTCCCCAAATTCCCCTAAAAAAGACAGCGGAACTGTTCTGGGACATCTATTCTTCTGTTTATGCTGTCTTTACAACCAGAAACCAAGGATTCCAAAATTAATCTTTCCCCTTTGTATCTGATGTTGTTGTAATGGCAGATGGGGTTATCCAGATCAAAACTATGTCCTGTGTTTAACGTGTGTTGGTACAGAAGGGATCTGGGGTCTTTTGAGCTGATATTGTATTTGTGTTCTTTGATTCGGTTTTCGATTTTTCTGCCTGTTTCTCCTACATAAACGGATTCACAATCATTGCAGGCAACCGAATAGATCGCGTTGCTTTTATGTTGAACATCATGTTTAACTCCTGGTTTGGTAATGGGGTTCCTCAGTATATGTCCTATTGCGCTTGTGCTGCGATAGGTGAACTGAATACTGATTGCGAGAGGTTTTTGTCTTTTGAATTTAATTTTATGCGCAAGTTTTTTGATCTTAGAATTATCTATCCTTAACTAGGCAAAACATTATATCATATTATTCTTACTCTATAAAAAAAAATGAAGAATAAAATTATATATGGAAAAAATATATATATAAAAAAAATTACAAAAACTATTAATTAACTATAAAATACCAACACCCTTTCAATTCTCTACCTGTTTGAAATAAAAGTGTATGGTTCTTTCTCTTCTCTTTCCTCTCTTTTACTAAAATTAAATATATAATCATTATAAATATCTTCCTTTATTCCTATTTATCTTTAGAGTATGTCTATATGAAGGGTAAAAGCCGATGATAAAAGATGTTACGTTGTTAAATTTTCTTTTCTTGTTATATTTAAATCTTAATAAGATATAAATATAATACATATAAACAACTATTTAATCATCTAACTTAAACACAAAAAATTATCAACTTTTATCTTATATATTCAATTTAGATTTAGCTTGCTAATCTAATAGAATTTCCTATTTATATATAAAATATTACTATTATTAAAAGTTTTAAATATAGTTCTATCAATATATAAATCCATGTTAACTTACTCTATAATATCAACTTAATTTAAATTATATTTAAGATTTAAATTTTTATTTGATAAACTTTATTATTTACATTTATATATATCTCTATATATATATAAATGAATGTTTGTATGTTTGTCTGTTGGTTTGTATGTCCGGTATACAAATTCGCAGTAGTTCACTAATTCAAACCAAAATTTCCATACATAGGTAAAAAAATACGGGGAAGACGATAGGCTATTTTAAAATATATATAAATCAATTATTAAAACTATATATTTTTAGTCAGAAAATGATGATGACAATATTGCTGTATCATGTTTGATTATCAGATACAAAATTATATTGGGAAAAATATTCCAAAAAGCAGAGACCACGGGTGAAACCAGTTCATTATTTTGTACGCAGGAACAAAATTCTAACAGAAAAACATTCATTCGAGCAGAAAACAAAAGCCAGATCATCTTTCTATAAAAATATCGCTTCTCAGACACAAAGTTTGGAGCGGGGCGTTTCACAAGAGTGACATCCACGTCGCCAATTTATAATTGTAACGAATAGTATTTGAATAAAAACATTTAATCTGGTAAAACCCGGGCGTTGCCCGGGTCATTCGGCTAGTATATATATATATATATATAATACAATTTATATCTATTTAAAGCTGAAGAATTTGTTTCCACCAAGAAAGTTCAGTATGTTACTCCCTGTACCATGTGATGTAGTGAGCCACCACCTCTACCAGTGTCCACTTCTATGCTAACAGCTAGACACTAATTTTACCAAGTTCTTGTAAAAGGTGAATTTTGCCCCATACCTCATCATTACCATTAATACAAAACAGATAATTTTCTGAGATACACAGATAATTATTCTTAGAATTCTTTTTTTTTGTAATATTAATTTATTTTTAATTTTTATAATAAAAAAAAATAATTATTATAATTATCTGTGTTTCTTAGAAAAAATTATCTTCTTCTAATCTGCCATCTTGTTTGAAAACTTAATAAAAGAAACTATTTAAACCATGCTGTGGTAAAATTTCTCATTCAGTACTTTTGTCTGAAGATTGTAACAACACTGTTACCGAAACGTCACACACTATTTATTTATTTGGTCTTATTACCTTGTGTTTATATTCTATAATCCAAATTGTGCCTTATCATCAGTAATGTTTTGTAACAATAATAGAAAAATATTGGATTCTGCGCCACATGTACTGTAAATCAGCCAACAACATTGTGAGAATATCTTATCCATTATTTCAACACCCACCTGATAACATAACTTGTTGCCATTGTCTCCTTCACTTCTCGCTGCCAAGTACTGAAAGATAGAAACTGAGGTTTGTATGACTGCATATTACAATTACTAGTGGAATTGATTCCCTACTTTAGTTAGACTACAATAAAATAAGACCTAGTCCAAATAAATGACGTTTGGGCAACAGAGTTGTTACCATCATTAGACCAAAGAATATTAAAATATTTTATTATTTTGTCTGATGGTAACAACGCTGTTGCCGAAACATCTCACACTTTTAATTTATTTTGATTAGGTCTTATTTTCTTGTGGCTATAATCTATAGTCCAAATTGTGATTTATCACTTTAGTTAGACCTTTGACTCCATACTGTTGAAGCCTACCCAACACATCTAGGATGTAGAGGAAAATAATTTTGTATGCTTTTTTTAGAGCTCTGGTAATTTAATTTAACATTAATTTGACCAGTTTTTAAAAAGGAATTTTGATAGCATTAGATAATTTTTGTTTGAATACAAATATTTGGATGAAATTACGATACTTCGACACTTGTGACACAGAGGCCATAGATAGTGTATGCGCACAAGGCTTAAAAAAAGTTTTTAAATACGTTGCCAATATTATAAAAATATATTAATCACATATTTGGTTATCCATGAAAATTGCCTTCTAGCAGTGAATGTTGTGATGAAATCATTTAAATAACTTTAATTCAACTGAAAGTTCTGATCTCTTAGGTGTTATACAAACCTACTGTACAATTTTATCACTAGAAAATGTACAAAACCAGTACAATTTTATCAATAGAAAATGTACGACTTTACAATTTCATCTCTATAATTTTCTTTCTTAATGATACTAATTATTACAGAAAACTTCATTAAATCAACTTCCATCATTGCTTAACCTATTGTAAATATTAGGAGTACAAATAAGTTTTGAGGGATTTTTTTATAAATTAGAAGCTTTATTCAGAGAAATCAGTACAATATATTTCATTCAAAGTAGTGTCCATCTTTAGCTACGACTTTTTCCCATCTTTCAGGCAGCATACGGATTCCGTGTCGAAAAAATTCCTCGTCTTTTGAGGCGATCCAAACATTTACCCAATTTTTCGCCTCTTCATAAGAAGTGAAGTGCAGGCCATGTGTCATCGAACGGAACATGTGGTAGTCTGAAGGAGCAATGTCTGGTGAATACAGCGGGTGGGGTAGGACATCCCATTGAAGCGCCTCCAAAGTCTCCTTGACAACTTTTGCAACATGTGGCCGAGCGTTGTCGTGCTGATAGATCACCTTGTCATGTCTTTTGGCATATAGTGGGCGTTTAGTTGTTGTTGGTAACGTTCTCCAGTGATGGGTTCGTTAGGCTGAAGTAGCTCATAGTAGATCACTCCGAGCTGATCCCACCAGATGCACAGCATTAGCTTCTTGCCATGAATATTCGGTTTGGCCGATGAAGTTGATGCATGACCGGGCTTAACCCACGATTTTCTGCGCTTTGGGTTGTCGTAGTGAATCCACTTTTCATCCCCCGTCACGATTCGATGCAAAAAACCCTTCCGATTTTGTCTTTTGAGCAGTAGTTCGCACGTGCAAATATGGCGCTCGATGTTTCCTGGCTTGAGTTCATATTGAACCCAATTTCCTTGTTTTTGCACCATACCCATGACCTTGAGACGGTTCGAAATCGCTTGTTGAGTCACTCCCAAGGTTTCAGCGAGCTCCTCTTGAGTTTGGCTTGAATCTTCGTCCAATAAAGCCTCCAACTCAGCGTCTTCGAACTTTATTGGCCTTCCTCCGCGTTCTTTGTCTCTGGTGTCAAAATCGCCACTTTTGAAATGCTGAAACCAGTACTCACATGATTTTATTGATAGAGCATGTTTACCATATGCCTCACACAGCAATCGATTTCCATCAGTTGCACTTTTCTTTAAATTAAAACAAAAAAGCAGCGCTTCCCGCAAATTGTGTTTTGTTGGCAAAAAGGTTGACATGGTTAGAGCACCAAAAAAAAAAGTTCCTTACACTTGAGTGAAAAGACTTCTGATTTTTTTGGGGAAATGATGAAGCCTTAACATGAAACCTTACAAGGTCCGATGCTATTTATATAATATTTGTTGTGGCTTCTTTTGCAAATGCCTCAAAACTTATTTGTACTCCCAATAACTACCTTGCGATTTCTTCTATCTGCCTATGTTGTTGCTTATTTGTTTAATGTATATGTTTATTCAATGCTTCTTTTCTAAATTGTTTATTTTCATTTTGACAATTCAGTTACCTACTCTACTACAATATTGTCGCGGCTGACCCCTCTGGTTCTTGCGACAACGCAATTTGAAATTTTAGATAAAAATCTGTCAACTTATCGTAATGTCAAATTTTTGTTCGGTAAAATTAACATTTATTATTTGTCAGGCTTTAGTTGTGGACATGAGAATATGGTCGAATAAATGCATGAGTCTAATTATCATGTGTTGAATCAACAAGGTTATACTTCCACATGGTTTGAAAGTATATTGAAAATTAATCACTAAATTTTTAAAGATTATAGAAATTGGTCCATTCACAACAACACAGACCATATTTAATGAACTCCAGCCACTCAATTTGCTAAAGACTGTGTCTATTTTTGTTAGTTTGAAAGGAATTTTTCTTCTCTCGTCCATTCAGAACCATAGTAACCATTAGAAAAAGGCTCCTCTTATTGGGATGTTGGTAATTAGTAAAAATGGTAATTGTTTAATAAAACTGTCATTTGTAGAGAGGAGTCTTCTAGTGAGACTAACCTTTCATGCAGATTCTACTTTAGTAATGTCACCACATTTGGCCTCTTTCTTTTTTCTCTCACATAAATAATAAAATACTTTATCTCTTTGCTACCAAATTTTCTGTTTATACTTATTCAACTTTTAACTTAGAAATGTTCTCCAACTGTATGGATCATGTTCCAGGACATGGAGAACACCTGCCCATTCCAGGGATGTTCCCAGACCTTCAACAATATGCTGGAAGCCATTTTGCACTGTACCTTGTGCCAATTTTGTTTGGTGGACTGCCCTCTGTCCTGTGGAACAAAAATAATGAGAAAAGATCTGGCATCTCACTTGACAGTAACCTGCAAACGTCTATTTGGAAGTTGTCAGTTTTGTGGGGCAGTCCTAACTCGGGATTCTCTCCAGCAACATGATGCTCTGTGTGGACAAATTGGTGTCAGCCCTGGGGAGAGTGTCCACTCTGACAGTAAGAATCCTCAGTCATGTAGTCTGCTGGACCAGGGATGTAGAAATGAGCCAGATGTTTGTTTGAAAGAAAAAGATGAAAAATTACTGAATGTTTACCTCCCTCTTATATGTGATTCATTGAGGGACCTTTCACTGGAAATGTCACAGTGCAAAAACCTGCTGAAAGAAAACCTGGACCAGATCAAAGTCAGGAATGAGTTCAGGGGAGAGAGTTTGGAATCTCCTATCATTCAGCTCCTTCAAGAAATCAGTTCCATTTTAAAGGCTCAATCTGGAGAGAAGGAAGATCTTAAAGCCTGGCAGATGGAGATGTCAGGCCTCATGGCAGTTATGACCCGGCAGCTAGAAACTTCTCAGGCTTCCCTCAGCCAAATATTGGTCAACCAGAGGTCCACTAGGTCATCTCTAGCAGGAGTTCAGAACTTGACTGCCATGTTGTCCAATAAGATCGAGGATATATCAAACCAACATCTTGTTGACCTCGGATACATCAGGACTGAACTAGAGGGTGTGAAGTCAGAATTGTCCACTGGCCCAACTACAACCTCACTTGGTGAAGATCATCTACAAGGATTGGAGAGAGATTTGAAAAACACAAAGGAAGAACTGGAAACTGTGAAGGCAGGATTTCAAGTTACTATAAATGAACTGAGCATGATGAAGACAGAATTACAAAACACTAAAGGAGAACTGAATACTGTGAAGTCTGAATTATATGTTAACAAAAAAGAACTAGAAACTACGCTGACAAAACAACAAGTTGATAAAAAAGAACTGGAAGCTATGCAAATAGAATTAATTCATAAAAAGGAAGAAATAGAAATTGTTAAAAAAGGAGTAAATTGTAAAGACAAAAAAATTGATTCTTTGAAGAAAGATCTACAAGATATAAAGGAAGAACTAGAAAGTGTAGAAACAGAACAACAAGATACTAAGGAAGAACTGGCCACTGTGAGAACAGAGCTCCAAACTACTACCACCAGCTGCTGTGATGTCAAATGTCAAGAGTTGGAGAATCCTGTGAAAATGGCAGATGTGGGGCTTGACCTTACACTTGGTGTCCAGAACTGGCTTCCTCCTGGTGTGACATTTGATAAAATGGAGAATGACCTTAAGAAATATCTGTATGGGGATGGAGATCACCAAGATAAATTGAAACTCCTCGGGGTATTTGATTGGCATAATTTGACTAAATTCTCCCAACATAGATCAAAAGGGATCATTAAGAATATAGATGGCACTGAGTACAATGTTAGGAGAAAGTGGAAAGTTAGGGAAGAGAAGACTGAAGTCAAGGTTTCATTCCATCAGAGAGGTGGAGGTGTCAACATCCTGGCCCAATATAAATATTTTATTTTGTATTTTTGGGGTACTATTGACACTAGTGGAGTAATCATCAACTCTGTGTTGGTTGGTCAAACCTGCCACTACCTGATAGACACAGAGAAGTTGGAAAAATATTTAGGTAATTCCAAATGTATTAATGCATATATATTTTTATGTAAACCACAGTGATATATTTTCTACAAAGAGATTATTACCATCAGTTACCACAAATATAATTAGGATCACTATGTCAACAATAGTTTTAACTTTCAGTCATTTTATATCTCCACATATAATTTACCATCAACTGTCCTTATTCTCCCAACATACATTGTAACATTTTATATCACCACATATAATTTACCATCAACTGACCTTATTCTCCCTACATACATTGTAACATTTTATATCTCCACATATAATTTACCATATCAACTGACCTTATTCTCCCAACATACATTGTAACATTTTATATCTCCACATATAATTTACCATCAATTGACCTTATTCTCCCAACATACATTGTAACATTTTATATCTCCACATATAATTTACCATCAACTGACCTTATTCTCCTAACATACATTGTAACATTTTATATCGCCACATATAATTTACCATCAACTGACCTTATTCTCCCAACATACATTGTAACATTTTATATCGCCACATATAATTTACCATCAACTGACCTTATTCTCCCAACATACATTGTAACATTTTATATCTCCACATATAATTTACCATCAACTGACCTTATTCTCCCAACATACATTGTAACATTTTATATCTCCACATATAATTTACCATCAACTGACCTTATTCTCCTAACATACATTGTAACATTTTATATCGCCACATATTATTTACCATCAACTGACCTTATTCTCCCAACATACATTGTAACCTTTTATATCGCCACATATAATTTACCATCAACTGACCTTATTCTCCCAACATACATTGTAACATTTTATATCTCCACATATAATTTACTATATCAACTGACCTTATTCTCCCAACATACATTGTAACATTTTATATCTCCACATATAATTTACCATCAACTGACCTTATTCTCCCAAAAAACATTGTAACATTTTATATCTCCACATATAATTTACCATATAAACTGACCTTATTCTCCCAACATACATTGTAACATTTTATATCGCCACATATAATTTACCATCAACTGACCTTATTCTCCCAACATACATTGTAACAAACATTATTTACATTTCTAATTGTTAAATTTATTCCTCATAACAATAAATTATATTGTCTGGCATAGAAAAATTGGGAAAGACAAAGGTCAGGAAGTAATTCATTTGTATCCCCACAATTAAAGCCTCTTTACATCAAAGAACAGAGAGGCAAAGAGATATCTTTACCTTGTAGCAAAATATAGAAATTAGGTATATCTTTATGTTAAATATTCTGTTACCCTATTTCCATCATGTTTATAAATAACCCACTTTTATATAAAACTATCATCATGGCATTATAAAATATCAATGTTCTAATGTTCTAGACCAGTATCAGTACTGAATTAATCACTTGTATGGTTGTTTGAATAAAATATGGTTGTGCCACATGGACTCTCTTTAGAGTAGGTAACTAACCACTAACTTGAAGTTAACTACATACCATGATTATCATGGCCTGTGTCATGTTTACTTAGAAGTAAAAAATATCCATATAGACAATTATATAAGCTGGTCACTTAATTTACCAATCTAATCCCAATAGCCAAATACTGAAAGTAACCTATCCTTCCTAACTTGAGTTAACTACATACCATGATTATCATGGCCTGTGTCATGTTTACTTAGAAGTAAAAAATATCCATATAGACAATTATATAAGCTGGTCACTTAATTTACCAATCTAATCCCAATAGCCAAATACTGAAAGTAACCTATCCTTCCTAACTTGAGTTAACTACATACCATGATTATCATGGCCTGTGTCATGTTTACTTAGAAGTAAAAAATATCCATATAGACAATTATATAAGCTGGTCACTTAATTTACCAATCTAATCCCAATAACCAAATACTGAAAGTAACCTATCCTTCCTAACTTGAGTTAACTACATACCATGATTATCATGGTCTGTGACATGTTTACTTAGAAGTAAAAAATATCCATATAGACAATTATATAAGCTGGTCACTTAATTTACTCGTCTAATCCCAATAGCCAATTACTTAACAGGACGGGTTAGGTTGATTCCACCCATGCATAAACTTAATAAAGAAAAAATATTTTTTTTTCGTTTACTGAGAGCTACCAGCTTTCATGTATTTAAATTTTACAGTGATACAAACATTTTCCGACCATCATTTATAAATATCAGTTTTGTAAAGGGGGTTAAATTTGTATGTGAGGGCGGAATCTGCCCAGCCCGTCCAGGAGCTTGAGAATTTTTCCTGTCAGTGTTAGCTCGTGGCTCATACTTGAGTCGCTATCTTCTGTTATTTTTTAGCTTCCTCTTATAAAATAACACTTATTTCTTTGGATAAGTATTATTATCAATCAAGTCAACAGATAGAACTATCCCTGCCAACCCAAAATATATATGTTTTAAATATTTGTCGACCATTTTAGAAGAGTAATAGAAATATTACAGCAGGCAATTGGTTCACTTCAGTAGAATTAGTTGATAAGTTGAAATAACATGGCCTTACATATTTAGGAGGGATGAAAAAGAATAAACCTCAGATTCCACCACAATTTCAACCGCACCCTAATAGAGAATCAGGAACATCTATTTTTGGTTTCTCTGGAACAACCACTTTATTCTCCTAGGTTCCCTAAAAAAAACAATAATAAATAAAATTGGTAATCGGATTGATAAAAAGGATAAAAAAGAAAGGAGTAATATTATTGGTGATCTTGGGAGAGAATTGACTGATGAACACCTGGCCACACATAATCTGAATTCTCTCCCGCTGGAATTACAGACGACAATTCAAGAAGAATGATTGTTCAAGTACATCAAGGGAATCTACGATGCCACAACAATCTAATACTCCAAAAAGGTGCTACAATATCCATCAAAAAGGCGGTAAAAAATAAAAACCCTTTGCCTTGTATGTCATTTGATCGTTTGCAAAAACATTTCTTAATAATTTGTGAAATCTGTGAATAGATTATATTCAGAATTTTTAAACATTAAAATATCTATGTCAACATTTGTATTCATTAAATATTTTTTGAATATTGATTTGATCATTATTTAGCGCTTATTTCATAAAGTTACATAAGTAGGTTGAATCTACCCATAAGGTGCCGATAGGATCGCGCCTGCGCACTTTTGGTTTCTGTTAGTTTAAGTTTCACTTTGCAGTGCTGTTGCGCAATGTCGCAAGTGTTATTGTTTTTTTTTTCTACCAGGAATTTAGGCTTCATGCGCTAATTAATAATATTATTTTCTTTTTAATTTTCAGCATTGAAATATTTTAGTTATTTTAAAATTTACAAAAAATTTCCTTTTAAATAAATAAATCTTCATAAAATGTAGCCACAATGATTATGATAACATTGGATTTCAATATTCCATTACCGTGTTAATATAAAAGATTTAAACACAAAATCAATAACACCTGCAGCAGCAGTGGATGCCTTTAATACATTAAAATTTATTTATTAAAAGACATTTCAGAGGAAGAAGGACATGTATGTTTTTTTTTTTTTAATGACCTTCTGGAATACATCCTGAATAGAATTTCAGTGCAAAAACAGACATCAATAAAAGAATTTTTAAAAAGATCTTCATGATTATTTTTAAATATTATTTTTAAATTATATTTTTATTTTCCATATTTATTTCCTTTCAACTTCTATATTCTTCAATTAGAATAAAATATTATTTATAATTATTTGTTTCAAAAATATGTATTATTGCCATTTTGTCCCTGATAATAAAAATTAATGATGAAAATAAAAAATAAATACAAAAAGTGCAACCAATGGTTTCAATTAATATAATTAATTTATATTACAAAGCAATTTTGAAAAAATATTTTTTTAATGAGTCAGATGATTAGCTAATCATCTAACCTTAATTCAACACTTCCTTTAATTCAACCGAAAGCTCTGATCCCTTGGGGTGTTGAATTAAAGATGTTCAACTGTATACTCTTTATACAAAGTAATAAGACCAAATCCAAATAAATGAAAAGTGTGTGACATTTCAGTAACAGTGTTGTTACAGAAATGTTGCACACTATTTATTTATTTGGTCTTATTACCTTGTGTTTCTAATATATAATCCAAATCGTACCTTATCATTTTTGATAGACTTCAATGGGCTATTCAGATTTTTGTCTGATGATGGTAACAACACTGTTACTGAAATATCACACACTATTTATTTATTTGGATTTGGTCTTCATTTAGTTACTTGCACACACTGGTGAGTTTGGGCTTCTACAAGAATCGGAGGGATCAAATCCAGCATTTGGCACTTTTTTCTGAAGAAAAGAATGCTTCAATGACCCCCAATTATTGACAAAGTTCAACCCCACTACTGAGTACAAGTAAGCAAAGTTCTGGCACTTTTGTAAATGTAAAATTAAACTGATTACTACATGTGTAGAAATGTGAGGTACTTAGTTTTTTTTTTTTCTTATCCCTAGTACACATGGTACAGGCCATGATAATCATGGTGTGTAAAATTTGATGACTCCTTTTACTGTAAGTGCACCACACGTCTACACATGTAAAAAGCAGTTTGACTTTTCCACTTACACATGTGCCAAAACCCTGTATGGTTACTTGCACTCATGGGTGGGGTTGGTCTTTTGCAAGAATCAATTTTTTATTATTAGAAAAAAGTGTCCAATGCGTGATTTGATATCAGGTTGTAGTGGTTGAAAACCAACGGTTTTGACCACACTTCCACAGAGCAATCAGTTACTACCCACCATGATGATTATGACATACTTGGGATAAATACTACCATGTATGTCATAAATTCAAGTGAAAAGCACAATTTGGATTATATATTATAAACACAAGGTAATAAGATCAATGTAGATTTTAATTGTACCCCCTCCCCCACTAACTCTTAAAATTGTAACGTCGTTTTTATGACTTAATAAAAATCGATTTTGGTTGCAATCCAAATAAATAAATTGTGTGTGACGTTTCGGTAACAGCGTTGTTACCATCTTCAGACAAAAGTACTGAATGTTACCGAAACACCACACACTATTTATATATTTGGATTTGGTCTTATTACCTTGTGTTATGAATTCAAATTCAATTACTCAACTGCCTGAGAAGACAAGCAGAAAGGGAGTATTATGTCCCAGCTTACAGCTGTTGATAGATTAGCCATTCACCAAACAGATGTTTTATAATATTTGACAGTGATGCAGGAACTACAGCATGTCACCCAATTTGTCATCTCTACACAATGTACAGTAGATGTAGAGATCTTGATGTAAAAATTGTTTTCAAACTTATCTAATACAATGATAAGGCACAATTTGGATTATAGATTATAAACACAAGGTAATAAGAACATAATCCAAATAAATAAATAGTGCATAAGTTTCGGTAATTCATTCAGTACTTTTGTCTGAAGATGGTAACAACGCTCTTACCGAAACGTCACACACAATTTATTTATTTGGATTTAGTCTTATTACCTTGTGTTTAACTAATACAAGTTTAATTTTTTGGCCACAGCGCCTTGCAGATAATTGACATAGACCCAGAACAGCAGCTTCACACACCCAAGATAGAAAACATTGCTGTGATAGAGATGTATGGAGACATCTCTTTATTGGACACAACAACAACAGATAATTGACATAGACCCAGAACAGCAGCTTCACACACCCAAGATAGAAAACATTGCTGTGATAGAGATGTATGCAGACATCTCTTTATTGGACACAACAACAACAGAAAATTGACATGGACCCAGAACAGCAGCTTCACACATCCAAGATAGAGAACAACTGCTGTGATAGAGATACATGGAGATATCTAAGGCACTTCAATGGACACGACAGCAACAAGTTCAATTATAAATCTTTTACACCAATTAGTGTTAAACAAACTACAGTATAATCCTCTTTCATTCAATCAGCTTAACCTTTTTTTTTTTTTCAAATCCCAATATAAGGCTATTACCATCTTCAGAGAAAAAAGTACTGAATTAGAAATTTTACCACAGCTTTTATCAGGAGAGAGTTGTCTTAATATGAAGAGCACTTGCGGCAATAAATGCTACAACCCCAATATTAGCAAAATCAAAAATTAATTCATTAAACTCTGCAATGAAACTGTTGATTCTATTTTGATGGCTGTTTTGATGTATGCTGCTCCAATTTGGGCAACAGAGCATAAAGATTTATTGGATCATATACAAGATACATTTATTCGTAGGTTCTCGAATTTGTCTAGATATACACCAGGATACATAATAAGACCAGAAACAGGCCGCGTCTCATTAATAATAACAGCTCTGAAATTTACCTTGAAATACTGGCTGAGGGTGCTGAGTATGGATACAAATAGATTACCTCGAATAATTTTAAATAGAATGAGACAAATATCCTGTGCTACTGGTGCGCCCATCGGGTTTATAAAACAATTAAGCAATTTACTCAATAATAACGGATCCTCGTGGCTTACTTATTATAATGATCCTGATTCACTAAGGAATTAGATCCCAGGAATATTAAGAACTGCGATAAAGCAAACAATACAAAATGACTTAACAAGAATAACCCAATCAAAGTTATATTCCCACTATAGAGACATATATACAACGTTTACCACCGAAGAATATTTCTTAAGTGAACTCCCTTTTCCTGTCATCAGATTAATCGCGCAATTTAGAACCCTTTCAATTTTTTTCAGAGAACACCATCTGATTTTAATGAGGGGTGAAGACTTGAAATGTACTTTCTGTGGATCAGGAATAACAATGGAGATGTTGCACTACTTATTTGATTGTGCTGCTCTGTTTGAGGAAAGACGAAAACTAAATGATAAAACAGGGAAACTTTGTCCTTCATTTCCGGCACTAATTAATGAAATATCAAAGAATATGTATATAGTGGTGGCAATATTTGGATTCCACAGGATTATATCCCGGAAAAAGGCCACACAGTGTTCTCCCCATCCCTTGTGAACTGGCGAATCCTGTATAGGACGAGAGGCCCTAAATAAAGGCTTTGTTGTTGTTGTTGAGTTGTCTTAATATATACAATCTAACCTCTTTAATTGGACACCCTAATGAATCTGAAATTTTGGTTGAATTGAAGTAAGTGCTGAATATAGGGGGTTCAATGGGAGAATGGTCTAAACCATTGGTTTTCAACTGCTACAACCCGGGTTCGATTTCCGCATTGGAAACTTTTTTCTGATTTAAAAAAAAATGCTCCAATGGCCTCCGATTCTTTCAAAAGTTCAACCCCACCAGTGAGTGAAAGTAACTAAACGGGGCTCAGGCACATTTGTAAATGCAAAGTTGAACTGCTTTTCACATGTGTAGACATGCGGTGCATTTACAGTAAAAGCAGTCACCTACTTCTACTCACCATGATTATCATGGCCTGTACCGTGTGTGCTAGGGATAAGTTAGATGATATCATTACAACTGTCATTTCTAGTGGATATTTATATACTAGCCAATTGACCCGGGCTACGCCCGGGTTTTACCCGATTAAATGTTTTTATTCAAATACTATTCGTTAAAATTATAAATTGGCGCCGTGGATGTCATTCTTGTGAAACGTCCCGCTCCAAACTTTGTGTCTGAGAAGCGATATTTTTATAGAAAGATGATCTGGCTTTTGTTTTCTGCTCGAATGAATGTTTTTCTGTTAGAATTTTGTTCCTGCCTACTAAAAATAAACGGGCTTCACCTGTGGTCTCTGCTTTTTGGAATTTTTCCGGATATAATTTTGTATCTGATAATACAGCAATATTGTCATAATCATTTTCTGACTAAAAAAAAAACAACTATTTTTGCCCAGAACCTGTCAATTTCAATTTTTCTTGGCTAAAAACGCAACAAATATCTCTTCCATATTTTTTTCTATGTCCTGTTAAAACACGTTTTACATGTACATTAGGTCAGCTGATATTACCTCTCATCTTCACCGCTAGAGGCGCTGCTTGTGAGCGAAAGAGCAAATTTGCAAATAACTCTAAGAATATTCGGGATAGAGACCTGAAATATTCAATATAAGTTTTTCCAGATTCTACTATACATACTGCTAAAATTTCAGTCATATTAGTTACGTATTTTACGTATATTACGTAAAAGCATTCCATTCACAAAAACAAACGGTGACTGAATTGATTGATGACTCTGATAAATATAATATTAGATAATAATATAAATGAGTTTTAAAGATTGTAAAAAAAAAAATGCATCGGCCTGGAATCGAACCAGGGCCGCCCGCGTGGCAGGCGAGCATTGTACCACTGAACCACCGATGCTTATAAGAAATGGCCATATTTGGGTATTTATTCCATTCACAAAAGCAAACGGTGACAGAATTGATTGATGACTCTGATCAATATAATATAATTAATATTTAATAATAGGTTAATTTACATTCATATTAAAAATATTTATTGTCCAATTTTTGCACAGCAGAGTGGCGCAGTGGAAGCGTGCTGGGCCCATAACCCAGAGGTCCGTGGATCGAAACCACGCTCTGCTATTTTTTTTTTTATTCAAAAAAGCATACTGTGACAGAATTATTGACGACTTGTTGACAAATTGTTGATGACTCTGATAACTATATTTTAATGATAACCAAATATACATGTATGTATTGTTGTCTGTCAACATGTAGCTGACTGGATGGTAAACGTGACTGGAAAAACTATTTTGTTGTTAATTATTTTATTTTTGTTTATTCTGATAAGGCACAATTTGGATTATCCCTATATATAGTCACGACCGTCATGGGCGGGCGGGCCGGCCGGCCGGCCGGTTCTGTCACGGATGCGCGCGCATCATCATTATGATCATTATCATTATCCAAATAATTTGGATTATAGATTAGAAGGTAATAAGACCAAATCTACTGATAAGGTACAATTTGGAATATCAACATATATAGCCACGACTGTCATGGGCCGGCCGGTTCTGTCACGGATGCGCGCGCATCATCATTAGTATAATATAAAAAGCCAACAATGAAGAATGAATGTAAGATAAAAAGCCAACAATGAAGAGTAAATATGATATAAAAAGCCAACAATGAAGAATGAATGTAAGATAAAAGCCAACAATAAAGAGTAAATGTAATATAAAAAGCCAACAATGAAGAATAAATGTAAGATAAAAAGCCAACAATGAAGAGTAAATATAATATAAAAAGCCAACAATGAAGAATAAATGTAAGATAAAAAGCCAACAATGAAGAGTAAATATAATATAAAAAGCCAAAAATGAAGAATGAATGTAAGATAAAAAGCCAACAATGAAGAGTAAATATGATATAAAAAGCCAACAATGAAGAATGAATGTAAGATAAAAAGCCAACAATGAAGAGTAAATGTAATATAAAAAGCCAACAATGAAGAATAAATGTAAGATAAAAAGCCAACAATGAAGAGTAAATCTACTTATATATTTGCCTTATTCTGTCTGTTTGTTTGTCTGAAGCTCACGGATGGGAATTTTCATAACCATCGGTAGTTCAGTGGTACAATGCTCGCCTGCCACGCGGGCGGCCCGGGTTCGATTCCCGGCCGATGCATTTTTTTTTTTTTTACAATTTTTAAAACTCATTTATATATTATACAAGAATGACATCCACGGCGCCAATTTATAATTGTAACGAATAGTATTTGAATAAAAGCATTTAATCGGGTAAAACCCGGGCGTTGCCTGGGTCATTATATATAAGTACCTTTATAAGAATAAAATATGATATTCATTAAATAGGTATTTTAATTAAAACATTTTAAAACACACAGTTTGGAACGGGACGTTTCACAAGAGTGACATCCATGGCGCCAATTTATAATTGTAACGAATAGTATTTGAATTAAAACATTTTTAAAATATATACGCACTCGGGTAAAACCCGGGCGTTGCCCGGGCCATTCGTCTAGTAGATTATAAACACAAGGTAATAAGACCAAATCCAAATAAATAAAAAGTGTATGACGTTTCGGTAACAGAGAGCGTTGTTACCATCTTCAGACAAAAGTACTGAATCCTATTCAGTTATCCTGTATAAATCAGTACTTTTGTCTGAAGATGGTAACAATGGTTTTACCAAAACATCACACACTATTTATTTATTTGATCTTGTGTTTTTGTTTATTCTGTTATTAATGAATGAAGACATTAAGACACGAATGTTTCTTTTTACAAATAAATCAAACTTTTACTGAGCATTGCTCTATGTAAATATTTAAATGTAATTCTACTATCCTAAAAGCGCATGTCCATAGTTTTCCAAATTACCATTTCTAAGATTCCATCTTTCAGTGTAACATATAAAATCAGAATGATCCAATACAGTATTAGAACTCTAAAGAAGCGGTCTGGTAGATTAAATTAGCGAAACCGCTGGGAGGGTTCACCACTGATGAGCTAAGCCCTCCCAATATTTTTTCATCGTAGTAAGGACAGTAGAAGTTTGATTTATTTGTGAAAAGAAACATTCACGTCTTAATATCTTCATTCATTATATATAGATGGCACATTATTGCTTTGTATTAATATTCTGTTATTATTTATTTAAGAAAGGCACCATAGAGACGATGGGAATAATTTGTTTTGACTGTTGACCACCGTTTCGGTGGCAATGAATTAGAGATAATGCATCTGTTATCTGATGTCAATAAAATTATTTTGTCTTTAGAGCATATTCACGATTTTCATTTTTTCTTTTTAAGTTATGGATGTTTTCCAACATAGCATTGATCACACTTCACATTTCACTTCATAAATCAAACTCTTTTTGGTAATTTGGTGTTCTTATGTTTGTTGGTATATTGAGAAATAGGGTTACATGGTTTCCACATGCAATTTTTATTTTTCATACTTTTTGAATATACAGTCAAACCTCTCTGTAAAGGGCACCTAATTGCAGAAAAAAAGTGTCCTTTATGAAGAGGTGTCATCTTACAGGAGAGTTGCTAAATTGCAAAAATGGTAATTTTGTAAATGAAAACTGTTCTTTGTAGAGAGGTATCCGCTAGTAGAATGTCCGATAAAGGGAGATTTGACTGTATTAGTAAAATTTCTTACAAAATTTTGGATTATAAATGGTAATGTGATGAATTTGGCTTCTTTGTTTTTGCACTTTAGATTTTGAATTAAAGTATTATTCTCATATTTTTGGTTCATGTCTTCTATTATTCTATCAATTTGATGGGAAAATCTTCATTGATTAGTTCTTTTTTGATGTTGTTACTTTCTATCTTTCTTTTAGTTGTATCATTAATGAGTGTAAAAGTTCTATATATAATAGATTTTACTAATCCTACTTTTTGGCTGAAATGGTGCTGTGAGCTATAGTTCCAATAAGTTCCTGTATGTGTTGGTTTTTTGTATATAGAGGTTGTAATAATGTTATAATTGTATTTTAAGTTCATATTTAGAAAATTTATTGATTTGTTGTTATCTACAGTTCAATCTAAAAGAAAAAAAGATACTATATTATGAAAAAAAATCATTTTAAGAGACAATTTAAAGAAGCCTTTTTCATTCAAAAGAAATGTGCTACAATTAACAGAATGGAAGAAAGAGTAAATATCAATGGTATTTATAGATATGCTTTTAATTATATTTTTAAAATAAAAAGGTTTTTTTTTCCACTTCCAATTCAAAAAATAATATTTTAGGATTCTTAGAAAACTATCTTCTTATTTGCTATCTTGTTTACACACTTGATAAGAGTAACTATTTAAAACATGCTGTGGTTCACATTCAGTACTTTTGTCTGATGATTGTAACAACGCTGTTACTGAAACGTCACACAGTATTTATTTATTTGGATTTGTCTTATTACTTTGCACATTTGTAATATATTCTAATTAAAAATGTGAATTTGATACCATATTGGGACTTTTAATTGAAATTTTTCAGAATATGTTTCAGGATTACCTTTAAATGATGGATAAAATTGCATTAATACATTTTTGAACAAAGGATAAATTACAAATACTATTTTGTAATTATTATTATCCATAGTACACACAGGCCATGATAATCATGGTGGGCAGTTAGCGACTACCTTTACTGTTTACATACTTTTACACGTCTACACATGTGAAAAGCAGTTCGACTTTTAACACTAACAAATATGCCAGTGCCCCGTTTGATTACTTGCACTCACTGGTGGGGTTGAACTTTTGCAAGAAGGGGGCAATTGGAGCATTTTTTTTACAAATACTATTTTAATCGAAGTAAATAAATGCAATGGGAAGAAAAAGCGA
The DNA here is from genome assembly GCA_030710605.1 of Cordylochernes scorpioides. Lineage (NCBI taxonomy): Eukaryota > Metazoa > Arthropoda > Arachnida > Pseudoscorpiones > Chernetidae > Cordylochernes > Cordylochernes scorpioides. The sequence continues at coordinate 82,395,572 of CP092869.1, read as the reverse complement.
ATAAATTCAGAAAATAAGGAAAAGGTTTAAGGCACAATTTGGATTATAGATTATAAATACAAGGTATTAAGACCAAATCCAAATAAATAAATAGTCTGTGATGTTTCGGTAACAGAGTTGTTACCATCTTCAGACAAAAGTACTGAATGAGAAATGCTGTGGTAAAATTTCTCATTCAGTACTTTTGTCTGAAGATGGTAACAACGCTGTTACCGAAATGTCACTCACTATTTATTTATTTGGATTTGGTCTTATTACCTTGTGTTTAAAAGGTTAAAAGGAAAAAGGTTCTAAGACACTTGTTTACATGGGTAATTTAGTGGATACTAAAGTTAGACCTAAATCATCCATTGTTGGCGCTGAAATTTTTTATGCAAATTAAGACTTCTAAGCACAGTAACTATGGCTGCTGTTCCCTAGGTGTCAAGTATTTTCACCAATAAATTTGTATTTAAACAAGGATTATCCAATGTTAAAATTGTATTTTAAAATTATTGGTGTCACATCATCGTTAGTTCAAATTAACATTTACTATTTAGGTTGGGGCATAAAAAAATGGTCAAATTATCGCAAGAGTTTTTTTTTTTACTTATCGTTTTAAAACAAGGTAATAAGACCAAATCCAAATAAATAAATTGTGTGACATTTCGGTAACAGCGTTGTTACCATCTTCAGACAAAAGTACTGAATGAGTAAAGTACAAAAGTACATTCAGTACTTTTGTCTGAAGATGGTAACAATGCTGTTACCGAAACGTCACACACTATTTATTTATTTGGATTTGGTCTTATTACCTTGTTTTATAATCTATAATCCAAATTGTGCCTTATCAACTTATCCTTTTATTAGTCTAAATTAGACAAGATTTTGGAGGTCGTTCTCATAAAGAAGTTTAAGAACTCTTCTTGGTTCTCTGTACAGGGATCTTTTGTCCTTTCCAATACAATTTAGTATATGTTGGGGAGTGGCCTCTTAGGTTTTGCACCTAGTGCACAAGGTGAGGCTTTTGGCGCCCTCTTTATAGACTAGAGGACGCAGGTAACCATCGCAAGTATTGAATTATCGCAAGTGTCAAATAATAAGAAATTTTGAACTATTTTTTACGCGTATGATTCTTTTAAAAATAAATCAATTTTCTTTAAAATAATTTAATTGCATTAAAGGCAGTAGAGAGAAAATTGATTTAATTTTAAAAAGAATCATATGTGTCAAAATATATCAAATTTCTCATAAGAGATGACATGGTAATGCATCCTATAGAAAAAATGTCAAATTAACAAGGTTATACTGTATATTTATAAATCTATATACAGTTACATTCTTCATCTCCTAATCAACTCTGTCACCGTTTGCTTTTTTTTTTTTTGGAATGGCGCCCTCCTATTGGTTGGCTACAATCACGCCACCTTTGACCCCCCCCCCATCATGCCTCCCCCACTCGCTTTTTCATTTTTGTAACTATTGTGTTGGAGCGGGTCGCTCCTTAAATAAATGCATATATTAGTTAATAACCAAATGGAGTCCTCTCTTTCTTTTTCCCAGTATGAGACGCCTACGGAAGCCAACAGTACATAGACAGATAAAGCACATAGGCTATAGTTATTAACTAATATATGCATTTATTTAAGGCGCCAATTTATAATTGTAACAAATAGTATTTGAATAAAAACATTCAATCGAGTAGAACACGGGCGTTGCCCGGGTCATTCGGCTAGTACAATCATAAGCCGCATTATATTGTATTATAAATTACTTTATGATATTTACAAACGTAAAAATATGTCCATGGTAGCCTAGTGGACATGGGCCCGGTAAGCAGAACACTGTGGGTTCGATTCCCATCCCTGGACACTTTATTTTTCCGTTTATTATTACTCTTCACAATTCATCCTTTCATACTTCATCTCTAAGGTTAGAAATAATCGTTTTTTCTCCTTGAAATAAATTTCGATTTTTCGTTCTAAAGAAACACATGCGAGC